>CM052810.1:105073414-105209145 GCA_028533885.1 Nasua narica | reverse complement strand
ATCTATTCCTGAGAATTTAAGAGAAGAACCCACCAAGAATTCAGAAAAAGTTTCAGCATTTTAACTATAAAACAATGACTAAAATAAATGTAATTATAAATCTCACACCAATCAATGGTTATATCATGACCAAATAGAGTATAAATATGTTCTCTGACAGAAGAAATACATTACAGCTAATAAATAGTAAGAAAGGCAGTGTATGGAATATATATGTTCACTAACTCATAGGCCGTCAATTGGTATAAGAGGCTATCATATTTAATTAAATTCTGGGAGAAAGGGAGAGAGCAATAGAGGAAGTTAATAATTGCATCATTGTTATAAAAGCGGTAAATAGTATCAGTAAAACAATGAACTAAATCTATCAAGATAACTATTAGAAAAAAACACAAACACACAGTAAATAGGCATAATATCTTCAACTTAATCACAAATGGTTCAGAAAAAATATATACATATGCCCTGGACACATGCACACACATATGCACACATACAGAGATAGGGAGAATGATAAAGGGAAAAGTAAAAAAAAAAAAATGATTACTTGTAAAAGGAAAACAACAGTTTCTTCTATAATTGCTAGAATATTATTTTGTATGTTTGATTCAAAATTTGGAAATCCTGGGTGCCTGAGTGGCTCAGTTGGTTCAGCACCTGGGTCATAATCCTGGGGTCCTGGGATCAAGCCCCACATGGGACTACCTGCTCAGTGGGAAGTTTGCTTCTCCCTCTTCCTCTGCCTCCCTCCCCTCCCCACTGCTCACATTCTTTTCCTCTAATAAATAAATAAATAAATAAATAAGTAAAATCTTAAAAAATTGGAAATCTTTTAATGTGATACACATTAATAGATCTAAGAAGAAACACAATTCATTAATAATTAATGGACATTTCCTTAATATAATAAAATTTGTATTACTTCAATTCAAAAGTCAACAATTGATGGAAATACTCTAGAAACATTACCACTGAACAAGTTAAGTGTAACTTCAGTTGTATTTTCCATTAAACTGGAGACATTATGTAAACCCAATTGGTTTTAGATAGATGATAGATAAATAGATGATGATAGATAAGATAAATGATAGATAAGAAGAAAGAAATGGCATAAAAATGTGGAAGATTATCTTCATATGCAGAATTATAATATTACAACTACAAACCCCAAAAGAATCAATAAGAATCTACTATAGAGAGTTTAGTAAAGTGGCGGGATATAAAATTAATAGCCCCAAATCAATAGCCTTAGCATTTACAAGCAATAGCAACAACCACTTTACAGATACAATGGAAAAGAAGGCTTTCTTTACAATGAAATAATAAGTAGTAGTAGTAATAATAATAATAATATATTTAGGTATAAACTTTTAAAAGTGTAATAAAAGACATAAGGAAAAATATAGGTACTCATGAAAAATGTGAAAGATACATGACCAAACAGAAATACATATCTTATTCTTGAATATGAAAATTCTGCTTCATAAAGGTTTCAATTCTAATTCTGAAATGTAATCAATCCCAATAAAAATACTATGATGTTTTTCCTTGGAACAAGACAAGCTGACTAGAAAGTTCATTAAGAAATAAACAACCACAGGGGCACCTGGGTGGCTCAGTGGGTTAAAGCCTCTGCCTTCGGCTCAGGTCATGATCTCAAAGTCCTGGGATCGAGCCCCGCATAGGGCTCTCTGCTTGGCAGGGAGCCTGCTTCTCCCTCTCTCTCTGCCTGCCTCTCTGCCTATCTGTGATCTCTCTCTGTCAAATAAATAAATAAAATCCTAAGGAAAAAAAAAAAGAAATAAACAACCATAATCAGCAAAGTAAAGTTTGAAATATTATGTGGTAAGGATAATTAGCATACCTAATATTAAAACACTTTAATGGCTTCATAATTGAAGCAGCATGGTGTTATTTCACTAATAAACTGAAAAACTAAAGAGAATAGAATATCCAAAACATCAAGTATGTATAGAATTTAGTAATGTTAAAAGTGTCACCTAAAGTCAAGGGGAGACAGATTTTTAGTAAATGGTATTGGAACAACTGGATAACCATATGGAAATTCATAAAATTTTATCCATTCCTCCTACTGTGTACGAGGATAAATTCCAAATGAATCTGAGTTTCCTTAATAAAAAAATGAAATTATAAAAGTACTGGAAAACATTGGTTAATTTGTTTTTTAACCTGGGAGAGAAAAACACTCTCCTCTGTTTCTTTTCTATCCATGCATACAGTAGTAAAGGAATTAGATACAAGAAAAAAATCAAATTATATACTTATAACTGTACACTTGAATAGTAACATCTATATACACTGGAAACTTTCCCTTTAGACTGAGTATCTATTTTCTAGCTTTGTCTATCGGAAAGTCCAAAAAGCAATGCCAGCCCACCACTGGAGAATATGTACAGGACTGAGATTGTGTTCTCTATTATTTTCCACTAAAAGGAACTAGTACTCTTTGGAGAAATTGCTGATACCAGATCTGGGGTGAAAAGTATACAAGATAACCCTAGGGCACAGGTGTAAAGGCACCAACATGATAGGACTCCCACTGTCTTAAATTACATGAGATTGAGCATCAAAAAGTATACACACTGCAATGGATGAAGACAGTTGATATAGTAAAGTCTGTAAGAAATAATATTTTTAAAACTCATTAGATACTATAAAATTTGCCAGGAAACAACTTATGACTTTGAAAATTGATCTTTTTTAAGAAAACAAAAACAAAAACAAAAAAAGCCATCCTTTTTTTTTTATTGAAAAAATCAGCCAAATAGAGTCTGTTCTTTAGAGAGAGTTATAGCTAATCGACACAGATAAAGTGGTAAAATTAGAAAATCACCATTTTCCAAATACTAATTAAATAATGAATACAGATAATAATCAATGGGTTCTAAAATTACTGAGTAAAAAGTTGATGGGAATTTTTAATGGAGGGATCAGGCTGTTAATACTTATACGTAAGCATTAGCAAAATGTTCCTCCCAATGTGATGCACCAGAAAGTACAGAACAAAACCTATGAGGATGTCTTGTCAAATAACTGAATCTGAATCTAATTACCTCTCTATATATTATTACAACTTCATAAGAAATATGGGGATGGAGAGACATGGTAAATGATACCACAAGGAAACCCTCAGACAAAGACAGAGTGTTGGACTCAATTTCTCCAACTCAGCTGTGGCATGGAGAACACAAGGATGAGAGATTGTTAGAGCATAAAGAACATTTAAGAGATGGGTTAAGGCTGAATGGCTTAGACGGTACACCACACAACTCTTGATCTTGGGGTTATAAGCCCCACACTGGGTGAAGGGATTACTTAAAAATAAAATCTTTCTTTTTTAAAGATTTTATTTATTTATTTGACACAGAGAGAGAGATCACAAGTAGGCAGAGAGGCAGGCAGAGAGAGGGGGAAGCACACTCTCTGCTGAGCAGAGAGCCCAATGTGGGGCTCGATCCCAGGACCCTGAGATCATGACATGAGCCGAAGGCAGAGGCTTTAACCCACTGAGTCGCCCAGGTGCCCCAAAAATAAAATCTTTAAAAAGAAAAAGCATAAGAGACATAAAAATAAAAAGCAATGTGGTATCCTGCTTGGGTTGATACTCTATAAAAACGACATCTCTAAGACAATTAGGAAAATTTCAAAATACATTGGGTATTAAATAGAATTAGGGTATGATTGTTAATTTTGTTAGCTGTAATAATCGTGATTATATTACAAAAATAAATGTCTTTATTTATTAGAGATGCATGCTTATGTATTTCTAGGTGAAAAAAATAACATAATACTTGGGATTTGCCTTAACATAGTCCTAGAAACAAAGTTAATACATGTAAGGTTTTCAGAGTTACCAATATTCATTTTTATCACCACAAAAATATAATGAAGTCTCTATATGCCAAAATATCCAACCTCCCGGGCACACTACCATATCTTATTGGTGTCGCTGGCCATTCTTCCTGTTTTCAGATACTGATGTTTATAAAATGTCCACTATTTCAGAACACTGCATTTATCGGTTGGGAAAGAAGCAAAGACAAAACTGATGATCACCTGAACTACCTAAACTCCTGAAGAGTTTAGGATTTTTCAGTGGAACTGTAACATATAACTTGAAGAATATACAAGCAATCTATTTTAACAGAAGGTATCCACATACAGGAATACTGAAGAGTCATTTTTCCATTTTGGGGGCGGTCATTACCCAGGGGCAGTTCATGGCTCCTGCAGCTGTCTCAAGATTATGGTTAAAAACAATAGCGCTAGATCTGCACTTAAAATGTCAACCTACAAAGGACCTTGGGAAGGAAAAGACAGCAGAGCTCAATTTGCTATTAAAGCACAAAACCACTGTTAGAAACCACAGTGAGGAGGTCAGCAGCGGATGTTTATGATGCCATCTCTAAAATATGTGGGCTGCAGCTGGAGGAGCCATTACAAATGACAGAACAACTCTTCATGAGTTGCTGCTGGCTCTGTTCTCAGTGAACCCCCCTTAGGCCTATCTGCAAATTCTGCCCACTAAGGATATATAGAGTTGCCTCAGGTTCAAGCAGAGCAGTGGAAAATAACAGCATCCCCAAACAGTAAATGTACCAGGAACTCAGATGCTTGTTAGGTGTTCCTATAGAAAGTCTTCCTAAGTACCAGTTGCACTGAGCCTTGGGTTACACTTTTGTTTATTTAAACATCTGTACACTTAAGCAAATTTATGACACATCTAATCTCTAAGCAAAAGCGGCAAAAACTGCTCTGGTAGAGCTTCTAGGCAAATGAGGAAACATGCTTTTACCAAATAATCACATTGATGAGCGTGATATACACAAAATCATAAACTGTGATAAAGAAAAAAAAAAAAGTAAGTTTCTTTGTGAGTATCTATCAATGGGATCCTTTTCTAGGCTAGGGATTCAAGAAAGGCTTTCCTAGGGAATGACACTTACCTGAGGCTTGAAGGAAGAAAAAGTGTGCCCTGGGCAAAGCTGGTATGGCAGGAACTTTTCCAGGCAGAGGGACTGAAGGAGTTAACACACAGCTCCAGGAGGCTCGATGGGCCACCACCCAAGAATGAAGAGGAGAATGACGCCAGATGAGAATGAGGTAATCCTAACTTTTAAAAACCCTGTAGCCACGTTAAGGAGTTTGGATTTTATTTTAAGAGCAATTGGAAGCCACTGAAAAATATTAAGCAAAGGAGTAACAAGATCAGCTCTCTATTTTAAGAAGATCACACTAATTTTAGTGTGGAGAATGCATTGTAGAGAAAGCTGAATAGAAAGAAAGATTGTAAATGGGTGTTGCAAATGTCCAAGCAAGAGGTTACAGTAAACAGAACAGAGTTGATGGCAGCAGAGATGAAGAGAGAGCCCAAGAGACATGTTAAGAAGGTCTAACTGACAGGTCTTTGAAAGGGATTAAAGGGGTGCCTGGGTGGCTCAGTAGGTTAAAGCCTCTGCCTTCGGCTCAGGTCATGATCTCAGGGTCCTGGGATCGAGCCCCGCATCGGGCTCTCTGCTCAGCAGGGAGCCTGCATCCCCCTCTCCCTCTGCCAGCTTGGGATCTCTCTCTCTCACTCTTTGTCAAATAAATAAATAAATAAATAAAATCTTGAAAGGGATTAAAGAGGAGAAGGGGGCATGGGGAAGGGGGCAAGCGAGGTACGGTGGAGATTTGTCAAGGAAACCTCCATGTATCTTATTTGTGCAGCTGGATGGGTGGAGGCCACATTTGTGGAGATGGAAAACATTCAAAGAAAACTAGGTTGGGAGATGTTTGGTCTGAGATATGTTGATTGCAGGATACTTTATTGGAGATGCCAAATGGACACATGAATGCAAAAATACGTAGCTCAAAGAAAGGTCTAGAAATATGAGGGTCATTAGCCAGGTGGTAAATGAGGCCAGAGGCAAAAATGAGATCTCCTCAAGGGAGAGAGTATAGAGCAATGCCCTCAATGAGGTGAATCAAGCCAACAGGGAAGGTTGATTGTTTGATTTTTACCAGCCAAATGCTTTAAATTTTTCTGAACTTAAGAACATTAAGGGGAAAAATAATATTTAGGTATTACAAAATGCATTTTCCATTTTAACAATTTTCTGTCTTTCCTACCAGGCCTCTTAATATATTTGCAATACCTGCTGGCTTTAAAGGCATTTTAGTTGTAGCAATATGGCTGGAGAAAGAAGTGGATATAGTAGAGTCTTGAGCAATTTCATTAGAAAGAAGCAGATGTAGGATAGTCTTGAGCAATTTCATTACATATTGAACATTTGGGTAGAGACCCATGAAGCCTACAAAAGAGGCTGGGAAAATAGCTGGAGTGCTAAGGGTTAGGATGGAAATCTTTTTAAAAAGTTATTATGTCTTTATGGAAAAATTTATAAAATTATGAAAATAACATTATTTGCTAAAGATGTATTTTATATTATTTGAACCATGATCATTATGCCCTATGGTATATTCATTTTAAATTTCCTATGATTTTTTTTCTGATGTGTAAAGGTTATAAAGTTTATCAAAAATAAAAAAATTTCTTTTAACTTAACACTGCATCTTACTGTCATTTTTTCCTAGTTACAATAGCCTAAATATAATAGAAATTATTTCATTAGGCTATTATATGTAATTCTTCATTCCCACATGGTCCAATTCTGAAAACCTGGGAAGTCATTATATAATATCAAGCATCACCATCTATGAAAAGAGAATAAGGAATGAAAAATATTGAAAATGTGTGGAAACACTTAACTGAAAAAAAAGTTATTTCACTATAACTGCAGAAAGAAATATTAGGATGACAAAGAATCATCATTCATTTGCAACCTTTATAATAAAAATTTATAGTGGCATTTGTCCTTTCACAATAAATTTATTTTCTCCAGCTTTAGGCAAAGGCATTATGCTGTATTTAATGCACTGAATTAATGAATATTCAAATAAGTTCTATGCTAATAATAATCTTCTTACAATCTTATGTAATTGTCATCTTTCTCGCTTTTTTAAATACTGTAATGGGTTGAACTATAAATTAAAAGAAAATTAAATCTGTTCTTAAGGCCGATCATTGAGAAGCACCCGTAACAAAGCAGTTAGGAGTGTGCACAGTTAAGGTCCAAATTCCCTGGGTTCAGATGTCAAACACTGCTGCTTTCCAACTCTTTGACTCTTTAATATTTTATGTCTCAGTTTCTCCATATGTAAAAAGGGATAATAAAACTAACCATCTCATGGGGCTGACGTGAGGATTGAATTAATCAGTACAAGGGCTTAGAATAATGCCTAGCATTTAACAAACAGTGTTTGTTATTACTTTTGTCATTATTATATAAAATTGAAGCCTCTGTTTCCCATTAACAAAATTATAATCAAAGGATACTGAAGTATATTTGGGATATGGTACAGACTGAATGTTTATGTTCCCTTGAACTTCCTATGTTGAAAACCTAAACTCCAAAGAGATGGTACTTTGACTTGGGGCCTTGGGAGATGATTAGGTCACCAGAGTGGAGCCCTCATGAGCGGCATTGATGTCTTTAGTAAAGAGGATGAAGAGAACGCCCTCTCCCCTTCCACTAAGTGAAAACCCAGCAAAAATGTATCAGAAAGCAGGTCTTCACCAGACAATGAATCTCCCTGAGCCATGATCTTGGACTTCCTGGCCTCCAGATGTGTGAGAAATAAATGTCTGTTGTTTATAAGCACCCATTCTGTGATATTTTGTTCTAACATCCCAAAAAGATCAAGACAGGAGAACGATACAATCCATTCCAACCACATACACTATAGAAACACACAATCAAATGAATTTTTTAAAAGGCACCACAGAATTTAATCATATTTTTCGCTTAACCAAATATTATTGAGTATCTACTATGTGTTAGGTGATATATTATTCCTGGGGATACATGTCAATCTCTACTTGCCCTAACACAGTTTATATTCTAATGAAGAGACAGGCATTAAATAAACATGGTCTCTGTCATTCACACACACACACACAGGAGGGTCTTTTTCTCTCACATTCACACACAAACGATACTTTTACATTTTGAAAAAGGATCATAAAAGGAAAGTATAGGATATCATATGGTAGGAAGACTCGAGTAAAGCTAAGAATTAACATACAGTGAAAATGTCACTTCAATCCTCCAATAAGGTACATGAAATATAGCCAGTGTGCATAGCTGATATGGTGTGTGTGTGTGTGTGTGTGTGTGTCTCTACACGCACACGTGCACATGCCCATAGCATCTCAGGCTTCTGGTTTTGGTAAAAGCCCTTTCTTGGACATCAGTAATATTTGACTCAACATAGAGACTGATTTGTAGATTTTAGGAACTAGATTAAACTCCAGATGCCTTTCTGTCAAATATGCTTTAGAAAAATCCATCCAGAAAGTGCTGAGTTAAGGAGGGAAGAAACTGCGTGACAGAGCATACAGAAATAGCATCTGTCACCACTGGGCATTCTCACCTGTGCGGTACCAATTGCCACATCTGAGGCAACTGACCAAGATTTGTTTCCTTTAAACTTGAGTGGATCACAAGACTTGGATTTTTTAGTTCATTCTTAGAAGACAGCAGCTAGCTCTCATTACTTCCTGTATCCCTCTTCATGACAAACACCATAAGAAACCCGAGATGCCTAGGGCATCCCTCATCCACTCCCCAATATGGGAAACCCACAGGGTTTGCCCAGGTTTGCCTAAGTCGATCTTGGGCAAGCCTTCTCTATCCTCAGCATCTTTGGAAGCCTCCTTCACCTGCTTGCCCTCTCTGGAGCCTGACTCTCCCCTTAGAACGTTGCTTCACCTGAGCACCCCCAAATGAAGCTTCTTTCTTCCCCCACCCATCATACCTTTAATCCCAAAAGTAGGTAGCTGCTAGTCTGGCTCTTCACTGCCATTTACACACCTTTTCATTTTCTCTTCCCTAAAATCTAGTTTTTAATTTTAGCCATTCAAATTCTACCATTAGGGTGACTTGTCCTAATTCCTTGACAAGGTCCACAGTCACTTTCATACCTTCCAGTAATATCCTTATCATGTGTCTTGATTGATGATTTTTAACATCCTGTTAACAGGCCAGCCATTCACGGATATGTTCTCATCCAATGAGCTTTACACCCAATTTTATAAGTGTGATCACAATCTAAACTTTGTTATTACCAATAAACAGAACCTCTTAATCTTAGTTTCCAGCATTATTTCCTTCTTTTTCTAATTTTCTTTTTAATACACCCTAATCCAACAACTATTTAACTAGGGTTTCCCTCCTTCTTAGAAAGTAATTTTATACCATTGCTTTCTCTTCTACCTCCAACATCTCCTTCCCATCATCCTCCTTTGCACTGATGATGTTGATTCCAAATTCATGGAGGAAAAATAAATGGAAATCAGAAGAACTTCACCAGCTTCCTCCACTACCATGGCTCACCTATCTGCACCTATGTTTATAAACCCTGACTACTCCCTGGAGATTAAGGAGGGACTGGTCATGCTTCACTCTCTGTCAGCTTTATTACCTCTGTGCATTCGATCCTGCCTCTTCTCTCCTACTCAAGAACACCACTCTCACAACCGTCCTTTCTTTCTTCTGCAATTTGTTCCTGTTTACTGGGTCCTTCCCAGTAGAACATAATACTGGAGGATTTACTGGATCAACATATAAATGTGTTGAAATGTCTTTCATTTAAAAAATATTTCTGATCCACATTTCCCTTACTTATTGCCCTGTTTCTCTTCTATCCATTGTAGTCAACTTTCCCAGAGTTCTGTTACTCTCTTAAAGCCTTCTGCTCTCATTCTTTTTGGTATTCATTTAAACAGCCATTTGCCCTGCAACTCCGCCGAAACTTCTCTTCAGTGTCCACAAATAACATCCGTGTTGTTAAATCCAGTGTTAAGTTTTTGATCTTTTTACTTGATCAGAAACATTTTTTCTGGCTTCATCGAGATATAACAGACTATTGTATAAGTTTATTTTATACGTCTACAGTATACGATTATGTACTGACCTACACAATTGTATGTCCAGCTAAAGATCTATATTCCGGCATCGAATAGACACCACAAACTTGATGTGGTATTTGCTGGTATCCTTCAGACAAACTTTCTTATCTTAGTAACAAAAACTTTGGTTTTTCAGTTGCTCACCATGTAAAAAAAAAAGTTTTATCTTTGCCTTTTTTCTCAGATATAACTGATATTCATCAATGAACACTGTCAGTGCAAACTTTAAAATCTATTCAGAATTTTACTCCTCACCACCACCATGGCTATAATTTTGGTCCAAGCACTAATCACATCTCATTTGTATTATAATAGTCTTCTATCCTGTCTCCTTTACCCAGACTTTGTCTTCCCTTAAAGCTTCCTTTCCCTCTTTACACCCTATTCACAATATTACAGCCAGTATCATTTTTTTTTATACCACTTGTAGCTCATAACTTCTCGCTCAAAATCTCTGTTGGTTTCTGGGGCAAACATGAAGATGCACCACCAGATGCCCTTTCAATGACGAAACTGCTACTCAGATGTGGAGTGTGGTCAGCTGATGGCTGCTGTTATTCCATCGGGATCTGCTCAGGTGCTAAAATCACCTCAACTGTATCCAGTGACTAAGCAAGATAAGTGTGGAAAGGCCCAGTCATTGTGACCTCATGTGGGACAACTCTGATGAGCCACATCTGCTGCAGAGATCCCCACTGAGTTGGTCAAGGTTTTGTTGGGCCCGCATCACAATTTGCCTTTTCCAATTTAAAGTACAATATCCCAGCCAATAGTCCTCTCTAGAGACTGCCCCCCTCAGCTTAATTTTTCTTCATAGTATTTATTGCTATCTGGCACACTTTAAAATCTACAGATTTAATTTTTATCCCCACCCCAAATGGAAGATATTCTCCATGAAGGCAGGATAATTTTGTTCATTGCTGTATCCCCAGTGTCTAGAATATTGCCAAGACCTGGTAGTCACTGAAAATATATTTGTTAAACGGCCTAATTAGATAATTGACTCATTTACATACCATCTCTGTTCAATATACGCAATGACAATGATGTCATTAAAGATAGAAAATTATATAAATTGTGTAGAGATGACCATTACCAATGAAAAGTACTTGGAGACTGGCTTAGATATAGATAAGGTTCATTACATGTATTAGGCATGCACGAAGTGCCTGTTATCAGTGATGAAAATAGTGGTGGGCATTATAGTGATACCTGCTGAATGTCCAAAGGACCAATGAACAGTGTTCTGCACATCGTAACAACTTAATCAAAAGTTAGGAGATTAGTTACAAAGACATTTTATACATTGTCAATATGCAAATATGCATGGAAATAACCCAGAAAGTAAACTGAGAAATCACTTTGCTACTAGTTAGCTGGCATCTTCTAGAGCCAGGGTCTTAAATGGTATTCTCAAAAACAGGGAACAGGAAAGGAATGACCCTTTAGTCAAGATTCTTCTGGCACAAGACCTGGTGCCCATTTGGACCTATCCCATGAAGTTTCTTAAATATTGCCATGATCTCTCAGAGGTCAAGCCTTTATTAATTCAGGAGAAGACAAAGCTAGAAAAGTCTTGAAGAAAAAAAAAAGAGATTGGAGAGGGAAAATAGGATACAAAGAAAACTTTGCTTAGATGCTGCCAGCTGTGTCAGTTTTTCTTATTTTAAAGTAGTCATCAACAAGGACCTGTTAAGTAATGGTAACTATTTCACCACATAGAACTTGCTACCTAACTATCAACTCCAGAACTTAGTGATTTAAAACAACCGTGTCTTTGTCCCAGATTCCATGGGTAGACAATCTGAACTGGGCTCAGCAGGGAAAGTTTATCTATGCTGAGCCCACTCTAGACTTTGGGCCTGCAGCTGAGACAGATGGCTTCTCTCATTCTTTGCCGCATGCCCACAGTGTTCTAAGAAAGCAAGAGTGGAAGCTGCACTTGTGCTTGAGGCCCAGGCCTAGAGTTCTTACACATAATTTCTGCCATATTCTACTGGACAAAACAAGCCAAGAGACCATCCCAGTTTTAAGGAGTGGTGAGATGGACTCCACCTCATGAGCTGAGGAACTGCGAAGAATTTATTCCTATTTTCAAACTACCACTGACATATAATGAAACTGAACCCTCAAAACCACAATTAAAGAATATGGGTAAAGTCTTCAAGTATTTTGTTTATAGGTCTCCAGCTGCTGAAGCATCTGGCATTTGATATACTTTTATTTTTTACGGTTTTACATTTTTATTGATATATATAATTCATATACCATAAAATTTACCATTTTAAGGTGTGCAATTCAGTGATTATTAGTATATTCACAAAGTTGTGCATTCACTGCTATCTAATTTTTATTACTCCAAAGAGAAACCCCATACCCATTAACAGTCACTGCACATTCTCCCCTTCCCACAGCCCTTGGCAACCGCTAATCTATTTTCCATCTCTATGGATATGCCAGTTCTGGATTTTTTACATAAATTAAATCATGCGACATGCGGACTTTTGTGTTTGGCTTTCCACAATGTTTTCAAAGTTCATCCATATCGTAGGATGTATCAGTGTTTTATTCCTTTCTATGGCTGAATATAATATTCTACTGTATGAATATACCACATTTTATTTATCCATTCATCAATTGGTGGACATTTGGGTTGTTTCTACTTTGAGGCTTTCATGAATATGCTGTTATAGGTTACCTATGTATAAATTTTTACTAATTAAAAAGTATGTAATTCTCTTGGGTGCATCTCAGAAGTAGGATTGTTGGACATTGACATAATGTCATATGAAGTATTTTTCATTATATGGTTGCTTGATTGAGGCACACCAATGTGTTTTATGCATTCGGAAAGCTACAGAGGTAGAAATAAAAGTCAAGTTTGATAACTTGTTCCTGGCAGGGTAGGCCAAATGGAAAGGCTTGGGGTCCTTTTCCCAGCAAGTTCAAATTCATTACTATTGTTCAAGATAATCAGGGCGGGAACAATTCTCCGGAGGCCATAGTCAGAGAAAAGAATCCCTAACTCACCACTCATGTTTGCATATTTTATAATAAACAAGGTATTTTCCTTACTGTCTTTGGGTTATACATATGCCTCATCAGTTGAGGTCATTGATAAGCCCTATCGTTTGGAGGCACACCCTTTCCTTCATATTGACCTCACATCAACCTCAAGTCAAGGTGCTTCATAAACATCGCAGGGTAAGTAGCCACAGAGCAGTAGCCACAGCACAGGTATCCCCTGGGAGCTCCTTAAAAATGCAGTGTGTGAGGCCCATTCTAGATCTACTTAATTAAGAATGTGCATTTGAACGAGATCCCCTGTGGGTGTGCACGCACATTAAAGTTTGACAGCCCATGCAATAGCGCCATCTTAATTCACCGAGCTTAAAGCTGGAAGCTCAGTCTTCTAACCAAAGTCTTCCTGTGAGAATACAGACATTAAATAATATTACCCACAACAAGGAGAACAATTCCCGGGTGTCAACTATGCCTCAGGCAGGACAGGACACCAAGTGCTTTCCAAGCATTTTCTCATTCTATTATGATAATCAACCACTTTGGTCCTGTTTTACAGACATCCAGATCAGGGCGCAGAGAGCTCAAGCTCCTTGCCAATAGTCACAGCTTTTAAACCAACCAGGAGTCAAATTCCAGTTTTTCTGATTCGAGAGCTCAAGTTCCTCACCACTACTCTCTTGCACTCAGTAATTTCTGCAAATAATCTAACGCATTAATCCCACAATCTAACACATTAAAAAAAAATCTATTCTGTATAATCTTCCTTAACTAGTTACATATGCTCTTCTCTATCCATGAGAGCAAAACCTCCACAACATGAAGGCAGGAATTTTGGACCTTGTCTCTGCTCTATCTCCAGTATCTGGAATAGTACCTACAGGGGTTAAGCCTCACTAAGTTTGTTAAAGGACCAAACTAATTTATGCACCAAAACCCTACCCATGGCTTATGGAAATGAGTGAAACACCATCTTTACTCATTTCTCTTCCAATTTCTCAGCCTTGGACTTTACCTGTAATATGAGTGCTAATGGCTGGTTTGTGGCGGCACTGATGCATTTATCTTCAACGAAAACAGAAGTAATATGGTGTTCTACATCAGCGGCAACTCCTCACAATGTCATCTTATCACAGAGCGTTTTGACACAGTACAACCTTGAAGGAGCTGTATTTGTGGCTAAAAAATGCATCTTGTCAGTCATTGTTTTATGAGGCAACGTCAAGGTGGAGATGTCAGTCTGGGCCGGCCACACTGGTGCATTCTGCAAAAACTGAAAATGTGCAGCGTCATGGTGGCAAGCTATGCATTGGGAGAAGTCAAAATGTATTACCCAAGGGACTAATAGTGCAGGAAATTCTTGAAACCAAACATTCTACTTCATCCATCTTGCACATGATTATCTTACAGTGGGACCACTTGTTATTCACCTCCATTCCATTAGGCAACCAAATTACATGCCAAGCTAGCTTTATAAATAGAGCCCTGAGTAGGTGGGCCATAGCCGAAGGAAAACAAGAGAATAAATTCATTTATATAATCTCATCTTTTAGAGTAGAAACTGTCTTTTCCATTTATATGAACAGAAACTGTCAGAATTCATCAGAGAGAAGTAGGAAAGGGTACAATTATTCAAAAATCCTTAGGAAAACACAGAAGACCTCCAGCATTTCTTTTATATAATAAGAGGATATAAATCTGTATCAGACATGCTGAAAATTGCATTGTGGTTATTGAGGCCATATCCACCCTGATTTATTGACAAAGCTATTCTGCATCTCATGCTAATACCCATTGTGATCCGTACTCAAGTCTTATTGGCATTAATGAGAATATCTTATTTGACTGTGGATGGCAAACGGCTAAACTTGGTAATGAGATGAGGGTGTGTATAATCTTATTTGACACCTGACAAGAAGGGCGCACACCTGCACAGCCAAAGGGTAGCTGTTCTAATTAATCCTTTGATGAAATTTTACGAACTTTCCTCCAAAGCTTCAAAAGCCAGATATTCTTATTGAACTAGAGTCACTAACCCCCAGAACCAGCTACATAATTTGTAGGGCCTAGTGCAAAATGAAAATGTTAGGTTTCCTGTTCCAAATCATGGGGGGAGTAGAGGGAGAGGGGAAGAAATCCCCCACTAAAGGCATTAAAATATAAAGCTTTTTTTTCCTTTCTTCTGTAGTCTCTCTTCCAATTTGTCATAATGATGCTATATTTACTACTTAATTTCATTCTAAGAATGTTAAGATTTTAAATTATTAGCATGAATTTTTACCATTTATCTTTATATGATGAAATGCCAGTTTTAAATGCAATTAACACAGCATTTAACTCCTATTATGAACCACTGA
This sequence comes from Nasua narica, assembly GCA_028533885.1. NCBI lineage: Eukaryota > Metazoa > Chordata > Mammalia > Carnivora > Procyonidae > Nasua > Nasua narica. Next base: position 105,193,734 of record CM052810.1, on the reverse strand, counting down.
GATTAAGACTACTTTTGTAGCTTATCCTTTCAGAGTGCAGACAGCGGACCAGGAGAGATGACCTCAAGACAGATTCAGAAAGGGAGTGGCTCCCAAGGTCAACTTGTATATTCATGGGGCAAGTGCAGACCCACACAGCTGCCAGGGGCTTGGCTCACATCCCAGAGCTAACAGGTGCTGATACCACAGCAGAGTTCCGCCTCCAGCCAGCCAGGGAAGTTGGGCCAGGCCTCTCTTCTCTCCAAGGGCTACTGCTCCAAACCACCACATCCAAGGTCCTTGCAACCTCAGTGCGGTGTGCCGCATCCTGGGCAGGGGTGGGTGACAGGCCCCTAGGGAGCTGCCAGGCTGGCGGGGGGGGGGGAGGGCGCGGAATGGATGCCACCAGGTTGCCTCTTCCCAGATGCAAGAGCATGACCCCAAATCTTGCCATTCCTACACCCAGGCCCTCTCTAGAGGGCAGGATGGTAGTAGTGGCTGGTGGGGATGAAGGGAAGGCCAGGTGGGGTCCAGGATTTCAGGAGGTACAGAAATGGGCAACGTAGAACCCATCCCTGGGGCCTTCTGCATTGCACTGGTCCCATGCCCATGAAATAGTTTTGTTTACTAATACATCACTTGGCATAGAGGCAGCCAGGGCTGGGACTTCTGGTTGCCCTCCAATACCCCTTCTCCCCTTCTTCTGTAGCAATGGAACCCTCAACTTTTAGCGGGGCACAAGGATACCTGGGATATACCAGGCATTTTCCGGTCGGCCTTGCAGCTAACTATGCTGTGTGACTAAGTCGTGGCTAATGATGTATAAACGGAGTCAACATCTGTGCCCATCCTTTGCCTGTCTGTCTTTCCTTTTGCTATGTAGAACACGGATAGCATATCTGGAGCTCCAGATGTCATCTTGAAACCTCAAGAACGAAGGCCATACTTCAGGGATGAGTGAGCGGGAGCTCAAAGGAATTCAGTTCCTCTGGATTTCATGGCGCAGAGGCACCTCGCCAGCTGTGGACTCCTTACCACCGATCTTAAGGGAAAGGGATATACACAACTAACTTGTTCAAAGCCTTTCTTTTCTGAGTCTCCTTTTCACAGCCAAATTGTAATCCTAAACACGGTGAAAAAAGTGTGATTGGAGTTTTATGCTATGGCATTTACCACTGTTTCTTGTTGGGACAATAACTTACCACTGTGGCAACAGTGATAAGACGCTCAGGAATGGAACCGCACCATTGGGGCCACCATGGTGAGGCTGAAGAATTTGGAAGACAAATTGGTTGTAGTCAAATTTACAAACATGTTGTTTCATGTTTGAAACATATATATATACATATTGATATAAGTGTGATTACTGAGATCACAGCTCCCCCCTTATCAGCAGGCCTAACCTTTGGTGTGTAAGCTTCATTCGGATCTCGGTTCCTAACTCAGGGCTGAGGGGGCTAGGGGACAACACTGCTTTCCCTTGGCTCTAAGAGAGGTACTGGGATGGTGAATGTGATGAGTGGTGGGGTACAGCTTCTAGACTATTTAGTATTTTCCTTTGACTTTTTTTTGAACATTTTCCAGTCACATACGGAGGAGGAGGAGGAGGGTTGTTTGTTTATTAAGTTTTTTGGGGGGGTTGTGTGCACACATGGTTGAAGTGTGCACAAATGACATATTTCTTTCTTTTTGAAAGAAAATATACATATATTTTCAAAAAGCTGAATTATAATTCAGCGCCTAATCTCAGCTTCTTTTCTGTCTCTGCCTTACCAGTGTTTGCCCTTTAAACTATCGGAGAAGGTTATTCCTCAATGTTTACATGTTGCCATAGGTTTATTTTACTATATAGAACTCAAAATGATTGTAAATGATCTTTAATTTAAGATTCCTGGTAAGAGGTAATAATTGCTTACCACTTAAGAGTTACTACATACTCTAGTTTGGCCCAATCTCTACCATAACAAAGAGATCAAACTCTCAGCTAAATAACACTTCATTTTTATATGCTAGTAAAAATTGTTCAGAAAAGTTTTCCAAATAAATCCTAAATAATGAGAAGCCTTACTTGAATCCTGAATTGTTATCTAAATTGGACAATCATGTTTATTAATTTTTCTCAGGTTTTTTTAAAGTGAGTTTTTAAGAAATGAATTAAAGAGAGTTTCCACTCTGTGGATATTAGAAGGAAACAGTACTACCAAACTGACATGATTTCAAACACCCAAGTAATTAAAGTTGACTTCCTGACTTAAGCGAAACCAACAAAGATTTCCTACAATATTTCCATTATGCCCAACCTGTTAAGAATGGTTGTAAATGTTTTAAGTGCCCACAGACATTCAAATTGTTAGCAAGGGGAAGAGATCAAAAGCAACAGAAGAGGGGTGATTGGGTGGCTCAGTGGGTTAAAGCCTCTGCCTTTGGCCCTTCGGCTCAGGTTATGATCTCAGGATCCTGGGACTGAGCCCCATATCGCATCCGGCTTTCTGCTCAGCAGGGAGCCTTCTTCCCCCCTCTCTCTGCCTGCCTCTCTGCCTGCTTGTGATCCTCCCCTCTATGTCAAATAAATAAAGTCTTCAAAAAAAAAAAAAAAAAAGGCAACGGAAGAGAGACATGGCCACTAGCTAGAATTATTTTTCCCTGAGTATTGAGGATTTAGGAAAATCTTAATAAAAATGCTGCAGATTGTTATTAAACTTATGCACCGGCCTTATATTCGGTGTCTATTTCTTAGATCTTACCATACCAAAGCTAACTTTAGATTTATGACTCAGAAATCCTACGTTTCTGTATTTATTTTTTCCATGTTTCTCTGTCTATTGTGCTTCTGATCGATCACCAGGCAGAGGAAGATAAAACTGAATATTTATGTGGGGCCCACTAAAGGACCCTGCTGTGAGCTATTAGCTTAGTGGATGACGCGAGCTCCCAGTTGGAAGCTGAAGGGATGGGAAAGAGCTGCTGCAACCCTTTATAAAAAGCATAAAAAGCACCTGTTTGCCTGCTTCATTAAACTTCCCCTAATGAACGCCTCCGGGGAGCAGAACTGGGGAACTTCTTTCCTTTCCTGCTATAAATAGAGAAAGGTATTTAAAAGTTCTCATTTAAATGTGAGTACTGTTATCTGTAACAATTTGCGAACATGCAATACCCTTCAGGAATATAAATGAGCCAGTACTTGCATGTGTTCAGGATGATGATAGACACCAGAAGATGGTTCCGTGTCCCTTATTGAAAATTCTGTTCTCCTAGAGGATCAAAGTCACAGACATTTTAGGCTTTCTCTACCTAACTCGCGGCACACCAATGGCACAGAGGAAGCTCAGCTCAGCCGCCACGTCTTCTGAGAAACATCTTCTGAGAAATGTCCCACCTCCCTAACACATAAACATGCGCTTTGAGACAGAATGCGTACATTTTTTATTAAAACACTTATCACCCTGAAGTGTTATCATTTACTTTCTGCCTCTCTGAGGCAGGACAAGGTCTTATCTTACACTGAGTCTCCAGGGTTCCGCGGGGGCCCGCCACGGTGCACGCACTCCATAAATAAGGTGGGGGTCAGCGCAGTGAATGCAAGAGCACTGGTCTTATTTAGCTTCCCTGAGACTGTTCTTAACCTCCCTGGCCACTCCAGGTCACTCTCCTTTTCCTCTGTTTAATTCTTCTTCTTCTTTCTTTTTTAAAGATTTATTTATTTGAGAGAGAGTGCAGGCATGCACGGGAGCAAGGGGAGGAGCAGCGGGAGAGGGAGAGCAGCAGACTCCCAGCTGAGCATAGAGCCAGATGTAGAGTCCTTCGTGTGGGGGCTCGATCCTACAACCCTGCGATCAGCACCTGAGCTGAAATCAAGAGTAGGAGGCTTAACTGACTGCGCCACCCAGACGCCTTTCCTCTGTTTAATTCATCAGTGTATTCTTTTTTTTTTTTAAGATTTTATTTATTTATTTGTCAGAGAGAGACAGAGAGAGAGAGCGCACAAGCAGGCAGAGAGGCAGGCAGAGGCAGAGGGAGAACCAGGCTCCCTGCCGAGCAAGGAGCCTGATGCGGGGACTCGATCCCAGGACCCCTGGAATCATGACCTGAGCCGAAGGCAGCCGCTTAACCAACTGAGCCACCCAGGCGTCCCTCATCAGTGTATTCTTAAATGTGGGTACTGCCAAGCATCTTCCTTCACCCCCCAATCATTTGACTCAACAATTGTTCCTCCTGTAGATGAGGGTGTCCTCATCTATAGACTTGTTTTAAAGCAGGGACTTTCGAACTGCAGTTTACAAAACAGTCAATGTTATGTAGAAAGAAAGTACCAGAACTTCTATCTGTGGATATTTTTCCATCTCAGCCCTTTAAGATTTCTACTTATAACGTCACTACATGCAAAACTGTATAGGCATGTAAGTCATTTTAAACATATATAAAGCTGGTTGCAAGTTCAAAATTTATTAGGTACGTATTTTTACTGATAAGGGGTAAAATATAAAGTAAAAAAAAAACAAAACCTGTTGCCTACCAGGCAGTGGGGCGAAAGTCATAATCTCCCTTGCCAGACCTGTGTCTCCTGATGCATTCCCCAACTTAGTAATGGCACCACTATTCACCAGCCACTCAAGACGCAGATGTGTTCCAACTCCACAATCACCCACTTACCAAAGAATCTACTCCACAACCAGCTCTTGATGCTTTTATCTTATAAACAGATCCCTCCTGCCCATTGAGACAGCCACAGCCTTAGTTTAGGCTCCTGCCTGGTAGCTGGGAAAGCACTGAACAGCCTTATCTCAGCCAGAGTGTTCCTTGGAATATCCGATCAGCTACCACTTAAGAAACTCTTAAGTGATTTCCCAAAGTTTAAGTCCAAGTTCATGTTCATTTCGTGTCCTTCCCATCCCTGCAGCCTCGTATCTCCCTCTCATGTGCCCAGAGAGAACTACTTATGGTTCCTTGAACACAGCAGACAACACCTACCTTTAGATATTCACAATGACTGGTGTCTTACTGAATTGTCCTTTCCCTATTTTGCCTACTAAATCCTACTTGTCCTTGGAAAAGCAGCACAATATTCACTGCCAACGTTGTATGTCAATTATAGATCAATAAAACTCACAGAAAAAGGTTGTGTAGTCATTGCCCAGTCAGATACGGTTAGGTTTCAACCAAATGCGCATAACCGAATGCAAAATACGGTCAAATCCTTGATCATACTGTCTCGTAAGTATATATTTATTCATGTTATTTTATATAATGCCTTTTATAATTAATTTTATTTTACATACTTTTATAATTGTGTCTGATATCCATAAGTTTATAATTATATACATCTCTGGCCTAAAAACTTTTATCATGCTACTTAAAAATTTGACTTACAGGTCTGTGTGTCGCCCCAAAAATGTAAGTACCTGAGAATGGAACCATCACTCATTTGATAAGGTGAAGTTCTATACTATTAGATGCTCAATGTCTATTAATGGAATAAATAGATGAGTGGCAAACTAAAGTGGAAAGTTTGATCATAGTCAAAAACAGAAGTAGCAAATATATGTTTTCTTCAGTTTAAAAATTGATATAACTTGTGCCCTTGAACTTTATAAACTAGACAAGGCACTTAAACTTCTTACTATAACTTCTCCATTAGGAAAACAATCTAAAGTATTTATCACCACTTTGCAAAGTGCCCCTATGTAAATTAATTAGACTGTATTAGAAAGCTTGAGCTCCTTCATGAGAAGCCCGGTGCACGGAGTCCCTGCAGCATAAACCAAAACTAACTTGGAAGCAGACTTCACATGGCGGCTTTAGGTGTATTTCCTAAATGTCACTACACTCCTTTGAAAGAAAATAAGCATATGTAAAACTATAAAACAGGATTATAATTGAATCTCTTGTGCAACAAAAGAACATTTTTGACGCTGTAATGGAAGTCATAAAGTTCCCTTAATAAAATGTGCAGTTTAAAAGCAATTTCTATTCAATTATCTCAACGAGCTCATATTTGTGAAGAAAATAACTTATTTGTGATTTACATATTACCTCATGGTCTCTTCTGTCCAGATACTTTTGTCTGTGACCATGGGATTATTCAGATTTGATGATTCTATTCCAATAATTCCCCATCAGGATAATAACGTGTCACTAAAAGGGTTCTTCAAATATTTTGAAAATTATCAAAATAGAAGAGAAATGGTCTTGAACAGGAATCTTTAATAAGAGAAATGAAAAGCAGTAAGGTAGCAATGCCGGGAAAATGGGAGGCACCACTGTGCCAGTGTTTCAGCATTTACATTTATTTCCCCAACACTGAGATGAAACCCATGCCTGAAACCACTAAGGAGTTCTCTTCCTCTCACCAGAAAAGAAGAGAAAAAAAAGAAATGTAGCATCCTCGAGGACAGACCGAGCTCAGATTCCTTCAGATTATGTTTTTGAATACATTTTTAGATTCTCAGAGAAGCTGACAATCCATAGTTCTGACCTAAACTTGAGAAAATATCTGTTCTTTTTTTTTTTTTAAGATTTTATTTATTTGGGGCGCCTGGGTGACTCAGTGGGTTAAAGCCTCTGCCTTCGGGTCAGGTCATGATCTCGGGGTCCTGGGATCGAGCCCTGCATCGGGCTCCCTGCTCAGCGGGGAGCCTGTTTCCCCCCTCTCTGCCTGCCTCTCTGCCTACTTGTGGTCTCTCTCTCTCTGTCAAATAAATAAATAAAATCTTAAAAAAAAAGATCTTATTAATTTACTTGAGAGAGAGAGAGAGAGAGTGAGAGAGAGAGCATGAGAGGGGAAAGGGTCAGAGGGAGAAGCAGACCCCCCGTGGAGCTGGGAGCCCAATGTGGGACTTGATCCCCAGACTCCAGGATCCTGACCCGAGTTGAAGGCAGTCACTTAAACAAGTGAGCCACCCAGGTGCCCAATATCTCTGTTCTTTAATCAACAGAAAATTCTGGAGAATTATAAACTTCAAAAGACTCTCCTGCAGTCAATAAATGTATCTGCTAATCCTCTTAACAAATCAGCATTTCAACCAGCCTGAATTGATTAGTGTCCAACTTATTTTTATAACCTCGGGAGAAAAATGCAATAATTACAATTTCTTTAGGTGCTTTACTGCCTGAAATAAAAGTCATTATACCTATAAAAGTAATTAAGGGATATAATAGCTCAAATATGTTATTATATGTCATTTTTAAATGAGTGATTTTTTTTTTCTAGAAAGACAGGTGGGTGTCCAGCTCATGTTATCACGATCATGTTTAATCGTTTAATTTAGCATCTGCTGCTTTTGTGGCCAACCCTGTAGGGAAAGAGATTAAAGATGGGACACATCTGCAGATAGCAATAGCCGATAAAGGCAGTCATTCTCTAAAAAGCAAAGATCTTCAGGCCACATTATGTGATGCTGGAATGCTAGCCATCATTTGTGATAGAGCCATAATACTAATTACTCCAGATCCATCTAGGAAATAATACTAACCTTGAAGTGCTAAAGCAAACCGACAGCAACCAAAGGTAATAGATTCTAACAGTGCCTTGTCATTCCTTTTTCTGAATTCCATAACTTCAGCTTCAGACGTCGTTATTCTATTTCTAATATGAGATACGACAAACAGGATTTAGAATTTTTGTCATATGAAATGTTTCCCACTCAAGCCTATTGCTGTATATTTTATAGCAAGAATGACAAATTAAACCATTCTATTGCCAGTTCAATCAACTGAGGAAGAAACTTTATGTGAATAAACCCTGCATATACAGATAAGGTACACCCAAAAAGCCCAGGAGGGGGCAACAAACTCACAAAACAGTAATAAAACAATGCATCTGGCCAGCAGGTGGCGCTGCAATCCATCATTGTTACCCAATTGGAAAATTTAGAAGTACTTGAATTATCCTGTTTAGTTACCTCTAATTTCCTATCTGAAATTTTCCTATCTTTTTGGAGCATTATGTCATGCTGTGCCCAACTGTTTTCAATCAGCAAAGAACTCTAAGGGAATTGTTACACCCACAGGACTTATTAAGTCTGCTAACAATATCAACAGTCGATATTTCATAATGAACATGTTATCAACCTCGTGGGCTATTTAAAAAAGCCATTTAGCTTTGGAAAATGTCTATTTCAGATTTCATAAAAATAATCCTATTTAAATGTGAAAATATGTGAAATAGCAACACTTTTTTGTAAAGTTAGGCTTAAATGGGTCTCTAAGGGTCCTACGAGCCCTGGACCTGACAGGCTCACCCTTTATTTCCTAAGTATATGTCTTAGGAACACTTACAGACCTAAGCAATTTATCATGTATAGAAGGACATAATTAACAGAAATTAAAGAAATGTTAAGTTATTTATTGCAAGGATGAAAATCACCTAGCTAACATATGAGTCTTATACACCCTTATATATCCAAGGCAGAAATCACTAGCCAATTACAGAACTGTATTGCACTGAGCCAACATAAGCCTCTTTTTTCAATAAGCTCTCACTTCGGATAATACCAACTTGCCCCCTCTAGGAATAGGAAAAATAAGGCTCAGAGTGGTATCATCAAAAAGGCCACATAGGAGATCCCAGCCTCCATTGTCCTACAAAGATCAACAATCACACAACTATCACAAAACAAAAACAGAGGGATGCCTGGGTGGCTCAGTTGGTTAAGCATCCAACTCTTGATTTCAGCTCAAGTCTTGAGCTCAGGGTCCTGGGATCGAGCCCTTTGTGGGTCTCTTCGCTCAGGAGGGAGTCGGCTTGAGATTCTCCCTACCTCTGCCCCTTCTCACCCCCACCCAGCTCAATTGGTCTCCAAAAAAAACGAAGTTTTGCAAGTGCTCTCGAGTCCACTTAAGAAACTTGAGCACCATAGTAGAACAAAAAACCCCAAGAATAGCCACACAAGAATAGAATTAAGACAGCTTAATTTTGCCTACATCATCCCATCTCCCAAGCTGGCATTGCTCAGAACTGTCAGTGCACTTCACAGCTAGAAAGAGTTCCTCTTGATGGAAAAGGAAGAGCAAGATGAGTAACCAGCTTGCCTAGCCTTTTGGGGCACCACACAAAGGTACTGTTTCAATTTCACCTGACCCAGACTGGCAAAGCTGAGACATACAGAGATAACCAGGAACAAGAAAGAAAAACAGGGGATACCAGCAGTAGCCATGCAGCAAAAGCAATCACAGTTCCCCATGACCTGCTCTGTGGGCAAATCCAATGTCTAACGGGGCTCATGGATCCTTTGCAAATTTCACCAGCTTTCACCCCATAGGCGTTCACACTTACTAACACCAGCCTCCTGAGTCCCCACTACCTCCCTAGCCTACTCTCATAGGAGCCTAGGAACTGAACCTACAGCCAGCCAAGGCACTGCAGCTCTGGCAGAGTAAGACACCAGCCTAGACACCCTGGCTGACTCGCACCATCACCACATGCTTAGGGCTAGCCCCTCTAGATATGCACTGGGACGCCACTGGCCAGGCATCCATCATTGCCTACACTGCAGTGGGCATGTCCGGGGGAGGCCATACGGCCGCAGGAGATCACACCAACAGCCAGGCCTGGGCCGCTGCTTATGGGCCCAGGTCAGTCCCCGTCTGGGTTAGCGGCCTGCATCACTGGGCTCACCTGCTGCTAGTCCCGCCAGCCGTGCCTATGCACATACCCGGCCCAAACCCCAGCCCTAGCCTCTACTGCCCTGCATCCTCGGTGAGATGTGGCAACCACGGGAGTGCATGCCAGTCGGCAGGGCCCCTGCAGCTGCCAGTGAGTCCATAGCTGACTTTGCTACCTGCCCCCACCACCATACAAGTGTCTACAACGGGCCCCACTACGCAGCACTTGCACCTGGGTGTGTGCACACCACTGGCTCAGGCCGCCAGTCTCAGGAGAAACGAGGGAGAAGAGGGTAGAAAGAATATCTAAAGAAATAATGGCTAAGAACTTCCTAAACCTAGAAAAAGATTTGGACATCCAAGTGCGAGGATCCAATAGGTCGCCCAAGATTTCAACCCAAAATGATGTTCTAAGACCCCTTATAATAAGACTGTCTAAAATGAAAGACGAGGTGAGAACTTTAAATGCAGCAAGAGGAAAACAATCTCTCTCATACAAGGGAACTCCCATAAAGTTACAAGCAGATTTCTTAGCACAGAACTTGGCAGGCCAGTAGACAAAGGGATGATGTATTCAAATTGCTGAAAGAAAGAAACCTGCAGCCAAGAATACTTAACCCAGCAAAGTTGTCCTTCACAAATGAAGACGTAATGACTTTCCCAAACAACCAAAAGCAGAGGGATTTCATCATTTCATCACCACTAATCCTGCCTTACAAGAAATGCTGAAACACGTTCTTCAAGCTGAAATCAAGGGACACTAATCAGTAACATGTAAACATATGAAAATATACAACTCACTGGTAAAGGTAAGCATAGAGTCAGATTCAGAATGCTCTAATACTGTCATATGATGGCGTACTGGACACTTAAATCTACTCGAGAGGTTAAAGGACGGAAATATTAAAAATAGCTAAAACTACAACAATTATGTTCATGAATACACTACAGAAAAGATGTAAACTGTGATCACAAAAACATAGAAGCAGAGAGTAGAAGGGTAGAGATTCGTATGCTACTAAATTTACACTAAATTCTTAGTGTAAAATAGACTGTTATGTCTATAATATATACCAATAAAATAAATAGACTGGATTGATGTATTAAGAAAAACAAAAACAAAACACAGGCCCCAACTCTATGCAGCCTACAAGAGACTCACTTCAGCTTTAAGGACACATATAGGCTCAAAGTCAAGGGATGGAGGAAGGGATCCATTTCATGCAAATAGAAAACAAAAGTGAGCAGGAATAGCTATATTTCTATCAGACAAAACTTTAAAACAAAACTAACAGAGACAAAGTCTTTACATAATGATAAAGGGGTCAGTTCATCAAAGAGATATATATACAATATCAGAGCACCTACACATATTAAGCAAATACTAACAGATATGAAAAGAGAAATAGAGGATACAATAATAGTAGAGGCCTTCAAGACCCCAGTTTTAGGAATGATTAGATCCCAAAGCCAGAACATCAAGAAGAAAACATTAGAACTGAACCACATTTTAGGTCAAATGGACCTAACAGACATACACAGAACATTCCACCCAACAGAAGCAGAATACACTTTCTTCTCACGTGGACACAGAACATTCTCTAGGATCGATCATATGGGAGGCCACAAAACAGACCTTAGCACATTTAAGATTAAAATCATAGCAAGTATCTTTATCAGCCATAATGGGATGAAACCAGAAATCATAGCGGGGAAAAGTTGAAAAATTCACAAATATGTATTAAGCAACATACTCCTCAACAACCAAAGGGTCAAAGAAGAAATCAAAAGAGAAATTTTAAAACTATCTTGAATCAAAAGAAAACAGAAGCACAATATGCCAAAATTTATGAGATGCAGAAAAAACAGTTCAAAGAGGGGGAGTTCCTAAGGATAAATACCTACATTAAGAAACATAGTTGGGTTCAAGATGCCAGTAAGTGAGAAGATTCTAAACTTACTTCCTCCCATAGATACAATAAATATACAATTAGGTGTGGAATAATTTGCTTGGAAAAAGAAGACCAGAAAACTGGGAAAACAGAGCCTCCACCAAAAAGGACAGCATTGAGACAGGTAGGAGAGGCAGAGACACCATCCTCCCAAAAACTCCCCACCTGAGGTACAGAAATCCACAATGGGGAGGGATCTCAAAAATATAGAATTTTTCCCCAAGGAGTAAAGGGTTTTTGCTCTGCATCAGGCACCCCAACCCTTAGATCCTGCAGGAGAGATTGGAGCCCTTTAAACAAGGGGCTTTGAAATCCAACAGGAATTACATTCAGGAAAACTACGTAACTGTAAGGAAAGGAGAACCTGCTCTAAAGGACTCATGCACAGATTCACTTGCCCTGGGACCCAGCACAAAAACATCAATTTTTTTTTTTTAAAGATTTTTGTGTACTTATTTGACAGAGAGACAGTGAGAGAGGGAACACAGGCAGGCGGAGAAGCAGGCAGAGGGAGAAGTAGGCTCCCCGCTGAAAATGGAATCCGATGCAGGACTTGATCCCAGGACTCTGGGATCATGACCTGAGCAAGAGGCAGTCGCTTAACAACAGAGCCACCCAGGCACCCCAAAAACACCAATTTGAAAAGTGCCTAGACCATATGTAAAGGAGACCCAATTAAGTACCTGCCAGAGGCAGGAAACCATTAGGACTTTCCCCAGGGATGGAGTTATGGGCAGGTACCATATTTATGGCTTTCTACCTTGCCAACGTCCATGCCTGCAGTACCACTTTGGAACTAACTCATCTACCTACTAGAGCTGGTGGGTGCACCCAGCTGAGAACTCCATGAATCTCACACTGTAACTGCGTTCCTACAGCCCATCCTCTTGCCACAAGAGCTCACAGAGGCAGGTCATAGCACCAGCCCCGCCCACTCCCACTCCCCAGCCCCTGCCCCGGTGAGCAAGAGACTTGCATGTGTTTGCACAGGGTCCTGCGTATAATGGAGTATTATTCAGTTATGAGAAAGAAGGAAATTCTAACATTTGCAACAACACGGATGGACTTTGAGGGCATTACGCTAAGTGAAACAAATCAGAGAAAGACAAATAAGCTATGATCTCACTTATATATGAAATCTAAAAAAGCCAAACTCCTTGCGGGGGGGGGGCGGGGGTTGGGGAGAAGACAAGAATGGTGGTTACCAGGAGCTGGAGGAATGGGAGAAATGGAGAGCTGCTGGTCAAAGGATACAAATTTCTGGTTACAGGAAGAATAAGTTCTGGAGATCTAATATGCAGCATAGTGTTTATAGTTAATATTGCTATATTATATATATTTTATATAACTATAGTTTAAGTTAAAATATCGTATGTTGCAGGTTGTTAAAAAAGTAGATCTTAATCGCTCTCACCACAAAAAAGAAATGTAATGTGGTGAAGGTGTTAGGTAGCACTAAGGCTGTAATCATTTTGCAATGTAGAAGTGTATCAAAGCAATACATATGCCCTTCAACTTATATAATGTTATGAGTCCATTATACCTCAGTAAAGCTGGAGGGGGAAGAAAAATGAGGTCCACACATGTTAATGTTGTTCTAGAAACCATCAAATACTTACAGAGCCAAAACTAGAATAACAATTTAAAATAATCTAAATTATAATTTTACAATTTTAAATACATAATCTTTCCCCCACACTAGGAATTCATATGAACCTTTAATTTTATAATTTTGGTTAACTAGAATACAAAGAAATAAAAACCTGCCAGGTGTTATAAAGTAAGTAGGTAGCAGATAGAATTCAAATCCATGTATTGTGACACTCCATTTCCTTAATATATTTTTTTTTTTTTTTTCAATTTCAGAAACAGGACTTTTTCTGTTTGGTCACTCAATCTCGTGCTCAACAACTGTTTTTCCCATCAAGGAGCATATAGTGCAGACACTAAGTTTCTAATTATGATGAGGGCCACAAGGAAAGAACCAGGATAAAAAATACTAACCTATACTGAGATAGGTTAGTGAGAGAACATGTCCAAACTATGGAGGAACAAAGTTGGAAAAGATGAAAAGAACCACTCATATAGCAAGAGTACAAGGTCTGTGTACTGGGCAGAGATCCGGAAATGGAAGCAGTACATTTCAGAAAGAGCACGCGTGTGTGATGCCCTAAGGCACCGTCATGCTTTCTCATGACCGTAATGAGTATGTTCATTTCTGTCAAAAATAATTTTTTTAATGATGTGTTCCCAGTGCATCAAAGCAAGGGTTTCATGATATTCATATATCTTATTACGAGTGATGGTTACTGTGATCATTTCATTAAGTTGCTGTGTGCTGGGTTACTTTAATGTAAATTTAATATTTTCTTTCTGTAGTTGGTAAGTATCTTGGGGATTACACACATCCTGTTTCTTCTCTGCCTTTGCCCACTAATTTGCCTCCATTGGTGGATCTTGTCTGCAACAGTTGTTACTGTAGTATTCGCCTAATGGTTCTTCTCTATTTCCTTTTTCCTTTTACATTCATGGGTTGAAAATCTACTGTGAGCTAGAGGTGTCTCTTATCTTCCACTTATTTATTTGCTTATTTATATGGATAAGGATTCATGAATTTGTTTTAAGGGTTAAGATTCATTAAATTGTCATTAGTTATCTTGTCTTGCTGCTCAGATTATTCTAGCTTTGGCCATTACATCCTTCAGTTTTGTCCCCTGTGTTGTTTCAATAAAACTCTTTTTTTTTTTAATTGTTGAGCACTTCTTTATTTTCTGGCACCACAAAGGGTTCCAGGCGCATACCATATTTTTTCTTATTCCAGCCCTGAAACCAATCACTTCTAGAAGTCCTAGTTTTCTTTTATTGGGTAAGTAATTTTAACTCAGAGTGCATATGAGATTCACCTGTGGGCTTTTGAAACCACTCAAGTCCTATTGAATCTGAATTTCTGAAGATGTTACCTAGATACCTGAATTTTTAAAAAGTCATACAAATAGGCATATGCATTTTTTAAGCATATACATTTTCATGGTTGAGAGCCAGTGTTCTAAAAAGCAAGGAAAATATCTGCTATTTTTATGACATGATAAAGAATGAAATTGAAAAACGTTTAAAGATTTACCCACCCACTACAAGTACCCCTCCGGCAAAGACTCCTGCAATAATAAACCCAGTATAACTCCTTTTCTACATTCTCCCAGCCTCTTATCCAGATCAACTACTAGTCTTTTCTGACCTAGAATCAAAGCCTCATCAGAGAAAGAAGCTAAGAACCTAAGATAAAAGAATAATGACCAACTTAAAAAATAAAGAACTGAGAAGGGGGTGAAAGGTAAGGTAAAACTAAACACCGTAGGAGAGAAAGTTGTTAATTGTGAGGAGAAAACAAAAGAGCTCCCAATGAGTACTGGGTATGAAAGAAAATTTGCAAAGAGTAAGGAAACTCTAGAAGTATTTTGGTGGGTCCTGAACTTGGTCCTTTGTTATGTTCTTCCATAGATCTGAGTAAAGAATAAAATTCATGTTGGGGCACCTGGGTGGGACAGTTGGTTGGGCCTCAGATTCCTGGTTTCAGCTCAGGTCATGATCTCGGGGTCATGAGATCGAGCCCTATGTGGGGCTCTGAGCTCAATGCAGAGTCTGCCTGAGAATTGTTCTCCCTCTCCCCCTGCCCTTCCTGGTCATGCTCTATCTAGAAATAAATAAATATTAAAAAAAAATAAAATTCATGTTTATTTAGGTTATTTAACAATTTATCAAACATAAAAGAAACTCAATGCATGCACGCTTACTATAGATTTCTAGTATGTTCACTTTCTGTTTCTCATTTCACATCTCCTTTCACTTCAAATATCCTATCTACACCCATCATCCAAGCGATGCCCTCTCTTCATAATTCACTGAGAAAATAGAAGCAATAAAACGAAGAATTCCTTCTCTGCCCAGCACCTTACTTGCAATCTACTCAAAGTTGTATTCACACTTCTCTTTACTATGCATAAAATGTCTCTATTCCCATTAAAGGCCAACACTCATCCTCCTCCATCCACCAACCTGCTGCAAATTCCCCAGCTCCTAAATGACTAAGTCTCTGTCTTTAGACCCTTTGCCTCCTTAATACATTTGGCCAAATTAACCATCCAGGAAAATAAATCACTTTTTCATTCTACTAGGATTTGCTGAGGATTTACCATACCTCAGACACTGAAAATCCATTGTCCAAAAATACAAGCAAACAGCTACATTTAACAGTTCCAGTCTAAACTGGGCCGGCATGGAAAGACATGGTTGCACTACCATGCTATAATATAATACTAGTACATATTTAGCCAGAAGTAGCATAGAGGAATGAGAATTTTGCCCTCAACCACTCCATTTCAAGTCCTATCACTTTCTTGGACTAAAATAAAACAGTGTCATAATTATCTTACGGTCACTGCAACCCCACAGTTCTTTCTGCACACAGTAGCCAGAGTGATTCCTCAAAAAAAAAAAAAAAAAAAAAGAATTTAATCATGCAATTGTTTTCACACATGGCCTGTTGGCAGAATACAGGCAAGACTCCTTAACAAACCTACCAGGGGTCACAGTGGTTTGGCACTTGACAATCCATCCAGCCTCTTGCTTCCCACCAAAATGAGCCCTTTTAAATCCTCAGACACTCCTTTTCTCTCTCACCTCATGGTCTCTGAATGTAAAGTAGTATCCTCTTTGCAGAAAATATCTTCTTTATCCATTTGTCCAGCTAACAGCTTATCAGTATGTAAGTAATTCAAGCTGCAAGTTTTCCTTAATTCCCCTAGATAAAGTACATGGGGCACCCGCATTAGGTGGTCGCGTAGGATCATATACCTTGTCATAGCACCTGTCATATTTTATGACTTCCGTTCATTACCAACCTGACTTTCATGAAATGAGGTTCTAGGAAGGCTTAGATTATCTTGCTTACTGTTGTTATCCTAGTGTATATCCCAGTGTTTGATACATCGCTGTTGCTCAACAAATGTTTGTTCACTTGATGAACAATAAGAACTGTTCATTGTTTGCTCATGGTGAAAAGATGGGCAAATATTTCTAGGAGTTTTGTGGATAGAGGAAGACTTGATAGCAAAGGCACTAACAAGTACAAAGCACAGAAGCCTGAAGTCGCAGCACAAGTTCAAGGGACTGCCAGGGACTCCCTGCTGTGGGAGCAGAGTGAGAGAGGTCAGAAAAGTGGGGATGTCTGGCTGGGAAGAAAATGGCCCAGAATAAGATGGTCTCTATGATCTATGAAGCAACTGACACTTCAGAGTACACCTTATAGGAAGTCACAGAAGGCTTTAAAGCCCTTTAATTGTGCTAATGAAGAAAAGATTAGTAAACCAGCTTGGGCTAGAGTATTCCTTCCCCAATATTCAACCTGGAAATGGACCAAAAAGATGGGAAGGATGATGGATATCATGGATGGGTGATATATACCTTCTAACGATAACACTTAGAAACTCTCAAATCTTCAGGGGGTTGGGGAAAGGGAAAAGAATTCCATCTGTGTGTTTTTCTCTTCCCACATTGCCCTGGCCTGATTACTGTCCAGGATTTGAGGGCAGGAAGGCAGCATTCTGCTAGAGGTAGCAGGATGCCTGTAGGCATCCAATAGCATGGTGTAAGTAACCAATAACATAAAGAAACAGACATCTGAGTGCTCCTCGTCCTGAGTCCTTTACAAATCTTTGGGCACATGCAACATGAGTGATGGCCCCTGGAGCAGAAATCCTAATAAGTTGTCTGAGAATGAGGGGTGGTGAAGGATGAGAAGGAAAAGGAGAGAAGGGATGGTTTGAACTAGACCCTAACTGTAGAAATGCTCATCATGAACTTCATCCCCAACCTCCCAACTCTCCTGGAGGATCAGAAGCCAGGGCCCAGCCTTTTTCACCCCACCCTCAAAGTTAGCATGTTATTAGCAAGAAGTGGCGGGTAGGTATGGCCAGCCACTGCAAAAGTTGGAACATTAAGAACTGGAGCAGAAGTAGCGGAGCTGTGAAACAGAGAAAGTAAGATCACAAAATCACCATTCACTTTCAGAGATGGGGAAGATGCATGCAAGATAAAGAAGTAACATGAAGTCTGAAAACAGCCATTTGGTGATGGCGGGCTTGATAAATATCTTCACTGCAATAAGGAACTCAGTGGATGTGTTTAAAAAAAAAGATTTAATAGACCTAAAAAATGATTTCATAAGCTGGAAGATTAGGGCAAGGAAGTCTTCAAGAAAGAATGAACAAAAGATAAAAGGGAGAAAATAATGGAGAGATGATAGATGAGAATTTAATAAAAATGTCAACCTAAGAATTCCAGAGTGAGAACAAAGAACATACAGGATTATTTGGAGAAATAATGAAAGAATTCACCAGAATTAGAGAAAAATAAAATATCTCAAATTAGAAGTAGTGCAATGTTATAAATATCCCTTAGAAAACAGAACCTGAAGCAAAGTTTCCAGGCTAAAAATTTTTTGGCAATTGTAAGAGTAAGTAAAAAAAGGGAAGTGAAACAAAGAAAGGAGGAAGCAAATACAAGGTTTTGTGTTTGCAGGTTCACCACTGCTTTACAAAGTAAATCACAGCCGGGTGCTCAGTTATATGCATCCTATCCCAGAGAGGCAGGGAGCTCGGGGAATAGGATTTATCTGCCACCTCTTCCCATCATCTGTCCTTCATTAGTCAAAGTTGTCCTCCTAAGGCGTTAACTTCCCTAAACCTCTGTCTTGTGTTATGTACCCCTCCCACCTTCCAACTGGCTGCCTCTCCAACAGCTAGAAGCTGCCCCCCCCCCACCATGCCCCACTTCTGGGCTTCCTCTGAGCAGAACAGTAATGGGAAAACTGAGTCCGTGAGTCTGGTCAGACCTACCCTGAGCACTGAAGGCACAAAAGTTGGCATCCTCAAACCTATGCTGAAGCCATGGCCTTAATAAGGGGCCGTGAGACAGCCATCAGCCTTAGTGGAGTCCAGACCCTCTAATAAGCAAGTGCTCAAAGACCAGGGACAGGAAAGACTAAGCAAATGTGGGGAGGTCCACTAATTTAATTTACTGCAAATGCAAAAACCGAATAAAAGACATCCTCTCCATGACCCACCCCTCACCCCCAGCAAATACAATGTACCCTTTTTCAAAACAACCAAAGGAATTGAAAGCTTATGTCGACATAAAAACCCGCATATGGAAGTATATAGCAGCTTTATTTGTAATAATCGCCTGAATTTGAGATCAACCAAAATGGATAAACTGGTACATCCAGACAATGTAATATTATTTAGTGCTAAAAAGAGATGAGCTATCAAGTCATGAAAAGATGTGGAGGAAACTTAAATGCATATTACTAAGTGAAAGAAGCCACTCTGTGGATAAGGAAGATGTGGTACATCTACACAATGGAATATTATGCCTCCATCAGAAAGGATGAATATCCAACTTTTGTATCAACATGGACAGGACTAGAAGAGATTATGTGGAGTGAAATAAGTCAAGCAGAGAGAGTCAATTATCTTATGGTCTCACTTACATGTGGAGTATAAAGAAAATCATGGAGGGCATCGTGAGAAGGAAGGGAAGGGTGAATGGGGGGAAATTGGAGGGGGTGTTGAACCAGGAGAGACTGTGGACTCTGAGCAACAAACTGAGGGTTTTGGAGGGGAGGGGGTGGGGGGGTGGGTGAGCCCGGTGGTGGGTATCGAGAAGCACACGTATTGCATGGAGCACTGGGTGTGGTGCATGAACAATCAATCTTGTAACACTGAAAAATTAAAATAAACATATTTGGGGAGAAAAAAAAAAGAAAGAAGTCACTCTGAAAAGGCAAAGCTACGGACAGTAGAACCATCAGTGGTTGGCAGGAACTAGGGGAGGAGGAGTGGTGAACAGGGAAAGCACAAAGGATTTTTAGGGCAGCAAAACTGCTCTGTAGGATACCGTCCGTAATGGTGAGTACATGTCATTGTAGGTTTGTTCAAACCCTCAGAATGTATAACACCAAAAGTGAGCCATACTGTAAACTCTGGACTTTGGATGATAATGATGTGTCAATGAATGTTCATGAGTTAAAACAAATTGATCACTCTGCTGGAGGATGATCATAGTGGAGGAGGCCATACATGTGTGGGAGTAGAGGGTGTATGGGAAGTCTGTCCCTTCCAATACATGCTGCTGTGAACCCAAAGTTCCTCTAAGATTTATTGAAACATACATAAGCACACACACACACACACACACACACACACACACACACACACACACACACCTGAAAGCTTCCAGAGATAAAGAAGATCACTTATAAAGGAAAGTGTTACCAAATTTATCAATAACAACACTGGATACGAGAGGCTAATGGACTACTGTCTTAATAGCTTTGAAGGAAAAGAACTCTGAACTTAGATCTTTATGTAGAGTTAAAATTTCCCTTAAAAGTTAAGTGAAGATGTTCTCTGGAGCATAAGTTTTTGGGTAATTTGCAAAGTGAATCGTCTTTGAAAACAAATATATATAGAGATTGTACTCTAGCAATAAGAAAAGATTGTCCAGGAGGAAGAAACAGATATAGATAGTAAAAGAGTAACTGAATAAAGTGCTTTCTTGCCTAGATCAATCATGACCAATGGAAAAAAAAAATCCAAAACTCGGGCACTAAACTGACAAAGGAAGAGGGTAGGAAATAAAGGGGGTGGGAGGAAACATGGGAAAATATTAGATACATTCGTGGCCCTGATTTTGGTGATGGTGCCCTGGGTGTATACTCATCACCAAACTCACTGAATTGTTTACATTAACTATGTACAGCCCTTCACATGTCAGTCATACCTTGTCAATCATACCTCAATAAAGTGGTTTTCAGGAAAAGAAGAGGGTAAGAGCAAATGACCTGAGGGATCTGAAAATTGGCTCAGGTTATCATCTTATTCACTAGATGCAGATATTTATGTGCTTAGACACTAACAAAAAGAAAGTTTCGGTCTGAGTAATGTAGGGATAACCACAGACGATACATTGGAAAGTGTAGCTTCCAAAGAAGCAGAAGAATTTGATTTGTTCAAGGGAATGAGGAAGGAAAAAAAAACAGAAAAGAAAAAAAGAATTATGGAAAATAAAATTCCCTGAATAGGAGGACAAAATTAAGTTCTAGGAGGGAAGCAATTTCAATAAATATCAATCTGTAATAGTAAATAAGATTCAGAAACTTTCAAATTGGAAGAAGAAAAGGACCAGGAAGATGTTGTCTGTGAGAAATATATTTAACCCCAAAGGATACAGAGAGACTAAAACCAAAACAAACGGAAATGTATTTATCCAATTATTTAGCTCTATCACTAATAACTCAAGGGATATTCATTTTATCCTATGGATTAAATTCAGTACTATGTCTGGGGCTCCAGCATCCCAGGGATGATTCCTTTCTCTGAGATTTTCTCAGAAGATCGTAGAAAAAATTTTAAATTAGCTAATAACATATGTTTAAAATTATTAATATTACAGAGGCCTGCTGCCGCAGAAACCTAATATATATCATATGGAAACCAAATGCTCAAACAACACTGAAGTAAACTCAGCTGGGCAGAAAACAGTTTCACTTCCTCTTTGCCAGGCATCTGTTTTTCTCTCCCCAAAGGCAGATTAAAAATGAGTAATGTCGTCATCACCATAATAATTTTTTTTTGCTCCTCACAGGCAAGTTAAAAATGATCAATCATCATCATCATCATCACGGCTAACATTTGACTGCATGTTCTTAATACATGACAGGTACGATCCGAAGTCTTTCACCAGGTAGTAACTCATTTCCTCTGCACGTAACCCTATGGGACAGACGCGGTTCATTCTCCCAGTTTTATAGATGAGGAAGTCAAAACACTAAAGCATTAACACCACCAAGTTAGTAAGTAAAGGAGCTGTGACTAGAATATAAACAATCAGGCTCCAGAGCTTCTGGTCTTTACCATCATTACACGTTGCTGCTGTTGATAAATTTACGAATACTGCTTTTATTCTTGTCTGGTTTAACAACTCTAGATCCCTCTCAAATAGCACATTTTTTTTTTCTTCTACAGATTTTGGGTTTTATGCCTAAAAGTTGCGTAGGTGTTCTTCACGCCCCTACATTGTTCCTTCCAAACTACAGAGCACTTTTCTTCCCTACAAACCCAGTTTTGAAGTTCAAACCATCAGTCTTCACCACGTGCTGCTTTGCTTTTTAAGGCAGTCAACTACACACTGTAAGGTCCTCCTCCTTTCCTTAAGGACCGAGACCTGGATCACGGGCATTCTCTCCAGTGCTCCTGCTGTGGGTTTCAGTGCTGTCAGGATCCTTAGACAGAAGCCTGATGATTCCCTGGACTCTTGTTCCATTCCTCCACTCCTCCAGCAACCCTGTTCCCTCCATATTTTAGCCCCTCTCACCCTCTCATACAGATCATACAGAGATGACCAATAAGTGCATCTCCTTTTGTTCCCATGAATGAACGCTACTTTATTTATGTTTCAGATTTAAAATTTGGGGAAAAAGCCTGTTACAGCAAGCAATTGATTTTGCATCTCCTTCTTAATTTCACATTCAAGCAATAACCCAACCTTTCTTTCCAGCACACTAACTTTAATACCCAGACTCCAATTAGTCCTCAACCCCAGTGGGACCAGATTTATGTTATCCGACCGCCTATTCCTGCCCCTCCATCTCCTTCCTGTCTTAGCTTCTCTGTTACCGATGTGACACTACATAATTCAAAATTATAAACACTTGCTTGTATTCACTCAGAAAACTCACGCTCCTATTCCATTTTGTTGTATGCATTCGGTAAGAACCCAACCCTGGTAAAAATCAACTCTCTTACCCACTTCATTTACTCTGCAATTCTATTCACACAGCTGACCAGTGGCTAGTGAAAATATACAACTATGATAACTGGCTTATATTTCATTTCATGGCCACTGATCTCATGTGGTCCCAGTCCATTCATTTTCCCTCTCTCCTAGAATTACGATACTCTCTTGCCTTGGATATCTAACACATTCTCCTTTTTGGCTTTCTCTTTCATTGAGACGAAGAAATACCAAAGTTCCTTCTCTACACCCAAGGACATTCTTTCAGAAATTTCTCCTTTTGTCCTGCCTCACAAATTTCGTCCTTTCTGCCAAATCATTCCCAAGAGCATACAAACATATTTTAATAGCGCCTATCAAAAGAGGAGGGAGGGAAGGAAGGGAGATAGGGAGAAAGGGAAGGAGAGGCGGGAGGCTGGTATGGGGAAGAGAGAGGAAAGGAAAGAGGAAAATCTTTTTATCTTTACCTCTCCAATGAGTCTGCTCTGGCCCTCCTCGTTGCTACAAACCACAGTGGCCAAGTCTCTCCTCTCCCCAGTATTTGCTTGGTCAGTCTCTCCAGCATGAAGCATTTTCTTCCATCGAAATCTGTAACAGATCTTTTATCTACCTCTTGTCTCACTAACAGCACTGTTGCTGTTTCCTTTGCCGATACACTCCACTGCCTCCAGCTTCTAGACCAGGGATCTTCAATTCGGGATGCATAGAAGAATCACCTGTTGCCACTTAGGACAACGTGGATGAACTTAAAGGGTATTATGCTAAGTGAAATAAGTCAGAGACCATACGATAGACCTTATCAAATACCATATGATTTCACTTAGATGTGGGCTCTAAAATGAATAAATAAATAAAACAAGCAAAGCAGAAACAGACCCATAAACACAGAGAACCAACTATTTGTGGCCAGAGGGAGGGGGAGGAAGGGCTGGGGGAAATTGGCGCAGGGGAGGGGGAGGCACAGGTTTCCAGTTACAGAACAAATGCATCATGGGAAGGAAAGGTACAGCCTGGGGAATACAGCCAACGGTACCGTAGTACCACTGTGTGGGGACTGATGGGAGCTACACTTGTGCTGAGCACAGCATAATGCATAAACTTGTCGAATCACTACGTTGTACACCTGAGACTAACGTAACACTGTGTGTCAATGTACTTCAATTAAAAAAAAAGAATCATCTAGTGAACTTTTAAAATGTATTAATGCCCAGGTCTCACATAGACTAATTAAATCAGAATCTCTGGGGGCAAGGTGAGAGGTTCAGGCAATTTTGTTAAAGGTCTATGGGTGATTCTAACTTCCTGCCAGGATGAGAAGTACCTCTATAAACAAGGAGTGCCTCAGGGCTTGTCTCTGACCTTAAACCTTCCCCCCTGCACTTCCCTAGGTGCTCGCATCCAATCTCTCAGCTTCAGATACCCCAACACGTGGTATCTTCTGAATGTATATCCCCAGCCTGCACCTTTCTCCTGAACTCTGGAATTCCATCTGTAACTCCCTGTTGTCGCCGACTTTGGGATGGATAATCTCATTTCCAAATTTCATCCCCATCCCAGTAACTAGAGATTCTATCTCTCCAGCTTCATGGACCCGCACAGAGGAAATGTTGTTATCTTGGCGTCAACATTATGACTCTCCTTTATGTCTCGTCTCCAAACCGTCAGTCAGTTCTGTTTCAAAATAAATCCAGAATCTAATTGCTTACCTTGCCACTTTGCATATTAAGCTCTGACGTGAGCTCTTATCTTTTTGTCTGTGCATTAGTACTACAGTTCATAATTGGTTTTCTCGCGGCTAGGATATCCTTCACCAGGATAGGAGAGTGATCCTTTTACAGTGTTATTTAGATCCCCTGACCCCGCTGCTAAGAACTGTCCAATGGCATCAGTGCCCTGAACTCCCTTCATGAGATGACTCCCTGCTCTTTCCGTTCTCTCTCTTGCAGTTTCCACTCTGGTACATCAGGTATTGTCCAGTTCCGGAAGCATGCCAGATACACACTTGCTCTTGTACTTGGCATTCCGTCTGCCGGGAACATTCTTCTCTCCAGTTACTCCCCTGACTCATTCAAATACCATCTCATCACCGCAGTCCTTCCTTGGCCACCCTCTATAAAACAACACCTCTCTACCTATACTCAGTATCACCCTTCTTTGCTTTATATGTGTTTGTTTTTAGTCCCCACCCCGCGGCCCCGAGCCAAACACAAGCTCCTCGAGGACAGGATCTTTAAGCACAGATTGGTTCTTGGCATGTTAGAGATACTCGGTAATCACCTGCTGGAAATCTGAGTCAAGCTGGGGAGCTAAGGCTTCCGGCCATAATTCCTGTGGAGCTATTGTAAGTAATGGAACATCAAAGGACCAGATAAGGCTTTTGGAAATAGCATATGCCTCGGAAACCTTTCCTTTTGCCCCTTTCATTAGAATTATCCCTTTGATTTGGGTGGGGATGTGTAATTGGGACGAGACTAAAAATGATATTGCAATATTGTGGCTTAAAATAAATCATTGTGAGATCTGCATTCTCTGAGTCACCCTGAGACTGGAACATTTTCTGCTTGCATTGAAATACTCTTTGTCTCTTTCCTAAATTTTCTGAGACCCTAAAGGGCCACAGCTCCCAAGAGATAAATCCTAGTATGGGCACCAAAACATTCATCAGGTAAATAAAATCAAACAACATAGTGCAAGGGGAAAATGACATCAAAATATATTTTGATTATAAAAAATAAGTCTCACTAAAGGCCAAATTCAGTTCTGTACCTGAACTAAAATTTTTAAATCACAAGCAGACCCTCACTCCTCCTCCTCCACCCCCCAATTAATGATATGAAGCTGGCCTTCTTCAAAAACTTTATAATCCACAGAGCCAAAAAAGAAAGGCCAATTCTGAGACTCTCGTAGGGGCTAAGCTTTGCATGTTATAACCAGAGAAAGGAAGACGATAATAGCAATTAGAGTGCCTGGGTGGCTCAGTCAGTTAAGTGTCTACCTTTGGCTCAGGTCATGATCCCAGGGTCCTGGGATCCAGTCCCTTCTTGGGCTCCCTGCTCAAAGGGGAGTCTGCTTCTCCTTCTCCTTCTGCTGCTCTCTCTCTGTCAAATAAATAAATAAAATATTTCAAAAAAAGTAGGAGTAATTAGTTACTCAGAGTTAGCCCATCCCTTGGCTAAACTAAGATTGCTCTCTCTCTCTCTCGCTCTCTCTCTCTCACACACACACATACACAGAGTTAAATGTTGCATGCTGAAATCTGATACCTCTTATTTACAAGTTAACAACTAAATGAGCTTCCACAATAATACTTTTAACAAGTTCCATCTACTCAATTTATTTGCAAAATGTCTGTAAATAGTTTATCCAGGCCTTTTCTGTACTGCTTGTGCATTAATCTAATTATTCACAACAGTTTCAAGCTCTTAAATATAAGCAAAGGTTATCACTACCTTTATTTTACAACGTTAGTACAAAAATCCTTAAAGATTAAAAAAAAGAAGAAAAGTTCTTTTGAGAGTCACATAAATACATGAACACAGCTTGCTGTCTCCTACACACACTAGATGTCACTACATGACCTGAAATATGGGCTGTAATTTCATCTATTTCTTTATAATCCTTTAGGCAAGATAGCAAAAGTACAAATTAATTTCGAGGTATGTTTCCCAAAAACCAGGCACCTTTGCTTGTATCTGGTCAGTTGCATCCATAAAAATAAATTCTTAGTGCTCTTCTGCAGCAATTCTACACATTAAACTAGAAAAACATTGTAGGTTTTTTGTTTTGTTTTGTTTTGTTTTTACCATCAACTCCCCTGCTCTCCAAATTCTAATATCAAATAGAAATGTTTGCATTTGATGAGTAAATAATGGTCTCTATATTCAAAGATACTGGGAGAGACTGGAAGAAAATAAAAATTAAGGAATGAGTTTAACATGTTTCAAATTCAGCATAGTTACAAAGTATTCTCTATGTGTCAGACATCAGCATGCACCAAGAAGTCTAAACATGAAGTATAAATAAAGATTGTGGGAACATAGAGAAAGAGATTCATAAAGGATTCAGGCAGTGGACATTGGGCCCAAAAGAAATAGAGCTAACCTTCATTTGAAAAACTCATATATGAATATACACATTTGTGGCAGTTTCTTTCTTGTACTTCCTTAGCCTAGAGTGACATTTATCTATTATATTTAGTGAGATGTGAATGAGTGCTCAGCAGAAAAGAATTCCAGGGTCAAATAAGTTTGAGAAATATTTGGCTATTTAAAAAAATTAACAGGCTTGTTTTTAATGCAGAATTCCTCAGCTTCTAATATTTGAATGTGGATTGTAAGTCTCTAAATGGGAAATGGAGTACCTATCATGTCTTATTTAACGAGTGATACCATCTTAGGGAATACCAGCATCTTACTGAACAGAGTTCTACTGGAAAGTAGTAGAAGACATGCAGTGTATAATAGAAATGTGAAGATTTAAGATTTATGGCTTTTAATATCATATAGATTCAAGAAAAAAAAAAACCATGATCTTATTTTTACTTAATTACTGGAAATTGATAGATCTGAAAAGACTCTAAAAAAGCGAAGATCTTTTTTTAGGTATGATTTTTTATTCTTGTAATTAATTTCAATATAAGAACAAACAAATGTTTTACGCAGTACAGTTCAAAACTCATATCAATTATTCAGCTGAAACAAACCAAAGGAAACTTGGAAGAAATTTCATATGCAGAGTAAATTTTAAGCTATGCTCTCAGATTTTTTGATGGTTAAATATTGATTCCCCTCTACCACTAAAGGGTCCATCAGAAAGGCTCAAAGAAACATTCCCTGAGAAGAAACCATGCTTTATGTGAGCTTGGTGAGCTAAAGAAAATAGGCCGATGTATGTCTTACAACAGAGGGTGTTAATGGAGTTTGGGGTGAGTCAAACTCTAAAATCTTGTGTGAACGTTGGCGGTTGATCAGTGCTGGGTATATCTTCCATTCACCCTGTAAGGTTCTACTGTAAGCTCTTCTCCACCTTGCTTTCTTCTGCTGCAGGCTGATTTATATGAACAACATCAACAGGGCTGTCATAACCTCTGGTTTCCTGTCAGTTGAGTCAATGGGAGCTTTATCTGGCAAAAGACCAAGAGAGGAAAAAAGTGAGGTCAGGATATTTATTTTCCTGGCTCCTTCCCTCTAATGTTACTTGTGCTAATTTTTCCCTCAATGGAAGTTCATTGCTCCTCTCGAATCAGCCTTTGGTGAATTTTGACAAATGTATATACACAGAAAAACACCATCGCTGACAAAAACAAAAAATTCCTGATGTCCCCTTTGCATTCCATCAGTCCCTCCTGACCTCAGGAAATCATTGTTCTGTTCTTTGGTATTATTCATTCTCTAGAATTGTGTATAAATAAAAGCAAGTATTAACTACTCTTTGTGCATTGGGTTTTTTTTCACTTAGCATTTTGAGATTTGCCCAATTTGTTGTTTACAACAATATGTTTCATGGTGTTTTTTGTTTTGTTTTCTGAAAAGTGCTCTGTTGTATGCATAGAAAAAAATTATTTATGCAATCACATCTTGATGGAAATCAGGATTGTTTTTAGGTTTAGGCTACAATGACTTAAGCAACTTAGTATTCTTGGATTAGTCTGTTTTTGTGGACAAGTGTTTCATTGGCCTGGATAAATGTCAAAGATCAGAAGAGATTAGTCCTATCTTAGGTGAGTGTGAACATTTTAACAAACTGTCAAACAGATTTCTAAAGTAGTTGCAACATGGTACAGTCCTACCAGTGGTATATGTTAAGAGTTCTATTTGTCCTCATATTCATCAACACTATTTTCCATCTTTTAAATTTCAGCCATTATAATGAAGGAAAAGAAAGAAAATGAAAGCCAAATAATCAGGAAAAGAAGCAAAATTATATCTATTTTGTGACATGACTGATTAGGCTGTCTTATTGTGATTTTGATTTGTGATATCTTGTTGTGATTTTAATTTGGTATCTTATTGTGATATCTTATTGTGATATCTTATCGTGATTTTAATTTGAATCATCCCAACTGAGATCTTAATAATCTTCTTCCACTGAATTTGTTGAATTTGTTGGTCATTTGTCTATTTTTCTTGAGAAGTGTCTATTAACATTTTTCTCCATTTTTATTAGGTTTCTTTTGGACGTCTTATAATCGACTTGGAAGAGTATTTACATATTTTAGATATGCGTATTTTCTCCCATTATGTGGCCTACCTTTTTGTTTTGCTCAAGGTGTCTTTCAGAGAGTAAAAGTTTTTAAATTTGGAGAAAGTCCAATGAAACATTTTTCTTTCATTTGTGGCTTATGTTTTTAGTATGTTTCCAAAAAATTCTTTGCTTACATCAGGGTCACCAAGATTTTTCTCCTATATTTTCTTTTGTAAATTTTATGATTTTATTTTTTACATTTAGATCAATAATCTATTTCTTGTTAGTTTTTTGGTATATTACAAAGTAAGGTTCAATATTTGTTTTTTCTCATACATTTATCCAGGTGCCCAGCAACAACTCTTGAAAACTTTTCTTTTTCTACTGTGTTGATCTGGAGCATTTGCTGAAAATCAATTCACTATATATACACACATATATATATACACACACATACACAATCTGCTACTTCAAAACTCTTCTCAGGAAGAGAGATATACATATGTATATATATGGATCTATTTCTAGACTCTCTATTTTGTTCTGTTGTTCTTTATGTCTATCCTTTTGCCTATACCATACATAAGATCATGTATGTCCACTAAATTTGTTCTCTTTTTAAATTGTTTTGAATATTCTCTATTGTTTAGAATCATCTGATCAATTTGTATTTTAAAAGTGTCTGGGAAATTCTTGTTGGAATTGTATTGAAATATATATATATATAAATTTAGAGAAAGTGCCATTTTAATAAAACTGAGAATTCAACTGCATGAACATGATACATCTGTTCATTTATTAGCCTTTTTAAATTCTGTCAGTAATGTTCAGTGCTTTTAAGAAAAGAGATTGTGTTCATCTTTGTTAATATTATCCCTAAGTATTGTTTGTTGCTAGTACACAAAAGTTTGGTTTTTGTATATTAACCCTTGATCCTCTGACCTTACAAAAGTCACTCATTGTTTCTAGTACTTGTTTTGAAATTCTCTGGTCCTATAAAACTAACCAATTCATCTGCTAAGAGAAATAGTTTTATTTTTTTGTGTGAACTTTATAACTTTTATTATTTTTCTTGCTTTACTACAATAGCCAAAATTGCCAGTACAACATTGAATAGAAGTCATGAGAGTACATGCTGGTCTTGTTTTCAGTCATAGGGAACAATTTTCAAAAGGGTGTTGCCTGTAAGTTTTTTGTAAATGTCATGTATCGATTTGAGAAAGTAACCTTTTATCTCTCGTTTCTGAGAGTTTTTTTTTTTTTTTAAAGATTTTATTTATTTATTTGACAGAGAGAGAGAGATCACAAGTAGGCAGAGAGGCAGGCAGAGGGAGAGGGGGAAGCAGGCTCCCTGCTGAGCAGAGAGCCTGATGTGGGGCTGGATCCCAGGACCCTGAGATCATGACCTGAGCTGAAGGCAGAGGCTTTAACCCACTGAGCCACCCAGGCGCCCCTCTGAGAGTTTTTATTAGAAACTGGCAATTCGACACATATTTTATCAAGTACTTTTAATGCACCTCTCAAAATAGTCTCTCTTACAGAGACTAACATAGAGAGAATAGTCTATTCTATTATCCTGGTGAACTACAATGACATTTTTAAATTTTAAATCCAAGCTTTCATTCCTGGGATAAACTCTACTTGACCCAATATATCTTCCCTTTTGTATATTCTTGACTTTGATTTACTAATATTTTATTAATGATTTTTTCATCTATGTTTTTAAGAAATATTAGCCTGTAATGGTTTAATTTTTGTAATGTCTTGTCAGGTTTTAGCATTGGATTATGTTGGCCTTATAAAATGAATTGGGAGATGTTCCTTCTTTACTATCCTATTTGCTGAAAGATTTTGCGTAAGACTGGTTTAAGTTCCTCTTTATTTTTTTTAAAGATTTTTATTTATTTGACAGAGAGAGAGATCACAAGTAGGCAGAGAGGCAGGCAGAGGCAGAGGGAGAAGCAGGCCCCCTGCTGACCAGAGAGCCCCATGTGGGGCTCGATCCCAGGACCCTGAGATCATGACCTGAGCTGAAGGCAGAGGCTTAACCCACTGAGCCACCCAGGTGCCCCAAGTTCCTCTTTAAACTGTGATAGAATTCACCAGTGAAATCATCTGAAATTTTCTGGGTGAGAAGGTCTTTTGATTTAAAACATTGACTTTTAGGGGTACCAGGGTGTCTCAGGGGGGCTCAACTCTTGTTTCGGCTCAGGTCATGATCTCAGGGTCATGAGACGGAGCCCCAAGTGGGGCTCTGCACTGGGCATGGAGCGGCTCGAGATTCTCTCTGTCCCTTTCCCTCTGCCTCTTCCCGCCCAGCGCTCGCTCGCTCTCTGTCTTTCAAAAAATAACAATAATGAACTCACTTTTGGTAGATAGAGATGTAGGAAGATTTTTTGTTTCACGATGTGTCAATTTTTGATAAGTTATATTTTATCAAACATTTTGTACATTTCATTTAAGTTGTAAAAATTTTGGAATAAGGGGCACCTGGATAGCTCACTCAGTTAAGTAGCTGCCTTCGGCTCAGGTCATGAGGTTGAGCCCCATGTCAGGCTCCCTGCTTAGTGGGGAGCCTGCTTCTCTCTCTCCTGCTGCTGCTCCTCCTACTTGTGCTCTCTACTTGCATGCACGATCTAAGATAAATAAACAAATAAAATCTTTAAAAAATTTTTTGGAATAAAACTTAACAATATTTTATTATTTTTCTTTTAATATTTGTAGGATTTTTTCATTTCTACTCTTGCTGAATTTTTCTCCCCTCTCTCGCCAAAACAGTGATTATTTTTGCTTGGGATTTGTCAATTTTGTTGATATCTTCAGAGGACCATATTTCTGTGTTAAATTTTCCTTCTGCTTTCTATTTCATTGATTTCTGTTCTTAGCTTTATTATCTCCTGATTTCTACTTATTTGGAGCTTATCTTGCTCTTATTCTACTAACTTCTTCTGGTAGAACTGTAGGTCATTTGTTTTGGGCCCATCTTTTCTAATCGCATTTAGAAATTAAAGTGTCCCCCTCAACAGTGCTTTTGCTATATCCCACATATTTTGATATGTTGTTTTCTCATTATCATTTAGTTTGGAAATTTCATTTTCTTTTTGTTTTTCCATTTACACATGGTTATTTAAAAGCTGGTTCTTCAATTTCCAAATATTTAGGGTTTCTGTAGATATTTCATTATAACTGAATACTAAACTATCTTATGACCAGAAAATATGTTCTGTAATATTTGAATAGTTTTATATTTAATGAAACTAGTTTCAGAGCCCAGCATATGGTCTATTTTAATGAATGTATCACATGCACTAAAAATGAATGTATCACATGTACTATACTTATTATGAGTAGTATTCTATAAATATTAATTGGGTCAAGATGGTTGCAGCGTAATTTTTGAGTATTCTAGCTCTGCTACTTTTTCCATGTTTACACATTGTTTTCTTTGTTTCTTTGTTGTTCTGCTCAATTCATTTGCTATTCCTTGTCAGGAAGAGAGATTTGGTTGATGCATCTAAGAGCCCATGGTCCCAGGCTCTCCTGCCAGCTCCTTTAGTTTTTTCTGTGGACCCCTTGTACTGACCCATTATTGGATTGCGCAAACCAATTCATAAAGTCTTATATTCTCCAATTGCTACACTGAACTTGTGGAAGAGCAGCTGTTAATTGATTTGGTATTCTCATGTCCTTCAGATACCCTGTCGCTTTCCTCTGCTACTTCCTGCACAGATGCTAATGCTACGTTGGTCTTATAGCTGTCACTGGTTTGTCCTAGAATTTAGGGTTGATGGGGATATTTTGTCACTTTGTTTTCTTATAGATGCTGCCTTTGGGTTAGATGTTCATATTTTAATTACTCTCTGTTTTAATGGGGGAATTTGATAAGATACATAAACTATTATCTATTCATAAACTATTCTATGTATTTATAGACAAACCAAACTATGTATTCATATCTATACATAAATTATTATCTATAAACTATTAACTATTTCACCATGAGTATCACCCTCCCAGAATCCTTTAAACTCTTAAAATTTTACTTATGTTTCCTCCTTTATGTGTAGTTTATCATTTTAGTCACTTATTACAATTAATTTTTAAACCGGAATTAGAATTTTATTTTCCCCCAAACAACCAGTTTTCCTAGCTCTGTATATTATAAAATTCATATTAGGATTTGAAATTTTCAATTAATATAGAAATAAGCATAGTATGACTTGTATTTGTTTGAGTTTTTTAAATGACTCTTTGGCCTTTTCTTTCATGAGTACTGTATAGTATTAGGATACTAGTGTATTGAGTTAAAAATATTTTCTTTGTAATTTTACATTTATTATAAGTGAGATTAGTCTGTGGTTTATTGTTGGTATTGTCCTTCTAAGGTTGGGGTGTCATATGTAAGGACATATTTTCAAAATACAAAATGTTGAAGGATGAGCTCTACCTTTATCTAGGATCTTGCAGAATTTATGGAACATGAGATCATTTGCTACTTCAAAATCTGACTTAGCTCATGAGTAAGATGATTTGGGACCAATATTTTTTTTGAGTAAAATTTTAAATTATTTTTCTAATATATTGCCTGATTTCTAACCTGCTGGGTTTTTTTGTTCTTTAGTGAATTTTGAAAATTTACATTTATCTAACAAATCAGCTACCCTTTAAAATGTATCTGCATAGACTTGTATACGATATTCTCTTATAATTTTGAAAACTACCTCTTGATCATAGTTTTCTACGGATGTTATAATACATCGTAACAAACTTAGTGGCTTAAAACAACACAGACTCATTAACTTACAATTTTGAAGTCCAAAATGGGCCCCAGTGGGCTAAAATCAGGGTATTGGCAAGATTGTTTTCCCTTCTAGAAGCTCTAAGGAAGAACTCATTTTCCTGCCTTTTCAGCTTCTAGAGGCCATCACATTTCTTGGCACATAGCCCTCTTACCCCATCTTCAAAGCCAGCAACAATGATTAGGGTTCTTCTCAGATTGTATCACTCTGATCTCTTCTGCCTCCCTCTCCCCACTTTCGGACCCTTGTGATTACATTTCCCACTGAGGATAATCCTCCTCTCTTAAATTCAACTGGTTAGCAAGTTTAGTTTTATCTGTAACCTACCCCTTTGCCATGAAAGATAATATAGCCACAGGCTCCAGGGATCAGGACATAAATATATTTTTGAGGGAAATTATTCTGCTTTCCCCACTGATTATAAAATTATTCTTTTCAATTAACTTCTATAATAATTACATTGCATTGCAGTAAAAAAAATGTACTGAGGATTTTTTTTTGGTGTTATTGTAGTCAAATGCTATTTACTGTTATTCTGTTACTTTTGTTATGGGAAATCTATTTATATTTTAGTCTAGATATTGACTTATTTATGGAATGGAATTTATTTTGATATATGACATAGAATAGGAATCTTAATGGATTTCATTTAATCCAAACAATTTTCCCAGCAACATTTATTCTATAACTCATCCTTCTTCCTATTGATTTGTAATAGTTCTTCTATCTTTTCAAGTTCTTAAGCATGCCAAAGCATTTTCTAGGTCCTGTGTTCTTTTTGAATGAAAATTGGCCTCTATCTTTAACACCACACAAAAATCACCTCAAAATAGATTAAGGACTTAAATGTAAGGCCTGAAATGGTTAAACTTTTAGAAGAAAACAGAGGCAGTAAGCTCCCTGACATTGGTTGGAGCAATGATTTTTTTGCATTTGATACCAAAAGCAAAGGCAACAAAGCCAAAAACAAGTGAGACCACATCAAATTAAAAGCTTCTTCAGAACAAAGGAAATAATAAATGGAAAGACAACTTATGGAATGGGAGAAATATTCGTAAACAGCTTACATGATTAAGGTTTAATATCTAAAATATACAAGGAACTCCTATAACTCAATAGCAAATAACTCATTAAGAAATGGGCAAAGGACTGAATAGACAATTTTCAAAGAAGACATACAAATGGCTGACAAGCATGTGAAAATGTACTCAATATCACTAATCACCAGGGAAATGCAAATCACAACTACAATGAGATATCATCTCATACCTGTTAGAATGGTTATTATCCAAGTAAAGGGCACCTGGGTCACACAGTTGGTTGAGCATCTTTATTTTCGCTCAGGTCATGATCTCAGGGTCCATGAGACAGAGCCCTGTTTGAGATTCTCTCTCTCTCTCTCTCCCTCTCTCTCTCTCTCTTCTGCCCCTCCCACTGTGCATGTACTCTCTCTATAAAAATAAAGAAATAAGTCTTAAAAAAAGTAAAAAGATAAAAAGTGTTGAAAGGCTATGAAGACAAGGGAACCTTTACACACCGTTAGTAGGAATATGAATTGGTATGGCCATTATGGAAAACAGTGTGGAGATTCCTCAAAAAATTAAAAATAGAACTACCATATGATCCAGCAATCTCACTTCAGAATATATATATCCAAAGGAAATAAAGTCACTATCTGGAAAAGATATATGCATTCTTTTTTTAAAAAGATTCATTTATTTATTTTAGAGAGAGAGAGAGAGAGAGCATGAGCAGGGGGAGGGCAGAGGGAGGGAGACAGAGAGAGAAGCAGACTCCCCACTCAGGGGGGGAGTCTGACACGGAGATCAATTTCATGACCCTGATCAGGACCTGAGCTGAAATCAAGAGTCAGATGCTTAACGGATGAGACACCCAGGTGCCCCAAAGATATCTGCATTCTTATATTGACTGCGGCATTAGGCACATCATTAGAGACATCATTAGTGAGTAGGACACGGAGCTGGTTGGTGACTATCGAAGTGAAAGTAGGTCACCTAGTAGCCTTAAAAACAAAAAAAATTACAAAGCATCACAAAAACTCCACTTGAGAATATCATAGCTCTGGGTTGCTGTGAGACAAGCAGTGCCTAAAAGACCATTCTAGCAAGAAGAACTCAGAGTCACCGCTCAGCATGCCGCAATGTAACATGCTGAATGCAGAGACACACAGCAAGAAGAGGCGTGGTCATCCCTGAGGAAGCACTGAGGTTCACTGGGTGGAAATGCCTTCTCTTGTCATTTCAGTCAGGCTCGCTGTGGGGACAATGTCCTCTCTTTCACAAAAGTGTCCAGCACGACTGAAGAAACAGGAACCAGAAGGTGGATGTTTATGTTCTGGATACTGTCTCCAGTGAATTATAAAATGAAGTTCTGGAAATGAGGAGCGCCATCCGTCACTGGGCCACCAGGCATCTTTGATGTGCTTTATTTCATAGCTAAGACATAGGACTTTATACTCTTTAAGGCGGCTTCATTTAATGTAATAATCTTTATGCAGAGATTCTTTCCAAAATACAAATCTGGCTTTTTGTTGCTTCAAAGTCTTCCATTTCTCCCCACAGCTTTTGAGTGGAAATCCAAATTCAGTAAGACAATAGGAAGAGCCTTTCATGGTTCGGCCTCTACAAACTCTTTCGTCACTCTCTATCTGTGGTAGTCAGCACTCCAAAAATACAGAACTACTTGCAGATGAAGAAAGCAAAATACACCTTCTCTCACATCTTGCTCCATCCAGCATGCTTCACCTAGCTAATTCCCCTTTTATGGACCCTTCACACTCAGCTCTATATCATGTCCTCACCACCACCCTCCCAATGCCCCAATCTGGATTAGCTGTTCTTCATATATCTCCCATGGAATTCATCATGGTCTACAACAGTTGTCTCCTTGTCAGTCTGCCTTACCAATTACTGGAGAACAGAGACTGCATCTCTTTGGTTCTTGTCTTACTCCCTTCAGGTTGCTATACCAAAAATACCATAGACAGGGTGGCTTAAACAGTATTTATTTCTTATGCTTCTGGAGGCTGAGAAGTCTAAGATCAAGGTGCTGATATATTGTGTGTCAGGTGAGGGTCTGGCCCGTCATAGATGGCTGTATTCTTGATATAAATCTCACAGAATGGAAGGGGCAAGAGAGCTCTCTGGGATATCTTTTATAAGGGTACTGATTTCATTCACGAGAATGGACTTCTCATGACTTAATCACTGAGGGTTCCACCTCCTAATATCATCAATTGAGGGGTTAGGATTTCAACGCATCGATTTTGGGCAGACACAAACATTCAGTCTACAGAAGCTCTATAACCCTAAATAGTGTTATGAACACTAAAATGGTCCATAAATGTTTCCTGAATAAATTTGCTAATTATTTGTCCTGAAAATCTTAGAGGGGAAGGGGAAATGGCTGATGGATAAGAAAGTTGAGCAGTAATGTTAGTAGATGACTTGCCCAATTATATCATCACATTGACTTCTGAAAACCTCTTTAAAGATAGATTTGTCAATTGCAGAATCACAGATATGCATGTAGTAAATGTTGGACTATTTGTTGCCACTATTATTGGTTTATAAATACAAAAACACTACCACTCCCCTTGTTATCTGAAAGTAGGTGACCTTCATTGTTTCCTTACATAGTGTCTATGAATTTGCCAAAGACACATATCTTCATGAGTTTAAATACACAAATCTAAATTCAGCACGCTATGGGCAAGACTTCTTTTCCTCCTTTGCTTCTAGGATGATTTCTCCTTCATATTTATATATATATATATATTTGAGGGCATCAGCACATACTTGTCCTAAATAGAAGATCTACTCCTGTTCCAGATTCACTGAGCTGAAGCTGAGAAATTGGAGAAACTGCATCTTTCATGCATCCTTGTAGCCACCTGCTTCTCCCCATTTTGAGGCTGGTGCAAGTTCTGTTTCTTTAATGTGGGAAGGGATGCCCTGGTGGCACTAAAGGCTTGATGCAGCTTGGTGCCTTTTTCACTTTACAATCTAAATCATGCAGACTTTAAAGGGTGGGCAGAAAATCAGGATGAAATAATGACCAAAACTTCATGGAGGCAAAAATCGTCTATGCTGCACATCTAAAAATAGGATGCTCTAGGTCTACGATGTATCATACTGAAAACTTCTCGGCATGTTCAGTGATCAGGGCTTTTTAATCAAACTTGGGGGTGAATTACTACATGCTTTTCCTGGACCTTCATTTCAACAGCAGTGAAAGGGTATTAACAGAGAAGAACATAGCGGCTCTACTCTCTACTCCACTCTCCGTGTATTCTCCACGTGCCTGTGCGTTGAAAGAGAACTCTGACTCAAAGAGGTCAGCTGTGTAACACAAGGACAATCTTCACTCTCTTCCCACAGAAAGAAGTCGACAGTAACCAGATGGTATCAGGTCAGGAATCCAGGGAGTGTATTTAAATAAAAGAGGAAGAGGCAGGCCCTTGGTTTAATTTTTATTGTTTGTTGCTGGCTGCTTTTCCTCTGAACTACCTTTAACAAAATTGATGCAAAAATCAAAGGATAAATTCGACAGATGTAATCTTTATATTTTAGAAGCCTAAGGTCTGAATATTTCATTAAAAATGAGTTTATATATTTTCCATTGTAAAGAAATCGATACCCCTATTTAAGTTCTTAAACCTTAAAAATTTGTCAGTATTATTATTTACCTATTAATGAACTCTTTAAGGGGGGCAAACTTAGCTTATACCAAAATACTTTCCTGATTGACCATTGTGTTAAATGTAAAACAATGCAAATATTTTTTAAATGCTTTAAAAATAAAAAACAATAACATACAAATAAAATTCTGAATGAGGGTAAACTTTTTAAGTTTAGAAGCAAAGAAAAAATGTCCCCTTAGTCCATAGCTTCCTGAACATACTAGCTTTGCCGATGGGAGCCATATCCCAGATAATTTTTTTGTAATAGGGTCAGAGGCCAACATACAAAACATTTCAGGGTCCTTTTCCTTCTCCAGTGAATTCTGGAAGACACTCTTCTTTCCATCTTTCAGACAACTAATTTATTCTTTAAAAAAAAAAAACTTTGTTGAGGTATAGTTGCTATCTCAAAGAACTGACATATTTAGTGTATACAGATTGATGAGTTTGGACATATAAAAACAGCCATGATACCATCACCACAATCATGGTAAGAGATACCTCCCAGAATTTTCTTGTGTCCCTTTGTTTTTTGTTTTATTTGTCTGTTCGTTTTGGTCTTTGGTTTGTGGTAAGAACACTTAACATGAAAACGACCCACTTAGCAAATTCTGAAGCGCACATTACCATATTGCTAACCGTAGGCACTGTGTTGTACGGCGGATATCTCAGACTTACTCATCTAGCCTAACTGAAACTTTATACCCATTGAACAACTCGGTTTCCCCAAGCCCTGACCCCTGGCAACTACTATGATATTTATAGCTTCTGTAAGTTTGACTCTTCTAGATCCTTGGATACATGCCGTATTTGTCCACCTGTGACTGCCTTATTTCACTTAGTCAAGGTGGGTTTTATGTGTTAATAGTGTTGGGTTAACTTTGTATTTCATAGGAGTTTATTTTATCTCATTTTACTTCCTTCTCTAAAGTTTTATGGTTGACCAAGGGAAAGAGAATTCAGATGTGTTTACCAGTGTGAACAGACCATCAGCCTCACCATCCGCTGCTCACCCATTCTTTTGCAAGATCAACCAGGCAATTTACCAAATGGATGTGAAAGGTCTCTTGGGGTGAAGTGTTTCTAAAAGTCTTCTGGTAGATGGGTGTCTAGTCTATATAATCTGAGACTCAGAATAGCTTTCCTGTAGCCAGCATGTGGTGAGGAGGAGAAAGCAATCCTGACTGGTGTTGGATATAAAGTGTAAGTGTTGTAATTTATTAGGAGAACTATTAATTTTATGATGGCAACTCTAGACTGTTTATAAAATGAAAAACTTATACAAGTTTGTAGTGATTTCACGTCCCAGTGTGATGCCTTCGCAGATTTTATAGGCTCATTCCCCAAGATTAAAGCAGAACCAAGTCAGAATGTGCAATCCCAGTGAACCACCTGCCGAAAGCAGCTGTTTTAGAGACCTGTCCCTAAAATGGGTGTTATGGGAAAGAACTTTCTTCTATATAATAAGTACGTGCTTTCCCCTTTTAAAAAATTAAATAAAGTAATGAAAGAAATCACAGGTAAAAATGTTTATGCCTGAAAATTCCATATACCTAAGAAGAATACAGTCCAACTTAAAAGGCAAATCAACTGGAAAGATATTTACAAATATTTCAAATATAGGGTTAATATATTTGATAAAGAAGGCTTATTAAGTCAATAAATCAGTACAAGTGATAAAATGTCAAACGAGAAATATACAAAGGACCTGAGTCTGAACTAAACGAAACTAAACTAACTAAAGACTACAAAGTAAGCCACACAGTTTTACAACACATATATGAAAATATCATCCCCCACAATGAGACCATGCAATTTCAAACAAAGTACCATTTTTTTTCCTTATGAAATTTGCAATGATAAGTTTTTAAATCATGCTGCTCAAGAACAGCATTTCCTGGGGTACTTGCTAAAAATATAAATTCACAGAACACACCAAGACCCACCAGAGGAGAGTCCCAGCGGACGGACCCAGGAAGCAAGTTACAGAAATTTGGATTCCATTGGCTTGCAGCAGGACCTGAGAGTCAGAAATTTCCCATCTGCACCATAAGTGATCTTAAGGCAAACCTGAAAATATTACTCTAAGCAGTGGTTTTCAACCATGGTTGGACTACTGAATCATCTGGGGGAATTTAAGAAATATCGATACTTGGGTCCTAACCTCAGAAATCATGATTTAATCCTTATGGGTTCTATTCTGATATTAAAAAAAATTTTAAACTCTCTAGGTAATTCTAAAATGTGGCTAAAATTCATGAGGAATACTCTAGAAGACATGATAAGTTGGGATTCATATGCTTTTCAAATGCAAGTGAAGATTGGTACAACTCTTTTTATAAGCATTTTGGCTGTGTGTTGCTTTTTAAAAAACAATATCATTTTTGTTAAAATTGTAATTTTGTAAATTTATGATTCTTGTTATTTAAATAGAGAAGACATTTGTCAACAAAAATGTTCTTTGTATGTAATGATTCAATAACTATTTGAGAGTAACGTAACTGCCCAGTTACAGGGTAGTTGTTTAATAAACAATGGTATGTTCACATAATAAAGTGCTATACACTCATTAAAAATGTGCAAATGACAAGTTTTTAATGTCATGGGAAAATACAGGGTTAAGGGGGAAAAGCAAGGTATAAATTGTAATTTGTGCATGGTCAAGACTAAGTTAAAATAGGCATAGTAAAAAGACAGGAAGAAAATGTTCTAAATTACTAAGGGTCCCTATCTTTGAGCTATGGGGAGATGAATGACTTTTAGGGGTTATCTTCTAACTTTTCTGAATTTTAGAAATTTATATAATATTTCTATGAGATGTAATTTAAAATATTTAGAATTTTTATTGTGGTAAAATACACATATGAAATTTACCATTTTAATAATTTTCAAGTGTTCATCTCAGCCTTAATAAGTCTATTCACACTGTTGCATAACCATCACCACCATCCATTTCTAGAACTTTTTCTTCTTCCCCAAGTGATATTTAGTACTCCTTAAACAATAACTCCCCATTACTTCTTCCCTCAATTGCTGGTAACCACTGTTCTACTTTCTCTCTCTATAAAGTTGACTATTCTAGGTATCTAATATAAGTGGAATCATACAATATTTGTCCTTTTGTGTCTGGCTTATTTCATCTGGCATAATTTCTTCAAGGTTTATCCATGTTATAGCACGTACCACAATATCATTTTTTTTTTTGCATGTCCATACCACTTTTTTTTTTAATCCCTTCATCCATTGATGGACATTGGTTGTTTCTACCTTTTGGCTGATGAGAATAATGCTGCTATGAACATTAGTATACAAATACCTGTTCAAGTCCCTGCCTTCAATTTTGGGGCATATACCTAGAAATGAAGTTGCTGAATCATATGGCAATTCTGTGTTTAAGTTTTTGAGGACCTGCCATACTGTTTTCCATGGAGGTTGCACCATTTTACATTCCCACCAGCAATTCACAAGATTTCTAATTCCTCCACATCCTTACAATTTTTTTTTAATTAACAAGGCTAAGCACTTCATATGGAAATCTTTCTAAAACATGTCACTCATTTCCAGCCTTCAAAAGGGAAATATTAAACAAACTTTGAACTTTTTTTTTATAGTGACTTATACACAATGATGCCTCCTCAGAAACTATTACAATACATCTTTGAGATCTTGCCCTGAGCTAGATGCTATCCTCAGTTATTTTCACAGATGAGAAAGAATTCTTTCAGAATCCTGAAAAGTATCATCTCCATTTCACAGATAAATAAATGAGGTACACAGAGGTAAAGGCAATTCTCCAAGATCACACAATTAGCTAGTGAAGATGGCAGGATTCAAAGTCCTTGCCTTTAGACATTTAGTGAGACTCCTAACCATCTGAGAATGTTTGTCTCTACATTAAATGTCCCCAAACTGATACTGTACACTCTTAGAAAATTTGTTGGTGTTGTTTAATGTTTTATTTTGTTTTTCTTTCTGGTATTACCCCTTGTGGTTGTCAGAGTACCTACCTCTAGTCATTTTTCTCTTCTCTACCCACGTGCTGATACTGACTTCCTGTTATTAAGAAAAACAGAAAAAGAAAGAGTTAAGGGGCACCTGGGTGGCTTAATCAGTTAAGCAACTGCCTTTGGCTCAGGTCATGATCCCTGGATCCTGGGATAGAGCCCTGGATCATGACCCCGCCCCTCCTCCCCCCACCACCCCTCCAACCCTGGCTTAGCTGGGAACCAGTTTCTCCCTCCCCATTCCCCTTGCTTGTGCTCTCTCTCTCTCTCTTTCAAATAAATAAATAAAATCCTTTAAGTACGAAAGAAAGAAAGGAAGGAAGGGTAGGTTAAAAAATCGGAGGGGGTGTTGAACCAGGAGAGACTGTGGACTCTGAGCAACAAACTGAGGGTTTTGGAGGGGAGGGGGTGGGGGGGGTGAGCCTGGTGGTGGGTATCGAGAGGGGCACATACTGCGTGGAGCACTGGGTGTGGTGCATGAACAATCAATCTTGTAACACTGAAAAAATAAACTAATTTGGGGAGAAAAAAAAATAAAAGCAATTTCTGGAATTCTAAAAAAAAAAAAAAACTGTGTGAAAAAGAAAGTGCACAGCTTTGAGAGAGAATTTGGAGGGTCATTCTAAGGGTAAATACATATGACTTTAGGTATTTGGCTTTCATGATATCTATTCTGGTGGTTTGCGGACATATTTTGCTTATTTCTGACTTGCTTCTTGTGTTCTAGGTGCTGAGTCTGCTGTTATGAATGAACATGAGTGACTATTCTTATTCCTCATATAATGTAATTTATTTTGTATAACACCTTGCCCCCAAATAGCAAATATCCTTCTATGTCTGATATGCTCTTCTGAAAAAATGTCTACTTACTATTTTCATAATACACACAAATAGAAAACAAAAAGGAAAAAGTTTTGACATTGAAAGTGTCTGGTCCTACATCAAGACAATTCAATCTATAGCTCTAATGACTACTGATGACAGCTGTCCATCAATATAAGCCTAGAATATTTTTGTAGAACTTACTATATGCCATAGATAGGTTTTCTGGAAAGAATAAATACGTGTTTCTTTCCTTGTACAACATGTATATTGTGAAATGCTGAGCATGTAACTTTCTGAAAATCAAAACTTTTTCCAATGAAGTAGAAGAGGGCACTAGTTAAACAGAGTGGGTCTTTCAGTGAGTTTAACAGTGGGTCTTTCTATGTATAAAAACTTTTTATTTAAAGTGAATATTCCATATCACCATGTTTTTCTGAAATTAAGTTTTTTCTATATCTACATCTTTTGAAGGATTTTCACCCATATCTGTAAGATTTTCCTAGGAAACAGGTGAATAACAGAAGGAATCTGAGAGAAAAATATTCACTCAAAATACAAAATGGAAAGATAAATAAGTTTCTGCAGAAAAACTGTATCTAGCAGTCTAGCTAGATTCCCTTAAATTAGATTCTCTAATAATGATGTATATACATATTTTACCAGTAGGCTTTAGTTAATTTTCACCTAAATACTGCAAATAATTTCATTCAACAAAATCAGAGTGGTGCAGGGTGGTGGGGAGATGTAGGAAACAGAACCACATTTCCAAAGATGAACTAACTGGTGGGAACAACTATTTTCCTCTTACTTACAATTTTGCAGCTGGTTAGTAGATAATGCCCAAAGAAAAGAAAGGTATTTCTTGTAAGAATGTCATCCTCAAATCTAAAGGTTTGATGATATCAAAGCTCCACTGAACTCCAAGATTTGATCATTTTTACACTGGCTTCTAACTAAAATGGTAATACTGTTAATATCAATAAGCACACTCAAATCCCAATCTGATTGGGATTTGATGATCCCAATACTGATTAGATTAATATTTTAAGACATTTTTTTTGTAACTCAAGTCCTACCATGTTGGACCTTACAATTGTGCTATATGATTCTATTTAGTTTTGTCACATAAAGAAGTAACTACCTCTCTCTATACATTTACACTCAACTTCTACTAAACGTACAACCTTGTGCAAGTTACCATCCCTGGAAGTTGACTTCTGTTCTCCACCTTTTGCTCTTCTAAATTTCTACTACTTGTCTTTA
This sequence comes from Nasua narica, assembly GCA_028533885.1. Taxonomy (NCBI): domain Eukaryota; kingdom Metazoa; phylum Chordata; class Mammalia; order Carnivora; family Procyonidae; genus Nasua; species Nasua narica. The sequence continues at coordinate 105,149,576 of CM052810.1, read as the reverse complement.
CAATTCATTTTAGTATTGCTTTATATTGTCTTAAATTCTTTGGTAATTTTTTCACATACACATTATATTTTATTAAGTATTACCCATCTTAACTTGTAGACTGCTTAAGATAGACTGCTTGTATAGTGAGATTTAAATAAATTTTTTTTCCGATCAATTAATAATACATTTGTCCAAAGAAGAAATTTTTGGGAGTGGAGCATTTTTCAAGGCTAATGAAATCATGAGAAAGTAGGGCCATAAACCAGGTAAATTATAGATAAGGACCAAACCCTGGATTTTCAGCTATGAAGCTACACCTAAAATAAATAGCTATTTAGAAGGATCTAGGCTTATTAAAGCTGATGTATAATCGACACTCAAAAATTGAAAACTCTTAACTGAAAGATTGTTCATTCTATGCTATGATGGTCATGATGTAGTAAGAAAAAAAATCAGGAAATCTCTCAACATGGAATAAATGATGTTTGGGGAGAGAAACATTAGAGGGTTTAACAAGTAAAGGAATGGAATTGAGAACAGAGGGGGAAATGGCAAGACAGCTATTATGTTTTAATAGAAATGTGGTAAATGTATTCTATCAAAAGTTTGGACTGAGCATCAAGTTACTGGTTTCCAACTGTTACAGTTGAAAGAAAAAAGGAAGTGAATAAGGGAGAGGGGAAGGAGGAAGGTGAGGGGAAAAGGGAAGTAGAAAAGAGAGAGAGAGAGAGAAAAAAAAAACCAGAAGAATTCTTCTGGAGCATAAGAAACAAGCTGACAGGTTTCTAACATTTTCCTGAAGTCTGAAGCAAAATCATAATGGGCTGAAGTATCAGTTAGGCCCCTGAAACATCTGTAGCTTTGTTCAAAAAGACTAAGATGCAATACATCAGTTTATGGAAAAGGGGGAGAGCTTGCAGCAGTTGGCCAGTGTTCTAGGTGATGGATATTGATGAGCAATAAAACGACTGATATACTGCCAACGGAGAAAAACACTGGAGGCATCTCCAAAATCTCATCTGCAACCAAGATTATAAGAGTGCCCACTCTGTCCATCTTCCCACCCTTACCAGAGCGGTGACCTTGACTCTGGCAACCATTCTCACACAAAGGCCACAGAAGAGCATATCCTTCCCCTTACCCCCTTTCCTCCGCCTCAAAAATCACTGTAAAACCTGCCTTTGTCTTCTAATGGCTTCCTTCCTCCGTTTCCTCTTTCCATCCTCCCTCCCTTTTCTACTTCCTCCTTTCCCTCCTCCCCTGCTTTCTTTCTTTCTAAAATCAATACTTAAAACAAACAAACAAACTCCCAGATCATCCCTACTCCACCAGAAATCCGTCGCAGTTAAGATTTCCGTCCGCAAAGACGGAATCAGACACAAGCGGCGGGCGGGTGCATTCGCAAGCACCATCTGGCACCTGAGGTTCATCGCCACTTTCCCTCCGCACAGAGGTGAGAGGGACGGGAGGCAAAAGACATGCAGAGCTGGTGTGACCCAGTTCCTTGGAAACTTTCAGCCGATCTCAACCTCTCCTCCACCCGAAACTCTTTAATCATCCATCAAGCCAGAAAGGTACAGTGACTTCTGTCCAGTCTTTGGAGTTGAAAAAGAGGCGAAGCAAGAAAGGCAAGAGGAAGGAAGAGGTTCTCCCCTTTGCTTCCCCCACCGCCAAACCGCCGCGGGCGCAGAGCGGTGGCGCGGCCGGAAGGGGCCGCTGTTTGCTCAGAGCAGCCGCCCCGCTGCCGCCGCCGCACCTCCCACGGCCCCGCTGGCCCAGCCCCGCCAAGTTCCAACAGCCCCCAATCGAGCGAGCGCCGGGAACCAGCACCGCCCTGGCAGGAGCGGACCGCGCAGACCAGCCAGGCTGCGGCGCGCGTCGGAAAGGCTCCTGGGGAAGTCCCACGACCAGGGGACTTTGGAAAGGAGCGAGCGAGCAGCCCCCACGCGCGCAAGTCTCCAAGTGAGCGCTCAGCTCCTTATTTTTTCCTCCCGCGCCGGTCGCCTTCCCACCCCTCGGACCCGCGCCTCCCCGGGTGCCCGCCGCCTCCCGCGATGAATCCGGCGCTGGACAACCAGACCGATGTGGCCGGCCTGCTCCTGGCCAACAGCAGCGAGGCGCTGGAGCGCGCCGTGCGCTGCTGCACTCAGGCGTCGGTGGTGACCGACGACGGCTTCGCCGAGGGCGGCCCGGACGAGCGCAGCCTGTACATCATGCGCGTGGTGCAGATCGCTGTCATGTGCGTGCTCTCACTGACCGTGGTCTTCGGCATCTTCTTCCTCGGCTGCAACCTCCTCATCAAGTCCGAGGGCATGATCAACTTCTTGGTGAAAGACCGGAGACCGTCTAAGGAGGTGGAAGCTGTGGTCGTGGGGCCCTACTGACCGGCCCTTCCGCCGCCGCGGCAGCCGCCCCAACGCCTCCCCACTTAGCCGGCCGGGCCGCGCCCCCTCATCATCCGAGACCGGGCGAAGCAAACCTGTCGGAGTCAATTATTTCTCTCGACTTTTGCCTTTCGGGATGAAGCGACCCGTTTCTCGCTCGCCCTCTGATGAAAGTCCCCATTCCTGGCAGTAAGAGGAAAGGGCCCCGACTGGACTCAGCAGCAAGTGGCAAGAAGAGGGCAATTAGGGTGCAGAACTTTGGAAGCTGCCGCTAGTGTGGATTCGGGGAGACCGACCCGGCGATGGCCCTTCTCCACCGCAGGTGGGCCAAGCTCTTGGGGCAGGTGGAGCGGGCGGGCAGGGGAGAGACCCAGCAGCATCGATTGCCCAGTTGCCCGAAAAGTGACCGGTGTACACGCCGCGCAACAGAACTAATGGGGACACACAAATCAGTGTCCGGATTCGCGCCCATTATCTCCCGCTCTTCCCAGCTCTGGCGCGAGAGACTATAAATACCTTTGATTGATTGTAACTGTGCTGTTTTAAGGGATTTTGTGTTTGTTTGCTTGAATACATATATTTGATAAGTCCTTTGCTGCCCTAGTGGCCTGTTTGCCTGCCTGGGGTTAGAGTTTTGTTATCCTAGGAGAAGGGGTGGGGGGAGGGGAAAGCCTGCGAATGCTGAACGGGTGATTTGTTTCTTTTATTGCATTTCCTTCTAGGGGGTGGAGGGAGGCTGACGCCCTAAGTAGCCCCGCGGCAAAGACTTGGAATAGAACTTGTAGCTCATGACTGCACGGTTTACGCCACAAAAGTGCTCTTGACATTCATGACAGCGGTTTGACTTTTTTTTTTTTTTCTTATTTAACATTTCCTTAATAAATGCAACATTTAAGTGTTTTGCTCCTGGCTTCCTGGTGGTCATTCTGAGCTCCCGGCAGAAGGGAACGCCTGGCCGTGAGGAGTCGGGTTACCGGTCAGGGGGAATTGGCTTTGGAGAGCTGCAATTCAACTCGTGGATCCTATAGAGGAGTGAGGGTGTCGGTGAGACGGAGAGGCCTAGGGACCAGTGAGACGTGGCCAAGCCTCAGGCACAGGAGCCATGCTGGAGGCGACATCCTTTGTTTTCTCTAACAGTTAATATTTTATATTTCATTTAGGCTCAGCTCTCTGAGCCAGGCGAGACAACAGGAGGCCCCCGCGGGAAGATGACACTTCCGTGCTGGGCTCCAGCGGGAACGCAGGGTTACGCTGCTAATGAGGGGAAGAGATGGCTTGGCCAGCCTACAGGGAGGGCGTCTTTCCCCTGACCAACGTCAGCAAGAAGGCGTCGGGGTGCTGCTCCAAAATAAATAAATAAATAAATAAATAAATAATGAATAAATGTGAGGAAAAGTAGCTGCTAAAGTATGTAAGGAGGCTAACTCTCCCTGGGGCAAAACACTGTTGCTAAAACATGGCATGCGTTATCTTTGGCATATTACGTTTTCCAGAGCAATGGCAAAATTAAAAGTCAGACTCCGCCCGCCTTTTAATCTGGAGTTACCAATCCCAGGCCAGGCAAAAAGGTTCAGAGGAGTTAGCCAAGGTCCTGAATGCCAGGGGTGAGTACATTACAACCCACACTGGGGAGGCTGGGCTGGAGTGGAGTTACAGATGGTGGTAAGAACATTTAGGACTTTAGAAGTTAAACAGTGATAGAAAGAAGAGCCTAGAAAACCGTGACTGTGAAAATAACCCAAAGGATACAATAACTCCAAGCTTCAACTTGATAAGACGTGTAGAACAGTTCATATTTACACCTGGGGTAGGATCCTAAATATTTTCAAAACTATAAAGGATCCTTTACCATGCTATAGCAACAAAAAGACTTCACAATAGCAGATAGAGGACTGAGAACAATTAAGTAACAATAAGGTGTCCCATTTACTCAGGAAGACACACAACTGGTGTAAACACGTCCGTCTGACTCAAAGATTGGGATCAAAAGGTTTGAGTGTCCTTTGACATCCTTTCTACAATTAAGTGTCTATTTCACTCTCCACGTAAATCTTGCCAGGAATTATGACTTCGAATGCTTTTTTGAACGCTGATAGGTTTCAGTCTTGAAAAAAAGAAAGGATTTTGAAGTTCTGCCTATTGTTCCTGTCTTCTCAGCTGGTAAGGGTTTGCTTATTTGTTTTTGTTTTCTCTATCTGGGGAGGGGCGCAGAGTCAACCTGCACTCAAGGGTGAGTCATGGAGGGCAGTTTACTTGGGCTAAGGGAGAGGATAGGAAATGGAGACTTTTTATTTTGTAGACAGTTTCTGCGGCACCAAGTGATGCTGCTGCCTCCATGTTTCAAAGAGAGAAACAAGTTCGCGCTGGGACAAACCAGTTAAAATTAAACTCCATTTTTTTGGTAGCTGCAACAGCTGCTGAGGGTGCCTTCTTCCTGCAGATTTATTAGCCCATCAGTGAATTCAGCGTTCTGGTGGAAATTGATTCGGGATCAAAAACCAATCAGCTAGAGTTTAGGGGAATCTTGCTATGTGCTCTGTGGTACAAGGTGCATGTGTACAGTGAGTTTCAGACACAGAAAGGTTTCACATCTCCAGGTCCATTTTCACTTGTTTGTATACAAGAGATGTCTCCACTGAAAGCCAAAGTCCTGAAAATTGAAAGAGGGGCCTGCCCAACCAACTGTGTGACTACTTTCTCCTCTACACTATGATCTCCTCCATGCTTGTTTGTCTTAATACTTCTTTGCACCTCTTTCCTCCTCCCTGCAACTCAAAAGGAAATTTAGTTTCTTCTTACCTCAACTATTTGAATTTATTCTCTTACTCCCAGAAATGGTGGTTGTCAGATAAACTAGAACCTTCAAAATGTAGTCTTTAGGTAAAAAAAAGATATGTGAGCAGAGCTCTGTAATCCATGATCTATGCATTACAGGGAAATGCACACAGTCTGAAAATATCATAGCCCTGGGGACCATTTCCTGCCAACAACTCTTCTCTCCAGCCCTTAGATCCATTTGTTACTTAGAGAGATGCCAAGTGGTTCTGGTTTTTATAGATGAGGCGAAGTGTGCAAGAAGCTTTTTACACTCCCTATTCCCTGACGGCCACACGGCAACCACTTTCTCATGCCCCACGCCACTCCCTGTCTCATCCTGCCTTTGGCACTTTCTCTGATTTGAACAAATACATTAAATGAAACTTCTTAATCCTGTCCAGAGCGTATAGAGCATCTCTCCTTTCCCATGGTCATGCTGTAAGAGAAACTGAGCTTTAAAAGTCACTCTCTGTGTCTGACCTAAGAAAACAATTTCAGCCTTCAGAGACTGGGAATTGGGAGGGAGAGATGCAGATAGGCAGATTATCTCATCCCACAGTGAAGTCCACCGTTTGGTCAGTAATGAGTGGGAAGCCCTGAGAGAGAGTTATGGCTTTCTGTAAAAGCTTGCTGGATCTGACCTAGTCCATGGGGAGGTATCTGATACTTCCTGAAACCCTTCTGGAAATACAGCAGAAGCAGGGAGAGGTTTGCGTGAGACTCCCTAAGTGGATGAGCTGGGCTGTAACCCTCCCCCCTCAGGCTGTGCAGCTAGCCACTGACGCCTCTGAGCCGAACGGAGTGGCCTCCACCTAAGGGGCTGAGCCAATAGTGAATACATGTTGTTTTTCTTAAGGTTCTGATACAGACCTTCTCACTGTCTCTGAGAATGTATTAAGAACTTGGATGCCGGATACCTTGAGGGTGCTTGAGGGAAGACAAAATATAAAGGTCATGCCACTGTGTTAGGTCTACGATCAGACTTGCTCCTGGGGGACCGTCCCTGTGCCTGATTATTGATTTCCAAGCCACTCTGACCTCTCCTTGGGTTCAGAGTCGGTCCTGTGACTGTCTGCTTACGGTCATTGTGAGGTGGGGGAAGGGAAAGGCACACTGGACTATGATGGAGGAAAGCTTTGTTCCAGTCTCTGGGTAGCTGAGTGGCCTCATCCCTAAAATGAAAAAGATGGATTCTAAAAAGACATTCTACGATTCTATTGAATTAACTTGTTGTAACATTTCCTTGTCTCTTCAGATGTTTCATGCATCTCTTTATGAGGTAACCTTAGTAATATATTTTATCTTTCCAATCTCGGTCCTTGGGGTAGAGATGTTTATCCCCAAGAGTCAAGTGCTCCTTGACTCAGGATATGTTATTTATAATAATCAAAAGAAAATTTCAGACACCTAGCCAGGCCTGGGTAGACACCAGTTTCTAAACTGACAAATCACACATCATCTAACCAGTGCCTTACATATTCCAGATCTCTATATTCTCACTGGATGGCACAATGAATGCAAAGCCCTTCATCGAATGAAGGAGGAAATAATTGGCAAGTGATTCATCTAGATCATGCACAGTCAAGCTAATAGGTGCTGTTGTTTACAGAAACTTCTTGGGTGTTCGAAGACAAATCACCAGCCAATTTTTCTCCCCCAAAGCATTTTCCCCTTTGAGCTTCTGCAACACCACACAGCAGCTGTTCCTCATTCCTCACTCAGTTTAGAGCCTTCGTTAGCCTCGGCTTAATGTAATTATCATTTGGGGGGTTGTAGTGCCAGGAAAGGATTCCAGGGTTCGGTTTGTTCTCTAAGACTCAAACCTGGTTTGAAAGCCTATTGAAGCAGCCGGTCTAAAGCAACCCCCCAAACAGGAATCAGCAAATCTTTTATCCACCTGCCAAATCCCACTTAGATATGTGCACAATAGCTCAAATGGGACATGTTTTAAAGTCAGCTCCAGCAGTAGTAATTGTTTCCTAATCTCTGAATTTAAATGCTCAATGGTTAATTGCTTCCATGGCCAATCTCAGTATCTTCCTTTCCAAATCTTTTTGTATTGTTTTAAATGCTTGAAATGTTTGAAAGTCTAGGATTCATTTGATAGCATGAGCTCAGATTTAAAAATTCTTAGAAAATATAGTTTAGGAAAACTCAAGTATATAATGTTATCAGCAAGTCATATATCATTTGTGGTGATCATAATAGAAGAGTCTAAATTTACTACTTATATTTGAGAAATTCAAAATATTTCAGAGGGAGGTTCTAAAAGGCCTGTGGTAAAAATAACTAGATGCATTTCTAACTACTCCTCAGTAAGCCTGCAAACAGGGGCGTGCTTCTAACCTAAATAATACACACTCAATGAGAATAAGCAAAGCATGTATTCATTTGTCTATTTATTATTTTTTGAAAGGATGATGGGTAGTTTCCTTCCCTAAATATATGTAAGAGCTTGTAGCGGAAGCATTTTTGAGTGGGTAAATGCAGGCACAAAGTAATCAATACATAAAAGGTCAAGCCATCTGTGATAATGCTGGAACAAAACTCTGCCCTGTTTCCATTTTAAAGCTGGTTCCCATTAGCTAGAATATTTTCTGAACTTGGAAGTCAAACAGATAGTGTTTGTCAAGCCCTCAGGTATACATGGCACATTACAAGTTATTACCAAGAAAAGGAGATGATTCCGATTCATTTGAGCTGTAAAACACAGGCGCAGATAAACACACATTAGGGAAGGCACATGACCTACCCCAAAAGAGTCAAATAATAAAGAAATTGCTCCTATTTACTATTTCTGGAATTCATGGTAATATAAATATACATACATAATTATGCTATAGTCTACATGTTGGCACAGTTTATTACAAGAAGAAAATGTTAGTTTTTCTCGTCAAATATTTTTCATATTCACTTTCCACCCTTACCAATTCCTCCTTCATTATGTACTCCAACCCTCGTCCTCATCTAAAGAGATACTGCCCTGAAAGAGTCATTGATTTTTATCAGACCAAGACTCCAGATGTCTGATTACTTTGGGAAAAGAATTCCTCTGGGATCTAGAGTGTCTCTTTCGCTTTATTTATTTTCCGATAAATGGAGCAGGATCATGTAGTTCATATTCTAAACAGTATTAAGGCAGGTGCCCATGCACACACTCACATACTCTCTTTCCCGTATTACATACTGAAGAAACATATCCATCCTGCTGCAGGCTATAAGTGAGCATCACATACATATTCCCTGGTTGTTTTATACTATTCGTTTGCAATTAAAGAACATACAGAAAAAATTGCAAGACTTCCAAAATGTTCAGTGAATAAGATTTATGTGAGGTGCCTGGAGTCTTACAATACATCTAGATCTTGACATGTATGTTTCAATCTTCACCTAAGAACTAGAAAGAAAAAAAAAAAAAGCTAAAACCCCAAGGGACAGAAAAGTCAAAGATTATATATTGCACGAGTTCGAAAATCTTTAAACACTAAGAGAAATGAGAAGGGACCCTAAATTTGAAGACCAATGAAAACAAAAATAACCCATTAAGTCTCTAGAAATTTACAAGCAGATTATGAATTCTCAAAATGGTGAATAGGAAATCATATATGTAGAGGACTTAAGGAAAGGATCAAAGACTGCTGGATGTAAGCGCTAAGCAATGAGAGAAGAATGTGAAAAACTGGTAATTCCTCCTCCAATTCTCTCTCTGCAGTCTTGCACTAATTGCAAGCATCCTGTTAGCTAGCTCAATTTTCTTATATCCAAAGGTCAAAGAGGCCTTGCCAGATCTTCTTATCTTTATCATCAATAAGTATTTATTATTTAGTATCCAGTGTAGGCCAGATCCTGCACTAGCTACCAACTTAAGATGTTAGAAGTTCAGTACAAAAGATCATGGAATTTAAAGGGACCTTCAGTGATCCCAGCCTGTCTTCTGCTTGATTTTGTGCCCACGTGTCCTTGGAGACCTAGCTACATACGAGCTATGCATGCTTGTGGCTTTTCCCCTTACAGATGAAGTACTCTCTATTCTCTCTAATTAGTGTGGAGGCCTGAACTACTCAAACAACTTAATTTGACTTTTCCCCATGCCTTCAGGTAGCATACACAAGGCTCACTGTACATTATATATTCAAGGTCCAGATAAGCATGAATATGGAAGGCCTAAAGAAAGTGCTCCAGCTGAATTTCTTGAGGCTACCTATATTTTTCTACAAATTCAGCTTGGGAATACATGTTTTATTCATTTCCCCCACCATGCATTTTCAAGGACTGAATAATTAACAAAAAGGATCAAGTGTGAATTTCCCCTCCCTCACATTCCATACATGAGCTTTCTAAGAAAATAACGTATCCCTGTTTTGAGTGACATAAATGCTTTCTAAATTCACAAAACATCCAACCTATAACGCGCCATATTAATTGCGACTCTGAGTTGCTGTCAACGTACACCCAATTCAAGCTGACTTTAAGCAGGATGCTGAATTTACTGACGGGTCAGCGGCACAAGAAGCTGATATATGATGCCATCCACATTCTTCCACCATCTCCATCGTTCAGTAAAGCTCTTTCCACATGGTGAGAAAAAGGGGAACAAAAAAGAATCCCCCCTGTAGGCCCCCACTCACATCTTACCAGCTTAACGACTGTAGCAGAAAGAAACCGTCTTCCTGGCTGAACTCTGGCCCAGTTTCGGCGGTGTGTTTATCCCTGAATGAATCTCAGTGACTGGGGTGGATGCGCAAAGAAGGGTGTCCTTGGCCACTGCCCTCCTTTAGTGAGCAGGAGAGAACAAAGGGAAGCAGAGTCAGTTCTGTTCATCCACAGGCCCATGAGTCCTCACATACGAGAGATTTTATCTGTTATCAGAAGAAGCAATAGGCTGCTGGATGTCCTAAACGGATTCTCACCCAGCTCAAAGGAACAAACACCAGCCAGCCAGGAGGCCCATATCTCCTGACTCTTAACTTAGTAGTTTTTAAAAAGCTATTTATTCTATCAACTGTCTTTCAGCAAGGCTTGGAAGCCTTTTCGCATTTCTTTCATGACTCTTTCTCTATGCTCATGTGGCACCACATGCCCCGGATAATAGCCTGAATTTCTTGGGCACCGAGCAATCTGAATTTCGCCCAGTCATCTGACATCTCCATTTGTTTATGAAAATACAATCATTTGCCCTTCCTAGACCTGGCTGGGCATAAAAATGTCCTTGAGATGGTAAATTTTATGGTAAGAAAATCTTTAATATCAATTATTAAACAAAATGAAGCAGATTTATTTGCTGCAGGACTTCTCTTCTAAGCTCTCTGACTCTCCATGGGATAGATGAAATATTCAGCATTGCCAAGTTGATCTGAAAAACGCACTTTGATGGGACTCTTTCTCATGACCCATCTTCCTTGGAAAGGCTGCTGCTCTGTAAGTACATCATATATATATATATATATATATATAAAATTTACCTTTCTTTGAATCCTTCTTTATTCTGTTTCTAAATTGTCCCTTATCTGAATTCTAGCCCAGAGGGTTGGCTTAGCTTCCTTATCTGCATAGAAACTGAACCATCAGTGTTCATCTCCAGCTGCTTTGCCTAGTCCATCCTTCTGACTTGGGGAAATTACCTAGCAGACTAGCTGCTCTGTACGTTTCCTCTCCCCATGATGAGGACTAGGGGGCCTCCTCATTCTTATTCACAAGTGGTGAGGGGAGCTGATGGTGTGTTTGAGAGAGGAAATCTGTCAACCATAAAGACTGGTGTTTAGAAGATTGTTTCTCACGGAGCTCATCACAATAGGTAAGCTCATCTCATCTTCAGGCTTCCAACTGTGAAAGCCTGAATCTGAGGATGGGAAGCACAATGTTCTCAGTAGAGGGTCTCTGCATTAGCCACCTACATAATGGCCTTTAAGGCACAGCTGTACAAATGTAAGACCAATCCCTCCCTCCCTCCCTCCCTCCCTTCCTTCTTTCCTTCCTTTCTTCCTTCCTTCCTTCCTTCCTTCCTTCCTTCCTTCCTTCCTATGTATCCTCTTTTTCTTGGCTCAGTGGCCAAAGCTTTGATTATGTCTTTTTCAGGAAATGATAACTTAAAAAAAAAAACTAAACTAACAATTTTCAATAGTTAATAATCAAACCACTGTGCTCTAGACATTTGATTTACTTCATGGTTAATTCTTGACTGATTGCTTTATACCCAACAGCCTGATTACCCAGTTTTTGCTCAGTGATAGGTTTTCTATGCCACTTCTGGTTGATTTTCAATTTCCTGAGTTGGTATTTGGTATGTAATCTTTTTACACCTTAACATGTCATCATTGTGGCACACTTCATTACATGGTGGTCTGCAAAATCTAGTTCTCACTATGACATACTAAATCATGTATTACCTGGTCTATTTGAAGAGAGATCTTCAGGCCTATTTTGGATTTTATTTTAAAAAATCAGTATCTAAGGTTTTTTTTAATGTTTTCTCAATGAATAATACATTTTTAAATGTTCTTCTATTACAATTTTCTAACGTTTAGAATATTTATAAGTAGCAATTTTAGGGATGCCAAAGCAATTAACTCTGGTAAATATAAGATATATCACTTTACTTATTTACTTATTTATTATGATTTTATTTATTTATTTGACAGAGAGAAGGAGAGAGAGAGAGCACAGGCAGGGGGAGTAGCAGGCAGAGGGAGAGGAAGAAGCAGGCTCCCCACTGAGCAGTGAGCCTGATGTGGGGCTCCATCCCAGGACCCTGGGACCATGACCTGAGCCGAAGGTAGATGCCCAACCGACTGAGGCACCCAGGCACCCCAAGATATAGCACTTTAAAATAATAATATATGAAGAACCAAATAGTAATATTGAAAATTTGAAAATTTACAAATGAAATGTATTCTCCATTTTTAAGGAGAATTACCAAAGGATTCCTTCAGCTTTGGGAGAAACATCTACTTCAAAATTAAGGTAAAGCCATATTCACTTTTTGTATGAGATAGCAAACCTCAAATATTATAATATAGAGATTAAATTATACTGAATTCTCTGCATTTGTTAAGTGTATTTTTATTCCCCAACAACATACTTCCATTCTACAAAGCAAAGACTTCACTGACTATTGAAATAAAGAAAGCTATTCAAAGGATGAACCTTCATTCTCTGATATGGGTTTCATTTCATGCTTAATGTGCTGTATAGAGTAAAAAGGAAAATATTAACAGTGTTCCATGGATTCAATGATTTTTGAGATAAAAATATTTTCAATTTATAATTCTGTGGATTCAGAAAGAGTGCTTAGACACTGGAGAAGTGTTATAATAGAGGTTTAATGATCACCAAAGGCATTGTCTTCTTAGAGTGTGGGTTACCTGTCATGTATCAGTCACTTAAGAAAGGTTGAATGAAATTACAAATTTTTAATATTCTCATGTTTCAGTGAAATGATATGCCAGAATATTAGGCCATTCTCTAAGCCCATCTGACTTTCTTCTATCCTATGTTTTCAATTAACAAATGAAAAGTTATTAAGATAGATTTTGCTTCCACACCAGTTCTCAAGCACTCAGTCAGAATATAATACAATCCTATTTTCGATATTCTCCTCTTACTATTGTCTTCTAGTTGGATAGTATTATTGACATGGCTGATTTTCAAATTCTCTTCATAGAAACTTGGTAGGCATCAAAAAATTCTTTTTTTTTAAGATTTTATTTATTTATTTGACAGAGAGAGAGATCACAAGCAGGCAGAGAGGCAGGCAGAGAGAGAGGTAGAAGCCCAATGCGGGGCTCCATCCCAGGACCCTGAGACTACGACCTGAGCCAGAGGTAGAGCTTTTAACCCACTGAGCCACCCAGGCACCCCTGCATCGACAAATTCTTGTTGATTACTCTCATCATCATCATCCATTCATATGAATGATTAGTAACTGATAGTATTAATCACAGTTGATACTTTACACACATAGAATTTCTTACAACTCAAGAAGTTACAATTATTCCACTCCTACAAATGAGGGACTAAGGGACTAAGGGTGAATAACTTATCCAAGGTCACACAACTAAAATGTTCTTGTGCCAAGATGTGAACCTAGATCTCAGACATCACAAACTAAGAACATATCCACTATGTCATCCTGCTAATTTTTCTGGTGTCAGATTGACAGTAGGGAGTTTCAACTTTTTCACTCATGGTGCTGTGTCATTAAAAATTTGGATCCACCCCTACAGCTTTGAGTAATGATTTCACATAGAGGAGATGCAAAGCAATTTATCATTTTGGTAGATTTAGAATTTGCTTGTAGCAGACAGTTCTAGGAGGTGGGAATGTGGGTTTTAGTAGGCAATTCAAAATGAGCCTCAACTTGTCTAATCGCATAGCCCTCTTACTTAAAAATGAGTAGAGATTTTAAAAAATTATTTTCTCATTGAATTATATAGTGTAAAGGCCTCTAGTGTTCACTTATGTTGCTTAAACAATTTTTGTTGTTGTTAAACCTCTGCTTACAATAGAGTTTTGAACAAAATATCTTATTCTAAAACACTGGGGCTTATTTGCATGTTATCAACAAATGTCTTTTCATGTTAAAAGACATTTTTGTAGACTGGATTTGCTTATAAAATGATAATAATTTACTTTATGGAGATCTTACTACGTATTTGTTCCCCTTCTAGGCACTTTCCATGTATTGGATCCCGTAGTCTTTACTGCTACTACTGTATTTTTTACTCGCATTTATGAGGAAATTGAAGAGCAGAGGGAGAATATATTGACTAAGTCTGGATACTGAAAGATTCTGAGATGCTTGAGTAATGATCTGATTTTAACAAGATAAAGTTTAATCTGGGAAAATATAAGGTCCTATACTTGGGTCTAAAACAGCTGTGCAAGCATTGAATGGGGAAAATGTGGTATATCACCAGACCATAAATACCAAAGATGTAAACTTTTGTTCAAGAAGAAGCTCTAGATTAGTCAGTGGAATATGGAGATAGCCAAGAAAGTGTGAACCTAGTCTGCATCGATGGAAGCCAAGACTCTTGCAGGGGCAAGCCAGAGGCCAGCTCTCTTCTGTTTCTTGATTATTCCAATCTTAGAGTGGTTCTAGTCCTAATACCATATTTTTTAAAAGTTGTAAACAAATCAATGTATTCAAAGAAAGTAACTACACTGACAAGGTTCTAAAACCATGTTAAATGAAAAATGGTCAAAGGAATAGCAGTGTTTACCATTGAGGAAAGGGGGAAAAAACCCTCCGTTTAACTGGATAGCCAAGCTCCAATGTGTGAGGAACTGCCATAAACAGGAGGGATTACATTTATTTCATATACACCCGAGTAGGAGAAGTGGCAACAGTGAGTATGCAACTCTTAACCAGCAAGACTTTTCTAATAGCTGGAGTCATACAAATATGAGGTGAACTGCCTTTGGAGAGAAGAAATTTCCCGTTTCTGGGATGCTACAGAGGAGGCTCAGGGATTAGACAGACTAAATCTTGGAGGTGCCTTCTTGTCCTGTGCTCTCATTATTCTTGACTCTTCCCTTTGCTATAGGAGACCGCAGGCACCTGGCAGGTGGCTCTGCTGTCTGGCCGGAACAAGCAGCAGCCGGCCCGGGGACTCTGGTGTTGCTGGGTTTTGGCAAAAGCAGCAAGACTGGGGTGTAAATCAGAAGGCTGAATCCTCCTCTCTCACTCACATGCCTGCTTTTTCTTATAACTTCCCCATTGTACTAAAATCATCTTCTATTACATCTTGGCCATAAATATGGTACGTTTCTGATCTCACTTCTAAAGGGACCACTCCTAATTGGTTTGTCCAGGAGTTAACACTCAAAATGACTTTGAAATTATTCTACTGAGGCAGGTGCAGACATAGCCTCTCAGCTTCACCAAGTTCAAAGGCTAGTTCTTCCATTAAGCTCCCTGCCTCTAAAGGAAAATTAAGCTAGCTTGGGGGCACCTATTTATCCAAAACAAAAGGATCCCTGAGGTACAGACTCATGGATTTGACAGGATTTTGTTTCCTTACTATATGGCTAAAAGGCATTAATGGATAAATCATTCTTTCTAATGCAGCATGAGATGTGGTCTCTGCCACACTAAATAATCAGATATAAGAAATACCGCATTGTTCCTGGGAAAGAAAACTTAATACCTTCATGTCTCAAGGCTTGAGAACACACACAGAATCTAAGCCTGTAATTAGAGCACTGGATTTCAGAATCTACATAGCACTGCAAAGAACAGAGTCCCTGCTCTGAAGGATAGGAAGTTTTTGCCAGTGTGCTGTCAGAATTTCAAAGTATCTTTCCACGATACTACAGTTTAGTTCCTAAGAAAAAAAAATTTGTAATTGGTTTCCCAACAACAGTAATGTTTCAGGCTAGACTTCTCTCCAGATGGCAGAGGCATTCTTAGTACACACAGACACACTGGAGACATGATGACCACCTTTTTGAAAGCAGATTGGAAAGAGATGAGGTAGTAAGTCTCACTGAGCAAGAGATCACTCATTCATCCAAAAACAAAATCAGTCCTGTTGGAACCATATCCTTGTGCTGCTTGTCTCTGATCCCTGGCATAAGAGCCTTAGATATGGGATTAATAGTAGGTAAAGATCTACTTTTGGAAAAGTTTACAATACTCCCCACTCATCATCTGCTTTTTTAAAAATCATTTATTTCAATAAGGTAAATGTTATACATGTAACATTGGTAAGATGTCTTCTTAATGGTTTTATGTTTTATAGTAAAAGGAGAAAAGTCATGAAATCGTAAGATATGACTTGTCTGTTTCTAGGTGTCACCACTCTTAAACAAAACCCACCTTATTATCAAAAATGTCCTGACCTAATTCCATAGGAACATGTGACCTCACAGTCCTGCATTCCAAAGTCACTGTAATTGGCATTGTCATCTTAAGATCTTGCTTAAATATTCCTTGCTATAATATAATTTCATGTCCTGTCCTCAGAGTGGCCTTTATTTTGAAATTCTGCCAAGAACACCATCATCTGGGTGTTAAGAGTTTGATTAAACATAGCCCCAAAGAATGTCTTTCAAAGGATACATTTCACCTGGTTTCCATTTATAAAACACAAAGTAGCATATGCTTTGAAATGACAATAAATCACCTTTAAATTTAGACTTAAAAATAACAAATTATGTGGTCTTAAAATCTGAGCAGGGAGAGGAATACTTCCTAGAAGGAATCTTGTGGTTTATCTACGTCATAGCTCTCTGGGTCACCTGGTACATGGCAGTTGTGGGGAGAGGATCCCAGAAGTCTAACTAACCTAGCTCACGATTTTCTCAGCTCTCCTGAATCTTTGGACCTTCACCAAAGGCTGATTTCTGACCAGTTTCGGAGCTGATCAGAGAGCATAATAGTAGCTTCCAGGGGACCAACTGGTGGGATCTGACTGATCCTACAATATCTGGCAATGGTAACACCTTGACAATCCTTTGTCCAGAAAACCACAATATTGCCTCTGAAGCCCACTTGTCTAGTCTACGTGGCTGGCTTCTGTCCATGTGTTGGCATCTGACCATGTTACCCTGCCAAAACTGTCCTCTCTCAGGGAACTGGAACTTTGTTTGAATATACTCCTAGTTATTGCTCGGACCATCTAGAACTGTGATGCCACTCACCTCCTCACACAGAGCACAATGCTGCTCTGAACCTACTACCGTGTCTCAACAATGACAGCACATGCTTTGGGGTACTCACGAGAGTCGGGCTCAAGCTCAAGTTAACCATACTCCTAACCTATTTGGATCAATGCTGGATCCCCTCATTTGGGAGTCTACTTTGCAGTGGAGTTAGCTTCTCAGATCTGGTCACTTGTTTGCTCTTCCTTTCCCATTCCCCTGATCTGCTATGAAGACCCCAGAATGCTTTCAGCTCATGCTTTATATGTTATGGTATGCTGATTAATATGCTTTTTTTTTGTAAAAAAAAAAAGTATAGATAAAAGGCTGAGAACTACATCTATCCGAGTCAATTGTACATTTCTGCTACTTCCTCTACCTGCATATCCTGTGAGATTGTAGGCAACTAATGAAGTGTTGAGAGAGAGAATGTATTCAAACACAGAGGCCAGGAAGATGATTCAAGATGCTATTTTGGTCCGGCATTTGAGAAGCACTGAATACAGCACTCCTTTGATACATATTTGAACTTTGGGTCAGTCGGCTTTTATTAAGCTCTTAAAAACATTACTGAGATAACATTACATTGTTCTTCACTATGTAATGCTCCCACAATACCTGAAGGCAAGGTTAAATTACTTTTTAAATTATTCATCATTCTGTACCCACTGGGCTCACTCATCTTCCTTATTATGTAGATTAAATCAAGAGTCGATCTTATGTGGAAGAAATTCCTAGAAGTAAAGAAGATGAGGCCATAAATTGTATTTTTAGAGAAACTTCTTTCCACAAGATATTTGAGAGCAAGAAACAATCTTCTGTGTAGAAATATTTTATTAAATTTTATGTGAGTCAGGAGAGTGAATCATAAGACTTCTGCAAAACCTTCCTAGTATCCTATGAAAAGATACAGCTACTATTTACATGCCAGTGATTCAGAATTATGGTATCATGTGACAACATTCTGGCTTAGCCTATTTATGAGTCAGGACTATAGGGAATGCTCCATCACTTTCATATTTACAGATAAATATGCCAACCTCCATTTTTTTTTTTATTCCAAGCAAGTCTTTTGAACAGTGACAAATATTAAATCCCTTTGGGAGGGGAGGCTCAGTAGTGTGGCTCAGTAAGTCTAATTTGGATTCTATTTTCTTTGATTCTAGGGAATTGGGAAAAGGTAAGTGTGAAATTACTTTGATTCCTGACACCAGTTGCATAGATTTATTTCAGTGATTGATTAAAAGATCACATGGTTTTGCTAAGCACTGCAACCCTGCATCAATCTTCAGGAGAGCTGAAACTGCCATTGATTCTGCCCTGCTGTCTGAGAAAGGAAATTCTGAAAGACTGCAGCCAGCCCTTAATAGGCATCAGCCGAGTTAATAGTTGCTTCAATTGCTGAGCAATGGTGGGGCATGAAAAGAAGCAGGTCCAACACATTTCCCGGTGTTCTTTAAACAAAAAGCCTTCATCTGCTTTATTTGGTCAATCAATTTAAACTTAGATGCAGAAAATATGAATGATTACTGCAGCCAAAAATTAAAGAGATGCTTACTTTGGAAACATCTAACCTTAAGCAAGTAATCCGACATTTCTCTTACCCTATTGTTCGATGTATGGGAGTGTGTGTCAATTATTATTTTCTTTGTTATTTTTAATCACAGAAGAAGTGTGCACCATTGTAAAACATTCAACATAACATAGCAGTTTATAAGGAAAAAAGTGAAAATCTCCACCTCCTCCCTAAAAATTCTCGGGGGGGGGGGGTGGGCTAATCATAAGGCTTTGGGATTTAAAGAATGAGAGAGAAAACAAAGACAGATACCATATGATTTCAGTTATATTTGGAATTTAAGAAACAAAACAAACAAGGAGGACAGAGAGAGACAAGCCAAGAGACAGACTCTCAACTATAGAGCACAAACTGATGGTCACCAGGGGGGAGGGAGGTGGGGGAAATAGGTGATAGGGATTAAGGAGTGCACCTGTCACAATGAGCACTGGGTATTGTAGGAAATTGTTCTACCTTTTTTGGTACACCTGAAACTAATATAACATTATATTTTAACTGTACTGGACTTTATAAACAAATAATAAACAAACAAATAAGAGAGAAGACAGAGATTCAGGTAATGGCAGGTATAAATTTCCCTCTACAAACTCAAGCATATAGAAAGCGACAATTTTCTTTCTCTACAACCATTTGGTGTGTAGTAGGAGTGCCCATGCTACCGAATCAGCTCTTCCCCTTGAGACACCCCACCTCCTTCCTCAGAGCTGGGCACACGGTTGTGAGCTTGCAAAGTGCCAAAGCATCTTTCTTGTTTTCATCCTTATCCTCCCATTTTGGCATCTACTGAGATGACTCTTTATCTAGTAGGATCCTGGGTGGTAGATTCAATGAGGTCCCTCCCTGCAGAGGCTCTGAAAGCCAGATGACTTCTGATATTAAGTTCATTCTGTCCTTGGTCTAATAAGAACCGCTGGGAACGTCCCCCGGGTATACATGACTCCTGCCATGATTCCTGCTCTACCTGGTAAGTCCTGACTTTGTGAAGCCGCCCCAGACCCATCTCCCCAGACACACCACACAGCCACCTCTCTGCAGAGGGGGGCTGTCTTTCTTTCAGTTCCTCAAATCCTCCAGCAGGCTCTCACGACCCTACCCTGGTCTTAATCTGCCTTTGCTCCAGGATGGCTGATGGATGGGATTCGGAGTCTCTTCCTCACAACCCCCTACTATCAACATCTCATTGCTTACCGCCCAACTGTCCTCCTCCGTTCTCTTTGATGAGGGAAGTGATGGAAGGTGGCGCCCTCTAACTTCACCGTGTCTTCCTCCAAATCTCTTCTCCGGGCCCGCACAGTTTCCGTTTCTTCCTGAATAGTAATCTTGTGATATTCAAAATTGACTACTTCTTTTTCCGTCTTCTCTTTGCCATATCATCCCTTTTAAGAGGCAGGAAGGAAAAGAGAGCAGCTGATTAGAGGAAAGGTTAAGGCATAAAGGACACTATGGTGAAGGGTAAACAACCGATAAATATTAATATAAGTGACGAATTAAATATTAAATATTTCAAAATATTTTAGAAAGTATATACAGCACACTCTGACACATAAACCGTAGATTTTTTGTTTCTTTAAATTTTTTATGAAACATAAAGTCATGTTAAGTGCATGAAGACAATTCTGCAACTTATTGTTTCCCCTAAGTAGTATGTTATGTGTATCCTTCAAGGGCAATTCATATAAATCAGTCTGAAATGTAAAAGCAGCTGCCTAAAATGATGTACCCATGGCTGAATTCAAGCCAGTACACAGCAGTGCTCTTGTGCTCATTATTTATGGTCCATGTCCATTCTGATTAATTCATTCTAACGTGGTCAGCACCGATGTACTGTCGTTTATCTTTGTGTCCAATTGTCCGACTATCACCTTCGGATGTACCTTAACGTATGAACTACATAGGCACTTAGGGTGTTTCTAATCTGTTATGATTTAAGTAACATCTCAGCAAACACCTCTGTACATATTTCCACATGTATCTTCACAGTATTTCTACTGCATAGATACCTAAAAGTGGAATAATTGAGATGAAATGTATGAACATTTAAAATCTTCCCAAAGTTTTTACCAGTTTTTTACCAGTTAATACACCTACCCAAAGTATGGGGATGTCCTTTTATCCATACCCTTGCTAGTACTGAATATTATATATTTTTTAAATTTGCAAATAAAGAATATGACCTCAATATTCTTCTAATTTTTATTCCTTATATTTCTCATATGACAGAGCTTGTGTTTTTAGGACACTTTTACACTTATTTTTCTCAAATTTACCTTTCTATCCTATTTGTTTGATCTTTTGTTATTGATTTATAGATGCTCTGTATTGGTGATATTAAATTTTTGGTATTTTATATATGCGGGGAATATTGTCTCCTGGTCTATCACTTACTTAATGTGTTTTGCCCCATATACAAATTTCATATTTCTAAAAGATCATAGCCATTTCCTTTTTAACTATTGCATTTCCTGTATTAGAAAGGCTTCCATTTATTTTTTTTAAAGGATTTACATATTTATTTTAGAGAGAGAGAGAGCAGAGGGAGGGGCAGAGGGAGATAGAGATAGAATCACAAGCAGTCTCCCCACTGAGCACAGAGCCTGACGTGGGCTCAATCTCGTGACCCTGAGATCATGCCCTGAGCTGAAATCAAGAGTCAGGCACTTGGGGCGCCTGGGTGGCTCGGTGGGTAAAAGCCTCTGCCTTCGGCTCAGGTCATGATCTCAGGGTCCTGGGATCGAGCCCCGCATCGGGCTCTCTGCTCAGCAGGGAGCCTACTTCTTCCTCTCTCTCTGCCTACTTGTGATCTCTCTCTGTCAAATAAATAAATAAAGTCTTTAAAAAAAAAAGAGTCAGGCACTCAACCGACTGAGCCACCTAGGTGCCACAAAGGCCCTCCAATTAAAAATCATTTCAATATTTGGTTCTTCTATTTAGAGCTCTAATTTTCATAGAATTTCTTTGGACATGATGTGAAGTAGAATGCTAACATGTTTTCCTCCAATTATCCCAACAGCTTTTCAAATCGCATGCTATTTTCACAATGGATTTGAAATAATAGTTCAGAATTTATTCTTCCAATTGAATCTATTTGTCTATTTATGAAAAATACCAAAATGTTTAAATTACTATAATTACTTCTTATATTCTGATATGTGTTAGGACAAGTCAGAATTCATTTATTTTTTCCAAATATTCTTGGCAATCCAGAGTATTTTCTCTTAGAATTAAATTTTAGAGTCAGATTCTTACAATTATACTGAAGCCATAGAACAAATTTTAGAAGTGTCGACATTTTTTTTCAGTGCTTGAGAGCGGCATAAATAATAATTACCTGCTCCTCGAAGACAGGGACAAAATTCACCATAAAACCATTGGTGTCAAGTGCCTTTGGATATGGAGGATAGCTATGTTTTATTTACTCCTATGTCCTTTTTAGCTTATATATTTAAGTGTATTTATTTTAATTTTAAAATTGTTATAGGATACAATAAATTTTCTTCTGATTATAATGGTTTTGCAACTAATATAATATGCTTCATATTCCATATAGTTTTGTGATTTCATCTATAACTTAAAGATTTGAGAAGTTGATTCATGCATTTTCTAAGTGATTAGGTAACTTCTCACTATGCTGTCTAGTTATTTTATTCTATTTCCACACAATGCAGCTTTAATATCTAGTTTTAGGAAGTGATTGGAATTTCTGTTGACCCTAGCATTTGAAAAACTTCTATACAAATCACTTTTTATAATTCTAATTTATAACTATAATTTATAATGTAATATAATAATTCTATAAATTAATTAGCAAATGATGTGAGGTCTCTACTTATTAGGTTCAATGTTGTGAGTGTGTCTATGTGCATAACCAGCTCTAGGATTTTTAGGTTAAAGCCTCCTAGAATTATTGTTATTTCAATTTCTACTTGTATTTCTGTTCAGTTTGTACTGTATTTGCATTGATCTTATATTATTCGGTATATGCGAGGTTATAACTCCAAGAAGTGCTTAATGGATTGGCTTTTAATCATCATAAACTATTTCTTTCTATTCACAAATAATTTTTTCCTTAAGTTCCATTCCATACAACTTTCATATTTGTCTGTTGGCATTTGTCTGTTAGGTTTTTGCCATTTTTCTCTTTTCAACATATCTTTGTGTTTTGCCATACTCCTTTTCTAAACTTTCAAAGTCAGGTCTGTATAAAATTCCAAAAAGAGAGTGATGTTAATCTACCCAAGTCGCTTCTCTCATACTTCTTCCACAAATTTCCTAATGAGTTTTATAAAGCCTCACGTCAATTAGTAATTTATTTAATACCGACTCTAAACTAGCAGTATTTTATTTGTGGTACAAGATGCAGCATGAGAGGGAGGGAGGCAGTGGAGTGGGTAAATCAACTCAAGTGGATAGTAAGACACTTGATCTGAAGGGGCATATCTTCTATAGAAACAGAAAGAATAAATAGATGCGTGATCATTTGTGTGATATTCAAAGAAGGAAGATAATGCTTACTAGAATAGCTGGAGCAAAACTTGATGGATCTTTTTAGCACATGAAAGGAGGACCATTTTAGTTTTTTATTAGGGAATAGCATAAGTGAAAAATATTCACTCAACTATCTATCCAATTCAACAAACACTGAGCAACTACTTCTTCTAAGAATTGAAAAGTCATTAGGAATATAATAGTGTACAAAAATGGCTCCATAAAATGAAGCTATGAGTCTATCAGGACATTATATCAACTGAGTAGGTATAAAATTACTTTCTATAGCCAAGAAATGAAGTGTTGGATCATCAACAGCAGGAAAATTGGGTTAGGGAAGGCTAGAAAAGGCTTTCCCAAAGTAAGAATATTAAACTGAGGTCAAAAGAAAGAGTAGGTTATAACTATGCAAGAAGGTGGGAAAGAGTTTATTAGACAGAAGGAACAGTATATGCAAAGGCCCTGTGGCAGGAGAAATTTGGCTTGTTTTGTCTCTCTTTGAAGCTAGAATGAACAGAAAGGGGTCACATGACATGAGAAGAACTGTGAGGTCCACCAGAGCTGGCTGAAGTATACCTTTTAGGTCAGGTTAGAGATTTTCGTTCCTTGTCTTTAAAGTGATAAGAAATTGCTGGCCTTGGGAGCCCAGAGCTGCTGCTATGTCTTATGGGGCCAGCGTGAACACCCTGTATGCCTGGTGGAGCAGCTTAAGCTGGAGGCTAGCCTAGAGAGGATCGAGGTCTTGCAAGCAACTGCAGAGCTTCAATATTACTGCACGCAGAGTGCCCGCAAGGATGCCCTGCTGGTAAGTGTTCCAGCTGGAAACAACCCCTCCCTGGAGCCCAGAACCCGTGCTTTATTCTAAAGGATGTAGGGAGAAGTTCCCAAAAATGTTATCAAATACACCTCTTTCATAAACGAATTACTAGTGTTTCTATACTTGGGATATGATGTTTCTTTTATTTACTGGATGTTTACATTTGGGAAAGGAAAATATTTTTTTTCTTAAAAAATTAAATATTTGTAATTTGTTGTGCCAAAGATTTTAATACCATAACAAAACATGTTATTTTCTCATGAATTTACATCATCTAAATGAAGGCAAGCAAGTGTAGAAATGGGGGAAGAATAGGCTTTATTAATCAAATGATGCCTCAATTTTTCTAAATGAGATGATTGTTTTATTTCTAACACTAAACATGGGAGCTGTTTCTTACCAGACTTGTTTGGAAAGATCCATGTTGTGTTGTGTATTAGACTGTCCCATCCTGTGTATGAAGGCCGACTTGACCTTTGTCTTTTTAAGATCCTCTATAGTTGTGGTTGTACTTAAAAAACAAACAAACAAAAACCACCACCACCACCACCACCACCACAAAAAAAAAAAACCAACCCCTCCATAAAAACTCCTATATTATATCATGTCTTTAAAAAAATGTTTAAATGTGGTCTTCAGAATGATTAAATGATTAAAAACAAAATAATGTGAAAAAATAATAAATGATTAAATGACAATAATTTGTCATTTAAACAAATGATTAAAAACAAAATAATGTGAAAAAATAATAAAATTAACTGATGGGAAACCACTACTGAAATATTTAAATAGAGTAAGGATTTGGGCAGCTGGGTGGCTCAGTCAGTCAGGTGTTTGCCTTTGTCTTGGGTCATGATTCCAGGGGATGCAGTCCTGGGATGCAGTCCTGCCTTGGGCTCCCTGCTCTGTGGGGAGCCTGCTTCTCCCTCTGCCCCTCCCCCATCTCGTTCTCTCAATCTCTCTCTCTCTCTCATAAATAAATAAAATCTTTAAAAAAAATAAAAGAGGGGCACCTGGGTGGCTCCGTCTGTTAAGCACCTGCCTTTGGCTCAGGTCATGACCCCGGGGTCCTGGGCCTGAGTCAGCAGGGAGTCTCTACTCCTTGGGGAGCCTGCTTCTCCCTCTCCCTGCGGCTCCCTCTGCTTGTACGCGCGCTCTCTCTCTCTCTCTCCTCTCTCTCTTTCTCTGTCAAATAAATAAATAAGATTTAAAAAAAAATAGAGTAAGGACTGGAGTTGGTCATGTGGGGGACTGACTTGATCAGTATTTGCATTTTAGGAGGCTCTGTCTAGCTGGAGGGAATCTCCCTGACTCTCCCTCTGTGAAGAATGGATTGGAGGCATTGAGCGAAGCCATGGGGCAGGAGTCCACTGCAGGAGTGCAAGTGAGAATTGACAGGTTTGTTTAGAATGGTAGCCACCGAAATGGAAAGAACTGTTTGTAGTTGAACAATATTTAGGAGGCAGAATCAATAAGGCTTTAAGATGGATTACATATGGGATGAGGAAAGGAATGGATGTGTCAAGGAATGACTCCAGGGTTTCTGCCTCTTCAGCAGGGTGTGGAATTGGGGGAAATCATAAGGTTTCTCCTGGACGTGATCACAGTCATTGAGAACGGAGTGTACATGCAGGTGATGACAATGAAACCCATGTAGCAAGCAGCTGAAAATGAGTAATGGAATAGGTGCATTAAAAAATGAAATTTACATAAGTTAGGTGGAGGCAGAAAATGGGTACCTAACATTGAGACCGTGATATTTGGAGTCACGCACCACTAGTTTTTGTATGACTACTTGGTGACTTTAAAAAACACATAATTACTTCTCAGAGTCTTGGATTTCTCATTTTAACAGTGTAAAATTGTATCCACTCACAGGATTCTTCTGAGAGTTAAATGGGATAATGCGGTGAAGTGTCTAGTTCAATAAGCACTTAATAACTTTTTTATTTTTTAAGAGTAGGGAGAGAGAAGGTTCCATTTTCAATTTGAGCTGCAACATTATACATTGCTCATCCCAGTCTCTATTTCAGATGTTTGGGAAAAGAAGGAAATGAGATGATTTGTCTCCAGAGACTTTATTAGTTACTTCTGTTCTCCAAGTACAAGTCCAACAGGCAAGCAGGCATTTTCCTTGGATACTCTATAGTAACATAAATTTTGAGACTGAGATTAAAAAATTATTGACCTGCTTTATAAAAGTTGACCAAATTGTCTCCACACAAAACACAGGTGAATTTCCATTCAGTCTGACAACACTGGATCTGCTCTCAGCTCTCTGATTCACACAGCTCCTGCTACTTCCTATTTGATACCTTAGACCTCGTCCTTTGTGTTCACTTATATTAGCTTCCTAGACCCTGCACTCATCCAAGTGCATAGCCCAGACATTTCTTTCACAAATACCAGTCATTAAGCTGTCTGGAGTGAGACCACCTAGGTTCAAATTCTGACTCTGATGCTTATTACCTGACCATGGAGAGTTAACCTAACCTCCCTAAACTTTCATTTTTTTCATCTGTAATATAGGAATGTTAATATTTAATTTAAAACTTGTCATGCAGATTAAAGACACAACATATATAAAGCCCATAGGACAGTACATAACAAGAGATTACTGTTCCTGGCAAGATACTGAGGAAGTATGTAGATACTTTTCTTAGGTGTTCTTCTGAAGGGTCTAGTACATACAAATAAATGTCTTTGGGGTCCCACTACTCTCAGAAAGCTACTCCAAGTAACTACCACTTATTCCTTTGTGATTCTCTTAATCAGGATTTATCAATACTCAGTTACATATTATCATCACCGAAGGAGCATTTCTAACTCACATTTTCTGTTTTTTCTCCAGAGGCTGGCTAAAATCTAGGCTCTGAAAAAGCCTACATAGGGCCGCCTTTAGGACCAGAGAAGAGATGAGCACTTTAAAGCAATTTCAGTATTTCCAAGAAGATATTAGGCACCCTCCTAATTTAGTCACCACTCATTTCATTTGAAGTGTTTTATTCCTAGAGTTATATTCCTTGAGCTAAAACTTTGTCCTTTGTTTGTCAATCCTTGTAAGTTATCATAATATGAATAATTTCATTGGAATTTTAAAAATTGTTTGAGGAAGAACTACAAGTGAGATGAAAATTCAAGCATCACATAAAACTAAAGAAAGGGAATAATTTTCTTCACCCAACCCTTTATTCATTTCCCAATACAACCACATTGTCAGCTTTAGGTTATATGCTTACAAAAAGAAAAAAAATAGGTTTACTTGAATATACATATAGGTATTTTTATAAATTTTTTTTTTAGAGAGAGAGTGAGCACACGTGCGCAAGCAAGTGGTGGGGAGAAGAAGAGAGGGAGAAAGAATCTCAAGCAGGCTCCATACCCAGTGCAGAGCCCAAATCAGGGCCCAATCTAATGACCCTGAGATCATAACTTGAGCCAAACCCAAGAGTTGGAGGCTCAACCAACTGAACCACTCACGTATTCCTACATGTGTGTGTGTTTTTAATTACAAATGGAGTCATACTAAAGACTCCATTTAGTCTTAAAAACTAAACATGTTTTTCTATAAAACTTTACATGTAAATATATACATATCAATATTTGAGTGGCTGCAGGGTATTCTATTGCATGAGCTATCCATACATGAATTATGTAACAAATCCTCTACTGCCAAACATTACAAATAATGTGACAGTGTGTACACATGTACACACATTCCTGTATCTTGGCATACTTTTCTTTTAAGACACATTGAAGACCTGAGCTATGTCAATAACAGCTGAGATGGCAAAATGGAGGGATAGAAAATTCAACTTAGGGAGAAATAAGAAAGTCTGGGGCAATTCCCAAATTTCTTTTTTGGACACATGGTTATGTAGGATGATATTCATCGAACTAAGGAATACCACAGAGTAGAAAGTGGGGGAAACGATGGCTTCACTATTTCATAGGTTAAGTTTCAGTTGTTCATGGAGCATCTAAACTGAAGCCTGAGACTAAGTAATTATATATAATTGCCTGAAATTCAAGAAACAAGTCTTGGCTGCCAAGTTGGTTCTGCAGTAGACTGTGAAAAAGGACAGTGTCAGAAATTAGCTGAACAAGGAATTAAAGTAGGATTCTGGATGAGTTAGAAATAAAGAATACAGTTCTATTATGGCTTGAATGACAATATTTACAGGATAAAAGGAGACTACTTCTCCTTCAAATGACTTATTGTTGTGTGATAGTCATGTATTTCACTTATTAAGGTTAAATTAGTATCTGTGGATACTTCTTTTATTTTTAAATTATGGAAAGTGCATACTTTTAATTCTTCAATCTGGTCAGAAAACCACATATCAATTAGGGGGAAAAGAGCATATTCTTATGCCATATATATTTATTTGTTTGGTCCACACCAGTTGGAGAGGAACTCTCTAAGCAGGTGAAAAGAGCAGCAAGGGCTGAAGTTGCAAACCCAAAGTTACAAAATTCTCATGAAAATGCGTCAACCAGAGATAGAACCAGTGTCTGTTATAGAAGGTTCGCAAGAGATGCTGGCCTTTCAGGAAGTTATCTCTCAGGTGCTTTCCACTCTAAGTCTGATTCTGATTGATATGAAGAAGAATTCAAGTTTTTGTTTAGTCAGGATTCAAGGGCCTATTCCAAAACCAGCCCTGAGGCAAAGGAATCCTCTGCTTAGTCCCAGGAATCCCTCATCCAGCTGGCTTCATTGGGCTTGTCAATCAAAAACAAGTCACCTGTGTCTGTACCTACCCAGGCACCAGGGGCCATAACTCTAATTGGAATGAGAAGGGAAAGCACCAGTCATTCTAACACTGCCTGAGGACATTATTTCCCATTTTTTGCACAGCAGACTTACAGTTTCGAAAATGAAATTTTCTCTCCAGCTCAGTTTTAGCTTTAGAACAAAAACATACAGTACACTTGAGTTGCTGTAAAATGCTGGTTGTGATAGAGCACATCAGAACCCATGATTTGGCTCTGACATTTAACTCTCATCTCTTTCTATACTACTTCACAGTTGGGCAAATTTCTCTTACTAAAAAGGGACAGAGGCAGTTGAATACAACTTCATAGTCTCCAATCCAGCATCATGCATTTGAGGATTGCAGCAAGTATTATTCAATAACGATAAGAGTGATGAATATACAATAAAGCTTGAGAAGAAAAGGGTTCTGTAAATTTATAAATTCTAACAGATACTTGAACTACATGGGTCTTTGTGACAATAAACAGTGTCATATATGGGTCAGGAGAGGTTATTGAGGCCAAACTATTGCTAATTCCAGTATAAGGTGAGAAAAGAATCTTATTTGTTTAGATGAAAATGTGGAAGGGGAATGAAGAAGGAACACTGAAGGAACACTGAATTTGCTAATGAATGCTGATAATTTTACATCAAAATATACTTTCTCAGGTTATAAATTAGATTAATTTTACAATTTCAATTAAATTTTTGGTATAATAGTATTTATTTAATTGCACAACACTTGTTTTAGTTCAATGAGGGTGAAAGTATATAGCAACTGAGAAGAAACCACATCATATCTCTTAGAGGTGTTTGACAAATATTGAAGTAGGATACTGAATGGTGTGCAATAAACACTTCATACTTATGGTCCAAATCTATAGAAGATCTTCTCTGTGGGATACTTGTTGGGTCTTAATTAAAATCTTATTATCACATTTCCTGCAGCCCTTACTTGAAATATGCTACAGAAAACTCAAGGTCCTGAGGAAAGAAATCAGAGTGAAGAACATACTCAGACAAGTTTCCAGTAGTTGTCCATCAAAGCTTCTCCTAGTCAACTCTGAAAGGCTAGCATTACCCAAGAGAGACATTTCAATGGCCCATGTGCTACTATATTACAAGGTCATCTTCACTTTAATAGAAAATTCTTTGGAAGACTGAACTGATAGGAGTTCATCAAAATATAATAGATACCTGCAATCAAATTCCACCCAGGGAATATTCTGGGCACAATTTAAAGTGTGGACAAAAAATCTCAAACCTAGGGATACAAGACTCAATTATCTGGGAATCAGAACTCATCACCCAATATATCATCTGAAGGACCATCAAAGATTTTAGAGAAGCAATCACAGTGACAAAATCAGTGTCTGAGTTCATGATTTCTCAGAGTTTTTTAGTAGTCAGTTTTAGCATGGATCATTTTGATTCCATAATTTTTTTAAAATTCAAACTGACAGATATTTATAACAAAAAAATAAGAAGGAGGGAAAACATGAAAGAAAATAAAAAGCGAATGCTGTAACATATAATATGCTAGAGAAAGCTTTTAATTACTGTTTTTGCTCTTTAATGTATATGAGTCATGAGGAGAAAAAAGGGGGGGACTTTAGTAGAAAGTGAGAAACAGGTTTCCCATGCCAGCTTGTAAGTCAGAGATGATTGCAAGGACTTCTGAACAATGATTACCTAAAAGACTCACTCTAACCTCTGAAAGAGTAATAATTATTAAGCAAAATGCCCTTGTAGTAGCCAAAATTTATCTGAGAAAGTTGAAGCTACTCTAGGTCTCTAATCGAGAACGATTTAGTGTTAAAAACTATTTCATAGATGATGTTGTTGTTGAGGAACAAACAGGAGAGTAAGGCAACCGAAGGAAGCCATTACTACCTCAAGGGCAGGAGAGACAATGGCAGGTAATGTTGTCTATCTCTTGGGAGCCAGAGCCATAGCAGAAACGTCTTGGTCAGAACTGGCACCTCAGAGTGAGAGAACTGGGGTTACAGAGAAGCAATCACTGCTAGAGACACCACAGGAGGCAGAAGGAAAAGGGAGGGAACAGCAGACTTCTTTCCTCCTTCTTCTGTCCTCGAATTTTGGCCAGTGCCTGCCTGTGTAAGCCCACTTGGGTTGCCAGTAACAAATTACCGTAGACTGGGTGGCTTACAAAATAGAAATTTGTTTTCTCACAGTTCTGGACGCCAGAAGTCCAAGATCAATGTGTCTGGTGAGATAGCTTTTCCTGGTTTGTAGATGACTGCCTTCTTGCTCTGTCCTCACATGGCCTTTCCTCCAGGCATGAAGAGTAAGAGAGAGAAAGGGAAAGAAAGAGAAAGGGAGAAGAAAAGAGAAAGACCTCTCCAGTGCCTCCTCCTTGTAAGGACACTAATCCTATCAGATTAGGACCCGACCCTTATGACCTCATTTAACCTTGACTGCTTCATTGGAGGCTCTGTCTCCAAATACAGCTACAGTGGAGGTCAGGGCTTCAATTATGAATTTTGGGGAGACACAAACATGCAGTCTGTAACACTGCCTTTGACTGGATCTAGTGAGATGCCTATGGGCATGGGATTCTGGGGAACGTCCTGAGATATAGAAAAGGTGGGGAAGGTAGAACAGATCCGAGGGTGTTAATTAACCAATATAATATCCCTGAGTATTAATCTGATTTTTGATTGAACCCAGAGAAAAACAAATAATAGAATTGAACAGACATAAATGTAACTTGGTGAAATATGTATTCCTTAATTACTATAATGGCAGATGACTATATGCCAGTGGACTGAATAGTTATGACCACATTCTTGGCTTCAGAAAATGGCTAATTTATCACCAAAAAAACCCTGTCCCCCTAAACCTAAAGTTTTATGATTACTGAAGCATTATAGAAATTTTATTTCTAGGCAACAAAAATTTGCCTGTCTGATGGGAAAAAAATCTCTTATAGGAATAACATGAAAATAGGATTATATCCTGATAAACTGGAAAACATATAAAAATAGGTTGGCTTCAAGATTTCCTTATTAATACCTCATCCCACCCATTCACATGGTTGTACATGCTATTGACAAAAACAGAAAACCAGAATTTCCCACTTAAATAGAACCAAAAGACAAAGAAAGCCTGCCATCACTGTTTGTGAAAGGAGTAAGTCTCTCATCTTAATCAGTATCCTAAATCTGAAAAGTCATACACAATCCAAACATGAATGCACAAACGTCATTTCCAGTTAATGTGCTGGCTTTGCATACCTTCATAGGAGAAACTACAATTGCTCTGGAAATCAATCAAGCCACTTTTAGGTTAAACTCAACAGATACTCTTTCAGGTAACAAAGGAGGAATGCAGATGGCTAATCAAAATCAACAGTAAGCAATCCGCATAAAGAATACAATGGCCCTTTAAGTAGGTTTCCTAGAATATATGCCTTCCCATTTAACTTTCATCTCAATGAATAATCCAAGACCTAGCAATATATACCCAAAGCCTTTAAAAGTTCATGTATTTTGATCCACTGATTTCATTTCTGGGCACTGAAGGGAATAAAAAGTCTGAAAAAGATTTATACATAAAGGTAACATGAAGTCATTATTTATAATATTACAAATTTGAAGTAATGTAACATTTTTCACAGTATGAGAATGCTTAAAGAAGCCATGTTAGAGATAAAATGGACTGCTATAGAACCAATAAAAACTATGACTATAAAGAGAATTTATAACATGAAACAAATAATATAGGATAATATCAGAACAATGTTATATGAAAAACCAGGGTGCAAATGCAACAAATGTTAATAGTGGTTGTCTTATTTGTTTTTGAGTTTTACGATTATGGATGTCATTTTTCCCCCTTTCTACTTTTCTCTGTAATGCATATTTTCCACATTGGCTACCTAATACTTAGAGGGGAAAAGCTATATGAAAATAATTATTATTAGAACCTGGTATCTTTCATCTTATCTAGTGTCTTTCCAGTCTTCTTGACTTGGCATAGCCATTCTGGAGGCCAAATCTACAAGAGCTACCCATCTGGTCAGCTGCTCACTGCTTCTCAGTGCTCAGTACCCTCCTTGATTAAATTCACAATATTTTTTGAGAATTTGTTATCTGCTGAGCATTATGTTAATGGACCAGGAAATCCAAAGAAGTATGCCATGTCTCTGATTTAAGCTCACAGTTTGGGTACACATGTCATATCCTTGGAATAAAAATTAAGATACAAAATAGTATTTAATCTATACTTTGAGCCAGAGACTCAACCTACTATTAACAGAAGAAAAGTTATCCTATGGAAAACAGTTACAATTTGTTTCTTTCATTAACTCAGAAGAATTTTTTGAGTTGTATAAAAAAGCATAAAAATCACTATCTGATAAGGCCATTCTTTGTGTTTTTTTCTAATGTATTTTTGGATTTGCCATATTAAAATTCTTCTTCCAGGAGAGCCAGAAATTGTTAAAGCATGTGAAAAATTATTTTAATTCATTTAAATTTAGAAAATTAAAGAACAACTCTTTTAGTAAACTCTGACATGCTTCTCTAGGTATTCACTAACTTATTTTTACCGAGAGTATTCTTCACTCTATAATAAGAAACATATGGATTATTAAAATCTGAAGATTTTACTTAGAAATTATGTAGAATAGAAACACTTCAAAAGTAATTAAGAATTAATAAAAAAAAGAAAACAAAAGGAAAGACTACATTATTCTGTAAGAAAAATTATATAAGGATAAGAGAAAGGCTGCTAAAACCTAATTTGGTATGGAAAATTAATGATTAGAAGGATTACATATAATTGTCCACTAAATTATGCTTGACATGAAATCAAGGGGAAACAGAAACTCTTTAAATCATCCTGTTGCCACTTCATGTAAACAATGGAAGAATGTAGTAGATGAGAACCTCGTAAGACCACAATTTATTACTTTACAAATGAGAGCAACAAGTTTGAATCATGTTTCAAATTCTCTTCTTAAGTCAATGATGTGACTTTTTTTTTCCATTTCCTCTCCTCTTGGAATGAACAGTGAATCTTTTACTCATCCTTAAACAAAATTGCTCTA
Organism: Nasua narica; assembly: GCA_028533885.1. Lineage (NCBI taxonomy): Eukaryota > Metazoa > Chordata > Mammalia > Carnivora > Procyonidae > Nasua > Nasua narica. The sequence continues at coordinate 105,116,042 of CM052810.1, read as the reverse complement.
GTCATTTCGATATTGTCTTACAGTTAATACCTGACCTCCCAGCTTACATTACCAAAAGGAAAGTCTTCTAGTGGTATAGAAGAGAGTCTCCAAAGGCTCACTCTGTGTGTGATGTACATTTAGCACCCCCCCCAAAAGATATTTCTGGAAAATAGATCATTAGATCAAGTGGGATTTTATGAAACTGTTAAATACAGTCTATTTGACGGTCATTTAACGTTTTTCAGAAGGAAAAATTAACCTGGGTAAGGCCATCCTTCGTCTTATTTTTAAATCTTAACATGTTATGATTCATCCTTGGATAAAAATAAGACAATTAAAATAAATACAGCATTGATTGCAATGCCTTACTCACCTCCTCCCAAAATAAAATAATAAGAAGGCTTTTGGTGAGAAACTGCGGGTCCAGAGAAAAAGTGACAGCAAGATCAGGAGGATGACAAGCAGCAAGGAAGGGTGAGGGTGAGCTTTGCCAAGCAATAGTTGAAACTGGAAACCCAGCGGGCATTAATCTAAACCACCCGTCAACTTGTAGGGTCACTGACCTTGACGAAATGAATTTATTTCCTGGTCAAATACTTTCTGAATAGGTGTTTGCAGTTTAATCAATTTTCAGGCCCTTGCTCAGGCCAGGATTAATTTGTGCAGCTCAAAAGTTAATTAAACCCTTTCTTCCAACAAAACAGATTCGTTCCAAACCATTTGATGTTAGCTTATGACCATTTCTCAAAAACACTCTGGAAAAAAAATCCACTAGTGGTACCAGAAACGGAGAATCCTGGAGATCCCTCGCACTATTGTTCACATACGCTTCAGATGCTGTCCTGTGGCTTCCAGGGGACAGTGCTAACAAATTTTCATGACACCCAAGTGTACTATTGACCTGGACTAGAATCTACTTTAGCAGTCTCAGAAGCAAAGTTGTTGATTTTATGGAAATTGAAAAATCACAAATAAAAATTCCTCTGTGATTTTTTTCCCTTCCATTTCCAGTTACCTTAATGTTTCCAAAACCAGAAGGTCAAAAAAGAAACAAAAGAAATAATTATTGAAACATGGTATATGAGAAGAAAAAGTAGCTTGAAGTCTGAGTATTCCTGGAGGTTTAAAATGTTCTTGCATATTTTTATAGCTTCCTAGCAACTATTCCAGCTGTAGTGCTTGAGGGGGAAATAAATGAAGTATGCAAGTGTCGTTCAATATAATGTGACTGTCTTCTGGTTGTAAATCCAACTGTCTTCAGTGATTGTTGAGAAAGCAATAGTGTTATGCACATAACCGGTTAGTTCTTTATAGCCATTGCATGTGTAATATATTAGATATTTAAAAGAAATGGTTGGAGGCAACTGGGTGGTTCAATCGTTAAGTGTCTGCTTTCGGCTCAGGTCATGGTCCTGGGGTCTAGACCCACATTAGGCTACCTGCTTCTTCCTCTCCTTCTGCCTGCCACTCCCCCTGCTTGTGTTCTCTCTCTCTGTCAAATAAATAAATATAATCTTCGAAAAAGCCCCTATTCATCTATTCAGTAGCACTCTCACCTATAGCAAAGAATGAGGGATTAGAATTTCCTTACAGGGAAGGGAGGATGACTGACATATATTGTGTCTTCTTTAATGGGATAAACATGGTCTCAAGAATCAATGGAAAAAACAACTGCCATCTTCTTTACCTTTGTGTGCAATCATAATTTGAATCAGACAGAAAGTATACATATGCAATCTCTGTCCCTGCCCTCATATAAACAGCTACCACTTATAAGGTCAGTGTGAGGACCATCATTTATTAGTTGAAAGCCTTCAACGCATGGCATACCTTATGGTTACCTCTGACATGTTAAGCCTCGAAGTCAAAATAACAGTGAGCTCGGCAGAGAAAAAATCTAGAGCAATGCTTGAGGCCCAAGAAATGAAAGGAAGGATGAAAGTAGATTATTAATTTAAACTAGGCAATCCTATGATTGATAGTAACATCTAAAAAGACCATCCTAGTAAAATAGAATATTCCTAATTGTATCAAGACTTCTAAATTATTGTTCCTCTTTATAATCCTAAGTGCTTTAACTTCTATATAAAAATGTAAGAGTAACTGATGAGAATTTAGATTTAAGTATAGATTTAAGTATTAGATTTAAGTATATTTCATTCATAAACATTTAAGTGGTTGAGTAAATCGGGGGGGTCTTATATCAAGATAATATAACTAATTCAGGTGATGCTCTATACCCAAGGTCTAAGCAGTTTATTGGTATATTCAAATGTTTGAAGCAAGGATCATCTGAGGTCAATGGCTACTTAGAGACTCCAGTGATCTGTGACTCCCCTGGAATTATAAGCTAGATTTAGTGTCTCTCTGTCTGTCTACCCATCGACCTCCCTACCTGTTTATCTATTATCTGATTTTAGGGGGCAAATGCCCCTAGTTTTCATGAGAATCTCAAGAGAATACAATTATCCCAGAATCTTATGAATCACATATATAAAAGATCAATCATTACAGTATTAAATGCTATTTATTTCCACGTCTAATTATAATGTTATAACAGCAGATATTATAAAGAATATCACTAAGATGTTATTTCCTTAACATAAGCTATAACTTGTCTATATATAATATCACATCATCTGCAAATAGTGACAATTTTACTTTTTCTTTTCCAGGAAGTTTGGATGAAGTTTAACTTTTTTACTTTTTTGCCTTATTGCTCTGACTAGGATTTCCAATACTATGTTGAATAAAGTTGGCAAGAGTTATTACCCTTGTTTTGTTCCTGATCTTAGAGGAAAGGCCTTCAGCTTTTCACCTAGTGAGATGTTAGCTGTGGGTTTGTCCTGTATGTCCTTTATTGTTTTGGTATCTTCCCCCTTTGTCGAGAGTTTTTGTCACAAATGAATACCGATTTTGTTAAATGCTTTTCATGCATCTATTGGAATGATAATATGATTTTTTTATTCTTCAGCTTGTTAATGTGGTATGTCGGCTTGACTGATTTGCAGATGTTAAACCATCCTTGCGCCTGTGGAATACATTGATCATAGTATATGGTGCTTTTAATGTACTGTTTAATTTGGTTGGCTAATATTTTATGGAGGATTTTTGCACCTATGTTCATCAAGGGTATAGGCCCTCTTTAGAGCATATTAACAGTGATTTGGGGATAGCAGCCCCAAAAAGCGACCTCCATAAGTAGATAATAAATATTAATTATTACAATTAGGAGTAATAGCAGTCTGTACCTACTTAGTAGGACATCCAACAAGTCATTTTACCTCTTGTCAACAATAAATGGACTTAAATAAGTGATATTCTAACTTTATAGGATGTATACAATTCCACCCACCCCAAAATACTACAAGATAAGGAGGGTAACTAGAAGAAAGAAAGAGAAGTAAAAGTTAGTAGAACCCAGGAAACAAATCTAGGAATTGGACTAATTTTAGTTATTTTATTTGGAAAGCAGATGAACATAACATTAGCTAAGACTGGAAATCACATGATTATAAATAAATTTGAATAATAAAAGGAATACTACTTAGGAAATGACTTGGAAATCCATTAGACATTCCTCTGAGGGTGAATTTATAGCCGTCAGAAAAAATCAGTAAACCTGTATCTGTCATTATAGTGATTCATTGAATCCCTTTTATATGTGAGGGGTGTGCAAAGAAAAACATAAGACCCACTGATAACTCCCCTCTTAAGGCACTGTATTCACTGTCAACCCACTACTTACTTTAAAAACAAAACAAAATATAGAATAAAAGTTATAACTTTTAACAAGCTTTCACTATAATATTTAAAAATCATTTTTCCCTGCAGAAAAACACAGATTAAGATTGGCTATTCATTTTGAAAATTATGTCTCCAGTTGTTTCTTAGAAGGCATATATGCCAGGATTAAAAGCATGTGAAAATTTTCTCAAACTTCAATAATGCATATTAGTGTCTCTGTATATACTGACACATTTAATGGATCCAATCCAAAACTTGTCACTCAAGATTGAAACAAGATATCTTACACTGTGAAAAACTAATGATTCACATAATTCTAAAGACTGCAGCTCCCAATCAGTATAAATGCACACAAAGCAATTTCCTGTATGTTTTCTTGTATATAAACATATTCTCATATCTATTAGTGTCTTACTCTCCTGGCAAGGATAAAATTTACATTTGTTTTGATGATTTAAAAAGTAATACTAAAGTGCTTGTTACAGATTTTTTATATTTGAAATCTGGGTAAAACATTTTGGCAAAAATAGACAGTTATAGGGCAAAATGAAGTAACATAGGTCAAAAAATTTAAAAGAAGACAAATTTATTTTATAAATATAAGATGTCATTATTTTAGGAATAATATGGGATAGAGAAGTTTTAAACTTCAAAGTTACTTAAAAGTTTATTAAATATTTTATGATATTGAAAGATTGCTGAGTTTCAAAAAAATAGGCAGCACACAAAATGAAGTAATTCTATGAAAAAGAAGGCAAAAAATTCTAGTTTTCTTTAGAAAACTTATTCTTTAGATAAGTACCAACAGTAGGTAAATAAATAAAACTGACATTTTTTCTTCTATTTTCAGGTTTGAAGTCTGAGATTAATCTTGGTCTGGGATTTCAACTAATGCTGCTCTTTACTTTTTTGTAAGGTAGTTGATATTGTAGAATAGCATTACCAAGGTGATAAAAGTATGATCTACTAAGATAAACTTCACCATGTTCTCTCTTAAAGTTAGTTTTCTGAATATTTAACATATTTTACATATGCCAATTATTTTTGTCAAATTAACTCCAAACCTGTAAGACATAAAAATTCTATAGTTAATTATACATCTTTGTAATAAACAAAAATCATGTTAGAAGCTCTCCAATTTACTAAGAGTCCATGGTAAGTCACAGGACTTGTATTTGTTATACCTGTATGATACACCAACTAGTAAGGTGGAAAAATCAGAACATTTAAGAGAAATAGATGTGCTCTGATTTCCTAAAATAAAGTTTATGTCAACAAATCTTGCATATTGTATATGTTTCCACAAAGAAAATATATAGTAATAATTTAACCTTTTGTCAGACTAAAATCCTTGTAATATAAAAAGAAAAACAGGGAGATCAGAGATGGTGGCAGAATAGAAGGACCCTAGGCTCATTTCATTCCACGAACACAACTAGATAACTATCAAATCATCCTAAATACCCCAGAAATTGGCTTGAGAGAACAAACTTCACAACTAGAGGGAGAGAAGCGGCCATATCAAAGAAGGTAGAAAGTGCAGAGACATGGTTTAAGGGAGAAATGGATCATGGGCTGTGGAGGGAAGGGAGCCATGGTCACAGAAAAGGGTAAGAAAAAGGAGCACACAGGGAATGCATACAAACATTTTACCAAAACCATTCTTTGAAAAATGAGAGCAGCTGAATTTTGTGAGTTCTTGCAACCAGCAGGGCATAAAAGCTAGTTTTAAAAGTCAGCAGGCTTAGCTGGGAGAGAGTCTGAAAGGCACTGCCCTGCTCCTGGAAAAAGGGAGATAAACAACTTGGGGGCAGATGGTGTGGAGATTATTCACTCCTCTCTGGATAGTGGAGAGCATCCCTGGGAGGCAATGTTCACCAAGAGGACTCTCCCTGAACAGGAGCGCTGGCTGGCACCATTTCCCTCCCCTGGCCCTCAGCACAAACACAAAGCCATGAGTGAGAGGTAGTACAGCATTAACACTGGCTGCTAGACTTGCTTCCACCAACTCCTACCCCTGTGTGATCTGTGATTTGAAAGGACTGCCCTTCTCAGTCAAGCTTGCCTCAGTCCCAGCACAGCAGGACCCTATCCCAAAACACCAGCACAAACTTCTGCCCACATCAGCTCTAAAGCCTAAAGTTTTAAAGATCAGCAGGTTTGGCTGGGATAGAGCCAGGAGGGCATTCCATTGCTCCTGAAGAGAAGGCAAGCAATAACCCTTAGAAACAGTAATCTGAAAAATGCCTGGGGCACACACACAGGATGAAAATTAGTTTCTATTCTAGGAACCCCTCCCTGAGAGGCAGGCTTCAGGGAGACAACTATCTGAGAACAAAGGAGCTGGCTGGCACCATTTCCCTCCCCATCCCTTAGCATAAACACACAACCAACTGAGGGAAGCAGCTCAGCTTGGACATCTGTTGCCTAATTTGTTTACACTAAGCCCCACCCCCTTGTGCTCTGGCAGGACTGTACTTCTCAATCCCAGTATGTCCTAGTCCCAGTAATGGTGGGATCCTCCCCCAGAAAACCAGCACAAACCCCTGCCCACACTGTGTCCGTCGACCAGAGTTCTGCAGGGCCTCAGTTCTGGTGGAGTTGGTGTCAGGTCTCATTTCACAAGCAGATCAGAGCACACCTAGTTAAAACTTGCCATGTGCCTGATGGAGAATTTAAAGCAACAGTCATAAGGGCTTGAGAAAAGAAGACATCAGGGAGACCCTTAACACAGAGATAAAAAAGTTAAAAAAGAATCCGAGATGAAGAATGCAATAAATGAGATTAGAAACAGGCTTGACTCAATGAACAGCAGGCTGGAAGAAGCAGAGGAATGAATTAGTGACCTAGAAGACAAAATAAGAGAAAATAATGAAGCTGAACAAAAGAGGGTTCTGAAGAATTATAGAATAGGCTTAGAGAACCCAGTGCTTCCATCAAACATAACAAAACAAGAATAGGCTTAGAGAACCCAGTGCCTCCATCAAACATAATAACATTCATATTATAAGAAGTTCCAGAAGGAGAACAAGAAGAAGAAGAGAGAAAGGGGGGCAGAATATGTATTTTAAGAAATAATAGCAGAAAACTTCCCTGATCTGGGAAAGGAAACAGACATCCAGATCCAAGAGGCAGCGAATTTCTATCAAAATCAATAAAAGCAACCAGGGGAGCAAGATGGTGGAGGAGAAGGAGGTTGAGATAGAGTTGGATCCCAGAAGTTCAGCTAGATAGTTATCAAACCATTCTAAAAGGCAGCATACTCAACATGAGAGAGAAGAAAGGAAGAACAGCAATTCTAGGAGCAGAAAATCAACCACTTTCTGAAAGGTAGGATGTTTGGAAAAGTGAATCCAAAGCAATGGGAAGAGAGAACGCATTGGGGACAGGCCGGATTCCGGGAGCTATAGAGCCACGGAGCACAGAAGCAGAACTTTTAGAGTCTGCTCCGCTGAGGGACACCACTCCAGAGGCTAAGAGGACGGTTTACCTCTCACGGGAACAGTGTGGTTTCAGGACTCGTGGGGTCACAAAGGGACCGGGGGTGTCTGAGTGCGGCAGAGTTCCCAGGTATCGGGGCGGAGAAGCTGGCGGCAGAGAAGGAGCCACGCAGTGCACTATCAGCTTGGACTTACTTTACATCACGATCCGATCCGACACACAGTTGGGCCGCAGCTCTTTGAGCACGGACACCACAGGAGGCAGCTCTGGAGAGACTCCCTCCTTCCTCCTCCTCTGGGAGGAGTGGCGCAGGAGCATGTAGCAGGAATCTGCTGGGTTTGGATACTCTAGACAGGGCTGCTCCACATATAGAGGCACTCTGCCAGGGGCAGTTGAACTTGGAGCTTGGGCAGGGACCAAGGAGACGGGAGTGATTGACTGCTTTCCTCGGAGGGTGCACGGAGGAGCAGGGCCCTAAGCGCTCGGCTCCTCCAGCTGGAGACTGCGAGGCCGCAATTTGCATTCCCGGCCTCCAGAGTGGTACGGAAAGCGCTCGGGGAACAAAGACTCCCGAGAGCGAACCTGAGCCAATTGTTTGGCGCATCCCCCGGCAAGGGCGGGGTAATTCTGTCTTGGGCAAAGACATTTGAGAATCACAGCAACAGGTCCATCCCCCAGAAGATCAGTGAGAATATCTAGCCAAGACCAAATTCATCAATCAGTGAAAACTGCGGAACTCCAGAGTATTTTTCTCTCACTCATCTAATCTCGATAAAATGACAAGGCAGAAAAACTCACCACAAAAAAAAGGAACAAGACACAGTACCAATGGCTAGAGACCTAGTTAATAAGGACATTAGTAATGTGTCAGAAATAGAGTTCAAAATGACAGTTATCAAGGTGCTAGCTGAGCTCGAAAAAAGCATGGAAGATATTAAAGAATCGCTTTCTGGAGAAATAAAACCCCTTTCTGGAGAAATAAAAGAACTAAAATCTAACCAAGCTGAAATCAAAAAAGCTATTACTGAGATACAATAAAAAATGGAGGCTCTTACTGCAAGAATAAATGAGGCAGAAGAAAGAATTAGTGATATAAAAGACCAAATGATGAAGAATAAAGAAGCTGAGAAAAAGAGAGACAAAAAACTATTGGACAACAAGGGGAGAATTCAAGAGATAAGTGATACCATAAGATGCAACAATATTAGAATAATTGGGATCCCAGAAGAAGAAGAAAGAGAGAAAGGGGCAGAAAATATATTGGAGCAAATTATTGTGGAGGATTTCCCTAATCTGGTGAAGGGAACAAGCATGAAAATCCAGAAGGCACAGAGAACTCCCCTAAAAATCATAAAAATAGGTCTACACCCCGTCATCTAATAGTAAAACTTACAAGCCTTAGTGACAAAGAGAAAATCCTGAAAGCAGCTCTGGATAAGAAGTCTGTAACATACAAAGGCTATATCCAGCCAGGCTGTCACTGAAAATAGATGGAGAGATAAAAAGCTTCCAGGACAAACAAAAACTAAAGAAATCTGCAAACACCAAACCAGCCCTACAGGAAATATTGAAAGGGCTCCTCTAAGCAAAGAGAGAGCCTAAAAGGAACATAGACCAGAAAAGAAGAGAGACAATACACAGTTAACAGTCACCTTACAGGCAATACAATGGCACTAAATTCATATTTGTCAATAGTTACCCTGAATGTAAATAGACTAAATGCCCCTATCAAAAGACATAGAATATTAGAATGGATAAAAAAAACAAGACCAATCAATATGCTGTTTACGAGAAACTCAACTTAGACCCAAAGACACCTCCAGCTTTAAAGTGAGGGGGTGGAAAACAATTTACCATGCTAATGGACATCAAAAGAAAGCTGGGGTGGCAATCCTTATATAAGATAAATTAGATTTTAAGCCAAAGACTATAATAAGAGATGAGGAAGGACACTATACCATACACAAAGGGACTGTCCACCTAGAATATCTAACAATTGTAAATATCAATGCCTCTAACATGGGAGCAGTCAATTATATTAATGCCAATTAATAATAATTATAATTAATAACAATTAATAGCCAATTAATAACAAAATCAAAGAAACAGATCAACAATAATACAGTAATAGTAGGGGACTTTAATACCCCCCTCACTGAAATGGATAGATCATCTAAGCAAAAGATCAATAAGGAAATAAAGGTTCTAAATGACACGCTGGACCAGATGGACATCACAGATATATTCAAAACGTTCCATCCCAAAGCAACAGAATACACATTCTTCTTTAGTGCACAAGGAACATTCTCCAGAATAGATCACATCGTGGGACATAAATCAGGTCTCAACTGGTACCAAAAGATTGGGATCATTTCCTGCATACTTTCAGACCACAATGACATCAAACTAGAACTCAATCACAAGGGGAAAGTTGGAAAGAACTCAAATACATGGAAGCTAAAGAGCATCCTACTAAAGAATGAATGGGTTAACCAGAAAATTAAAGAGGAATTTAAAAAATTCATGGAAACAAATGCAAATGAAAACACAACTGTTCAAAATCTCTGGGACACAGCAAAGGTGGTCCTGAAAGGAAAATATATAGCAATACAAGCCTTTCTCAAGAAAAAGGAAAGATCTCAAACACTTAACCTAACCCTTCACCTAAAGGAGCTGGAGAAAGAACAGCAGAAAAAGCCTAAACTCAGCAGAAGAAGAGAAATAATAAAGATCAGAGTAGAAATCAATGAAATAGAAAACAAAAGAACAGTAGAACAAATCAACGAAACTAGGAGCTGGTTCTTTGAAAGAATTAATAAAATTGATAAACCCTTGGCCAGACTTATCAAAAAGAAAAGAGATAGGACCCAAATTAATAAAATCATGAATGAAAGAGGAGAAATCACAACCAACACCAAAGAAATACAAACAATTATAAGAACATATTATGAGCAGCTATACACCAGCAAGTTAGACAATCTGGAAGAAATGGATGCATTCCTAGAGACACACAAACTACCAAAATTGAACCTGGAAGAAATATAAAACCTGAAGAGACCCATAACCAGTAAGGAGATTGAAACAGTCATCAAAAATCTCCCAATAAACAAGAGCCCAGGGCCAGATGGCTTCCCAGGGGAATTCTACCAAACATTTAAAGAAGAATTAATACCTATACTCCTGAAATTGTTCCAAACAATTAAAATGCAAGGGAAACTTCCAAACTCATTTTATGATGCCAGCATTACCTTGATCCCAACACCAGACAAAGACCCCATCAAAAAGGAGAATTACAGACCAATATCCTTTAGGAACAAGGACGCAAAAATTCTCACCAAAATACTAGCCAACAGGATCCAACAGTACATTAAAAGGATTATTCACCATGACCAAGTGGGATTTATTCCTGGGATGCAAGGTTGGTTCAACATCCGCAAATCAATCAATGTGATAAAATACATTAATAAGAGAAAGAACAAGAACCATATGATACTCTCAATTGATGCTGAAAAAGCATTTGACAAAGTACAACATCCTTTCTTGATCAAAACTCTTCACAGTGTAGGCATAGAGGGTACATTCCTCAACATCATCAAAGCCATCTATGAAAAACCCACAGCGAATATCATTCTCAATGGGGAAAAGCTGAGAGCTTTTCTCCTGAGATCAGGAACACAGCAGGGATGCCCACTATCCCCACTGCTATTTAACACAGTACTAGAAGTCCTAGCCTCAGCAATCAGACAACAAAAAGAAATAAAAGGCATCCAAATTGTCAAAGAAGAAGTCAAACTCTCACTCTTTGCAGATGATATGATACTTTATGTGGAAAACCCAAAAGACTCCACTCCAAGACTGCTAGAACTCATACAGGAATTCAATCACGTCTCAGGATATAAAATTAATGCACAGAAATCAGTTGCATTCCTAAACACCAATAGCAAAACAGAAGAAAGAGAAATTAAGGAGTCGATTCTATTTACAATTGCACCCAAAACCATAAGATACCTAGGAATAAACCTAACCAAAGAGGCAAAGAATCTGTACTCAGAAAACTACAAAGTGCTCATGAAAGAAATTGAGGAAGACACAAAGAAATGGAAAAACATTCCATGCTCATGGATTGGAAGACCAAATATTGTGAAAATGACTACACTACCTAAAGCAATCTATACATTTAATGCAATCCCTGTCAAAATACCATCAATTCATTTCAAAGAAATGGAACAAATACTCCTAAATTTTATATGGAACCAGAAAAGACCACAAATAGCTAGAGGAATGTTGAAAAAGAAAACCAAAGTCGGCGGCATCACAATTCCAGACTTCAAGCTCTATTACAAAGCTGTAATCATCAAGACAGTGTGGTACTGGCACAAAAACAGACACATAGGTCAATGGAACAGAATAGAGAGCCCAGAAATGGACCTCCAATTCTATGGTCAACTAATCTTCAACAAGGCAGGAAAGAATACCAATGGAAAAAAGACAGTCTCTTCAACAACTGTTGTTGGGAAAACCGGACGCAGAAGAATGAAACTGGACCATTTCCTTACACCACACACAAAAATAGACTCAAAATGGATCAAAGACCTCAATGTGAGACAAGACTCCATCAAAATCCTCGAGGAAAACACAGACAACAACCTCTTCGACCTCAGCCGCAGCAACTTCTTCCTAGAAACATCGCCAAAGGCAAGGGAAGTAAGGGCAAATATGAACTATTGGAACTTCATCAAGATCAAAAGCTTTTGCACAGCAAAGGAAATAGTCAACAAAACCAAAAGACAACTGACAGAATGGAAGAAGATATTCGCAAATGACATATCAGATAAAGGGCTAGTATCCAAAATCTATAAAGAACTTCTCAAACTCAACACCCAAAGAACAAATAATCTAATCAAGAAATGGGCAGAAGATATGAACAGACATTTCAGCAAAGAGGACACCCAAATGGCCAAGAGACACATGAAAAAATGCTCAACATCACGTGGCATCAGAGAAATACAAATCAAAACCACAGTGAGATACCACCTCACACCAGTCAGAATGGCTAGAATTAGCAAGTCAGGGAATGACAGATGTTTGCGACGATGCGGAGAAAGGGGAACCCTCCTACACTGTTGGTGGGAATGCAAGCTGGTACAGCCACTCTGGAAAACAGTATGGAGGTTCCTCAAAATGTTGAAAATAGAGCTACCCTACGACCCAGCAATTGCACTACTGGGTATTTACCCTTAAGATACAAATGTAGTGATCCGAAGGGGCACATACACCCGAATGTTTCTAGCAGCAATGTCCACAATAGCCAAACTATGGAAAGAACCTAGATGTCCATCAACAGATGAATGGATAAAGAAGATGTGGTCTATATATACAGTGGAATACTAGGCAGCCATCAAGAGAAAAGAAATCTTGCCATTTTGCCATTTGCAACGACGTGGATGGAATTAGAGGGTATTATGCTAAGTGAAATAAGCCAGTCAGAGAAAGACATTTATCACATGATCGCTCTGATATGAAGAATTTGAGAGGCAGGGCAGTGGGTCGTGGGGCGTGGGGAAGAGAAATGAAACAAGATGGGATGGGGAAGGAGACAAACCATAAGACACTCCTAAACTCATGAAACAAACTAAGGATGGCTGGGAGGTAGGGAGGGTAGGTTTATGGACATTGGGGAGGATATGTGCTATGGTAAATGCTGTGAAATGTGTAAGCCCGATGATTCACAGACATGTACCCTGGGGCAAATAATACATTATATGCTAATTTAAAAAATTAATAAAAGCTGGCTAACATCAAGACATATTATAATTATATTTGCAAAGTATAGTGATAAAGAAAACATCTTAAAAATAGCAACACAAAAGAAATCCTTAACTTACAGTGAAAAACCCATAAGGCTGGGGCACCTGGGTGGCCCAGTGGGTTAAAGCCTCTGCCTTCAGCTTAGGTCATGGTCTCGGGGTCCTGGGATCAAGCCCCACTTCGGGCTTTCTGCTCAGCAGGGAGCCTGCTTCTCCCTCTGTCTCTGCCTGCTTCTCTGCCTACTTGTGATCTCTCTCTCTCTCTCTGTCAAATAAATAAATCTTTAAAAAAAAAAAAAGAAAAAAAAAAAAAGAAAAACCCATAAGGCTATCTGGAATTTTCTCAACAGATACTTGACAAGCCAGAAGGGCGTGGAATGTATATTCAAAGTGATGAATGGGAAAAATCTGCAGCTAATACTCTATTCAGCAAGGTTATTATTCAGAATAGAAAATAAAAATAAATAAATAAAAGGTTCCCCAGCGGGGGAAAAAAACAAAACTAAAAGAGTTCATGACCATTAATCAGCACTGCAAGAAATATTAAAGTGCAAAGGAGAGGCCAAAAGTGACAAAAAGAAGAAAGGATCAGAGATATCTCCAGAAACAATGACAAAAACAAATAATAAAATGGCAACAAATACACCTATCAATAATTCCTTTGAATGTAAATGGACTAAATACTCCAAAGACACAGGATGTCAGAATGGATACAAAACAAGACCCATCCATATGCTGCCTACAAAAGACTCATTTTAGACACAAAGACACCTCCAGATTGAAAGTGAGGGGGCAGAGAAACAATTATCATGCAAATGAATGTCAAAAGTCAAGTATTAGCCATTTTTATATCCAACAAACTAGACTTTTTTGTTCTTGTATTGTTTTTATCTTGCTTTGGTACTGGGATAGTACTGGCCTATTGAAATGATTTTGAATATGTTCCCTCTATTTCATTATTTGTAAGATTTTAATAAAGATTGCCAATTATTATTATTTTTAATATTAGGCAGAATTCACCAATGAAACCCTAGGTCTTGGGCTTTTCTGTGTTAGGAGATTTTTGATTCCTAATTCAACTTTCATTTTTTGTTATTGGTCTAAGATGATTTCCTATTTCTTGCATTCAAGAGTCATGACTCAGTCAAGGTAACTTGTGCATCTTTAAGAATTATTTGGATTTTTTGAAGTTATCTGATTTGTTAGCATATAGTTATTTATAGTAATTTGTTATCACACTATGCATTTCTGTAGTTATCTGTTGTATTGCTTTCCATTTCTCATTTTGGTTTTTAAGTCGTTTTTTTTTTCTTTTTTAGTTAATGTAGTTAAAGGAATTCCAATTTTGGAGGTTATTTTGGAAAAACTAGTCATTACTTTCAATGTTAGGTGGTTATTATTTATTCTGGTCTCCACTTTATTAATTTCTGATTTTTTTTTTGTTATTTCCTTCTTCTACTAATATCAGCTAAATTTCTTCTTTTTCTAGTTCCTTGTGATGTAATGTTGTTTATTTGTACTTTTGTCTTAATACAAGCATTTATAGCACAAAATTTCACTCTAACATCTGCTTTTGCTATATCCCATGGGTTTTAGAATACTATCTTTTCTTTTTCTTTTGTTTTGAGACATATTTTGATTTGCTGTTTGATTTCCTATTTGGCCCATTGATTGTGGAGTAATATGTTGTTCAATATTTAGAGTTAAATGTTTAATAGCTACCAAAAAATATAGCAAACAATATAATAAGATGAATGAGTTTAAAAAATAAAAACAGCTTTTCCATTTATTCTTTAAATTAGTGGTGATGAATGAACCTCCAGAAGGTATCTGATAATTTTTTTCAACATCATTATTCTGCTGATCATATGTACTAACGTATGTAGACACTCTTTGTATAGTGGGGCAGGGATTACTAAAATTTAAAAAGAAATATATGTAAATCAGGGGCGCCTGGGTGGTCAGTGGTTTAAAGTCTCTCCCTTTGGCTCAGGTCATGATCTCAGGGTCCTGCTCAGTGGGTTAAAGCCTCTGCCTTCGGCTCAGGTCATGATCTCAGGGTCCTGGTCAGTGGGTTAAAGCCTCTGCCTTCGGCTCAGGTCATGATCTCAGGGTCCTGGGATCCAGCTGGTATCCGGCTCTCTGCTCAGCAGGGAGCCCGCTTCCCCCTCTCTTTCTGCCTGCCTCTCTGCCTACTTGTGATCTCTCTGTCAAATAAATAAGTAAAATCTTAAAAAAAAAAAAAAAGAAATATATGTAAATCACAGTAGCTAAGCTCACTAGGAAGAAGGAAATGTTTTATGACTGAAAAAGAATATTGCCTATGTCCAGGGAACTTAGCTTCTTAAAATACAGGCAATGTTTATCTCATAGTAAAGAAGATTCATGCTATCTTTTTTGTTATAGAATTGGCCCACAATTCCATTAATTACCATTCTTTTCTCATCAAATTTAGTTCTTCCCTTTTTCAAACACAATTTTCCACTTCCCCAGACCCCCTGCAGCTTCTTCTCCTTCCTAGGATCAATTGTGTACTATTTTCCAGGCTGCCATGTTTGTTAGCCTCCAGGCTATACCAAAAAAACTTGCCTGGGCTCTGTCAGCTTCCTATACTAATCAATTCCTTTTCATATTAATTATCTCAAATTCAATATTTTGTCCATTATTGGAATTTTACAAAAGACTATTTTATAATAGAACATTTCTTGAGATCATCCTAGAAATACAGACATCTTGCTCACTATACATTCATGCTTCTTGATTTCAGCTGGGGCCTCTTTGAAGGAAGCAATCCTTTTGACCATCCTTGATTCTGTTATGAATGCACATCTTTTTGATAATTCCAAATCCCTCTTTAATTAGAAATCAAGGAAAAAAAGAAATTAAAATTGCCTTTTAAAATTTTAAATTAAAAAATTAAAAATTTTAATTTAAATTAAAATTTAATTAATTAAATTTAATTTTAATTAATTAAAATTTAGTTAAAATTAAAATTTTAATTTTAATTAAAATTTTAAAAAAAGAAATTTACTGACTCCTTTATTCAACAAATATTTATTGAGTCTTCTAAGTGCTAGGCATTGTTCTAGGTACAAGAGTTTTTCAATAATAAATCAGAAAAATCTCTGCATTCCTAAAATAATTTTCTATCTGGGAGAGGCAATAAGTAAGTGTATAATATATAAAGTGGTTATAAAAACAATGGAGAATGAGGCCTAGCATGAAGGATAGGGAGCACGGAGTGCTGATGGGTAGGTTAAACCATATGGGTTTGATGTTTTATAGGTCAAAAAATAGTCTAATATCTGCAATTTCATATAATTCAATGTACAAAACGCAATTTTTTGTTTAAGTTTCAAATATCCCACACTTTTGCCCGTCTTCTCTTCCTTTCCGAGGGAATAGATACTCATCTTTTTTTCCAAGGCTAACCTCTAACTTTACCCGTTAATTTTCTTTCTCCTATACTTTCCTTAACCTTGTCTTCTTAGCTAACTTTTTAATTGTTCCTTTTTCCCTCTAGTCTCCTTTCTTCTAACCTATTTGATGTACTTTCTACAGAAGTCTCATCTTAAAAACCTTTTTTTCACCATAAATTTCTCAAAATCCTATAGATTTCCTCATTATTCCAACTTATTGTAACCTCTTCTGTCTCGAATATTCCTAATGGAAGTATTCTTTATTACTCTCATGGTTATTTAGTCTACACTGGCCTATTGTTCTTTAACTCTTCCTATGCATATTCCTTGTCATCTCAATTATATTGTAATTTCCATGATAATAACACAAGAGTCATTTACTGTTTAATCTCTTCTTGGGACTCAATTAACCATTCATAGAGTAGGTAATCAAAAATCTTCAAAAACATAATTTCAAATGAATTAGAATTTTAAACTTTGATGTTTAAGATGTTTAAATCTTGATGTTCTAGAAAAGTAAATGTTGATTTTCATCAATCCTAGTAGTTTGCTTTTTTTTAAGATTTATTTACTTATTTGACAGAGAGAGAGATTACAAGTAGGCAGAGAGGCAAGTGAGAGAGGGGGAAGCAAGCTCCCTGCTGAGCAGAGAGCCTGATGTGGGGCTCGATCCCAGGACTCCAAGACCATGACCCAAGCCGGAGGCAGAGTCTTTAACCCACTGAGCTACCCAGGTTCCCCAATCCTAGTAGTCTGCTTCTTGAGACATCTTGAAACGCCACAAAAGTGAGAAATACTCCTATTATTGATGATCAAAAAGGCAAAAACACACGTGAGTACATGAATTTCCAACAAAATTTATTTTAACTTATTTCTTCAAAATGTTTGCTATTTTAAACACAAAATTACCTTCCCAATGCAGGATACTGTATTTAAACATTTTGAATCCATGAGTCAGAGAACTGGAGGACTAATTGCTGTGAATTGCTCAAGTCTATCCAGAGTTTTGTTTCTGTCTGATGACACAGCCTTAGTTCAAGTTGTGCATGTTCACAAAGCAAGTAAAATATCCAAAATGGAGACAAATGGACATCAGATACGAGTTTACAGAAAGAATTCTAGTAACAAGTTTAACTTTGAAGATTATTGTACAGATTAAGGTGCATGAACATGGTATAAATAAATGATTACCACTTCAGTTTCTTTTACTAAAAGTTATTTTAGCACAGTAAAGAATGAGGAATTAACACTATTAGTTTTAATCTGCAGCACTGGATTTCTTACACACAAACTTAAGGATGAAGGAGAGTCATTGGTGAAGCATCCCACCTTATGTCAGCCCAAAATCTGAATCTATACTGTTAGCAAAATAAAAGTTTATGAAAATCAGTGCTCTCTGCTTGATGGAAATTCTGTTCCCTGTGGTCTTTTACTTTTAATATCTCAATTGCATGTGTTTTCAAGACATGGAGGCTGTGAAATTGAGCAAGTATCAACCTAAAAAAACAATGTTCTAAAAACTCAAAATCTTCAGTGCTCATTAATGGAAACAAAGACAGACGGGATGTACGTAATATGAACTGGCTGTGTTTAGAGAGCTTTCCACTTTAAGGGAATAATGCAATGGTCAAGTCATCATTCATATTTTATATTCACTCTCACTATTAATACTACAACATAAACTCATCTAATATAGAATTGGACTTTATGTGACCTAATAAACAAAATTGGCGTAATCTAAGGAAATCTAGGGCACCAAGATGAGCTAAGAGGTTTTTTCCCTGCACCACCATGACCAATTAGAATAATGACTGCTGAAGGAAGATGAGATAGTAAAGCAGAATGACTCAGGAGAGAAAAAAGCCAAACTTAAATGACTTAACTCCAGTACAATGTAATGGGAGAAGTATTGATTAGAACTGCCCATCATACTTCGCAACATTTTAAATAATATAAATTTTTATACCATGGATTAGGGCACTATTTGTCATTCTTATGACAGGTATACTTATGCCACATATATAGTATTACTGAAAACTTTTACATGTAAATGACATGTATGTACTCTGAACCATTTTCCCATAGTCTTAGTATAGGATGTCAGATGTTTCTTTTTTGGTGTGACAGAGAATGGAGAAGATATCATAAGTCAGGATTTTAATATGTATTTCTATGAGAATTATACCATTATCAATTTCATTTCATGCATATATATATATATATATATATATATATATATATATAATTTCTCCCAATGGTTAAATTACTGACTGTTGAGTCAATGTATTTTATCTTTTATCTTAACAGAATTATTCAGATTTTCTATTCTTGAATCTATTCTGTGAACTGTATTTTTCTAAGAAATTTATATTTCCAAAATCATTGGCAAAAATGCTGTTGTGTAATTGTAGTCTAATTTTCATTACAGCTTCTCTCTCTTGCTTAACCTGCCAGAGATTTGTCCATTTTATTAGTTTTTCTAAAAAAAATTAACTTTGGGTATTGTTTCCCCTCCCTACTGGTTCTTTATTTTTAATTTAAAATTTTTCTGTTCTTATCCTTACATTTTTATTTCCTTTACTTTCTTTAGATGACTTTATTATTGCTTTTAAATCTGTGTAAATTGAAAGCTATGATTTCAAGTATTTCTCTTTTTTTTGAGATAACTACTATCACCACTTTAATGTTCTTCTTTTCTAATATATGCATTTAAGGCTTCACTTTCTAAGAGTGGTTTCAATTAAATCCCACACAATTTAATTTATAGTGTTTGCATTATCATTCAGGTCTAAATATTTTCTAATTTCCATCACCATTTCCACTTGAAATGCTGCATGAGTGCGAGTAGGGTTGGGGGGGAATCAAAGGGAACTGGGGGAGAAGGTCAGAGGGAGAAGGGGAAAGAGAACCGAAAGCAGGCTCCACACCCAACATGGAGCCTGACTCAGGGCTCAATCTCACCATCCTGGGATCATAAGCTGAGCTGAAATCAAGAGTTAGGTGCTTAACCAACAGAGCCACCTAGGCATCCCCCATGATTTCTTGAAACCCAGGAGTTATTTATAAATTTATTCCCAAGTACATGGTGATTTTTTCCCCTATGTTTTCCTAATTTTTAATTTTATTACATTGTAGGCACATGCATATTTGTATGCTTCATTTATGCCTAAATATGTTGCCATTTATTAGTAGTTCCTTTTATGTTTGAAAAAAACATACTTTAATTCTTGGGTACAAGTTTATATATATATGTCAACCTTGTAACTTCGTCTTATAGATCTCATATGTATTTAATGTATACATATAATGAATATTATACATAGTCATTTATATATATATAAGTGTACATATACACATATATATAATTTGTATATGGTAGATCTGAAAATTGCATAAAGAAGTATGTTAGATTATACCATGATAATTATAGATTTGATTTTTAGTTTTTGAAAATCAGTCCAATTTTGCTCCATATATTTTGGAGCAACACTATTGAGTACATACTGATGAACTGCTCCTTTAATTAATTTGCTATAACCTTCTCTTTCCTTAAGAATACTTTTGGGTTTCAAGTCTATTTTGTTTGATATTATTATAGTGATATCAGCTTTCCTTGTTT
This sequence comes from Nasua narica, assembly GCA_028533885.1. Taxonomy (NCBI): domain Eukaryota; kingdom Metazoa; phylum Chordata; class Mammalia; order Carnivora; family Procyonidae; genus Nasua; species Nasua narica. Next base: position 105,096,027 of record CM052810.1, on the reverse strand, counting down.
AGTATTTACCTCAAATATAATTCTCCATTCTTTTACACTCACATTTTTGTGTTTTTTATGTTTTAAGTAGGTCTCTTATAAATAAAACACAGGCAGATGGATTATTTCTTAATCTACTCTAAGAATTCTTGCCATTTAACTTGCAAATTTAGTCAATTTACTTTGGATTTATTTCTACCATTCTTTTAACTTTTTAAGGTTTCTTAAAATTTTTAAAACTTTTTTAAACTTGAGTTTTGAGATCATTGTAGATTGATGTGAAGTTATATCTTTTAAGCGATGTCCCTCAATGATTATCTGCATACCTATAGTACAATACCTCAACTGGGAAATTGACAAATGATATATGTTGACAAATGATATATGTCAATGATATAAATTGACAAATGACATATATAATGATATATGTCACAAAATGACAAATGATGATACAAACCATTGACTTTATTCAATTTTCACCAGTTTTACATGTACACGTGTGTGTGTGTGTGTGTGTGTGTGTGTGTGTGTGTGTATTCAGGTGTATGAAGTTTTATCCTATGTATGGATGGTGTAACTACCACCACAGTCAAATAGAGAGAGCAGTTCCATCCCCAAAATTCCTCTTGCTACTCACACCCATGTCTTTCTCTCCCCCTTCCCTCCCAATTCCTAGAAACCATTAATCTGTTCTCCATTTCTATTATTTTGTCATTTCAAGAATATCATATAAATGGAATCATAAAGTATATATGAGTTTGAGTTTGCCTTTCTTAACTCAGCATAATTCTTATAACTAAGACCCCAAAATATGGTTGTATATATTGATATTGTTTCCTTTTTTACAAGGAGACAGTAGATACTCTAAGTCAAAAGGAAGGAAAATGATTCTTCCCTTCTATTCTTTATTGAAGCCAACTCCAATGTGGATTTCCCCACAGTATCTCTACCAATCTACTTTCAAGGTAATCAGTGACCTCCATATCGCTAAATACAATGGTGATTTTTCAGGCTTTATCTTACCTGACCTATCAGCAGCATGAAAAATAGTTGATCACTCCTTCCTTCTTGAAACACTTTCCCCATTTGGTCATCAGAACATGACACTCTCTTATTTCTCTACTTATTTCACTAACTGGTCCTTTCTCAGTCTCTGTACTTGTTTCCAGTTGTTGCTACAACAAGTTATTATGAACTTAGTAGTCTAAAGCAACATAAATTTATTATCTTACAGTTCTGGAGATCAAAAGTCCAACATGGGCTCCCTTGCTAGTATCAAGAAGTAAAGCATTCTGGGGGCTCTAGGGAAGAATTGGCTTCCTTGCCTTTCCCAGCTTCTAGAGGTGTTTGTATTCCTTGGCTTGTGGCCTCTTTCAGCAATCACATCCCACTGACCTCTGCTTCTGTTATAACATCTCCTCCGATTGTGACTTTCCTGCCTCCCTCTCAAAAGGCCTCTTATGATCACTTTGGACCCATCCAGATAATCCAGAAAAGATCTCCCTATCTCAAGAGCCTTAATTTAAATATCCAAAATCTCTTTTGTCATGTAAGCTAGTATATTCGCAGGTTTTGGGAAATTAGGATGTGGACATCTCTGGGGGGGGGGGCATTAATCTACCTACCACATTCTCCCTCTCTGATTCTTCCACATCTCTATAAGCCAAACATCGGCCAGCTCCAAAGGCTCAATTCTCAGGTCTTGTTTTCTTTTGTATCTATACACTCCTTAGGTTAGTTGATAAAATGACCCATATTATTCACATACATCATGGTTTATAAACTCCAAGTATATGCTGGTGATGTTCAAATGTACATATCCAGTCTGAACTTCTCTACTGAACCCCAACTGCTTATTTGAGAATCTCCACCAGTACTTCCAATGGGCGTGCCAAATTCAGTACACCCCAAAAGGAATTTTCATTTATCTTATTATATCCAAAAGCTCATTCTGAGAGAGTTTCTCATCTTGTTAATTTAAAATTCCAATTTGTTTACTCAGGACAAAACCCACAACTCTCCTTTGAAGTCTGTTTTTTTCCACAACTTGTGTTCTAATACACCAGAAAATCTTTATCGTTCTACCTTTAAGGCATATTCTATAACAAATGACATTTCTCCATCCCCACTACCAGGCTAGTCAACGCCATCATGATCTTCTGACTAGACACTGTAGTATCCTCATCCACCTCCCTGTTTCCATCCTTTCTTTTTATGATTTATTCTTAACTCAGCAACCTGAATGAAAGCATAAGTCAAATCATTTTACCTCTAGTGATTTGCCCTCCCTCAGAGACAGAAGACAAGAAAATTTACAGAAGAAGAAGAAGAAAATTTCCTGGCATGCTGTGCCCTAGATGTTCTCCTTGACATGTTCCCATTCTTCCTCTGGGTCTTTGTTTAAATTTGGTCTCAGTAAGGCCTTCTCTCACTACCGAATAAGAAGTTATGAGGTCCTTCTCTGCCCTAGCACTTTTTAGGCTTCTCCACCAGTTTTATTTTCCTCCCCAGCACTCATTCTCATATATGATATGGTATACTCAGAAACCCTTAATTTGCACAGGTCCCTTTCAAGATCCTGTACCTTTTTGCCTATTCTTTCTCTTAAAGACAGCTCCCAAATTATTTAAGCTTCAGGTACTGTAAAACTTGGATCTGCTTTCCTTGTTTATTGCCTGTCTCCTTCCATATGAGTGTAAGATCAATGAGGACAGGAGTTCTTGTCATTTTGGGTTATTGCTGCATCTATAGCACATAGGAGTATCTGGCACGGTATGGGGTAAATATTTGTTCAATCAACTAATAAAATCAGTAGAAAACACAAAGAAAAAGGCCAATGGATATGATCCTATAAAAGAAATAGCTTTATGTATTTTTAAAAATACAATAAACAGAATTAAATGTTAATCAGCAATATAGGAAAATATTTGCCACAACTCTGACAGACAAAATTTGAATGCCCCTAATAGCCCAAACAAACAAATATATGTCCATGGAAATGGACAAGACAAATTCTAATTATTCTGTAGGGAACTATGTAAGCAGTATTTGCCAGCTTTAATAAAATAATGCCTTTGTGCCCTTACAATAAAGATTCATGCAGTTTAGATGGAAGAAGCCAACAACTGATAACTAAATTACTTTGTTCAGTATTTACTCTTTATTAATATTCTTACGTTGGCTCTACTCCAGGGTGTCTGGAACAGACCGATGAGACACTATGGACCACTCTGATAAAACAAAAACAGTCACGTGGCTTGGGGCTTTGCATTTTCCAAGGAGTAGACAAATACATTTTTTTCTATTCTTAATACAACAGCAATTGTAAGAGTATTTATTAATGTTGAATAAGAAAATGATTGGTTATGAATCACAAGCTACAAAACCAGAGGGCTGCTTTTGTACTGCTGCTTTTAATTATAAGCAACATTCATATACTTGTTCTAATATAGCCCTAAGTCCAGTAGAATTGGTGATAGGCTTGTTTATTTATAGCATATGCATATGTTCTTTCAACAATTACCTAGGATAGTTAAACATTCTTAAATTGGTTATGTTACTGCTACTTCAGAATTTTCTGTTTTTCTTCTTTTTAAAATAACATTTATTTAATTCTTTTCTGATTATAAAAATAACTTGTTAATTCATTGTAAAATAAATTATAACATAGAGGAATATAAAGAAGAAACTGTCCCCTATTCTCACCATATAAAGTCTCTGTTTTTTAATATTTAGTGTATGGTAAATTTTAAACTTTATTTCAGCAAAGCTAGGATCTTACCCTAAATACTATTTTGCTTCTTGATTTTGTAATTCAATTTTATATTATGAGCATTTTCTCATATTATATGTTCCTGAAAAATAAAAAAACTCAACAGTTTTAATTTTATAAATGCATTGTACCTTATTTATACTGTAAAACCGACATGTATCCCTTTTTCATATAGACCCAAATGTAACTAAGGTCTAACACAATAGTCTGTAAGTAATTACAGTCTAAACTTTCATTTGGATGAAATCAGAGCTAAGGATCATTTTCATTAAATTGCTTTATCTGCAATACAAGGAGTCAGCCAGGCTGCATAACATGCATTGGCCTATTGCTCTTTTTGATAATCCTGGCTCAGACTTGGAACCTGTTTATCACAAGTTGTAAACTAACGAGCTTCCCAAATACAGTGAGATTTCATAGCTCAACCCATCGGCATCCTTTTGATGATGAAATAATACACGTCTAGCCCTAGCCTTTGATGGTCTCTCTGAATGAGCAAGACTATCTGTGACATTTTTTAACATCTGGAAGATATTAACAAGCCAGTAACCTTTCCAATGTCTTCTGAAACTTAAGAAAATTTTTTAATACGTAGCTAATATTATAGAAAGGCCAAATTGATATAATAAGAAACCAAGACCATAAATAATATACTGCCAGTGCTTTCCAGAAAAATCTGGAATTTCTACTACCTAGGACCACCTACTACCAGCAAATCAATTATAATAGACTGTCTCTAAAACTCCCTCATTGTTTCCAACGACTTTGCCCTGTGCTTGCCAGGGTTCTGCTCCCTGGTTGACCTAAAACATTAAAAAAATATATTCATTTGTAAACATCAACAACTAATCTAAGGAAAATGCCATGTTATAACCTTTCAGTAGCTGCAAATACCAATGCAAGAATGAGGATGGGGGCAGCTGGGTGGCTCAATCAGTTAAATATCCAACTCTTGATCTCAGCTCGGGTCATGATTTCAGGGTCATGAGATTGAGCCCTGCATCAGGCTCTGCCAAGTTGGGCATGGAGCCTGCTTAAACTTCTCTCTCTCCCTCTCCTCTGCCCTTCTCCCCTACAGTGCATGCACACTCACTCTCTCTCTAAAAAAATAAAATAAAATCTTCCTACACTGCTAGTGTTCCTAACTCAGATGCCCACCATTTTGTTCAATCTAATTAAAAAGAACACTGTATCACTTTTAAAATGAAGGGCTGTTTTAGATTTCTCATACAGCTTATTCTAAAAGAGAAATCACTTTAAAGTTTTTTGGCTTTTTTCTCCCATGTTCCCTTACGAATTCATTATTTTTAGAATAGTCACAGACTATATAGCTTTGTCCCAAGTATATGACGAAGTTATATTTTTAAACAATCTAAATCAATTGAAAATAATGTTTAATACTAAATTGTGAGGGATTAGAATTCTCAAAAATGACTATATTGAAATTTTGACTAAAACACTCAGCATTTACTCACATACAAGCTACGTTAGCCAAGATGCAATGAAAATTACTTTTTAATAAATATTTGCCTTAATGCGCTTATCTTTAAAGACCAATATTGCTCACAAAATTTTCCAACTGAAGTCTAACCTCTGATATTTTGAGTATTAGGGATCTCAAAGAATGAGTTTCTATGTGAATTTGACTCAATAAAGCCCAACCCTGGCAGTTTTATAGCTGACACTTTTACCACTCATGTTTAAAAAATTGCAGTTTATTGTCTGTCAGTCAATGGGTGAAATGACTCAATGTCCAGTAAGTATACATGTGTGTGTGCAGAATATGCATATACATATATATGTATACACACACACATATTCTGAATATAACATGGATTTTGCTTCAGATGACAGAAATTAAAGGTTAATAAATATATTCTATATGGCAGTGTAGTGGACATTAACTATTGCATCTGACAACTTCCTGAGGCAGACAGATTCTTCCCTCTGCTACCTGCCCCCTAAGAGGCTAACCTGTGTGAATGGCATCAACCGAATCCTGTGCCCTTGGGCTTGCATGTTGTTTTAGCCAATGGCAAGTTCTGACAGGATATGGGAGGGAAGATATGGAAGGTATATATTTCTTGGTTCCTTCCCCCTGAGGTTGCTTTGGCCATGTCTCTGAACAAAAGGTTACCACTACTCTGAAGGCAGCCTGAGCTATCCAACGATCTCATTCTGGGCTCTGGTAGACCCTCCCTCCTCTCATCCTTAATAGTCTAGTCTAGATATGTCTAGACTAGATATGGCTAGTCCAGGTTTGTGCATGATCCCTTACAATTCTCCAACTCAGGGGTGCCTGGGTGGCTCAGTGTGTTAAAGCCTCTGCCTTCGGCTCAGGTCATGATCTCAGGGTCCTTGGATCGAACCCTGTGTTGGGCTCTCTTCTCAGCAGGGAGCCTGCTAACCCCTCTCTCTCTGCCTGCCTCTCTGCCTACTTGTGATCTCTCTCTCTCTCTGTCAAATAAATAAATAAAATCTTAAAAAAAACAACAACAATTCTCCAACTCACCCACTTTTTCTTGGTTAGCCACTTTTTGTAAAAAACTTTCTTGAGTTATCGTCATTGTGTGGGTCATGTGATTTCTTCTGAGGTCCTGTTATGTCTCCTTTTCAAGAATTATTAATCTCCTGGGAAATATCCCCATGACCATATCAATACATGAACTCACCCACTGCCACAGTTGACTGGGTATGGAAAAAACACCAGAACTAAGATGAGCAAAGAAGAGTCCCTTCTAGAAACTTAGAAATGAAACTAATAAATTACAACTCAGTTTGACTATTACTTTGAGCAGAAGAAACATCAACCCCAAGCTTTTGGCAGGTACAAGCACTCAGCCCTTACGGAATGAGAAGAAAGCCAAAGAGATGAGAGGTGCAAGATCTTTGGTTTTCAAATCCCTGATTCCAGGTCTCCAGGTCCTGAGACCAAGCTTTAGTCTCCCCCATGGCTTCTGAGATGTGTCAATGTGTTCTCACAACTGCCTCCCTTTGACTTTACACCTAGTTTAAGATGGACTTCTGCTACTTGGAACAAAAGATCCCCCATATAACCAGCACCATGCTTAATGTCTTCATATTAAATTCTCACTTGTAACTCTTGACTCCACAAAAGCTCTTCAGTATTTTCCTTTACAAGACAAAAACTAAGACTCAAAGAGGTTAAGTACCATATTCAAGATCATACAGCTAGTAAATGACAGAGGTAAGATTTGCACCCAAAATTACAAGCTCAATTACATTAAAAGGCTTTCTTCACAGCAAAATTTTACTGGTTTTAGAGAGGTAAAAGCATGTATTTCTACCATATTTAACCAGAAGTTGAGTTAACATTCTAACATGCCAATCTATCATGCCACTTTTTTTCTTTGCTAAAGAATATTTCAATGGCTATTACTACTACTCCAACGTAGCTTAGAAAGACTGGCATGCTCCAGCCCGTTTGCCTCTCCAGCTTCGTCTCATACATCTTCATCCCACCTACTCTGTACTCCAGCCAGCCTGAACGTGTGTTTCAGTTCTTTAAAAGCACCGTGAGCTCTCAGATAGTCACTCCCCCATACATACATTTCTTTCTTTCCATGAATAACTTTTTCTGATCTCATCTTAGCCATCATTTCCTAAAGGAATGATTTGTTCCTCCCATACCTTACTAGGTCTATATCAGGTACCACACCTGTGTGTTCCTATACTGTCCTGAGCTTCCTGTGTCAGATCCCTAATTCACTGAAATGTATCTTACACTCCTATGGGCGAGGCCACATAGTCCTATTGTATCCACTGTACAGAACCCAGTGCCTAGCATGGAACTAGTATTCAGTGATTATTAGGTGAGTGAATGAATTTACGATATTACTCTGCAATGTATTACCCTCTCTTAAAAAATGTATATTTTTCAATCAAATTCTAACATTTAAAATATCTCTAGTGCTAAGACTATATAATCAACACAATTTTTCCTGTGTTTACTCTCTATTCCCCACTCATGTTTTATTCAAACCACCTGGAATTTTAATTGAGACTAATATTTTTACATGTTTGCACGTTTTTAGAAATCCTTTAACGAGAGAACTTACACCAAATATTGTTTAAGCTAGTTATTAAACTTTATATGTTTTTACAAGTTTTTATCATCCCTGATTTTTCTCTTCTATCTTCCTCTTTCTCTTTGTCTCTGATTGATTGATTGATTCTTTGATTTTGGCCTAGAAAACAAATTTTTCCAAAACTCACTGCATGTTTGAAAAGTTCTCTGCTGTACTCTATTAAAAATAAGACAACAGGCCCAATATAAAGTATCTTATGCTAAGTTTCATGTCACCAAACCAAAACAATTTAATTATAGTTTTGGCTCTCCTGGAAATGGAATCTGAAACCAGTCAACCAGGAAGTACGTGATCAGTTCTAGTTAGTTAGGTAATCTGCCTGACAGACCCCAACGGTCTCCTAAACAAAAGTGACCCTGCAATAACAAACCCACTTTTTGCCCTTGTATAACTTCCTTGTTCCTGCTCCTTTCTGCCTATAAACGTTTTCATTTTTACAGCTTCTTAGAGCTCCTTTCTGCTAGATTGGATGCTGCCTGATTCAAATCAATTTTGCTCAAATAAACTCTTCAAATTCTTCAGTTGCCTCACTTTATCTTTTAATAGTTCTTACTTTTTAATACTATCTGAATATAGAATTCTAGATTCAAAAGCATTTCCATTCATAACTTTGAAGAGTCTGACCCAGGTTTTCTCCTATTATCCCAAGTTACACGTGACACTAAAACCAATTTGATTCTAATTTTAATAAATAATCTAATGTTTCTCCCTAGAAACTTTTAGGAATTTTTTTCCTTTCTCCTTGAAGTTCACAACTCTTGCCAAGAAATATCCAGTTTGGATATTTTGGATCAGTTTCCCTTACACATGCTTGGCATGTTGCATGAGCCTCACATCCAACGGCATGCATGTTCAGTTCAAGAAATGTTTTATTAATTTGTTCTTTCAATTTTTCTTCTTAATCATCCTCCCATACTCTCTTTAAATTCTAAACCCTGGGAAATTTCCTCCAGATCACTGATAGTCTCGGCTCTGTCCATTCCATCAACTCAGCCTTTGTTGTGTTTTATTTCAGCAATTTTATGTTTAATGTGCTTGTGCTCTTTCCTGTTCTCTGATTACCTGCTTTTCATGCTAGTCAGTTCTTGTGTTTATGAATGCAATATCCTCTTGAATTTCTCTGTATTTATTAAATTCTGAAAATTATATTTAACCTTTTGTGTTATCTTTGCTTTTATTGTGGTTGTTTTGACTTCTTTTTTATACTCTCTATCAGGTTATTAGTTTTTTCCCAAACATTTTATGATCTGCAGTTACTGGTTCATATTTATGAATGAAATAAGCTGCTGATTGGCGTAACTAGTTAGTATGAGTTTCCTCAGAATTTGTGTATTATCATTTTCACAAACGCTAGTACCTAGCATGAGAGGGCCAACTGTGGGCTCTGGGCTTTGTGGGCAAATGGGAATAGCACAGTCAGATGGATTTCCTTTAGAGTATGTGGTGAGAACAAGCCCATGAGCCAGGACCCTTTTGATTGTCAAAATAAGGAAATATTTACTATGGAAGGAGTAGATCTAACTATTATTACTATGTTCTTTCCACTTCCTTCTTTGCTTCCTTTTTTCCATATTGGATCATAGAGTTTGTTTATTTTCTGCTTCTTGGTGTTGTTCTAGCTTGCTCATATGCTGGTCATTTTCTCCAGGTGTAGCTCCTCTTGTCAGCAATTCTGCACAAGTGTCTTCAGTGCATGCCCCTCCCCTCAACCTCAACCTACCCTGCTAGCTCTCCATAATGGTAAACAGAAATCAGCTCCCTGGCCTGGAATTCCTTCTGTGATGAGCCATATCGTCTTCCTAATTCCACTGTGCATGGTACAAGCCCTCTGTCTCTGTAACATGGTCACCAATCTTAGTGACCTCTTTCTTGGCAAACCTGTGGGTTCTCTCTCAGTCCACTGGGTACTCACTAGGAGCCAATGGAAGTTTGGGTCCTCTGTCCACTCCTGCTCAGTCACAGGCTGCTTTGTCACACAACTCCAGGGGGTACCATTCCCATTATTATTTTTCCCCCTAAATATGTCTCTTTTATTTATCCATTATTTTTTTTTACTATAAATAATGCCTTTGGATGCCATGACACCTGCTCCACTGTCCCTTCCATACTTGTGGTTTGAGATATCTCTGCGAGGCCCCACTTCAGAAAATTTTAGATGAAAGCGACTCACAAGCCTTACTCTTGAATTCCCATTACTAGCATCATTTCGATGCGGAGTCCAGAGAGATACAAAAACTTCAGAGACAGAGAGAATCAAAAAGTGGATGTCACTTAAGAATCAAAGTAGATATCATTTAAATACCTATTAGAATTGTAGCCCTAAAGGTGAAGAAAAAAATACATGACAAAAGTCTAGACCAAGATCAAGCAAAAAAGGATTTGAGTCTGATCAAGTGGTAAAGCTGTTTGGATGGGAATTACAAACTTACATAAGATTTCATAAATAACTAATGCATGATTTGAGTTCAGCAGATGTGGGCTATGCAATAAATATGTTTAAGAACTATGAATTTGTCCCTAAGTGTAATACATTTTCACTAGCAAAATCACCTGAGATACTTAATACCCCAAATTTCCTGCCTAGAAAAGAAAGAGAGAAAGAAAGAAAGAAAGAAAGAAAGAAAGAAAGAAAGAAAGAAAGGAAGAAATCATTAATAAACAACCTCAGTAAGCTGAGAATCTTATCCTAAATTCACTCAAAAAAGTAACCCCAACTACTTGGGATAGTTTAATTATTTTTATGGTGAACGCCTTACCCTTGAGGAGCTTTAGAATTAAATATAGCTGTAGTTATTAGACTTCAGCATCCATCAGAATGACCTGCAGGTCTTATTAAAACACAAATTGCTGAGTCTCATGACAATTTCAGATTCAGGAGGTCTAGGGTGGGGCCTGACAATTTGCATTTCCAGCAAGTTCCTAGGTGATGCTGATGCTTCTGGTTCTGGGACCACATTTTAAGGACTAAAAGGCAGAAATGGAAGTCAAAGTAAAACTAGTAATATTAATATTTTGTGTTATATTTGGGAATAATCTTTAATTGCTTATAATCTTTAAGAGATTTTAGCATATTAGAGCATCTAAAGATCTGTGTTATGCTTCCAATTTAAATATGCAATTAAGTTATTGATTGAGACTTAGAGGTATAAGGTTTAGTTGAGAGGTACAAGAGTGTTTGAACAGATGTGAAAACAGAATTCCAATACTTAAGAGATTTAAAATTGTTATAATCCAATTACTAAGATACATATACATTTAATTCATGAGATTTTTCAAGATGTGTTTTGGCACTTGGGGAGGTTTGCTTGTTAGACAAAGTACTTAAAGACAAAACCAAATATACTAAATATGTGCATGTAGTTTCAAAGTGCTTAAGAGAATTTAATTAACCAAATTGTAAAATCTCTCTTAAAAATTGCTATACTAATAAACATATAAATAAGTAAAATTATGAGATTTGTAATTTGAACTTCAATGTATAAGGAAGAGCTAGATTTATTTTAAAATATCAGTGAAACAAGTAATAGTTTAAAACAAGAAGCATGGGGCGCCCGGGGGGCTCAGTTGTTAAGCGTCTGCCTTCTGCTCAGGTCTGGGATCAAGCTCCGCATCAGGTTCCCTGCTCAGCGGGAAGCCTGCTTCTCCCTCTCCCATTTCCCCTGCTTGTGTTCCTTCTCTCACTGTCTCTCTCTGTCAAATAAAGAAATCAAATCTTTAAAAAATGAAAAAACAAAAACAAAAACAAGAAGCTTCAGGCTAATATTTTCTGTATATAAATGCCACTGTCGAGGGTGTCACACTCACACTGAACCCCCCCAAATCACATGAGACATTCTTTTGTGTTCCCGTCAACTTCCCCTCTTCAATACTATTCATGGGGTTTGGGAAAGAGGTGAGTTAGAATGCCTGCTCACAGCTGCTTCTAACATTTTCCTTCTAGCTACTTCCCCCTCCCTCATTCAGGGATCAGAGTGAGAAGTACTCTTTCCACTGGATTACATCACCTATCAATCTTACCCTCCTCATACCTGAAACCTTAGGAGGACCTGGGATACTGCCCAGTTTGCTGGTCTAACAGTGTTAGCTCCAGCAGGGGCAACTCATAGTTTTAAGATCTGAGTTGTGGAAAACTTGAAGTATCAAAGCTACACAGGGTAGTATCACATAGTACCACCCTGTCCTGTAACCATAATTAGTATGTCCCATGTTTCCTCAGCTTATAATATCAATAAAATCATATTGATATGAGTCCTTCAAAATCTTGTTTTTCCCTGTCCTCTCCTTGTTTGGCAAAAATTCCAGTATTTTCTCAATGTTTCCATTGTTAACTATTTCTGAGACCCCACGCCTATAAATCATTCCTAGTGACTCTCAGTGCTCACTGGGAGAGTAGGAATTTAGATACCCACCTTGAGGTTGGGCTTCAAAACAATAGCATCAGTGATGATTGTGTGGGAAACTGATCAGCACTAGTTAACTTCTAGGGACAACCCTACAGAGCCTTTCAAAGTGAGGGAGAATCCTCTCTTCTTTTGTGTTGTACAAAGTCAAGATGGCCTTCAGCTAAGCTACATAGGCCCCGAAGTGTTGTAGGTCACCTGTATATACAAAAACATTTGAGCAAAGGCACATGCACACATGGGCCATTTCCCTTGAGGAGCACACGTGCAGTCAGACACTAGGGTGGGTCCTGATGTCTGCTTTACGTGGAATCAAAACCCACCATTCCTTCCCAATCCTTAAACTTTGCCTCTCCATATGCACACAGGTTCAGACTCCTTATTCCTATGTAGGAAATATTGTCCTTCTTGCAATCTGTACACAACTGGCAGCCACTCCCATTCAGCAGATGAATTTATACATATATAACATTTATGGGGGAGGGGTCATATTTCTAGTCCTTTTCTGCCCCCAGAGAAACTTATGAGTCTCAGGTGTAACCTGCTGGATACAAAACAACATTTAAAGGAAAGGACACAACAAACTCTGCCCACTAACATTATGTAGTGATTATAGATATAGATATAGATATAGAAATGTGACACATACCTCATCCAGAGCCAACAGTCTGTGCTCTCAAAGTTACCTTACAGCTAACACGAGCATCACACATATATGTGAATATTTTTATAAAACATTTCACTTTGCCACAGGGAAGTTAAATCTCATCCTTAAAACTATAGACTGGAGGGGCGCCTGGATGGCTCAGTGGGTTAAAGCCTCTGCCTTCGGCTCAGGTCATGATCTCAGGGTCCTGGGATCGAACCCCGCATCGGGCTCTCTGCTTGGTGGGAAGCCTGCTTCCCCCTCTCTCTCTGCCTTTCTCTCTGCCTACTGGTTGTCTCTCTCTCTGTCACATAAATAAATAAAATCTTAAAAAAAAAAACAAAAACTACAGACTGGAGATAACTTACTTTGGTATTTAACCAGTTTTATCTCTAAACTTATTTTCAAATATGCACACCTCTGTGTATTTATTAACCAACAAGTTAACCGAAAGACACGACAATTGTAGAAACTGATCCTGAGATGGTGTTCATGACATAACTGTAAAAAATTGATCTTTCTTCCCTAGGTGCCAAATTTATTATCAGAGAAATACGATATAGACTAATAGTTTATTACCATTTTATGTGATAACAGTAGCAAACTGAGAAATACTACTCTCACATTTTTCTTTTTTAGTGGCAAGAGCATATATCTTGAAAAGAGAAAAACACAAGGAGGTGTATCCATTAAAATGTTTTTACCTGCAAGGAACAGAAAATACAACTTACTTAACAAATAAGGGTATTGATTGTCATGTAACAAAAGTCCAGAGGCAGGGTGGGCTTCAGAGCTAGTTGACTTATGACTCCTTTTGTTATTATGATTCCTGTTCATCTTCTTTTTCTGCTCTCACAAATACAAGCCAGTTTCATCCAAAGGCTAGTCAACCTTTGCTTTCCTGAGATGGTTGCCATCAACAACTGGAGCTACATATCTCTTTGTTCAGTAAGAATAGTAGGAAAAAAATTCTCTCTCAAAAGGCTTAAAGTTAAAGATCTTCCTATCAGCCATCCTGGACCAATTTAAGTCACCAGCCCACCCCTGAACTGATACAAGCCAGGGTTTTGTCCTGAGCCAGTGAGGCGAAATCTGCATCTATTAGAACTTCCCTAATGGCAGGAAAGACTCGCTGTGTCTGCTAAAAACACAGATTTTTGAGACCCACAACTCATACCTACTAAATCCGAATTTCAATGGAAGAGTCTGATAATCCATATAGTTTAAAAGATTTTCAGGTGAGTTTTACAATCCAGGGAATTTGGGAAACCTGCAGATGGGTCAGAATCCACAACTGGAGTTGGGATGAGGTCAGCTCTCTGAATCATACAGGGTACATGCAGATATCTCAACAGTTTGAAGTTCAGATAGCATGGAGGAAACCAGAATAGACCTCAGTTATCTAGCTGCAGTAGCAACTAGAGCAGCTAATTTTATCTTCTTAGTTCTTTACTCTGAATTCTTCCCCTTCAGTGATATCTTTCCTATTCTACCTCCACAGGTGCTCCCCACCCTTTCCCAAATTCCACCCCACCCCCCTGCATGGCATGATTTCTCATATCAACTCCAATTATGGGTACCAGGTTGGGAGCACCTCACTGAAAATATTGGAACCTAAGGGTCCTCACTAGTGACAGAAATTTTTCTCCAGACTTCCTCTATACTTTGCCCCCTCAGTAGACTGGACAACTCAAACACAAAGATAATCAAGAAAGAGTGAATCTAATGTTCCTAACAAATTGAAACTCTCTTCACATTTTCCATAAAGAGATAAGAAATCATCTAGCCTTTCTGTGAAAATTGCCACTTGACCCAGAGAAATGACTGCATGTTTAATAACTCCATCTAGGGGCATCTGTTTTATTATTCTCTGCTGAGTGGCTCTTATACAATTCAGTATACAGCCATTTTATTCATCTTTGTGCAAAATTCCTTCTCTCACTGAAGCTTTAGACCATTCACATGAAAATATTTTCTTATGAATGCTGATTATTTTATAGATATTACATCAAGTAGAAAACACACTATAACATATGTTTGTAGACCAAAAAAAAAAAAAAAATGAGTCCATGTATAACTGAGGAAGCTTTCTCTAATTAATACCATGTTCTTCACACAGTCCTTGACCAGCCACAATAGATTTTTGTGAATTGAATTAGCTATTTATTACTGTCCCTCTCTCCAACTTATTTTTATCTTTCCTTGCTAACAGGCAAACTTCATGGTATAATGTTTGTATTTCTAATTTTCCTAAAATTAAAACTCTATTTGGAAAGGGATTTTGTCTATTTTGTTCATGCCTATTTCCCGTTTCTAGAGGAGAACCAGGTGCTCAAAACACATATAATTAAGTCAATCACCTCCATCTCCTGTCCACCCCACTGCCATTGCCTTAGTGCTGTTATGGTCTCTTACAGGGGTCAGCAAATACCAACCCGTGGCTTAGATCCAGCCTGCTGCCTGATTCTGTGAATAAAGTTGTACTGAAACAGAGCCACACTCATTTGTTTACATAGGATTTATGGCTGCCTTCACCCTACAACAGCAGGGTTGAATCTCTGTGACAGACAATGTCTAGATCACAAACCTAAAATATTTACTATCTGATTTTTATAGAAAATGTCTTCCAATGCTGGGTCAATTGGCAACAGTTTATAAGTCATCTTTTCTTTTTTTTACTTCTTCAATGATTTTATTATTTATTTAAGAATGCATTTTATTTTGCTATTACTTTTTATTTATTTTTTATTAACATATAATGTATTATTTGCCCCAGGATACATGTCTGTGAATCATCAGGCTTACACATTTCACAGCATTTGCCGTAGCACATACCGTCCCCCATGTCCATATCCCTACCCCCCCACCTCCCAGCAACCCTTAGTTTGTTTCATGAGTTTAGGAGTCTCTTCTGGTTTGACTCCTTCCCCATCTCATCTTGTTTCATTTCTCTTCCCCGCCCCCCACGACCTCCTGCCCTGCCTCTCAAATTCTTCATATCAGAGCGATCATGTGATAATTGTCTTTCTCTGACTTATTTCGCTTAGCATAATACCCTCTTGTTCCATCCATGTTGTTGCATCTTTTCACCCAGCACTATCACCTCCTTTCTTATACACTCATACCCCAGGTGTCTTCTTCCAAAGAAATCGTTCTAAAATACATATATGAATTTGTCAGTTCTCTGACTCCTTCCCTGAAATATTCATCAGCTGAACCCTGTGGTAATTTGTTATGCAGCAATAGAAAACTAATACAACATGTTAATGGAAAAAAAGAATTATTTAAAGTTTTGCTAAGTGTTGGGAAGAAATTTATTTGGAATGACAGTACCTATCTTTTGATCACTGCAATTAGAACATTCTGTGTATAGTCCTCAGGTTCTCAAGTATCAGACCCTTTATGATGAGAATATCCCAAGAGAGAAGTTAAGAGTCTCTGTAAATGTAGAGTGGTCAACTGGGTTTTCTGAGCCAGGAAGTGAGGATGGATTAGCATTTGTGTAGTTTGGATTAGATAGCTTTATATTCTTGAGTTCAAGTTTTGTTCAGAGTCAACTGGATAATTAAGCAAATGGTTCAGATATCTGCAAGAGCTCAACTTAAATTCTCGCAGTGCCAAGGTTGAAAATACTATTAGGTCAAATGGTAAAATCTAGAAAGGGAAGAAAATTCTGACCTTGAAGGGTAAATTTAGAGGTTGTTGTATCAGTCAGGAAAATATATGTTATATTGTATTTCAGCCCCTAATTTTACACATATGGATAAAGACACCGAGGGAAGTTAAGTGACAAATGAAGGAGAAGGGTCCCCATTTCCTGCATCCCTTTCTTCTTTCCTTTTATTCCACAATTCCCAAAGTAATTATATGGTACAACATGAATATTAGAAAAGATGATTACGTGCCATAAATATTCATTTCTTCTCAGGGGCTAACTGATGACTCTTTTTGAATACTCCTTTTAGCCTTCTTTTTCTTTCCTGATTCAGGCATGACTATCCATAGGACACATTCAAATGTGGAGCTTTTTTTTTTCCGTGGCAGGTGCTTTTAATTACACCATTTCACTCATCTCTTTGGACATATAGATAAAGGGAATAATTGAAATTTACAGCCTTGAAGGCATAAAACTTAAAGTTTTAGTTACTATTTGTAACTTTTTTTTATTCACGTAAGTAAAAATAAACATTTTTTTCTGCATCTTAAACAGCTCTGAGGATCTCAGAGGCTGAAAATAAATTCACTGAGTTGCTAATAATGCATACATTTACCAATAAAACTTGATGTCTAGTCTTCTAAAGAGAAAGAAAATGCATTGATACCTTAAGCAGTGAAAATGAAACTCCTTTACAACAAAGTTATTCAAATGAAATCAAAACAAAGCAGTAGACAGAAATGCAATAATTAGAAGCCCAACAGCCAGGACACTGAGCACGGAATGGGGACATATTTTAAATGAAAGTACCCACTGGTAGCAAATTGAATAGGCACCTAGGTATAACCTAGTTATGTGTGTGTATATGTTTGCTGTGCTTGTGTGTATTACACTTACAATAGAATATTACCTACTCTGCCTATTTAAGTTGATTATCATGGGATAAACATAATATTGGATATTATTTAAATCTGCTCAAAAATCAAAATAACTAGAAGGAGATCTTTATAGGGACACATCATTCTGTCCTCTCATTGTGTCAAAAAAAAAAAAAAAAGAAGTGGGTCCACTTTAAGGATTACCTTTCATACCCTCTCTTCCAAATACATATCTTTACTTTTAGTCTCTAGAATAAAGACCCATTGCCAAATTCTATAAGGTAATGATCAATACAATCATTTTTTTCTCCTCTCCAAATAATTTCTGAGACTGGATTGTTAACAATGAAATGCTCTGGGAGAGAAGGACAGGAGTGTATTTTTTAAAGTTTGCTCAACACTATAAACCAGAGCTAGTTTCTTGACATTACTACTACTGCTATTATTATTATTTTTTTACCTAAAGCATTCCAGGCTTCGGTAGGGATGGAGGGAAGAGTTGGAGGGGACAGGCAAAGTACACTGTTGTTAGGAGGCCCAAATCTAAATATATATCCCTAGAGACTTGGCCACTGATACTTGGGGAGATGAAGTTCTATAGCCAAGGAGAAGTTCACTTACATTAAATGTATGTGAGGAGGGAATATTGACCTGGTCCTTGAATCCTGCTGGCACTGATGAATCTAAGAGTTTCCAAACTGAAACTGGAGGCTTGAGCAAATGGGATAAGCATACACTTCCCACTTCCCCTTGCGTTATTTCCTCCACTTGGAATGTTCTCCCCTTTCTATTCCTCCAAGCCCATCAGATTCCACATCCATCACAAAGCCACCCACTCACGTCTCATTTCTACAGTTCACCATGTCCTGAGAAGCACATTAGCACTTTACCAACTTGCTTTCATCTTTTATTTTCCTTCATTGCTTTGTCTTACTCTTTTTTAAAAGCTCATTTTGCCTATCTGGGCACGTGTTAACTCTCTTTCTAGAGATTATACTTTTACTAGACCCTGTAAAACACTCAACACATACTAGATATTTAGCAATTAATTATTAAGTTGCTATCTG
The DNA here is from genome assembly GCA_028533885.1 of Nasua narica. Taxonomy (NCBI): domain Eukaryota; kingdom Metazoa; phylum Chordata; class Mammalia; order Carnivora; family Procyonidae; genus Nasua; species Nasua narica. The sequence goes on along the minus strand of CM052810.1, from coordinate 105,077,521 downwards.
ATGGATTTTGAATAAAGAGCATACTACTGGAGTGACACCTAGATATGCTTCAAACTTTATATTCTGTGGGAAGAATAATTACAGAGGCTCTTCCCAGTCCGTCAAACACTTCCAACTCTCTGTGCCACCTGAAAATGGCTCATTCCCTTTAATCCTGTTTCCCCACTTAACTATAAAGAGAAAGAGATACAAAGGAGCTACCCAACAACCACAGCCCTTAGTTAAAGTCAACGAGTTTAAGATGAATTTTCTTCTGCTTACTAAGACAGGGGGTTCACTGTTTTGCTGTCATGTCAACTCAGCAGGAAATTCCCCTTCCTGCTTAGAAGTTATTCAAATCTAAAAATCTAGCACATGTTGGAACACTGAATACTGAACTTAGAACTTTGAAATAATCAGGGGCACCTGGGTAGTGCGGTCGGTTAAGCATCCGACCCTTGGTTTTGGCTCAGGTCAAGATCTCAGGGTAGTGGGATGGAGCCCCACATTGGGCTCCACTCTCAGCATGGAGTCTGCTTAAGGATTCTCTCTCTCCCTTACTGCCCGTCCCCCCCCACCATCATTCTTGCTCTCACTCTCTCTCTCTCTCTCTCTCAAATAAATTTTTAAAAAAATTTGAAATAAAATCCCTGAAAGCCTCCTTTAAGGGATAGGATGGTATTTGACATCGATTCTTCAAAAAGTAAAAATTCCCAGAATCAAGAAATTTAATCACTGTATAGAAGGAGCCATTTGCTTCCATATGATAGGATATAAGAAGACATTAAGAGCAGATTTTTTTTCTCCCCAAATATGTTTAATTTTTCAGTGTTACAAGATTGATTGTTCATGCACCACACCCAGTGCTCCATGCAATACGTGCCCTTCTCGATACCCACCACCAGGCTCACCCCCCCCCCTCCAAAACCCTCAGTTTGTTGCTCAGAGTCCACAGTAAGAGCAGATTTTTTTAAGAGTAGATTTTAAACAGATTAATTTACCACTGAAAATTTTTGAAAATATATAGTGAAGTAGGCAACATGAGCGCTGGTAATTCATTTTATGTTTTTAGTTTGATATGTATGGCTCACTTCTCCTCAGAAACTCTTCAAAGCCTGTAGTCAAACCTTATCCATTATTTTGCATACTTCGCAATACCTGGGTAACTTTAAGACAGGACACTGTCATGCCTAAATTGTACATTTAATAACTACTTTTTGAATTGAAGATAAAGAGACTTTGATCTCTTTCCAGTATATTTAAAAATCTGAAACAAAAATGTCTTCAAAGCTGAGGTAGCAAGCTAGAAGCCTGTCAGCTAGCTACAATGGGTACAGAAATTTATATTCTTTGGATGAGATATTATGTTTTACATTTTTTGGAAAATTTTCTTTTAAAAACCAAGGGATTTTTACATAAAGTTCCAGATTTTTGTTTTGCTTTTAAAAACTGGAAGATCGGGGCACCTGGGTGGCTCAGTCGTTAAGTGTCTGCCTTTGGCTCCGGTCATGATCCCAGGGTACTGGGATCGAGCCCCGCATCGGGCTCCCTGCTCCGTGGGAAGCCTGCTTCTCCCTCTCTTCCTCCTTCTGCTTGTCTACCCTCTCTCACTGTGTCTCTCTCTCTCTGTCAAATAAATAAATAAAATCTTTAAAAAAAAAACCAAAAACTGGAAGATCTGGCAAACCAGAACTTAATCCCATTATGTCAATAATCAGCTGGCGTGGTTTCCCCTTTGAACAGGGACACCCTCTCCAATTTTCTGTAGTCAACAGCCCCCTGTTGTTCTCACCCAGCCTGTCTCACTCGTTTACATTACCTGCCAGATTAAGAATCCCTGCTTCAAAGAATAACTTATTTCTTCTATCACTTGAAAAACATGCTGTTTTTAAAATGCTATCTGCTTTCAGTATTACCCAGAAAGAGCCTACAAGGGTGAAGTTTTGCAGAGAAATAGACTGTCTTCAGATTTCATGTGGTCACAGTAATTGATCACCTACATGTTCAACGACACAATCAGTTCCCCAGTAACAAAGAACTTGTAAACAGAGAATTACCACAGAGAATCAATGCTATTTATTATTTTGGAGGGGAAAGGGAGGAGGAGGAACAAGAATGAGAACAGGAACCATCACCACCACCAAAATTGAAATATTTTTTCCACAAAAATGTGCCTGCTAATGGACAAATAGGGAAAGAGAAAAAGGGTATCCTCTATATAAATTCTCTCATAATGTACTTTCCAAAGTTCTCCTGGTAAGAATTCCAAACTTCCCTCCCCATGTCCATGTCTTATTTTTTATATTCACCCACGTTCACTCTTTTAATCACTATACTGCTTCAAATACCATAGCCCACAACAATACTCTCCGTATCTCCTTCCCAGTGGCTCTTCATATTCTCTGTCTTACAAAGAATTGCAGTTCATTTGATTTTTCTGCCACTCATCAGGGGCTCATATTAGTTCTGGCCACTGTTTTGGTAATGTCCTCCTCTCAATAATACTGTGGCACATCCTAACTGCCAATTTAGAGCCTTTACTGAACAATCAATCAGGGGACACATTTATTCTTAGGGTATACATATTATCATGACAATTTAGATGAGTCAAATAAAAACAAACCAATTGAGTAACTTGAAGAAGGCAACGCACAAAAATCAACGATAAACCTGAAAGCATACCATATTTTTCTTTCTCCAAACCCAATATAAGCTGCTTGTTTAGCAATATACTGTTAGGTTGTTTTTAGGTACCAATTTAGCTCATGGCATATAACCATTCCCAGTCTGATTCAAGATCATGCTTCTATACAATTAACTTCAGTTAATTTTTTAAACACTCTCAAGACCAATGAAAGAGAATTTCTCATTTAGAAAATAAATTTAGCTGAACAGTTACTGCATTAAGTATAGATACTTCAGAGTGGCAATATTTAGAATGACTGCATATAACCCTCTTAGGGTTATGTGTATGTGTTTGTGATTATTACACATTTCTGCAAGCTCAACAAATAGGCTTTCTGAATTGTTTCCTTAGTGATGGTTACTAAGCACTTTGGAAGATATTAGAATTTCCTTCTATCTTAATATAATATGTACTGTAATTTTTTTTCTCAGAGATCTCATTATTTTTACAAGGTAAAATTATTTAATTCAAATTTGCTTCAAAGTAAGGCAGTGTGTAATTTATAAATTTGCTACTGAAAGAACCTGGAGATGTGAATCAGTTTCTCAAATAATTTAAAACATAGATAGCTACAGAAATTAACTTCAAAATTAGTTCTTTAATGACTCCTCTAATGGCAACACGTAAATAATGATATTGTTTAATGTTTTCAACAGGGAAAGATTTTCATAAGATTAAACAGAAAATTTGGCTTGAGGGGCACCTGGTTAGCTCAGTCAGTTAAGCATGTGCCTTCAGCTCAGGTCATGATCACAGGGTCCTGGGATTAAACCCCTACCGCATTGGGCTTTTTGCTCAGTGGGGAGCCTCTTCTCCCTCTGCCTCTGCCTGCCACTCCCCCTAGCTTGTGCTCTCTCTCTCAAAATAAATAAATAAAATCTTAAAAAACAAAGAAAGAAAGAAAGAAAAAGAGCTTGATTCACCCAGAGTCTGTAATTGTTACTCTCCACTAGTAAGCCATTACACTTCTAATTTTTCATTGATCATTGATTTTTCAGCCTGCCACACACCTAATGCATGATTGTGCCATATAGTGAGTAAAATTTAATTTGGACTTGTATAGAAGTGTAAGTATATTTACTGATTTGCCCCTAATTTATATTTATTATTCAAGACCTCAATGTTACACTTCTGTTATATGCTCAGTAAAAAATAAGTTGGAGAAAGTAACTGAAGTAGGAAAATTTACTCTGTCGCTAAGTAAAAAAATGATTTAGTCCTGAAGTAGGTGGATAATACAGAGGAAGGCAGGACCAGGGAGGAAAATAATTCTGTCAAGAGACCATCCCTAGCACACAGAGTTCTTTATTAGCCTTGCTGAAAATCACTCCCGTTGGTTTAGCAGTTCAATCTTGATTATTGGCGCTGCTTGTTTCTAGATACTCTCTGGATTACACTGAGTTTTCGCACTTTTTTTTGCCATTAGGGTTTGGCATTATTTT
>CM052810.1:105061958-105073314 GCA_028533885.1 Nasua narica | reverse complement strand
ACTTTCAGAATGTGTGTTGCCTCATCCCACTTGCTTCATGACTTTCTGCAATCTGGCTCTCCCACTACCACTGCTCTGAAATTTGCTTTCTTAAATAATCTATTGTTTTTTTTGTTTGACATCACTTCTCTGCAAAACTCTCTTCTAGGTCCTGGGACCCCACTCTGCCCTGGCTTTCCTGCTACTTTTCTGACCAGTCTTCACATGCTTTCACTAGTTGCTTCTCCTTTCTTTGCACATTTCAGTGTAAGAATTCTCCAAGATACTGTCACATACCTTCTCTCTGCAGTCTGGTCCCAGGTAATCTGTCAGCCAGGGTTTCGAATTCTAGATATGCACAGATGAATCTCAGCCTCACTCCCACTGGCACTCAGATTCCAGATCCACATTTCCAGTTTTACAGCACATGCAAAGAACCTGAAGTCCATGGGCAAGATGTCCATAATTAAATTCATTATCTCTACCTTCTTCCTCCTTTCTCCCTTTCTCTTTCTAGTTAACGACATCATCATTTTTCAAAAATGTATAGTAAATATTAATGCTGTTCACCAGTATTTCTGGTTCTCTTGTCCTCCTGCGAACAAAGAGGATGCCATTTCCACATTCCCTTAAGGAGAGGCATGGCCATGTGACAGAGCGAGAAAAAAAAATCCTTTGTTGATTTGAGCCACTGAAATTTGGGGGCTGTTGATTATTAAAATGTGAGTGGGTCTACTCTGACAACTCTATAATTTCTCAAATATGATATCTAATGTCACTGCATTAGACAGGAATAAGCTTAGGTGTATATCATATAAAAAGTTAAAATGTGAATGACAAGAAACTTGTACCTTTATTTGTGTGTCAGGTGAAAGGCGGCCCGAAGCAAGCATTCCCAGGCTGCCCCGCCATCACCAGCATCTCACTCTCACTTTCCCGTTCCTCACAAGGAGAGGGAGCACCAGCAGTACTTGGCTTCCACTGAAGAGTATGGGATGGGTTGGTGGCTCTGTAATATACCCCATCCATATGACAGCCCCTGGAAGGAAAAAATGGGAGAGGGAAACAATTCTCTTTTATGGAGAATTTCCAGAAGTTGCACTTAGGCCTCACAGGCCTGCATTTAATTCTATGGCCACAGCCAGCTATGGAGATTTGAAAATATAATCTTTTAGCTGGGTGGTAATATGTCCGGCTAAAATTTTGGGCACTGCTATAAAATAAGAAAAACAGAAGAAATACTGCAAGATAATGAGCAACCTCAGCCACAGTTACGTCTGATTTCTGATTTTTAACATTCATCTCATCTTTTGCATCATCCGAATCTATTAATCTCATTTCCTAAATGTCTCTCAATTCTGACTCGTCCTTTCACTCTAATCATACTCTGGAAATAGTTTTCACTAAGACTACTGCAATCAGTTAATAACTGAATTTTCTGCCTTCTTTTCTTCCTTTCTTTGAGTATTGAAAGTTCTCAATGTTCAATGCTTCATGTGGAAATAAGTTACTAGTCTATATAATCAATATTCTATATAATCTTTTACTCCCTCATTGTACTTTATTTGATGATTCCTCATTAGCTATAAAATGTGGTCTAAATTTCTCACCACAAGATGCAATACCTTCCGTTGTAAATTTGGTCAGAATATTCCCTTCATACTATCATTTCCCATTATGGAATCAATGTGCATTTGCATATATTCCTCCTTTATGGCATCACTCTTCTTCTCAGGGGTAGGTAGAGCCCTGATTCACCTCTACTTAATCACTACTCTCATCTTCAAGCACCAATTGAATGATCCTTCCCTCTAGGAAGACTTTCCACATCTTTGGGTTCATTTGCCTTGTTCTTTCTTCCTTCCTTTATCATAATTTTATTTATATTTAAGTGTTTAGACTTATATTCATGTATATATCTTCCCCATTGAGTCGTAAGATCTTTGAATGTAAGGAAATGATTGTTGGATGAGTGTATATATGAGATTCTGTGCCACAGAGATAATATTGTATCCATGCAATGAATACTAAGACATGAATACAATGTTTCCCTTAGTTCTTCTGTAGCATTAACTATAGTTAAGTAAGACAACATCAGCTCTAAATCAGATTTCCAACTTCTTCCTGGACTTGTCATCATTTATCTTAAATATCCTTCATGACCTAATTAAGAGTCCTAATCAGAGTAAATGAAACAATATTGTCATATTAACTGCTTTATTTAGAATACAAAGAAGTCTGATTGCTGCCTAATCAGCCAAATTAGCACCTAATAAAATGTATTTCCCTAAAGAAGCCTTATAAGTATCGATTTGTAATTGCCTGATCTCTACATTAAATCAACTAGTGGGTCCTCCTTAGAAAACGTAGGCTTAGATGGTCTTCTACCCTTTTCAAAATAAGCACAGTGGTATTGGAAATAAAAATACTATCTATGTCACAGACTTGCTTGGGCATTATGAGAAAAATATATTATACTGGGAGAATATATATTATTCTAAAAGCAAAATTATTTGGCCATTATTAGAATCAAATTTATGAACTAATGAGGTCTTTCAAAATGAACCCAGATCATTTTTATTTAAGATTTAAAAAGATCTCAGTGTAAATTCACATCTAAGAATAGAGGGGTCCTTACAATATCCCCTTTCCTTGGGCTACTATTAGGACTTATACCCATTCTAGGGTCCAGGGGTGGATCCTATTTGGCCACAATTCATTTAGAGAGGTCAGGACCTGCTGTAACATTTTTGAGCCTTTGATTGAATATAGCCAACAAGCTAAGGAGGAATTCTAAAAAGAATTCCTGAAAGATGGAGGAGAAGCCTAATTAATCTGTACTTGTATTCTGCCAACACTCTGGACTTTTCAGCATGTGTACCAGCAGGTTCTCTTTATTGCTTAAGTCAGTTTGAATTGGCTTCCGAACTACTGAAATATCCAAATCAGAGGCCTAGGGTCACTGAGGCCTGCCTTGCCTCTGCAACTGTGCCATCATGCTATTTTTCAAGGGAAAATCAGATGCTTTTGAAACATAATCTGAGTGATGCTTCTTAAAAAGTAAATTCACCAGTGAGCAAAAACATTACTTATATCTTGGCCTCCGGAAACATTTAAGGGTGAACTCTCATGGAGAAATTGTCTATAGTCTAGAAAAGAGGCAGTGATCGTGAATAAAGTACCTTGAATTGAAGTGGTCCACAGACGCTACCCTCTTAGCGCCTTCATCTTTACTGAGCCAGCTTTCTTTCACAAAAGTGAAAGTATGTTTTCATGTTGATATCACAAACTATATGTTCCAGAAACACTGAAGTATGAGCTTAGTTTCTTAGCAATAATTTGTTAAAGGCTGAAGAACTGGCATTTACTAAAAAGAAAAAAAAAAGAAGTCATTAACTTTGTTATTTACCCTTCTGAGAACATTGCTTCTGTATAATACATTAAGAATATGCTTCAAAAAATAGCTTATAAATGAAAGGTCAACATACTGAAGCAAATCATCTAATTACTTCATGTCACAGAATAAGAAACATTTTAATTTCCATATTTTATCCCTGGATTTGAATCATTGTGAGACTCTCAGGAAATAACACAAAGTTCATTTGACCAAAGAAAATGGCAATAAAAGAAGTGAATCACACATTTCAAAGTTCTATTAATAAATTATATCCTTTGCTGAAAAAATACAGTCCAATTTAATATTCCATTTAAATATTTAGTTACCTTCTGAAAAATGTTTAAGACAAATAAATTGCTCTAGTTAATAATACAGTGATCTGCACGTGGTAGTTGCTGAGAGTATATCTTAAGCCTTCCCACCACTTACACACATGCAAGCTAACCATGTGAGGTTATGGTTAATTATTTTGATCTTAGAAATCATTCTGTGTGTGTGTGTGTGTGTGTACATCAAATTATCATGTACACTCTCAATATATATGATTACACCTGTCAATTATTCCTTAGTAAATTTAGAAAAAAATAATTCTGATGTATCTTCTTTGTCTAGCTCTTGATCTCTCTTTACCATTAATATGCTCTGTGTGCATGTACATGCATGTTTTAATTATTAGTCACTGTATTTGTTGCTAAGGCTGCCATTAAATCAGATGCTGGCTGAACCACATACTGGCTGTCATAAAAAAAAAAAAACCTAAAAAACAGAAATTTATTTTTTTCCACTTCTAGAGGCTGGAAGTCCAAAATTAAAGTGCCAGCAAGGTTAGATTCCTCTAAGGCCTCTCTCCTTGGCTTCCAGATGGCTGCCGTCTTACTACTTTTTATATATTTGTTCCTCTGTGTGTGGGCATTCCTGGTACCTCCTCCTCTTCTTATAAGGACACCAGTCATACTGGATTAGGGCCCTACTCTAATAGTCTTTTTTCTTTTTCTTTTATTGTTTTATGTTAGTCACCTTCAGTACATCATTAGTTTTTGATGTGGTGTTCCATGATTCATTGTTTGCATATAATACTCAGTGCTCCATGCAATCCATGCCCTCCTTAATACCCATCACCAGGCTCACCCACCCCCCAGCCTCCTCTCTTCTAAAACCCTGTTTATTTTCCAGAGTCCCATGCTCATCAATCAGAAGAATAAACATTGTTAAAATGTCTATGCTGCTCAGAGCAATCTATACTTTCAACGCCATCCTGATCAAAATACTAACGGCATTTTTCAAAATGCTAGGCAAACACCTAAAATTTGTATGGAACCAGGGAAGACTCCAAATCGCCAAGGAAATGTTGAAAAAGAAAAATAAATCTGAGGGTATCACGTTGCTTGATTTCAAGTTATATTACAAAGTTGTGGTCACCAAGACAGCATGGTATTGGCACAAAAACAGACACATAGACCAATGGAACAGAATAGAGAGCCCCGATATGAACCCTCAACTCTATGGCCAATTAATCTTTGGCAAAAAAGGAAAAAAATATCCAGTGGAAAAAAATCTCTTCAATAAATGGTGCTGGGAAAATTGGACAGCTATATATAGAAGAATGAAACTCAACTATTCTCTTACACCATACACAAAGATAAACTCAAAATGGATGAAAGACCTTAATGTGAGACAGGAATCTATCAAAATCCTAGAGAACATGGGCAGTAATCTCTTTGACATTGGCCACAGCAACTTCTTTCAAGACATGTCTCCAAAGGCAAAGAAACAAAAACGAAAGTGAACTTTTGGGATTTCATCAAGACAAAAAGCTTCTGCACAGCAAAGAAAATAGTCAACAAAACAAAGAGACAACTCACAGAATGGGAAAAGATATTTGCAAATGTCACTACAGACAAAGGGTTGTTATCCAAGATCTATAAGGAACTTCTCAAACTCAACACCCAAAACACAGATAATCAAGTCAAAAAATGGGCAGAAGACATGAGTAGATACTTCTCCAAAGAAGACATACAAATGGCTAACAGACACCTGAAAAAGTGTTCATCATCACTAGCCATCAGGGGAATTCAAATCAAAACCACACTGAGATACTGCCTTACACCAGTTAGAAAGGCAAAAATCAACAAGGCAAAAACAACAAATGTTGGAGAAGTTGTGGGGAAAGGGGAACCCTCTTACACTGTTTGTGGGAATCTAAGTCTCATTTTAATTTAATCATATCTTTAAAGATTTTATCTCTAAATATGCCTACATTGTGAGGTGCTGGGGGCTAGAGCTGCAACATAAATTTTAAAGAGACATAATTCGGTCCATAACAGTCACTTTGTTTTCTTTTTGGATATAAAATATGTAAATAACAAATATTTTCATACTGTCCTATCTTGATTGTTATAATAGTGGAGGAGGCATAGCCCAATCTCTCCTCCTGCCAAGGAGAAAGACGTGATTTGGAGAGGGCATTCAATCAATATGAATGACTGGATCCAATACATACACGTATTTTGTAAATTAGTATGTATATGTTCCACAGGCTTCTCAAATGCAACCTCGACAAATCTGAACTCATCTCCTCCTCACAAAGCATTTCCTGCTCCGTCCGCTGTCCCAGCCAGAATCCTTCACCTCTCCGTCTCCTTTTCCTCTCCCTACCAGTGAGTCGTCAACTCTTGCAGGTGCTACCTCATGAACAGGCCTTCAAACCATGCATTCCTCTTTATTTGTGCCACAAAGTTTATCTCCCATATCATTGCACCACACTTGTACCAGCCAGACGAAGCACAAAACTTCATTCTCCATGTTGATAGTCATCTTACTTGCCCTTCTGCTAAAATTCAATGGCTTCTATTGTTCTTAGCATGATTCCTAAGCTCCTTCTTTTAGGGTCCTAAATGAACTCATTTTTTCCTACCTTTTTCATGTCTCACAACTTTCCACTTCATAGCCCACTGCCCCATGGCATTACTGAATGACATGTAAGTCCTCAAATTGACCATGTACTTTGTCTCTTTTAATCATTACCTAGTGTTCCTTTCTTTTTTTTTTCTTTTTTTTTTCTTCCAATGTTCGTTTCCCTTTAATGACCCCTATATCTCTGAAGGACAGGTTCAGGATGGTAGGTGATGGCAAGAGATGTTCACTTGAAGATCTTTCCCTGGTTGAGTGCTTTGCCCACATGCTGGAAGGCCCCCTCCCAGGAAAAGTACTCTCGAACCAGTGTCTGGGTCTCTTCACTGCCAGGATTGAGTTTCTGCCATGGACAGAAACTGGTAGGTAGTCCACCTACCAGTCTGGACTCAACAGAAAAGCATGATCCTGGTCTTAGAAGACCCACACCAGAAATGGAGCTGCTATTGTTGGCTCCAAAGAGGGTGACACAGGCAAAGGCATTCTTCCTCAGTTTGACCAACCTCTGGAACAACCCAGTGATGAGATTGCAGCTCATGAAGGTCTGGGTGAGCTCTCGGGGAAGCAGTACTCAGAATAGCACAGAGACCAGCCATCTTTATCAGCACCACAGAGAGGGTGTCCTCAATGGAGTATTTGCACTTAAATTCATCCAACACAAAGTACTCTTGGGTAGGTGAGCAAAGGGATCCTTGGCCTTTGGCTCAACAGCCAGCACCTGCAAACATTCATCCAGCTCCTCCTCAGGGGCAGGGGAAGCAGTCTTTCTTTCCTCTTTCCACTCAGCCTGGGGCTTTTGCTTCTCTTCTCAAGAACCTTTCTCTTTATGTGGGATGCCCTTTTCAGGATGGCTCTCTGCAAATTTTTAACATCGACCTGGGCCATCTTCTCATACAGAGTTTCACCCCCCCCCAAGATAACCCATAACTGGGGCTGGTTAATGCAGGTGAGGAACCAGTGGTTGGTGTCAGGGAAGGTCTGGTGGAGAGAAGGCTCCAGGACCTTTTTATAGAGCCACAACAGGGTGCAAGACAACTGTGATGTCAGCCAGTGTCACATATTCACCCACCAGGGAAGTCCTAGTCTTTAAATGAGCATCCAGTAGTCGCAGAATTCACCTTACCTCTTCCTTTGCATTCTCTGTGGCCTGCTTATTGTGGTGCACAATGCCCAAAGTGGGAACTGGCTGGTGGGTACCAGCCAGGTACTGGCTGGTGACACTATGTCACTGTCAGCAAAGCTCAGCTACTATAACAGTTGGGCTGCTGCCTCTGGAGTACCTCCCCACAGCTCTTTATTGCTCACAGAGTAGGCACTGGCATTGCTGTCGAACACACAGAAACTACTGTCACCCTTAAATGCTGGAAACTTGCTAACAGGAAATTTATGGAGAAATCTGGGGGTGTGGTTGATTTGGCCAAAGTAGAAGTGGGAGGTGCAGAGAGTAAATGGACCTGAGCCCCACTGTACTGAGCAGCAATGAGAGGCTTGAAGGCCCTCCAGTTTTCAGGATATGTGTACAGGGTGCCGGCTGCCATGGTGATTCCATACAGAAAAAGCTATTCCTTTCTTAATCTAGAACATTCTTCCCATATGCCTCTTATCTTTATTTGCAACTATCAAAATCCCATTTGAACCTGGGGACTCAGTTAAAGGGTCACTTCTTGGGGTACCTGGGTGGCTCTGTGGGTTGAAGCCTCTGCCTTCGGCTCAGATCATGATCTCAAGGTCCTGGGATCCGGCCCCGCATCGGGCTCTTTGCCAGGCAATCCTTCATCTGATGACCCCTTTTGTTCACACCATCCACTATCCTGATCCCTTCATCATTCACAAGTAGACTTGAAAATTTACTGATCCCGTCAGGTTTGACACTGGTAATTTGTATATAGTAACTGAACCTGGGAAGAACTGGTGAAATCACCAACAGAGAAAGACCCAGGGATTCTTTCAGTGTAGTTCACGTGAAAGATACCAATAGCAACAGCTTTGCCATCCAGCTCTCCAGCATTTTTGTTATTGGCAAAGGCAATAAGCCATGGATTTTTCTTCTCCCTGGAAAGAGCTAAAGAGCCAGACAAGACACTGGCAACCAAACAGAACAGTGGGTGAACTGGTCTCTTGGTGATATGACTGTAAGTCTTTACACTTAATTAAAGATAATGCACCATAAAAAAAAAAAGTGGTAAAAGGAAACATGAGATACTTTATACTTGTATGAAAATGTCCTTTTAAAGTATGACAAATTTGTGAAACCAGTAAATGAGATATTGAAAAAACAAGATTTTCTATATATAAAATTCACTATAGTTAATATCCCAGGTCAAAAAAAATAGTTCACCCAAACCATGTGATTTGAGGGGTGTTGAATGAAAGGACAAAGCTAAGCGTAGGATTATTAGGAAAACACTAGAGTTAGTGCATTGTCTAAAAACTGGTACTAGTAGGATACAAAATCTCCTTTAAGCCTGAAGAGGTGAGGGAAGAGCAGTTCCTGGACTCAGATAAATTTTTGTTAAGAGAGCTGGCTAGCAGAACGCAATCCTGGAGGAATACAGATATCCTTCAGGGATGGAGAGAGGAATCCAGGGTTATAAATATCCTGTATTTGCTTTCCTCCCTTCCTTTACTCTTCTGTGCCAGTACTCCTGACTGGTAGAATTTAGGCCGGCCCATAGAGTTTCTTCTCTTGAGGCATAAAACCTAAAAAATACAGTCACCAAAATTAAGAATAAATGGGCTTATTAGATTGGACACAATAAAGATCACTGTAATATAGAACAATAAATCACTGTCAAATATTAGATCAAAACACAGAAGAAGGGGTGAGAAATCAGAAAAGACTGAGAGGTATGTTGTATACTGTTAAATCTTCTAAAAGAAAAAGTGGCTAGAGAATATACGACAGAAGCAACATTTGAAGATATGTTGTACAAGAATTTTCAAAAATTAATGAATGAATAAATGGTATTGGAAAAACTGGATATCCTAATGCAAAAGGATGAAAGTGGACCTCTACTTTATACAATATAAAAAAATTAATTCAAAATGGATCAAAAACCTAAATAGTACTTAGACCTAAAACTATAAAACTCTTAGAAATAAACATAGGCAAAAATCTTTGTGCCATTAGATTTGGCAGTGATTTCCTAGATGTGACACAAAAAGCATAAGAAAAACAGATAAATTGGACTACATCAAAATTAAAAATTTTATACATCAAAAGACATTATCAACAGAATTAGATGCAACCCACAAAATGGGAAAAATATTTGCAAATCATATATCTTATAAAGGGCTAATATCCAGAGTAAAGAACTCCAACAACTCAACAAAAACAAGAAAACACAAACAACTCAAATTAAAAATGGAAAGGTTTGAGTAGACCCTTCTCTAAAGAAGATATACAAATGGATAATAAGCACATGAAATGATGCTCAACATAGCTAATCATTAGGGAATGCAAATTAAAACCACAATGAAATACCACTTCACACCCATTAGGATGGTTATTATCAAAAACATAGAAAATAACAAGTGTTGGCAAGGATATGGTGAAATTGGAAGTCCTATTACTGGGAATGTAAAATGGCTCAGCTGCTAAGGAAAATGTCATGGCAGATCCTCAAAAACTAAAAATGGAATTACCGTATGATCCAGCAATCCTACTTCCAAATTATTGAAAACAGAATCTTACAGAGATATTCATATATCCACATTCATAGCAACACTATTCACAATAACTAAAAGGAGGAAGCAATGCAAGCGTCTATTGACAGATGAATGGATAAACAAAATGTGGTATATATATATATATATATATATATATATATATATATATACAATGAATATTATTCAGCCTTAAAAACAAGGAAATTCTGACACATGTTGCAATATGGACCTTGAAGACATTATCCTAACTGAAATAAGCCAGTCACAAAAGGAAAAATACTGTATGATTCCATTAAATGAGATGCTTAGAATAGTCAAATTCATAGATATAGAAAATAGAATTGTGGCTGCCTGGGACTGTAAGAAGCAGGATATGGGGAATTATTGTTTAATGGACATGGAGTTTCAGTTTGGAGTGATGAAAAAGTTTTTGAGATGGATGGTAGTAATGGTTGTACAACAATGGGAATGTACTTAAAACCCTATAAACTTGTACATTTAAAGTAGTTAAAATGGAAAATGTTCATTGCTGAAAAATACAGTTTTAAGAAGAAGTAAATGATCCACAAACTGGCCTACAGATCCAATGCAATCCCAATCAAAATTATATGTAGGGATGCTCAGGTTAGGAGAGAGGCAAATGACTTAAGACTAGGAGGGTTATTATTATTATTTTTTTTACTGTCTTGTTGATTTTGGCCATTCTAACTGGTGTAAGGTGGTATCTCAGTGTGGGTTTAATTTGAGTCTCCCTGATGGCTAATGATGATGAACATTTTTTCATGTGTCTGTTAGCCGTTTGTACATCTTCTTTGGAGAAGTGTCTGTTCATGTCTTCTGCCCATTTTTTGAAGTGATTAACTATTTTTTCGGTGTTGAGTTTGAGGAGTTCTTTATTGATCTTAGATATCAGACCTCTGTACGTAGTGTCATTTGCGAATATCTTCTCCCATTCCATGGGTTGCCTGTTTGTTTTGTTGACTGTTTCCTTTGCTGTGCAGAAACTTTTTATCTTGATGAAGTCCCAAAAGTTCATTTTCGCTTTTGTTTCCTTTGCCTTTGGAGTTAGAATGGCCAGAATCTATAAGACAGTAAATAACAAATGTTGGAGAGGATGTGGAGAAAGGGGAACCCTCTTCCACTGTTGGTGAGAATGCAAGTTGGTGCAGCCACTTTGGAAAACAGTGTGGAGATTCCTCAAGAAATTAAAAATAGACCTACCCTATGACTCTGCAATTGCACTACTGGGTATTTACCCCAGAGAAGCAGATGCGGTACAAAGAAGGACCACATGTAGCCCAATGTTCATAGCAGCAATGGCCACAATCGCCAAACTGTGGAAAGAGCCAAGATGCCCTTCAACAGATGAATGGATAAAGAAGATATGGTCCATATATACAA
>CM052810.1:104902165-105061858 GCA_028533885.1 Nasua narica | reverse complement strand
ATTATGCTGACTGAAATAAATCAAACAGAGAGGGTCAATTATCATATGGTTTCACTTACATGTGGAGCGTAAGGAAAAACATGGAGGGCATTGGGAAAAGGAAAGGAAGGGTGAATTGGGGGAAATTGGAGGGGGAGATGAACCATGAAAGACTGTGGACTCTGAGCAACAAACTGGGGGGTTTGGAGGGAGGAGGGTTTGAGGGTTGGGTGAGCCTGGTGGTGGGTATTGAGGAGGGCACATATTTCATGGAGCACTGGGTATAGTACATGAACAATGAATTTTGGAACACTGAAAAAATAAAACAGAATTAATTGAAAAAAAAGACTAGGAGGGTAGATGGGGCTGAATGCATCTGAGGGGTCACAGAAAATTGACTCTTGTATTTTGAAAAAAATGAAAATTAAGTTTCATAATTTTACTTCTTAATAGTATGTAATATGTAGTAGGACCTTCATAATACTTTTTTTTAAATAATTAGAAAGATTTTTAATAAATATATTTTGCTTCTCTTAGTCAAAAGGGATGTCATGTTTATGTGTCTTTTGACCCAACTTTCTTTCTTGTTCCAATTATTTTCATCTCCCAGGGAGCAAAGATTGCCTACAAACAATAAAACACAAACACATACACATACACACACAACCCAATAAGAAAAACAAATATGAGCTGACAATTCACAAGAGAAAAAGAGAATGAGCAATAATCATATGAAAGCCTTATCAACCTCAGACATAAAATTAAATGGCTTGAATTAAAATGTTCATTTATTTTTAGTGCTGTATGCAACTCCACTAAAATAACAGTAAATGGGTATCAATGGAAAAGAAAGCCACAGTCAATGAATGATATCCATAAATATTTATAAGATATATTGGTTGAAAGTGGACACATTATGGTTACTAACATAAAAATGTAAAAAGACTTTAAGCCTCAATCACAAAAGATGCCTATAACAGAGAACACTAATTCAGCAAGTAAAACCTATAAAGGGTCAGAATAGAAGCACCACTTATTTTCAGAGAAGATAAAAGATGGGATGAAAAGTACAGTGGCCAACTTAAAGTGAGCATAAAATGGAGTTGAAACCAAGGTCTCCTCTGCTTCCTTGCCAACTCCCTGTAGGGAAACCAAAAGCTTTTTCTGGGACAAATCGAACTATAGAAACTCTAGATTCAGAGAAACTAGTCAATTGAAAGTAGGGGTGAGATATTGCAATAAAAATAAGATAGTAAGTGAAATTTTATCCAGTAAATAGTGAAACATTCTCCCTATCCTACTCTTATTTCCCAGCTCATTTGAACAAAATGTTTACAGCCAGGCATTTAACAGCACACCCTAAGTCATAAACTGAATGGGTCTTCCAAGAGAAATTAAAGAGTCCAAAGATAAGCTCAACCAATACTGGCATATGTGTCTTCCAACAAAACGTAGAAGTACTGAATTGTCTTCCTGAAGTGAAGCCCACTAATGGACAAGCCTCACCAAAACACACAGAGGTGTCAGTGGGCTTTTCAGAGCCTAAAAGTTAGACTCTAAAAGATATTCAGATATCATCAGATGTTTGAGAAAGAATAAATTTTAGAGTTGGCTTATCAATATATATAAAAACTCTCCTGGGATTTTGGTTGAGATTGAGTTGAATTCACCATCATTTTAACAATAGTGAGTCTTCTAATCCATTGACATTGTCTATCTTTCAATTTATTTATTAATTTTTGTCAATCTTTCATAGTTTTCCACCTTATATATTAATTTTTCCCTTCAGATTTATACCTCCATGTTAAATTTGTTGATTAATCAAAAACAGTACTGTTCTTATAATAGCATATTATAATTGTTTACTACTAATTTACCTAAATATAATTAATTTTGTGTGTGTATGTGTTGACTTTGTATGTGTTGACTATGACCTGGATAAGATGATTTACTAGATATAGGAGATTTTTGTATATTTTTTGAGATTTTCTACACAAACAATTGTGTTATCTTCAAACAGAATTATTTCTTCTTTTCTGATTTGTATGCTTTTCTTTTTTCTTGCCTTATTGCACTGGATAGATTTTACAGTACAATGTTAAATTGAAGTCATGAAAGATGACATTCATGCCTTGCTATAGATCTTAGGGAGAAAGCACTCAGTCTTTCACTAATAATACAATAAAACACAAACACATACACATATACACACAACCCAATAAGAAAAACAAATATGAGCTGACAATTCACAAGAGAAAAAGAGAATGAGCAATAATCATATGAAAGCCTTATCAACCTCAGACATTGTTATGTTATGTGTAAGCTTTTGTAGATGTTCTTTATTAGGATAAGTTACCTTCTATTCCTAGCTTGCTGAAAGTCTGTATCATAAACAGATGTTTAATTTTATTGGATTTTTTTCTACATATATTAAAATTAATTTTTTCTGTTCAATCTGTTAATATCATGCATTATATAGATTTTATAATAAATGAGCTTTGCATTTCTGGGATAAACCTAAGCTGGTCATGATATATTATTCTTTGCATACATTGTTGGATTTGATTTGCTAAATTTTTTTTGAGGATTTTTGCTTCTATATCCATGAAGGCATGTAGTTTTCTTTCCTTACATTTTTTAAATAGTTTTGATGTTAGGATAATGCTAGTCTCAGAAACTGAGTTAGAAAATATTCCCTCCTTTTATATTTCCTAGAAGAGACTTTAATTGTTATTTATTACTTAAATGTTTGGTAGTATTCATCAGTGAAGCTACCTGAGCCTGCTATTTGTGTGTATGTAAAAGATTTTTAACTATAAATTCAATTTAAGAGGTATCGAATTATTTAGGTTATTTGTTACTTCTTGAATAATTTTTGATAGTTTGTGTCTTTCAAGAAATTGACTCATTTTATTTATAGTTCAAATTTATAGGCATAGAATTGTATTATCTCCCTAATGAATTTGTTATCTATTGCTGGGTAACAAATCTTAGAGACAGGGGCTTACACCATTAAACATTTGTTTCCTCATAGTTTCTGTGGGTCAGAAACCCATAAATCAAAGAAAGAGCCTGACTTACCTAGACGTTCCTGGCTCATCTCTTATGAGGCTGCAGGTGAGCTGTTGACCAGGGTAATGGTTTCATCTGAATTTGATGTAGGTGCAGGAGGAATACACTTCACTCAGGATGTTGTTGGCAGGTGCCAGTCAACAAGCCACGTGGGCCTCTATAAAGCTGTCTCACAACATGGTATCTGGAATCCCCAAGAAAGGGACTATAGCAAAAAAAGCAAGTGAGAGGGCCCAAGGTGAAAATCAAAATCATTTTATAACCTAATCTCAGAAGAGATATCCCACTGTTTCTAGAATAATCTCTTCATTAGAAGAAAGTAAGTCCAGTTAACAGTCGAGGGGAGAGTATTACATAAGAGCATGAATACCAAGAGGTATTGATCATTGGGAGCAATTGGGGAAGGCTGTATTACACACTTATCCTTTTAAAGTCTGTGGAAGCTATAGTGATATATCTTCCTCTATGATACTGATAATTTATGTCTTCTCTCTTACTTTTTTGGACATTCTAACTAGAGATTTATAAATATTATGGATCTTTTCAAAGAAACAACTTTTGGTTTCACTGATTGTCCCTACTGTTTTTGTTTTCAATTTCATTGACATCTGATTTTATATTTATCAGTTCCTTCTGTTTATTTGCTTTTTACTGGTTAATTCTGATGGAAGCTTGCTAATTCATTTAAAATTTTTCTTCATTTCTAAGATGAGCTTTTAACTATATATTTTTTTCCTCTAAGAACTGCTATTAGGTACACAGTTTTGATATGATGTCATTTTTATTTTCATTTGGGTCAAAATATGTTTTTATTTCTCTTAGCACTCTTCTTCGATGCATAAATTCTATAAAGAATGTTGTTTAATTTCCCAATATTTGGGGATTTTCCAGATATCTATTTTCGATTTCTAGTTTAATTTTGTTCTGGTCCAAAAAACATGCTTTGTAGGTTTTTTTTTTTCTTTCTTTTTTTTTTTATTTGTTCAGGTTTCTTTTTTGACTTATCACATTCTCTGTTTTGGTGAATATTCTATTTACATTGAAAATAAAGCATATGCTATTTTCCTTGATGGACTGTTCTCTGTTAGATGTAGTTTATGGTATTGTTCAGATCATCTCTATTTTTACTGACTTTCTACTTTGTTCAAAAAATTACTGAAAGAAGAGTGGTGAAGTATTCAGCTATAATTATGGATTCATCTATTGTTTTTTCAGTATGTGTTCTATGTATTTTGAAACTCTGTTGTTAGGTATATACACATTTAGAATTATTCTTTGGAGAACCATACCCACTATCATTTAGTAATGACCCTCTTCATTTCTAGTAGTATTTATTCTAAAATCTACTTTGTTATTAATATATTCCAGCTTTCGATGGATAGTATTTGCATGATATATATTTCATTATTAACTTTTAACCTATATATTTTTATATTAAAACAGTTTCACATAGATACCTTATGACTTGGTATGTTTTTTTTAATCCCTTTTGACAATCTCAGTTTCAACTAGTGTGTTTAGGTCATTCACATTTAGGTCATTATTGATATGCTTGCAATAAAATCTATTTTGCTACCTGTTTTTTGTTAATTCTATGTTTCCTTTTTCTTCTTCTGACTTCTCTTATGCTATTCAAGAATTTTTAATAATTTCATTGTCTCTATATTATTTATGTCTTTAAAAAATATTTTATGGTTGCCCTAGGGTTTACAATATACATCCATCTTAGTTTCTTATTGATGCTATAACACACTACCACAAACTTAGCAGTTTAATATGATGCAAATTTGTTATATTACAGTTCTGCATGTCAAAAGTCCAAAATCAGTCTTTCTGGATTGAAGTCAAGATGTTGGCAAGGCCAGTTCCCACTGGAGGCTCTGAAGAGAAAATCTGTTTCCTTATGTTTTATAAGCTACAGAGGCAAACTGCATTCCTTGTTTCATGGCTTACCTATTCCATTCTTTGTAGTCCTCATTTCACCGTATAGATCCGGTTTTTCTCTGGTACATTACTTCTGCCTAAACATTAATCATTTCTTATAGAGCAAATATGCTGACAACGAATTTCCTAGGTTTTTAAGATTTTTTTTTCTATTTTTAATATTTGAATTTATGTTCACTAGGTATGAAATTCTGTTTTTTCCCCCAAATACTTTTATTTTTTCAGTGTTACAAGATTAATTGTTCATGCACCACACCCAGTGCTCCATGCAATACATGCCCTCCTCAAAACCCACCACTAGGCTTTCCCAACCCCCCAAAACCCTCAGTTTGTTGCTCAGAGCCCACAGTCTCTCATGGTTCATCTCCCCCTCCAATTTCCCCCAATTCACCCTTCCTTTCCTTCTCCCAATGCCCTCCATGTTTTTCCTTACGCTCCACATGTAAGTGAAACCATATGATAATTGACCCTCTCTGTTTGATTTATTTCAGTCAGCATAATCTCTTCCAGTCCCGTCCATTTTGATATAAAAGTTGGGTATTCATCCTTTCTGATAGAGGCATAATATTCTATTGTATATATGGACCATATCTTCTTTATCCATTCATCTGTTGAAGGGCATCTTGGCTCTTTCCAGTTCGGCGATTGTGGCCATTGCCGCTATGAACATTGGGGTACATGTGGTCCTTCTTTGTACTGCATCTGCTTCTCTGGGGTAAATACCCAGTAGTGCAATTGCAGAGTCATAGGGTAGGTCTATTTTTAATTTCTTGAGGAATCTCCACACTGTTTTCCAAAGTGGCTGCACCAACTTGCATTCTCACCAACAGTGGAAGAGGGTTCCCCTTTCTCCACACCCTCTCCAACATTTGTTGTTTACTGTCTTGTTGATTTTGACCATTCTAACTTGTGTAAGGTGGTATCTCAGTGTGGTTTTGATTTGAATCTCTCTGATGGCTAAAGATGATGAACATTTTTTCATGTGTCTGTTAGCCATTTGTACGTCTTCTTTGGAGAAGTGTCTGTTCATGTCTTCTGCCCATTTTTTGATGTGATTGTCTGTTTTCTGAGTGTTGAGTTTGAGGAGTTCTTTACAGATCTTAGATATCAGACCTTTGTCTGTAGTGTCATTTGCAAATATCTTCTCCCATTCTATGGGTTGCCTGTTTGTTTTGTTGACTATTTCCCTCGCTGTGCAGAAGTTTTTTATCTTGATGACGTTCCAAAAGTTCATTTTCGCTTTTCTTTCCTTTGCCTTTGGAGACATGTCCTGAAAGAAGTTGCTGTGGCTGATGTCAAAGAGGTTACTTCCTATGTTCTTCTCTAAGGTTTTGATAGATCCCTGCCTCACAATGAGGTCTTTTATCCATTTCGAGTTTATCTTTGTGTATGGTGTAAGAGAATGGTCAATTTCATTCTTCTACATATAGCTGTCCAATTTTCCCAACACCATTTATTGAAGAGACTGTCTTTCTTCTACTGGATATTTTTTCCTGTTTTGTCAAAGATGATTTGACCATAGAGTTGTGGGTCCATCTCTGGGCTCTCTATTCTGTTCCACTGGTCTATGTGTCTGTTTTTGTGCCAGTACCATGCTGTCTTGGTGATCACAGCTTTGTAGTAAAGTTTGAAATCAGGCAATGTGATGCTCCCGGCTTTGTTTTTCTTTTTCAACATTTCCTTAGCAATTCTGGGTCTTTTCGGGTTCCATACAAATTTTGGGATTGTTTGTTCTAGCCCTTTGAAAAAAAACTGGTGGAATTTTGATCGGGATGGCATTGAAAGTATAGATTGCTCTGGGCAGTATAGACATTTTAACAATGTTTATTCTTCTGATCCATGACCATGGAATGCTTTTCCACCTTTTTGTGTCTTCTTCAATTTCTTTCATGAGCGTTCTGTAGTTCCTCGAGTTTCTTTACCTCTTTGGTTAGGTTTATTCCCAGGTATCTTATGGTTCTTGGTGCTACAGTAAATGGAATCGATTCTCTAATTTCTTTTTCTATATTTTCATTGTTAGTGTATAGGAAAGCAATTGATTTCTGTGCATTGATTTTGTATCCTGACACATTACTGAATTGCTGTACGAGTTCTAGTAGTTTGGGGGTTGGAATTCTGTTTTGACAGGTGTTTTTTGTTTTGTTTTTTTTTCCCAAGAATTTTAGAGATATCTCCTACTTCCCAGACTGCATGATTTCTCAAGAGAAATTTGTCATAAATCTTACTTTTGTTCTTTGGAAAGAAATGTTAATTTTTTTCTCTGGCTGCCTTCCAGATCTCCTCCGTGTTTTTGTTTTCAATAGTTTGACTGTGATAGGTCTTAAGGGGTGGTGGATTAATTCTGTTTGATCTCTGAATTTCTGGATCTATGGCTTGGAGTCTGCCATTAATCTTGGAAAATTTTGCTCAATACTTCTTCAAATATTTCTTCTGCTTATTTTCTTTCTTATCTTCTCGTATTCCAATTACACTTATGTCAAAATGTTTAATATTGTCCCTTGTCTCTTGATATCCCATTTGTATTTCTCTCTCTTTCATTTTTTCTCTTTATGTTGCATTTTGGATCATTTCTATTGTCCTGTCTTCAAGTTTACCAATTCTTTTACTATGTCACATCTACCAATGAGTATTTTAAAGAAATTCTTTATTACTGTGTTTTTCATTTCTAGCATTTCAATTTGATTCATTTTTTAAATATCTATTTATCCATTTGAGAGAGAGACCAAATGCATGAGTAGGGAGAGAGGCAGAAGGAGAGAATCTTCAAGGAGACTCTCCATGCTGAGTGTGGAGCCTGACACAGGGCTTGATCTCTCACAATCTGAGCTGAAACCAAGAGGTGGACACCCAACCTACTGAGCCATCCAAGACTTCCTCAATTTGATTCATTTTTACAATTTTCATCTCCTGATCTTGCATGTTTTCTATCTTCTTCGTTAGCATCTTTAATATATAAATCATAATCATTTTAAATTTCCTGTCAGATAGTTCCAACATCTGTGTCATATCTGAGTTTAACCCTAATGATTGCTTCATCTCTTCTTAGTGTGTCTTTTCCTGCCTTCTCATAAGGTCTCATAATTTTTGTTAAAAGCTGCATGTTAGTGTTGCATTCTGTCCAGCCAGGTGAGGAAGTGCTTACATCTCCCCTCTCTTCTATATGTACTGTCTCTCTTTATATTTTGGGCCAGTTGTTTGCCATGTATTCAATGGATATGGAAAAAAATTGAAATTAAAGTATGTCTGGCTTTTTTTTTTTTTTCTTGAAATGCTGGGATTGTTGCTTCTTTCTGTTCTTTATATCCTGGGACAGAACTGGAAAAATTGCTTCATCCTTCAATTATATGTTGATATCACTTTAATTTAAAAATTACAAATGAAAAGATTCTTAAGTGTAAAAATCTCATGAAATACAACGGAAAACAATCATGTCATACTTATCACATTGACAAAAATTAAAAGTGTTGATTAGTACTTAAGTAACAGGAACTTGTTTCAATTTACTGCAAATGAGAGTCTGATTTGGAAAAATCATTCTGGAAAGCAATTGGCAATATTCATTAAAATTGAAAAATGTAGGGCCCCTGGGTGGCGCAGTTGGTTGAGCGACTGCCTTTGGCTCAGGTCATGATCCCGGAGTCCCGGGATCGAGTCCCATATCGGGCTCCCAGCTCCATGGGGAGTCCGCTTCTCACTCTGACCTTCTCCCTTCTCATGTTCAAACTCTCTCTTTCCTAATAAATAAATAAATAAAATCTTTAAAAAAAAAATTGAAAAATGTACACCTTTTGATCTACCAGTTTTAGTTTCAGATAAATATACTAGAGTATTTCTTTGTTAAAGATTTTATTTATTTATTTGAGAGAGTGAGAGCTCACAGAGGAAGAAGGAGAAGCAGATTCCCCGCTGAGCAGGAAGCCTGATGCAGGGCTTGATCCCAGGACCCAAAGACCATGACCTGAGCCAAAGGCAGATGCTTAACCAACTGAGCCACCCAGGCACCTCTATACTAGAGTATTTCTCTTACATGTGCACAGGATGCTTCCATTATGGTAGCATTTTATAGAATGGAAATCATTAATAATGCCCATCAATAAAGAAATAGAGAAAATGGCTTTTTCATACAATGGAAAACTATACACATTAAAATGAATTATCTAATATACATGCATTAAAACAGATAAATCTCAAAAATTAAAGTTCAGTTAAATTAGCATATCACAAAAGGATATGTATACTACACCATTTAGATGAAATTGGAAAATATTTAAAACAATTCTTTCTATTCTTTATGGTTCTATGCATATGTTTAAAAAGGATAAAGACATACTTAGGGATGAATCTCAGCAGCTACAAAATGGTCATAATCTCTTATGGTAAAAAATGGAGGAAGGGAGAAATACAGAAGAGGTGATTTAGATGTATATATTTCTTTTTTCTAAAAAATACAATCTTAGTCCATTTGAGTGGCTATAACAAAAATATAATAGACTGGTTAGCTTATAAATAATAGAAACGTATTTCTCACAGTTCTGAAGGCTAGAAGTCCAAGATCATGTGTCCAGCATGGTCGTGTTCTGGTAAGGGTCCACTTCCTGAAGTGGATAGCCAGCGCCTTCTCATTGTACCTTTACATGGTGGAAAGGGTGAGGGATCTCTGTTGAGGTGTTTATTCTAAGAACACTAATCCTTTTCATGAAGGCTCCTCCTTCATGACCTAAAAAGTTCCCAAAGGCCCTACCTTCTAATACCATCATTTTTAGAGCTTAGTATTTCAACATGAATTTTGGGGAAATAGAAACATCCAGATCATAGTATATATATATGGTAACATCCAGTAACCATGGGTTATGGGCAAATGAGTGTCTGCTATATACTTTTCCACACATTTAAAATGTCTCATAATTAAATATTTTTAAAGGAATCTAGTCATTATTGCTCCCATGTGAATTGTTCTGGTTCATTTAGAGATAATTTATATCAAACTACTTGGACCTATCAGATAATAGCTGCTTATACTAACTATTTTTCAACAGTTGAGAAAAAATTAAAGTGGAAATTTTAAGACTCAATAGTGTGTATACCTCCCACCAACTACAGATTAAGTAGAAATAGTCCTTAGTTGTTAAGTTCACTGCTATCCTTTCCCTGTGAATGGTGGAAATGGTTCTCTAAATCGTGGTTGTGGCTCCATATAAAGTTCTGCTAGAGGTGCCCTAAGGCATCTTCATGTTGTTATTATCCTGGTTAATTTAGAAAGCTTTAAAGGGATAAAGATATCTCTCCCAGATTTATGTTTTAAATTCTTTTATTTTTCAAACATTTCATCATAGTGTATATTCCTAACACTAGACTTAAAGTAACAGTTCATTTCAGGGTAAGACAAAAATAT
The DNA here is from genome assembly GCA_028533885.1 of Nasua narica. Taxonomy (NCBI): domain Eukaryota; kingdom Metazoa; phylum Chordata; class Mammalia; order Carnivora; family Procyonidae; genus Nasua; species Nasua narica. Next base: position 105,051,471 of record CM052810.1, on the reverse strand, counting down.
GAAGATGCAACAGGATCAAAAGCTATTTCTAAAGGTCTTTTTCACAGGGTAATTTTATTTTTAACTTTTTGAGGACCCTCCATACTGTTTTCCAGAGTGGCTGCATCAATTTATATTCCCACTAACAGTCTAAGGGGGTTCATTCCCCTTTCCCTGCATCCTCACCGATATCTCTTGTTTCCTGTGTTTTAATTTTAGCCATTCTGCAGGTGAGGTGATGTATCATTGTAGTTTTGATTTGTATTTCCCTGATGATGAGTGATGTTGAGCATCTTTTCATGTATCTGTTAGCCATCTGGATGTCTTCCTTGGAAAACTGTCTTCTGCCCATTTTTAACTCCAACAATTGCAGTACTAGGTAGAACATAAATAAAAACTTGAAACAAACAAACAAACATACAAAGAAAGATATTTTCACATAACTTTTAAGTAGCCTGCAGAACTATAAACAAGAGAGTACATTCCACTTACATTGGCAAACCACATTTCTTGTTTCATATAAGTTCTTAAACATCTCTGGCTATATGTGCATATATAAATATACAATTCAATCATAAACAAGTTGTATGTCTCTGAATCTCTTGTTAGGATTTGCAGTGATATCAAATTATGGGGGTTTAATGTGAGTATAAAAATGATATAAATTAAGTAAACTAATGGTGGCTGAGATTAATTCCCATTAAAATTAGATAATGGTAAGATAATTAGAACCAATATGTGCTACTTTCAAATGCATTAATTTGACAAAAATACCTACTACTATGCAATGCCTTTTTGATATTATTAGCACAAATAAGGGCTAGTGTAATAAACCCTAAGCAGAGGGAAAATGGCGAATTGAGTTTGGAGTGGCTACAGTTAGTTGAAGATTGGATGGAAGATCTGCTTCCATCCCTATATTTTAATATTTACAGAAGTGGGATCTAAAAAGTCTCTAGGCAAGCAAGCTTTACAAATGTCTCAAGAAAAAAAAAAACACCAGAATAGCTTCTGGCCCCAAATTGCTTCTGATCATCTTATTTTGAAATCTCATAATTCCATTATTTAGTACACAGGCAAGTAGAATTTTTTGTAAATGTTTCAGTCTTGCTAATTTAGGAAAATTAAAAAATTTAATTATAATCCTTTATTAACATAGAACATTAGCATTTTAATCAGTATAAATTGGTAATGCAGTGTAATAAAGAATAATCAAGTTGAAATAAACACCTTCAGTAATCAGATTTAATCTGAATTACCTCCTGAGATATAGTGCTTAAATCTAAATGATTTTTCCATTAAATGTGCTCCCAATTCTGAATCATGATGACATATTTATGAAATGGAAAGTATTCAGTTAAACTATTCCCTATTGTTGCATGCATCAAATTCCAACACAACAGGGGAAAAAGAGGTTAAATATCCATTATCCATAATGATCAAATTAATCGGAAATTTTCTAGCTCTCCACTTCTCTCTGTATTATGTATACCTGATTTCTATTTTCTATCTATCCCATAAACGTACATGCAAACAGCAATTAGAATGGGTTTCAGTATTATAAAAGATTTTACTCATTTTTGTCCAGTTAGTATATTAGTCATATTGGGTAGTATCTCATTTCAGCTGCTCTTTGTAATAAGACACAAATCTATCAGTCATTAATGAAAAATTCTTTGTTGATTTCCTGTCATGTGTTCCTCACTGAGAGGGATACTTTGGAAAACACAAATTATCAGACACAGCCTGTCTGCCGTTAAGACTTACTACCTTGAAAAAAGTGAAGTTTCCATCGCACCAAAAGATACTTCCAGAAAGACAAAACAATCAAAACATGGGGACCCATAATAATGTTAAAGTTTAGGCATTGCTCTTAGCAATACAATTTGTTTCTATGTAACTTCATTATTACCTATGGTCTTCAAGTCTACTTTTTCTGAATTTCTGGTAAATTGATATATAATTTCTGCATTGCAAAGCTAACTAATCCAATCAGCAAGTTAGCTAATGGAAAGTGAGTTATTTGTGGTGGTACCACACTGCTTTAGGCACTTTGCAAATGTCATTCCATTCAATTCTCACAACAAATGTGTGAATTAAATTTTAATATCCTTAATCTACAAAATAATTAGAGAAGCAAATCTATTGATCCTTCTGGCTGCTAAGTAGTGGCGAAGCTAGAATTCAAAGCCAAGTGTCTTAACTCCAAAATTCATTCTTTTATGTTCTTTCACAGGGACAAAGCTATAATTTGTAAGAAGAGTGATAATGTGATGTTTGATTTTTAAAGGATACATATAAATAACATTCACTGAACACTTACTATGAGTCAGGCAGTCTTCTGAAAATCTTGGGACTCATTTGATCCTCATGAAAACTTCGTAGGCACTACCATTTCCCTCATGTTACACATCAAGAAATAATGCTTAGAGAGCCCCAGGTAATTGTCCAGGGTCACATAGTACAGAATTCTCTAGATTTACATGCTGTTTGATTGGGGAACCCACACTGTTAGCCACTAGATGAAACTGAGATCAGGTAGGGCCCTACAAAACCATCCTGCTTACGATCCATTGTTTCCATATTCGTATATGAAATAGAAAATACCTATTCTCTAACTACTGCTTATACAAGACACTATACCCTGTGTTGGGTTCATATAAAGAAAATGCGAAAATCTCTATACAAAAGGTTGTGTTCTATTGAAGGCAAAAAATATTCACAATGTTCTGTGATAGACATATTCAGAGATTAATTATGGGTGGACACCTAATCCATAATGAAGAAATAGAGAAATATGAGCTGAGTCTTCTATAAACAGATCATATTTTTTGAAAGCATCTCCTCTTCATAAAATATTTTAATATACTTATAATATTTGTATTATCTTTGTTCCAGACTTCTCTGATTTAATAATTTTAAGAGGTAAAGTTCTTCCACAGTACTATTTTTTGCCAGATTAACTGACAAGTCTAGCTAAATTATTAGCCTGTTTTCACATTCTCCATGAAAAAAATCAATAAAGTTTTCTTTCACTCTACTGAACAATGTGATATTTGGTATGGACTGTGTTGGATGAGAGCAAGCTGCCCACTTACTCTTCTCTAGAGGATGCTGTTGATTTGATAGATTGGGAATTGAGAAATCCAATATATTTGGACATTGCTGTTCTAAAAGTACCTGGCTAAACTGTTCTTTATGCTTCTGTTGTAGCAAGTGAAACAATGGCCTTTATTTTGGTCCTAACCCATGCATCTTGGCATAGGGATATGGTCCTACTGAAAAGCTATTCCTATCAATGAACATTAGAACAAAACAATCTTAGGCATCCTGAAATGTCAGGTGTAATTCTTGAGAAGAAATAGGTAGAAAAACTGGCCTTTTGTTATAAAATACAAACAGAACTGGTTAAAATTTTCTTGATTAACTGAGCTTACCCAAGGGCAATCGGTGGGACTCGATCAAAACATACCAGGTCGGTGCAATTCACCAAAGGCAGGTAAAATGTGAACAAGCACTATTCCTGCCAATCTTAACTACAGTGAATCATCATGGACTTCTAGCTCCTCTAGAGTAATTCTATGGTTGTGCAATAGCCCTGATAAGGCTTTTCACATACTCTCTATAGTTGCACACTACCATTTTGCATCTCATTGTTATCTCAATGTACACATACCTTCCTCCCTCCAAAAATAAAATCCATCCCTTTGGTTAATTAGCTATTGGGACATGGAATAATGTTTCACTGTGAGCTCAAAGGCCAACTTGCAGCCAGAATATCAATAAATCAGTTTAACATTCTCCCACCCTGACAAAATGGCATAGGATTAAAGATAGACCTCTGTAATGGCTATAAAGAGAAAATAGCTCCCATTCCTTTGAGAACTTACCACTTGGGTGGTGGTTGCTCAAATTCTGGCACTTCAGGAGATATAGTCAAACTCTTTCAAAACAAAAGATTTAAAAAAAAAGTCAAAGACTTTCTTATCCATTTTCCCCTATAATTTAATTACTTGTTTTCTAGACAAATCAGCTAAAAATGAAACACACACATTACTTAGTTCAAGTAGCTTTAATAAGGACAGTCTCACACAGACCAGATAATAATCTTAAAAATATGTTTAGTACTTTTTCTTTTTCCTCATTCTAACTTATAATTAACATTAGATGGTGCTTATCTAGTTTTTCCAGAGAATTTTTCTTAAAAGGATGAAGTCTATCACAACTGAAAATCCACAAATCACTTGAAAAAAAATCTATTTTTCTGTTAATTTCTAGCACAAGATTATAAATTTAGAGCAATACTTTTTACTCTGAGACAGAGGACTGTGGTTTTTCCTTTATATTAGGAAAACTAAATCAAAGAAGATTTTCTCATTGTGCCTCAGAATGTAAATAAGAGCTTAGAAAACAAGCTATATGAATGGAATATTTCTTCCTAACATGGCTGACACCACCATTATTACCATTACCATGAATCTATAGTGCATCCACATTAAAACTTTCACCTCTTGGTTTAGAGATGCTTCCTGCTGCCAACCAGCTCCAGGATGGTTGAGGTAACGTGGATTAAAAACTGATGATGCTTACGTAATGAACGAGCATCCTGTGATACATGTGGCTATAAAAAATACTTAGTAACATGCTCCTGAAGAGAGATAATGTGAATAGGCGGTTCTGTTATAAGCAAAGAAAGCTTGCAAAGGAAACTATTTTAAACATGTATCCCTTGATTTTACTTATTATTTTATTTTTAGAATAAACTTTTCTGATTATGGAAAAAATATGTGGTTATGCCATAAGAGTTAGGCTGCATTGGAGAGATGAAAAGTTATAACACAATTTCATGTAATTCAACTACTTGTAGATTGTGCAGGATAAATGAAGACTAGAGAAGACAGAGGAAGAGCCAACCCTGGGAAGGGTCTATATATCATCAGGCCAGGGAAAAGAAAGCCTTAGGCAGTGTGGAAAGGAGGTGCAGGTATGTGAAGTAAGGGATCACCATGATGGAATTGGTACTTTAAGAATTTTGAGAAGACCGCCATGTTTCAGTTATACTTTTTGTCTAAATTGCCTATAATTTGAAAAATACATACAGGTTTTTTTAGTTCTCTGTTTAACTGGACTCTATGGTCAATCACCCATAGATCACCCTTCCAGTAAGGGAACCAAGCCAGAGAAGTTGTCAAAAAGGAATATCCTGCAACCACAGCATATTTGTTTGACATGGGGTTTCTTTGCGGGAAGTATCAGGGCAGGTAAACCTCATTTAGCTATTTAGGCAAATTTAATTTAAGGCAAATTTAGAAGCAATTTCACTGTGGCAGTATACAAAGAGCAAAGAGCTCTGAGTACATTTTCAGAAATGCAGGTTGAGTCATCATTGTTCCTGGGACTCTGCTGCCATCTTTAAAAGCTGTCACTTAGTATTTATCTTCCTCTGGCAATTCTTTCCCTTTTGTGTAGGCAGTATAAATGACAAACACCAATTCCAAGCACTACTTTGAACACTTTTCTTATTGAAGCCATTGTGATGTAAATTTTTCTAGTCAATGGATTATTTTGAAACCTGTAGAAATATTGTCTTAATAACAGGCACTACAGGATAGAAAAATGATAAAGCTGAGTCATGGCACCAACAAAAGTTGCATGCCCATTACATAATCAAATGCATCCTTTATGCTCTCTGACTAATCAGAGGCACCTTTATTCCTATTTTAAAAAAAAGAAAATTCATGGTTCGCAGAGCTCAGTTCTTTTTTATGAACTTTCCCCTCTGAAGACAGTACTCTGAAGATGATTTAGGGAGTTGGCAGCTGATAAATTCATGACCCATGACTCCATATTTCTTCCTGACAATCCATTAGATGGAATCTAAGGCCAAGGAGTTTGAAATGTACTTATCATAGACATTCTACTGTATGTAATAATGGCTTGAATATTTATAGTTTAAAGATAATGCTTTGTCATCCCTGTAGAAAGAAACTACACTGATTAGAGTGATACACAATAGAAGCTTCCAGAAGAATGTGAAGCCAAAGCAGAGCCTGTCCTCAGGAGGCTGTTCAAATCCCCTATGCTTTCCTCCACCAGTTCTTATCTAATGTGAAAGATGGCCACGTGCTCAGAACAGAGCAATAATTAAATCCCAGTGCTTTTAGCTGCAGTAATTAGTTTAAAAATTAAGAGTGCTTTTCTATCATGTTAAAATAAGCAAGGCTTACATATATAAATTTTAATATGTTCCTTAAAAATCCAAAAACACACAAAAGACTATATTCATTGCATTTTAAAGTCAGGTACCACAGGAGAACTGGGACACTCTATGTATTTTTAGAAAATACATTTTATTTTCTATCCATAACTTTCCATATCATGTTTTGGTTACAAATATTTATTCTACAGAATTAATTTGCCACATTGTTAAAAATAAACTTTTCAAGAAGAAAGCCTCTCTTTTTCTAAAGAGAAAAAGGGGGAGCTTTATGAATACAAATTCATTTCTGAGCACAACTGCTCTCAAAATGAAATGAATTTCACAAAGGATGCCTTAGAATTCATCATTTTAAGTCTCCTAGATTGGTTTACATATTAATCCACTTCCCAAGCATCTCCCTTTGTGACCTGGCAGGCTTCAGTTATGCACAATGACATAGAGACAGTCTGCTGAAAGGTCTGTTCTTTTAAAATGTCACTCCTCACTGTGGAATATGTTTTATTAAGGGTAATGGGAAACGTGCAGGTCTGGTGGTGAATTTGCTTTTCTTTCCTCAGATGAAATTTGAACACAGACTTAATGGGGAAATTCGTCATTAAATTATAGCAGCAGAGTGGGTTGGGGCTTGGTTGCTGTCTCCACTCCAGACAGAGGACTCCAGCCTAACTTCTTGGGGAGGTGGGTCATCACATCCCTGGGTGACTATCATCTGAGGCTGAGAATCACATGGTCAAGATTAAGCATTGCTTCAGGAAAACCTAATTAACAAACTAGGGAAGAGAGTTTCCAGGTCACCATAATAGAGAAACTTTTTGTAAGCAGTAATAATGATGCATTAACATGACTCATACTGCTTGCTTTCACATAGATAATATGCAGGTTAAACCATCCAAAGGAAAGCACAATGACTACTGAGAGTCGAAGCGTACAGCGGCACAAATTGCCTGAAAGGTGGATGTTTGTTTTCCTGCCCCAACATGAGACTTACAGGAGATCCTTTTATCAATTCTTTTGATTCCCAATGAACTTGTATGACTCCTGTTTCCTCTACTCCTCTACTGTATGACATGACGTCCCAATGGGAAGGATTCAGGCTTTGGAGTCCTTCATAACTATGCTGGATTCAGAACTGTGCACTTGGTACTAACAAGTGCTGGCTTCATGAGTGTTTGACTTAATGAAGTTTTATGAACTTCACCCCTTTTTATGAACTCTTTCCCACTGAAGGAAAGGCTCAGAAGGGGGTCCCGTGTTTGGATTTTAGTGTTTTACAGCTGCTGTCCTGAAATGCTTCATAAATTTATCTCTGATTTTGTGTCTGTTAAGCAAGGTCTAAAGGGACAATGGCACATATACCAAGACTTGGAGCCTGGGTTCCGCCTTCCTGGGGCTGGTTCTCAGCAGCCTCCCCCAACTTCCCCAGGACCTTAAGCCTCACCCAGGCTCCCCATCCTGGCCCTGCCCAGTGATGGCTTCTGTCTTCTGCCCCTTGTGGGGTTTGGCCAGGGGGAGTCAGGTTAGGCCTGTATCCTCCATGCAACAAGCTGCAGAGTAAGGTTCGGGACACCTGGTAGAATCTGCATGTATCATTTGAGCGTCCTTATACCCAAGTGAGGGCAACATTCCACAGCAAGTAAAAAAATACTATGACAGCTTGAGACAGAGACTGCAAAAGAAAAGGAAAGGTTTTTTTTTTCTACTTTTTGAATAAGGGGCCCACATTTTTATCTTGCACTTGGTCCCACAAATTATACAGCCAGCCTTATCAGTATGTTCTTGTGTAAATCATATATACTTTATAAGCCTCAAGTTCCCCACCTAGGAAGTAGGAATAACAATAACACCTATAACAGAGTTATAGTGGGGATGATTTTTTCTTTTTAATGCATGTAAAGGGCTTAACATAGAAGCTAGTGCACTGTAAGAAAACTAATATTATCAGTTATTAGTTTCAAAAGTTAGAAAATGAACAAAAAGATACTTTGACTTCACATCCTTCGTAAACAGAGTAAGCACAAGATAAATGTAATTCAGGATATCTCAGAATATCTAGGGTCTATATTAAGAATATTTTGGCCCATAATATTTGGGGCACTGGGTGGCTCAGTCAGTTGGTCATCCAATTCTCGATATTGGCTCAGGTCAGGATCTCAGGGTTGTGAGATCAAGCCCCATGTTGGCTCTGCACTGGGGGCTTGATTAAGCTTGCTTAAGCAGGCTCTGCACTTGGGAGCCTGCTTAAGATTCTCTCTCTCCCTCTTTCTCTCCCTGCCCCTTTACCCTCCCCCCCTTAAAAAAATACTGTGGCCCATAATTTCTTAAAGTTCAAATACTAGATTAAAAAGGAGATATTTTCAGCATTACTGAAGACCTTGGCATTTAAAGAAAAACCAAGAGAATCTTTCATTTAAAAAAGAGAATAATTTACTAAATGAAGAAAATATTAGGAAACAGGATCTATTAAGGAACAGTTGCTGGAATGTCACTCACTGTGTCTGGGGACCACATGGAGATTTGATACAAAGGCTGTGGATTTAGCATGTCCAGCCTCAAAGGAATGCCAGTGCAGCCCTGGGTGAGAGTAAGCCCTCCATTCTTCACTGTTAGAGGATTCTCAAGAGAACTATTTCATCCTGAGCTATAACTAATCTCTAAAAACAATTTGCATAGAGGAAATGGACAGTAGAAGAGAGGGTTAAGAGAAAGGATAAAAAGGATGTGCTAATTTCTTTTTTAATTTAATTTTATTTATTTATTTGACAGAGAGAAAGAGAGAGATCACAAGTAGACAGAGAGGCAGGCAGAGGGTGGGGGGGAAGCACGCTCCCTGCTGAGCAGAGAGCCCAATGCAGGGCTCGATCCCAGGACCCTGAGATCATGATCTGAGCCGAAGGCAGAGGCTTTAACCCGCTAAGCCACCCAGGCACCCCTGGATTTGCTAATTTCTTGTGTAGAAAAGCAAAGTGTACCTTCCATAATTTGGGGGGAAGAATTTAAAGTGATTATGTCTGAGTATACCTCCTACTAAGTCCCAGAATTCATTTCATGCTTTATCCCACCTTAATAATGATTTCTTATCTAGAACAAAACACATTTGCTTCTCCAGCCCCCCCAACCCCTCCCCCCGCCCCCCCCCCACCAGCAGAGAACACATCAAACTCCTGAGAGGCATTCAGAGTGAACCAGACCCCAGGCAAGGCATTATTCAGCAGTGAAATTTTTAACCTCCTGTTCACAGAGAGCTCTGGGCCCTCCCTGCCTCCTGGCCACTGGCTCTTTGGAGACTTTCAAAGGGCAAACTCAATAGCCAAATCTCCAAGAGAAGGAAGGCTATGACTCATTTTTAGACTATTGTCACTATAGTTAGACTATAATAGAAGATGGACTCACCTGTTGAATAATGCCCACCTTTTACATAAAACTCATAAAGGATTTTTATTTACCTAAGTGTGATGAAAGCAAAAAAAAAAAAAAAGTAACAGAAGTATGGCATAAAATATATCTGAAATTAAAAAGAATAAACCTAATATTCAGAAATCATTTTCCCAAAGTGAAATTAATATACTGTTTGAATAAATATCTCCAATCTTGGTGCTTTCAGATGTATTGTTTTTACCTCTGTTATATTTCTGTGTTCTGCCTACTAATTTGTAAATATACATCTCTTGAGAGTTTTAAGCTCTTGAGAAACCAGTATCATTTCTAATTCATCATTGTACCTCGTATATCAGCTTCTCGTTGGATATCTGATACATGTATGGTGTAGATTAATGCTTGTATACTTGAACTGATACTCCCTACGCAAAGACTTTTCATTATCAAGAATGTTAAAAATAGCCCCCTCATTAAGTTATCAATTAATGTTAATTATAACTAAAGTTTTTAATGTTACCTAACCTTTGGTACCTGTTAACCCACTTTCTAGATTTGAGTTACTTCTTAGGAGCCATAGTATGGTCTAGAGCACTGGATCTCAAAGTGAGACCCCAGATGAACATCACTGGCCTCACTCATGCATGACAAGGAATGAAGGTAAATTCTGGGGGCCCAGCCCAGACCTTCTGAATCACAAGCTCTGGACTGAGGGTCAGAAATCTGTGTCTTGACAAGCCTTCCATTTGATTCTCATGCACACTAAAGTTTGAGGGCCACTAGGATAGAGGAAGAAACAAATTATGGCAAGATGGCCTGAGTTCTAGTCCCAGTCCACACCTGGTTTTATGAATTTGTGTACATTATTTAACCTCTTTAAGGATCCATTTCCTTTTCTGGAAAATTAAGGAGAACAATTCCTATTTCATGGGCTTGCCATAAAGTTACGTAACGTAATATCTGCTAGGAGATTGACACATAATAATAAGCATTCATCAAATAGTGGGCATTGCAACAGGAAGGTTGATTCTGAAGGGTTTAGCTTAACAACCCTTCACAAATGCCTAATCCTCATTATTCATATCTCATAAGACTTTTCAGCAGCTAATATATAATTCCAAGTTGGGAGTCAGAAAGAACAGGTATTAACAGCTTTCTTATTTGGAAACAATGTCCCTGATACAATTTGCCCTTTACAACTAGAGAAGCTCTTAGTCCCTTTGTTAAGTACTAAAGCAAATACTCCTTTTCACAGCATTTCAGTGATTAGCTCCACTAGATTTTGTATATGGCACAAATTAGGCACTTTAAATGGGTAAGCCATTCCCAGGGCAACCCAGACAGGGGTAAGCAAATGAATACGCTCTAGATAAAGAAGACCTGGGTTTGGTCAGCAAGACCAAGAGGAAAAACTACACTGAATACTTCCTTCTAATTGGCTCCTCTGTTAGAAAACAAATCTCTTGTCTACTGGGCTATAGGACTAACAGGAAAAAGGCATAAAAAAAAAAAAAGTTTTGGAAAGGGCCACTTCCTTGGCAGGCCTACTGACTATTATACTGTTGCAGAGCTGAACCTTCCCCAAGGCATTAATTACCAGAAATGACCACCTGGAGGCTAGGCGGGCCCTCTTTGTTCAGAGTCTCCGGTTGCACAGCTCGGTGATGAAAACCCTCACCATCTGTGATAACCACCAGCCGCCAGCAGCAGCAAGTTAATGAGATCAAATCGTTCCCCTTGCACTTTAACCTGTCTGGGTGAGACAAAGACTCAGCAAAGAGAGTATGTCATTAAATTTAATTTAGACTTCTGGAGTTCCGACTTTTGTTTTCATCAATAAAATAAATGTTTAAATCTAAAGGTATTTGCAGAGGCAGAAGCAAGAAACATTGACTTATTAGTTTCTAGGTAATGCTAGGTTTTTGCCAGTGCATTGAGTCCTAATAAAAGCAAGAAAAATTAAAATGGCAAGTATTGTCTAGTGCCCATTTGAAAGATATATCCTGATATATGTGCCTTGTGATCTTATACACATAGGCCTAACATTTTTGGATATTATAATATTTGTCTTTGAGCTTGTGAATAATACTGCAGTTACGTTGAGCCTGACTTAGAGGTTTGCATCTTCCTAAGCAGAAACTACTGTCTGTTAGTGCAGACAAGCATTAAAAATGGCCATTTTTAAAGAGTTTCCTAATGAGCGGTGGTGTTCGGTGTGTTGGGAGCTGTGAGCACAACATGTATCAAAGGGCTAGCTATTAAAATAGGTTTCCTTAATTAAAAGGCATTAAATTATCTTTAAAAGAGCCATTTGATTTATCATATAAACACATTACAGTGATAAAGGGGAGGAGTTTGACTCATTGCAGGTAGTAAAGAAGCAACTGGAGTCCCCTCTCCAGGAGTCTCCTCGCAATTCAACTTTCCAATTTTCTTCCTCCTCTTCCCTCCATCAGCTGATCTATTGGCTTTTAAGTTGACAGCAATATAGATGTCTGATCATCATGTCGACTCTGGCTTTTGTTCAAGGTTCTAATTGGCTTCTGGCATTTTTGATTATACAGACATCCCAGGTTACTCCATTAGCTCAAACTTGCACATCCCCATTCCATATCAAAGACTATAAATGTTTTAAACACGAGCTATTTGTACTATGTATTTTAACAGCTATGCAAATTAACGTTAAACATACGCCAAGGGAAAGACTAAAGAAAGAAAGTCTAAATTTAAAAAGAACCAATACCGAAAGCAAGTAAAAAAATCTATATACCATATAATCTACTACTTCATAACTCCATGAAAGTTTCTTTACAAAATGCATAGCGTTTTGTAAAGAAAGCATCACAGCATCACAGTATTTGTTGGATATAAATGAGAAAGACTTTAAGTCTAGTTGGAGTACTCAGCTGCTGGTAGATGTACTATTACTATGGCTATAGGAAGAATGGCCATGCACGATCATCGGGCATCTAAGTAAGCCTCATTATCTTGCAGGCTAAGGTATCTCTATATCACGATCTACCAAGCTGTATAAATATGGACATGTAATAAGGGAAACACTATCAACACAACATCCTTAACTAAAGTATTATCGAACAATGAGAAAAGGTGATGAAATCTAATAGCTATTATTTTCATTATTCTAAGTACCTATTACTTTTTAAGATCAAGGGGTTTTTGTTTGCTTGCTTGTTTAGCTAGGCTCCATGCCCAGTCTGGATCCCAAGGCGGGGCTTGATTTCACAACCCTCAGATTAAGACCTGAGCTGAGATCAAGAGTTGACCACTAAACGGACTAAGCCACCCAGGCACCCCAAGATAAGAGTTGTTTTATTTTTCTTCTGTAACTATCCAACTTACCATGGGCATTGGGTAAATCTTAAAAATTGATTTTTTACAAATCTCCAAGTTACTTTTATCTGTTTATTAAGGAATGGGGGTGCTTATTTTAAAAATTTAGAAGTAAAACAAAGAATAAAAAGAACCCATAATTTCACCACCTAAAAATAGCATCTAACATATTCTATACTTACCTCATTCCAGCATATCATTTCCATACCTTTTAAGTAATGGACATCATACTTCCTCTGGGGAGCCTTTTCACTATAACTAAATAGCTTCCTCTTTCAGAATATTCATATTTCCCTCACTTAGTTACTGCATCTTATTCTAAGCAGTTGTTGAAAGGTTTGTTCATCCCTCTTTACTAAAAATTTTGAATGAGAGAGATCCTAATTCTTCTTTGTAGCCCTAACACCAAGTACCCTGCATCTATAAAAATCAAACCCAGGATTGTTAAAAGAACAAATGTACAAGTGAGTTCAACTGTGATTCTATATCCAACTTTTTTCATTTAACATTATATCATAAGAACTGTCCCATGTCATTAAATTCCTTCAAAAATTCATTTTGGGGGGGCGCTGGGTGGCTAAGATAGTTAAGTGTCTGCCTTCGGCTCAGGTCATGATCTCCAGGTCTTAGGATCGAGTCCCGCATCAAGCCCCACATCAGGGTCCCTGCTTGGTGGGGAGTCTGCTTCTCCCTCTCCCTCTGACCCTCCCCGTGCCTGTGCTCTCTCTGCCTCTCTCTAAAAAAAAAAAAGAAAAAAGAAAAAAGAAAAAAATTCATTTTTTGAGGCATAATATTTATCACATGGCTATACTGTAATTTCTTTAAATGGTATATATTACTAATTGCAGCCCCTCCTTAATTTTTGCTACTGTAAAAAGCACAATGTTGCTGTAAAGAAGTCAGTATAGCAGAGAAATAAAGTATAATCTTAACTTCAAAAAATGGGGGGGAGCATGATTAAAAACTAGAGTGTATGGTAAGTGATATTTTTAAATTAATATTAAATGTCTAACAGCAATAACGGCAAGTGGTTAAACAGAAGAATGGTCTTATTCTTTGTCATACATGCTGAAATAATTTGAGGTATATGTAGAGAAAACAGATAGAGCAAAAACTTAACAATTGGTAAATCTGATTGAATAGGTAAATGGTTCATTGTTCTGAGCTCTCAACTCTTCCATAGACCTAAAATTTTCAAAATGGGAAGAAAACTATGGACCCTGAATTTCCACACACTTAGGTTTTAATCCCAGTTTCACTACTTATTAGTTGTGTAATTAGTTAATTGATCTCACTTAGCTCATTTTCTTACCAATAAATAGAGGCTATAATAATAAATATCTATAGAATTGTTTTGAGGATAAGATTATATAGGCTAACACACCTAAAACATTTATCACTGCCCCTATTGTAATAATAAGTGCTTTATGGTGGTTAGCTATTATGAATATCTTTATACATAAATGTTTGTCTATATTTGCATTATTTACACTATTGTAGTAATTTTTTCCTTAGGTTAGAATCCCAAAAGTGCAATTACTGAGCCAAAGAGCATAGGCATCTTTGAGGCTTCTGACTGACAGTAACGATTTGCTTTCCAAGTGGATTGGATGAATTAACATTCCAGCAGCATTCTCTAGCACTGAGAATTTTTACTTTTGAAATTAAGGATAGTAAATAAGTAGATTGCATTAATTGATTGTTATCTCAGTATGTCTTAATTATGATCAGTGTCTATTAAATATTTTTAAACCTTACTGTCATGTCTAAATTCGAAGAACAATTCTGATATTCACTGGATTTGCTAAAAAATAAGACAGTAAATAAGACAATAGGATGAGCATTGTTGTCCATTTTTATATATCCTGAATTTAACAGATTCTGAGTGTTGTGAATTATACATATTTTCTCCTTGCTGTTCCTCTGTTTCATGTTGTTATTTTACTATAATCATTAGTAAAAGAAAAAGGAACTTACTTTCCTCAAAACAATTTTTTAAAAAAGTTTAGAAAAGGAGGCAACTTGAAGAGTGCAGTGAGCATTGGGAGAGGTAGTGGACCTGCTGCTTTTTAACATTCCCACTGATCCTAAGTAAACTATAAATCTAAAGAAATTATATTTCTCGGGTTGTTTGCAAATTATGACATCTAACATAAACCTACCTTGTGTTAATCACAAATTCTTATTCCTATCCACATATTTCATACACTTGCCATGCACACAGCAAGCTTAATCATTCAGAGAATAGTCTTCAAGTGTGGGAGGCAATGAGAAATGAACCCTGTATTTAAAGGAAAAAGAAAAAGAAGCAGTCTTCAGAAAAATATGTAATCAAAATATTTCAGAAAGACTATTGCATTTTTACCATGTCAAGTTATTTCATCTGTAAGTCAAAGTGCTAGAATGTAAAGAAAGAATTTAAATTTTGAAGGCAAACTGAAAAATCACCTAAAGTTTTGGTTTGTTTCTAAGATTCTCACTTCAGTTCACACACCATTTGTTTACAAAACCATAATTCTGTGTATAAAGGAGAAAGCTAGAGAAGAATCAATCACTAAGTAAAAGTCCTTAGCTTTAATTAGCTTCTATCAGTTTCAAAGATTATCCAGGAAAGCTTCCATTGAACTATGATAGTTCAGGAATAGTGAGTATATAAGCTATCATTGGAAGCATAGTTTCTAGTCCCGGTCCAATAAATTCTCATTAGATGAACAATGTTTGATGCAACGACCTACACCAACCAATACCATGGCTTAGAAAAAAATGAGATGGCAAACATCCCCATGTTTCTCATTGTAACTTTCAGTTCAATCTAATGAAAATTATTCGTACAATTCACATAGGTTTACTTGGATCATCAAGATTCATTTTTCTCTTTTCTTTCATTAATATTTTGAATGTATTAGATCTTCCAAGTTTCTGCCACTTTTCCCAAGATATGTTCTTTCATGTATGTACGTATGTATGTAATCATGCATGTTAGATATACCCCTAATTTCTAGCCAATATCTCTCTTCTAATATTATGTCTGAGTCTTCTAAAATGAGAATTTTCAAAGACTCAAAGAAAATCTGTATCGATTCTAGGGTTCCGAAATGGCCTAGTAAGCACCAGGCCATTTTAAGATCTTTACTGAACTTAAGGTCCTTACCTCAGAGGCACCACATGAAGTAGAACAAACTCATTAAAATACATCCACATGCCACAGTCATATTTATTTATTTGCTATAAAAATGTTTCAAAGATTTTTTTTATAATTTTGCCTTTGAAGTTATTTGGCCATGAGTAACTTTCTTCAGCTTGGCTATAATTTTTCTGGCAACCAATGTGGATGATAGTTGGGAATTTTTATGAAATGAAAAATATCTAATCTGCCAAAAGTTATGAAATGTAATGCCATAAGTCATGAATTAAAAGACATGATTTTTCAATGCATAAAACTACAATCACATGCACAAGTGCTTGCACCCGCACTGATAACATAGAAACTACATTTAGTAACTCTAATGCCCCAGTGCAGACTCGGCCTCAACTGTCTCTTTTCTAGTGATAGCTGGTCAAGGGAATAGCCAAGTATTTATGAAAGAGGAGGAGGCATAACTCGACAATATTTTACCTCAGATCCACACCAGGCATCTCTCATATCCTGCCCTGAGGCTTCCTGGAGAGACACTGCCTAGCTCGCAGCATGCTCAACCTGGAAGTTTGAGGGAGTTACAGTTTCTTGGGTAAACTTTTCATCAACTGGAGCTAGAGGCAGTTAGATAAAGCCTCCATTTCTTTCTTTCTCTCTTTTTGGGGACCCCAGCCTATGGCATCACTTACATATAAAATTTTTGGAAGAGGTACTTAAGAAACAACATTGGTTGGGGTGCCTGGGTGGCTCAGTGGGTTAAAGCCTCTGCCTTCGGTTCAGGTCATGATCTCAGGGTCCTGGGATCAAGCCCCACATCGGGCTCTCTGCTCAGCAGGGAGCCTGCTTCCCCCTCTCTCTGCCTGCCTCTCTGCCTACTTGTGATCTCTCTCTTTCTCTCTGTCTCTCTCTCTGTGTCAATTAAATAAAATCTTAAAGGAAAAAAAAGGAAACAACATTGGTTAACTTCATGGAGTAGCATTGGTAAGGAGAAAACAAAAACAAAATATTTTCACCTTTCTATACCCTTTTGTGGCATTTGAAAAATGTGTTTATATTATGCTAAAAATAATTTAACAAATACTTCTATTTTAAAAATTAATGATGTCTTAAAGGCAGGTTAAACCAAAAGAATTCTAAAGAGCTTAGGCGGTCAAGACCATGGGACCTCTGAGGCACATTTCTAATAACTCACTCACATGGGAAGCACTGTTCAAAGTAATGGCATACAAAACCCGAGAGTTGTAAAAATCCAAGAATGTATAAAAATTCAAGGATGTATAAAATTGACAGTTTGGACATGCTGATTTGTGATGAAGTCTGACAAATGCTTTTTTTTATGTTAAACACAAATATCACATTAAAATGTATAACATCAACAATAGGAGTAAAACTTCTTTAACAATCCAGGATTCAGTAAGTGAGAAAGATCAAATTGGTATTGATGTCCAAGAACATGTAGTACTTACATCCTGTTCTCACTCAAAAATAAATAGCAACCATAGACTGTACCAGGAGCTATTTAAGGATGAATAAATCAGTACAAATAAATAAGCAGCCACCAAAACAAAGCATATCAACACAAAATTTGGCTCAATTTGATAAGGTGGGAGGTTGAAGAAGTTTTAGTTGAATGGATTAAAAAATATATAAATTGGCTTTATTATGGGAATTAGAAATATCTGGAAATAGAAAAGGGACTAAGAACTGAACCAAAGTTAATTACAGTCATTTTCTGCATCTTTCCGCTGAAGATATTAAACTAAACTTTATTTGGTGTAAGGTGGGAGGGAAGTGGTAATTACACATTATTTATTTCTTTTCCTCAGTCATCATCTCATTTCAGCAAGTTTAAAATTAGAATTTTCAGCATCCTTAAATGTGTCAGAGATGCTGAGATATTACCATTCCATGCAAATGACATTAACGGGGAAGTTTTCATAACTTCAGAATTAGTCCATAAGCCAGTGTTTTTCATAATCCCTTTTAATTAGACAGAGAAGTAATGTTTCTCAGTACACACTCTTAGAAACACGGCAGTACCAACTGGTGGCTTTGGCAGGCAATGACCTACTTGCTGCATTCACTTCTGTATCTCCAGAAGCAAAGAATTGAGACGCTCTGTAACTATTTTGGATTGACTATGTGACTGACTCTAAATCACTGGATGAGTGAACAATTAACTAGGTGGCTGGGTAAATGAGTGCATAGATGAAAAACGGAATAACCAAATAAATGAAAGGATAAATGCAAGAATACATGCACAAATGAACAAGTTAATGAATTAACAGGCGAATTAATAATTGGGAATTGGGAATAACTAAGAATTAATAATTGAAACATAAAAATGACCATAATTGTATAAACTGAAAGAAAAGTACCATTTTCTTCCATTATCCCAATGGACTTCAATCCTGCCAGCATAATGGAATGTGGAGTTTTAAAGACAAGAGCCAGAGCAAGGCAGGGGTATTTTATAAAAGACTCATTGGTAATCCCATTGTGTAGCCAAGGATGAAAGTAACAGCTAGCCCACTCTGAATCACAAAACTCACCACTCCGTCTTTTACACTTCATCTCTCAATCTAAAATTTCCTGGTTTCATCTCCCTGCCTCATCCTTGAGCTGTTTGTTGACAAATGGGGGCCATGAAAGCTAATGTAGTTCTTTAAACTAGTTAAGCTTTTGTGCTCATTACTTCAGGTGAATAGGGTGATCTTCAGGTCAGAGGGTCAAAATTCAAAGGTGAGTATAGCAGATGTAAAAATTATAGATTTATTTAACCAGGCATCTACCTGTAGCTCACGTATAGGACAAATTACACATGGAAATAATCTTGCTAATGACTGCATTTAAATCCACTACAATAAATGTAAACATGCTATTGTAGTTTATACTTTATAGTCTTATGAGTCATATCCTAAAGAAAGGCTACCGTATATTAATGCTGGGAGATATTGTTCACAATTTATAGAAAGCCACCCAACGAAGTTAAATAGCACTTATCTGGAGTCAAACGCATAGGAGTTCAAATCATGGTTCTACCAGTTATGTTACCTGAAGAATATTGCGTAACATCTCTAACCCCTAGATCCCTTATTTGTAAAATAGGATAATTATAACTATTTCATTGCATAGTTGGAAGTAATAAATTTGATGAAAGTCTAAACTCACCCTCAGAGTGTCTGGCAGAAAATAAATGCTTGATAAATAAAATTTATAATAAAAGATAACTAGACAATAAGTGATGGAGAAATTTAAACCCTACTTTTCTTCCCATAACATATTATCATATCCTATTACAAACTGTTCCCTAGGTATTCAGTGGTACATCTTACTAATTTTGTGTCAGTGGTACATCTTACAGTGGTACATTTTACTAATTTTGTGTCACAGATAATAGTCCCTGTACCAGCACAAATTCTTTCAGTTGCATAGAAAACCTAATTCAAACTAACCTCAAGCAAGAAAATGGAATACATTGGTTCCAATAATTCAATAATCTAAGGGTATCTATGACATCAGGCCCTGCTGGAAACAAAGGATAAAACATCATTCATATATGCCAAAGGGCTCTTTTCTCAGGACTGCAAAATAGTTGGCAGAGTTTATGGAACTAGTAAACCTAGTCAAACCCAACTAAAAAAAGGTAGAGTCTTCATACAACACCTCTTTTCTGGGCATTCTGTAAAAAGATTAACTCTGATTAGTATGGCTTCGGTCACCTGTTCATTTCTGAACCAGTCAATGCAGGCAAGGGAATGGAGCACCGTGACTGGCTTAGAACTGTCTCACATGTCTTCCAGCCCTTGTAAGCAGGGCTCCATACAGATGACATGAGTGAAGAGGGGAGAGAGGCTGAATTTCCAAATAAAAATGGTGATTCTTTATATCAGAGTACATCTTTGTATGCAGAATAGGGGATTTCACTGTGTAAACTCTAAGTTTCATTATGCAACTGACCATCACAAATTTGCCAGCTAAGGATTGAGAAGTAGATATCCCAGGGAAGATGCCAGAAAAAATTTAAGGCCTTGGGGAAAAATAATCTTCCTCCTGAGGTAAGATACAGGGTCAAACTACCAAGAATGGAATTTCAAAACCTGTTTTTATTTCTTGCGTTCATTGATTTTTTTCTCTTGTATTGATTATTAGATTAACTAAAAACTTTTTGAAAATTGTAAGCTATTTCAATATCAAGAGGGGGTGGTTTTATTCCTTCTCACGTGAAAGATTTAGGAGGGTGGAAACTAGATCCTGGGTCAGTGTGGAGATGACAGTTGGCTGCCCCCATCAAGAGATTCCAGAACACAAACCTCAGGGATTCTAGGCTTTGTTTCAATAAGAGATGTTTTATCAATAATTAAATTCCCATAGAATATTTTGAAGATTAATTCAAAATGCCAGCTTTTATTTTAAAAAAATAGGATACTCCATAGAAACGGCTTCAACATTAGCAAAAAATATATAAAATATTGTCCCCAAAGAATTATAGTTTGTTTGATTAAAGATTCTCCTTAAACTTAAAATCAGCAGGAAGGAAGTCATAGAGCTTTCAAATATTTCTCATTTCTGCTTACCAACTGAGAACTTTAAAAATACAAATGGAGTGTGGTATGAGCCTCTGCAGGTGTTGGAGAATGAAGATAAGCATCTCCTCAATAACCAGGCATTTTGGGAACATAAAGCATATTGTATAAACCCTAATTTCCATCTCTACAGCATAAAACTATAGGAACTCAGAAGGGGCATGACATTAATGTTGAATTTCTAAGGTGTTCTCTGACTTGCTAAATACAACTATTTTCCTTCACCAAGAGTTTTGAATTTCTCATACTGTCTCTGGTGTAACCCTAAAAGTGGGAGAGAGTGAACTATGTTTAGGGAGAAAAAAGATCAAAGTTTATATTATTTGTACCTATCTTGTCTTAGTAAGGATTTCTCTTTTTATTATTTATGGTCATATGTACAGATTTTCAGAGTGCAGTTCAATTAACTTTGATAAATGTGTATACCCAGGCAATCCACATGCCTATCAAAATATAGAATATTCATTTCAATCTTATTCTGGAAAACTTATTCTGGAAAACTCCCATGTCTGTTACCTTTCATCCGTTACCTTTCATCCCCACTTTGGCAGCCCCATGGATATCACTAGTTTGGTTATTTTTATTATTGAATGGTATCTCCTATTTTTTCATTCTCCTTCTGGATAATTATATATCCAGAAGGATATTAGATATATTTATATCTATATATAAATAGTGGATATAAATATAAATAGTGGATATTTAGATTAATTCCATTCAGGGGATTTTATGAATAAAACTACTGTGAAAATTTCTGTAAAGGGTTTTTGTGCACGTGTATTTTTACTTCTGTTGGATAAATGATTAGAAATGACAGTGCTGGGTCAGATTAGGGATAGGAATTTCAACTTATTAAGAAATTTCCAGTATTCCAAAGTGATTCTTCCATTTTACATTCCCTCTACCAACACAGAAGAAATTCAATTGCTCTATATCCTCATCAATACTGGGTACTGATAATCTGCTTAATTTTATAGCACTCTACATGATACCTAATTTGCATATACCTGATGATTAATGATGGTGAGCATTGTTTATGTGTCTATTGGCCATACGTATATCATTCTTTATAGAGTATAACTTTTTGCCCATTTGGGGTGTTTTCTTTTTACTGAATTTTAGGAGTGTTTGAATATTCTATTTCTTTATTTTAGAGAGACAAAAAGCAAGGGGGGAGGAGCAGAAGGAGAGAGAGAGAGAGAGAATCTTAAGCAGACTCCCCGCTGAGCATGCAACCTGACGCGGGCTCAATCTCATGACCCTGAAATCATGACCTAAGGTGAAATCAAGAGTCCAGATGCTCAACTGACTGAGCCACCAGGCACCCCATGAATCGTATTTAAATGTTCTAGTTGTGGTTGTGTTTATTCTGCTTGAGATTTAGAGGACGTGTGGACATATTTTTCACTAAGTTTCAAACTATTTAGATACTATTTCTTCAAATATTTTTTATGCCTCCAAATACAAACATTTCTAATCCATAAATAGAAATTGTTTTTCCATTTATTTAGATCTTCTTTAATTTCTTTCAACATCTTACAATTTTCAATATATATGTCTTACACATTTTGGTTAATTTTTTCCTATACCATTTTTTGATGCTACCAAAAATGTAACAGTTTTCTTAATGCCATTTTCAGATTGTTCACTGCTAGTATATAGAAATGTAACTGATATCTTGTATATTGATTTTTATCCTGAAACTTTCCTGAACTTATTAGTGTACATATTTCTTGTAGGTTCTTTAGGGTTTTCAATATATATGATCTCGTCATCTCAGAATAAAGATAGATTTACTTCTTCCTTTGCAATCTGAATGCTTTTTATTTCTTTTTCTTGAGTAATTTCACAGTCTAGATATTCCATTGCAATGCTGAATACAAGACATACTGGATTGATTGATATTTGTATGTTGATTAACCCTTGTATTACTGGATAAATTCCATGTGGTCATGATATACTATCTATTTAATATGCTGCTGGGTTCAGATTGCTAATATCTTGTTGGGGAATTTTGCATCTATATTCATAAGGGATATTGGTCTATAGTTTTCCTTTTCTTGTGTTATCTTTGTTTAGCTTTGGCATTTATACAACAGCAACTTAAGTACTTTGAAAGATCTTTGCTGGAAGGTTTTTGTTTTTGTTTTTCTGACTGCTGATTCAATATCTGTACTTATTATAGGTTTTTCCAGATTTCCTATTTTTAATTAAGTTTTAGTAGTTTGTGAGTTTCTAGGAATTTGCCCATCTCATTAGATAACTTAATTTGTTATCATATAATTGTTCATAGTATTCCATTATAATCCTTTATTTCTATAAGGTTAGTAGTAATGTTTCCTCTTTCTGACTCTGGCAAAAGGAGTCATCTCTCCCTTTTTTGTTATTTTTGGTCAATCTAGATAAAAGTTTGCCAATTTTCTTGATATTTTCAAAGAACCAATTATGGTTTCGTCACTTCTCCATGATTTTTCTACTCTTTATTTCATTTATCTCCACTTTAATCTTTATTATTTCTTTTCTTTGGTTTACTTTGGATTTAGTTCACCCTCTTTTTCTATTTTCTTATGGTGGAAGATTAGGTTATTGGCTTGATATTTTTTTTTAATGTAGTCATTTAGAAGTAAATTTCCCTCTGAACTTTGTTTTTGTTGCATGCCATAAGTTTTAATTTGCTGTGATTTTGCTTTTGTTCATTTCATATCATTTCTCTTGTGGTTTCTTCTTTGACCCACTAGTTATTTAAGAGTATAGTTTTTGGTCTCCACATATTTGTGAATTTTTCAAATTTATTTCTGTGGTTGACTTTTTTTAAAGATTTTATTTATTTATTTGAGAGAGAGAAAGCACAAGCAGGAGGAGAGACAGAGGGAGAGGGAGAAGCAGGCTTCTAGCTGAGCAGGAGCCTGATGTTGGGCTCAATTCTAGGACCCTCAGATCATGACCTGAGCTAAAGGCAGACACTTAACCAAATGAGCCACTCAGGTGTCCCTTTGTGATTGACTTCTAATTTCCCTTAGAATTGCAGTTGGAAAATATATTTTGTATTATTTCAATATTTTAAAAATTTTAGACTTGTTTTGGGATTTAACGAATGGTGTTTCCTAGAGAATGTTCCATGTATACTTGAGAAAACTGTGTGTTCCCCTGTTACTGAATGGTGTGTACACAGATATCTGTTTGGGTGAGTTGTTTCATAGTGTTGTTCGACTCCACTCTTTATTTGCTTATCTAATGTCTAGTTCTATCCATTATTGAAAGCGGAGTATTAAAGTCTCCAGTTACTATTGTTGGTTTGTCTTTTCAATTCTGCTTTCAATTCATGTATTTTCCTGTTTTGCTAGATGTATATATTTATAATTTTTTAAAAAGATTTTATGTATTTTGAGAGAGGGAGAGAGAGAGAGAGAGCACGTGAGTGGAGGGGAGGGCAAAGGGTGAGGGAGAAGCAGACTCCCAAGTTGAGCAGGGAGCCCGATGAAGGGCTCGAATCCAGGACCCTCGGATCATGACCTGAGCCAAAGGGAGATGCTCAACTAACTAAGCCATCCAGGTGCCCCTATATTTATAATCATTATAGCTTTTTGTTGTAGTGAATCTTTTGTCAATGACCTTGTCTCTTATAACCATTTTTATTTAAAGTCTTTCTATCACACTAATACAGCACTCCAGCTTTCTTTTGATTACTATTTGCATAGAATGTGTTTTTTCATCATTTTTATTTTACTCTATTTGAATATAAAGTGAGGCTCTTGTAGACAGCATATAGTTGTATCATTTTTTATCTGTTCTTGCAATTTTTGCCTGTTAATTGAAAATCTTGACCCGTAAGTTAGGACCACTTCTGCCATTTACTATTTATTTTCCATATATATTATATCTTTTTGTTCCTCAATTTCCTCCATTACTGCCATCCTTTGCTGTTAAAATGTTTACTATCATTATTCTCTTCTTGCTTCTTTTACTATATATTTCTGAGTTATTTTCTTGGTCGTTGCCTTAGGGTGAAAATTAACATCTTAATTTATAATAATCTTGTTTGGATCAATACCAATTTACTTTCAATAGTACACAAAAACCTTGTTCCTATAAGCTCTACCTCCCCTTTATGTTGGTATTTTCACAAATTGTATTTCTATACAAAGACCAGTAATTATTTTATGCAGTTGTCTTTTAAGTCGTATGAAAAAAAAAAAAGCAATAATACAATCTTTTTAAATTCACCTATGTAGTTACTTTTACCAGTGTTCTATAATCCTTGGATTTATCATGGATTCACAGTGGATTTACTGTCTAGTGTCCTTTCTTTTCAGCCTGAAGGACTAGTAGTAGCATTTCTTACATGGCAGGTTTCCTACTGAAAAACTCTGTTTCTGTTTATTTAGGAATATCTTAATTTATCCTTCATTTTTGAGGATAGTTTGCCAGATATAGAAATCTTAGTTGATAGCTTTTTTTTTTCCCAGTATTTTGAGAATATAATCTCACTGTCTTCTGTCTTGCATGGTTTCTTATCTGATAAGACATCAGCTGTTTAATTTTAAGAAGCATTCTTTGTATGTGATGAGTCTCCTCTCTTGGCTGATTGCAAGATTCCCTGGCTTTAGCTTCTCCCCCTCCTTCTGCCCTTCTCCCCACGCCTGTGTGGGCTCTCTCTCTCTTCTCTTTCTCAAATAAAGAAATAAATTCTTTAAAGTACCCCTTAATCAAGAGCTGTGGTTCTCAGTTGGGAGAAATTTTTTTTCCTGATGGGGTATGTGGCATCATCCAGAAATACTTTTGATTGTAATAACTGATAGATAAATGCTATTTTCATACAATGAGGATATGGGGTACTGCTAACCATTCTACAATGCACAGGACAGCATCCACAATGAAGAGTTATCTTACCCAAAATGTCAACAATTGTATCATTCAAAAACCTTACCATAGAAGTAGAGAAGTCCTGGTCCAATAGTATGGACTTTCTGAGCTCAAAATGATGCCTGAAATATTCAGCAATGTCTCCGCGCCCCCCCCCCCCCACGGCTAGTCAAAATCCCAATATCTTCTACCACTATATCATCTCTGGTATCTCTATTCAATAGTTCATGACTTTCCTAGAATTGTTTTCTGCCTGGCCCAAAAGAATCTGTCCCTGAACATGTGCAGCTGAAAATCCAGACAATAACTCATTTCTGGCATTCCTCTTCTATATAACTATTTCCCCTCTGATACTTTGGCCTAAAAATCCCACCTACATCAGAAGTTCCAAATTCGATTTGTTTCTTCCACCTACTAAGAATGCTGCTTTATTTTTGGACTCTACTTTCCTACACTATAGTTTGAGAAGTATCCCTAGTCAAAAATTCAGTGTGAATATGGAGCTCACTCCCCTGCTTTGATGTCCATTGTCTTGAACAAGTTTTTTTCATTTATTTTGTCCACTTTCATAATTATTTTGGCATTACAATTATTATGCCATTATATTTGCCAGAGAAACTGGGCTAAGAAGAATCAACATACGAAAGAGGACATAACTGAAAGAATTATAGAGAAATAGAGCTATGACTTTCAATGAAATGAAAGAATATATGTGTATATATATACACATATATGTCATATATATGCATGTGTGCATACATATATGTATATAATCACACACATATATTTTATATAGAGATTTATATATTACTGAAACTAACCAAAGAAGCATTTTAAACCTCTAACTTTGTATCTTTCCAGTACTAAAATGCAGATGTAATTTTTACATGAGTATTAATATTTCTTATTTACCTTTGCTTGAATTATACTACCAAGTTACAAAATTTAAGCAAAAAATAATCATTTATACTAAATTCTTAATTACAGTTATTTCATCCCTAGGTAATGAACATGTTTTTTGTTTGATGCCTAATAACAATTTCTCATTTACCCTGGTAACATCACTCTTAATTTCTTTTGGAATATTACTCATTCCCCCATCTCTGCCTTGAGTTTTAGGTGAAATTGACCCTACTCTTAACTTGAAGAATGGACTCGGTTGGGCTAAAACCAATCTAAATATATCACCACTTGGACACAGTGACCCAGTCAGATATGGACATGGCCTAAGCCAGTCACATAAACAAAACTTACTGGTAATGCTTGCAAACATTTTTCTTTTCCTCCTTGTGGGACTAGCTGACAGAAGAATGTGGAACCTGGAACTGCTGCCACCACTTTTGCATACATGACATCTAATCAACACGCAAAGGAGTGCACAGTTGAAAGAACTCTCAACATAAAGAATCAGAAGTCTATGGGGTGCCTGGGTGGCTCAGTCGCTAAGCGTCTGCCTTCGGCTCAGGTCATGATCCCAGGGTCCTGGAATCAAGCCCCACATCAGGCTCCCTGCTCAGCGGGAAGCCTGCTTCTCCCTCTCCCACTTCCCACGGCTTGTGTTCCCTCTCTTTCTGTGTCTCTCTCTGTCAAATAAATGAACAAAATCTTAAAAAGAATCAGAAGTCTAAAGACCTTGTGAAACTCTCAATCAAATAGCTCCTGGAGCCAGTTCAGCCTCTGAATTTGAAATTTTTATTTGAATTAACATATTTCTTTTTTTTTTTAATGTTATGTTAGACACCCTACACATTTATTTTTTTTTCTAAAAACCAGTTTGATTTGATTTTCTTTCACTTTCAACCAAAATACTCACAAATTATTTACTCTTATCATAATTATCTATGTTTAAGAAGCCTCCCTCAGCAGGTTAAGGTTTTGGGGAAGAATTTTTACCTAATGGCAGAGTCCCCAAGTCATGGAAGCCTTAATTCCACCTCAAAGAGCTAACCTTGCAGCTCAATCTATACGATTCTCTACATTATCGCTGACCCTCTACCAGGATAAGTCCAGGAGGACCGTCCTGTAGAAAGGCATGACATTTGACCAACACCAGTTCTTTCATATTCTTATCAATCCCTATAGTGATAAATAATTTAATTACGAGACACACCTGAATATTTATTACCTACTTTTGAAAGCAGACCTTAAAAATCACCTTGGTAATTTATATTATTTTTTATTTACTCTTGTTCTGTAGTTATAGAATAAAGTCATTTAAAAACCATTTAAAAATACAGATGGGTATAGAACAAAAAGTGAGAGTTGCCCATTACCAATTCATTGTCATTCAGAACCTTGCCTTATTCATTTTCAGAGTTATGGATTTCCATAGAAATGTATACACTTTTTGTATGGGCCAAGTCTCTGAAATGGCCCCAATGATTCTTACCTCCTAGTAGTCATATGCTCCCCTTACCCGTGGAATGGATTGACTGAATTCCTCCTAAAGCACAGAATATGGCAGAAATGATGGGATATCACTCCTGAGATTAGGCCATAAAAAGACTTTCTTCTTGAGTGCGGTCTCGTTCTCTCTTGGACAACTTGCTCCAGGGGAAGCCAGCTACCACGCTGTGAGGCAGCCCTGTGGAGAGAAACATGTCAGTGACTTTAGAAACAGATTTGCTGAGGCTTGCCAACAGCCCTGTGAATGAACTTGGAAGTGGTTTCTTCCCAGTCAAGCTTGAGATAGCTGCAGTGGTGGCCAACACCTTGACTGCATCCTCATGAGCCTACACCACCTGGCTAAGCTGCTCCCACATTCCAGACCCAAAAACTGTGAGATAATAAATGTTGCTTTAAGCTGCCATAGTTTGAAGTAATTTGTCATGTGGCAATAGAAATCTCATACGTTTTCTTAACATGCATTTCTAATACACATTTCTCCATATTTGGATATTTTTATTAGAGTATACTCTTCTCTTGCATGTCCCAAGTAGGACTCCCACTCCTCCAAATCAAGATGATGTTAAAAACACTAAAATGTTAACATCATTTGTACTTCTTTATATTAAACTTTAAATTGTTCTTATTTATTATCAAAACTTTCATTGGATATGAACCTGTAAGATATAGGTATTATTTAAATTGCTTTTATACATGTTGGCTTCTAAAAATTACCTTTCATCTTTTATTCTGCCATAAATGTTATTTCCTAAAATAATGATCTTGCTTTTTATATATGGTCTTGTTTGGGGCCAGGAGGTATGGGTGATTTTAATGACCACTGTATCTAATTTATTGTTTCTGAAGCTATAAGAACATCAAAGTTTCCTCCAGCACTCTTCTGCCAGACAATGTAGTATCCCAGATAGGGACTGCTCCTGATGGGCTTTTCGAATGGGAAGTCAGGTGGATTAGAGCTGCCCCAGATACATAACCATCCTTGCATCACTGATTTATAATGTAAAATTTTTGAACAAAATATTATCTAAATTCAAAACTATTTTTTTAAAAAGAATAATTCAACATGACCAAATAGACATTACATGAAAGGCTGCTTCACCATTTACAAATTGAACAATGTAATTACTACATTAACAAAGTATAGGATACTAGATGAGAAGAAATTATGTAGTAAAATTTGACCTCCATGCATGATTTTAAAAAAATGTATTTTTTAAATATCCCATGATAATGGAAAATGAATCCCTAGGAAGTCATACTTCTCATCAAAGTCAAACAAAACAAAGGAAAACAAACAAAAAACCCCACTGTGATGGTCAGGATAGCCATAAAACTTATTAAATAGGACTTTAAAATAAAAATTTTAGGAGAGGTTATATTAGATTTGCTGCAAAAACAAAAGTCTCTCCAAATTTCAGTGGTTTGTGGTCACAAACATTTATACTTTTTTTGCTTCCAATATTTTATTTCTCAACTTAGGTGGTATTTATCTAGTTGTATCCTTTATAATTATTTTTTAAAATATTTCATTTATTTATTTGACAGAGAGAGAGAGATCACAAGTAGGCAGAGAGGCAGGCAGAGAGAGAAGGGAAAGCAGAGAGGCCGATGCGGGGCTCAATCCCAGGACGCTGAGATCATGATCTGAGCTGAAGGCAGAGGCTTAACCCACTGAGCCACCCAGGTGCTCCTATAATTATTTTTTAACCTATAAAACTATATATTTATGCTCTATATACTTTAATTATATTTTTAAAAATTTTAAGTTCAAAATATAGGAATGGATGAATTTGCCTAAAAATAGAATTTAGAGTGTGAATGAAAGAGGTACCAGAGCTGAGCCCTAAGGAACTCCAATTAATATTTGAAGATCGGAAGAAAAGAAATTGCTGACAAAGCAAAAGAGAAGCAATTAGAGGAGGAATCAAAAAATCTAGGCGAAAAATGTGTCATGAAAATAAAAAAAAAAAGTGTTTCCAGGAGATATTGGTCAACTTCTTCCAATGTTATTAGAAGTTGCACAAGATGATGACTTTCTATTTGAGCTTTAAAAGAAGCCTTAGGAATGTTCTATTCCATTCCCTCATTTTACACCTGAGATTTAAATAGGAAGGAGGAAAAAAGGAGTGACAGAAGAAGGAAGGAAGGACAGAAGGAAGAAAGGAAAGAAGGAGAGAGGGAGGAAAGAGCCCAGAAAGTGGAAGAGATTTGTACTGTGTTTTAGAAGGGTATTTCTCAAATAGGACTGCGTCCTGTGACTTCCTACTGGGTTCAAGAATCATGACTTTTATTCTGGCCCGAGTGAGTGGGACTGTTATACTTTATGAGTTCGGGCAGGTCTTCTATCATATCTCTAATGCTGGCTTCAGAATATTACAATGCGAAGTGGTGGTTTTATTTAAGGACACTATAATTTTTTAGACTCTCCCATGTTTGTTTTATAGTCCTAACTCCTTCTTCAGTATGGATTGTTGGACATTCAGGAAAAACCACATTCAGCTGCTATGAGCAAAGCCTCACACATATTGAATACTGCAAGGTCTGATGATACAGACTCTTTCTCCCTTTCTCCCTCTCTCCTCTACATTTCATTATTCCATGTGCTAACTTCTGACCATTTGGAAGTCTTCCAATCCCCGGCTTCCTTTCTGGATTATTTCTTGCATTCTATTCATTAATATAACATCTACAAAACATAATTTGCTTATCAGCATTTTCTCCCTGTTTTCTTTTGCTTCTTTATAATAGTTCTGTGACTCTACATTTATCTGGGAGCCAGACTTTTGGAAGCCTAAACATTCTGGAATATATCTGTACATTCAGAATTAAGGACATAGCCTCTGGGCTGTCAAAAGAACTTTCCCAAAACTTAAGCCCGTTACTCCTCAGGCTGCCAAATGATTTACCTTATTAACCACATAATATGCAAAGCTCAAAAAGGCTTGCTGTAGACTTCACCTGTTCGGAGGTAATTGAACACAGGAAATCCAAATGGCAGTAGGAGGTAGTTCTACTGAAGCTAACTCATGTTGTTTGTTAAAGAAGTGATATTTGATAATTAAGGAAGGGAATGAGCAACTACGAAAACAGAAGAATTCTACAAATTTGGCAGTGTAGAACCAGTAATGAAAGTAAATTAATGTAAGTAACCAAAAAAGATCAAATTCAATTCAGTGGAAACCACTTAGGAAGTGAAGGAAGTGTATAATACATCTCAGAAAGATTTTCATAAAAATATTTGTTAGTGTTTACTTGTTCTTTAGTTTTAATGCATAAAAGAGAAGCTGAAGTTTTATTAAGTACTCCTCAGGACTCAGCAGCATTAGAATGATGAAGCGTTCTTGTACCAGAGATGAGAAAAACAGCCACTATGTTTTCATCAGTGATATCTTTTTCTGATTATTTTTGTCTTGTTCTTCAAATGAAATGTTGAATAACTACCTCTGTCTCTCACCCACACAAATTCCAATATATCTAGTTTTTCCCTTGTTTGTATCTGTGAATCTGTTTATTTGCAGTAACATCTTGCATGAAACATGTACTACCAAAATAAAAGCAAATTACTAAGTTCCTTTACACGTCTAATTAGATGATAGGACTAATGACAATAATAATTTGAAATGAGTCCCTGATCTCCTGCACATAGATTCAATCTATTTTATTATTATTTTCAAATAGCTAAAGCTTATTTCCTTATAAAATAATGTTTAAAAACATTGAATATTAAATAAAAGAATCATCCATGATTTCACCATGTTAAATAATACAATTTTAATTTTTATTTATTTATTTGAGAGAGAGCAAGATAGGGCATGAGCTGGGGGAGGGGTAGAAGGGGAGGGAGAACAAGACCCCTGCTGCGTAGGGAGCCTAGGGTGGGAGGGCTGGATTCCAGGACCCCAGGATCATCACCTGATCTGAAGGCAGATGCTTAACCCACTGAGCCACCCAGGTGCCCCAGAATAATACAATTTTGATATCTGAATAAATCCTTTGTTTTTTTCCATCTGTGCATACGTTTGCTGTGGTTCTAACAATGCTCTATTCACAGTCTCTTTTGCTTTTCATCTAATATCATACCCTAGTAAACACTGCTTACATATTTTCTAAGATTTTTTTCTAGTGGTAATGTACACATAACAAAATTTGCTATCGTAACCATTTTAAAGAATTTTTTAGACAATTTATAAGATTTTTAAAATGTTCATTTAAAAAACGTTATAACTGGGGCACCTGCATGGCTCAGTGAGTTAAAGCCTCTGCCTTAGGCTCAGGTCATGATCTCAGGGTCCTGGGATTGGTCCTCGCATTGGCCTCTCTGCTCAGCAGGGAGCCTGCTTCCCGCCCCCTGCCCCCCCCCCCCGCCTGCCTCTCTGCCTACTTGTGATCTCTCTCTGTCAAATAAATAAATTAATTAAATTAAATTAAATTTTTTCTTAAAAGACATTTTTCCCACAAATGAATCACCAGTTTCAATCTCCTGTATCAGCAGCAATGTATGAGCTTAACAGTTTCAGAGCTACTTGAAAAGACCTCTATGGTAAATCATTTTCATAATTCAGATACTTGTTCCTCATTTATCAGATGTGTTAGTTTGTACTTTATATTTCAGCTTATCTTAGGTCAAGGCATACATGAACGCTTCAAAGCTAAAGTTCTCCACTGTGCAATCAACGCCATTGACATACAGAATTACTTCTCTATCACTTTCTAGGAAGGTAGAGTATGCTGTAATGCTTAATAATTTCTATTTTTATTCTTCAAAGTATCATTATGAGATATTTTAAAAAATAGCAGCACAACAATTGCAGGTATGGTGATGGCTGGTGATGATTAGAGTAACTGCTTTGAAGTCTGTTGGAAATTTTCAGACTTGTCATCAGCATCAGGGAGACAAGCAGATGATCGTCATGTAAAAATTCAGTTTATAAAGGAATATTTTTTTATCAAAGAAAAATGTAAATATAAATGTGCTAATAAAGTGTACAAATGTTTGACAAAAGTAATTGGAAATTTGAGGCCAGCTGTCATGTGATTAACATTAAAAATAAAATTCTAAATATATAGAGATGTGGCTATATGTAAATTAATCAAATATTGTATCGCACATGAGTAATTTATGCTACATACATTCTGGCAGAAGAAAAATTAGCTAAAGTTAATTAACTGCTTGTCAAAACATCGTTGCTTATGACTGTAATGACAAATTCCAACCAAGCGGTTCCAGTGGCTAGAGTGTTTTATCTTCACACCGCAAAGGAGACAGGGCAGAATCTGTATTTGCTGGGGAGAGTGGGCAAGATAGAAAAGGGGACTACTAGAGGAAAATGTGTTACCAGAATATTCTAAAAGCTCTGGGTCATAAAGGTAGCCCTTATCACAGATTCTATTGCTGTTTAGGATTCTGAGACTTAAAATACCCCACATTAGCCCTTCCTAGTATGTGCCTGCTTTGGTAATCTGCTCATTTCATTTCCTAATTATGACTTCTATGACTATTTCAAGGTTGGTCCTCACAGGCGGAAGCAAAAGACAAATCCTATGGGAGCTGTCAAAAATTATAGGAAGGGGGGCGCCTGGGTGGCTCAGTTGGTTAAGTGTTTGCTGTTGGCTCACATCATGACCTCAGGCTTCTGGGACCTAGGGGCCCCACCTCCAGCTCCAGGAATCCCACCTTGGGCTCCCTGCTCAGCGGGAAGTCTGCTTCTCCCTCTCCCTCTGCCGTTCCCCCTGCTCGTACTCTCTCTCTCAAATAAGTAAAATCTTTTTAAAAAATTCTATGAAGGTGCTCTAGCAAATATCTTCCTGGAAGGTGAAATTCCTTTAAGAGTAAACGAAGTCCGTAATCTCCTAAATTCATAATAAGACCTAGAATACAGAAATTGAAAACCTACAATGAGGAAGTAATGAATTCTCAGGAATAAACCAGCTCAGTAGAAACACGGGAAACATCTAAAAGAGTCTGATGCCAAGCCTCCACATGAACTGGATCAGCATCTCCAGGCAGAGGAGCTCCGTAAAGGGCACTTGTGAAAATTCCTCATTCTTTAAGGTCTAGTGGGGGTTTACAGCCAGGCTGTAAACAATTCCATCCTAATTACATTTCTAGAGCCCTTGACAATTTCCAAAACACGTTCTCATTCATTATCTCATTTGATCTTCATTAGCAACACAATGAATTACAGGTCAGAGATTAGAATCTTCATTTTATGAATCAAAACATTTGAAGTCCTTAAGAAGCAAAATAACATCCCCCAAATAACACAGATTTGTTATTTGTGTTACAGATGTTATTTGTGGGTACAGATTTTAAGATCAGAAAGAGGAAGCAGAATATGAAGTGTAGAAATCTAAGGAGTTTGAGGAGAGAGGCCCCAGAACCTAAGAGGAACATGTAAAAAATTAAATGGAGGCCCCCAAAGACAATTTTGCCTGTGGTGTTTTTGTTGTTCCTACTGTCGATGTTATAAACCCACAACGTGTGTGGTCCATCACAGAATACTGCTGAGGACGGACAATCTGCAAGCCAGAGGAGACCACAACATACCAAGCACTTACAAGTTCAAGTCCTTGAGAGGCAACTTGGTCGGCCTTTTGCCCTCCTACTCTCCCTGGCTACTCCCTGCCACATACTTTTGACTGACAGCATCAAAGTAAATGTTGAATTACCCCAAAATATTCAATTGCATTTTTCTAAAACAGTAAGTGAGATGACATAATTTTCAGAAAATATATTTTACAGTTTGTCTCCATTCTGCAAATGTTCCTCCACTCAGCTACTTCATTTGATTTTTCTCTCCTGGGCCTTCAGCCTCTAGCCCTCTCCCTAGGAATCCATTCATTATCAGTTGCACAAGGAAAGAATCCTTCCTTTTTTGGAGAGGAAAGGAAGGAGGAAAATTGCTTTGGAAACAATAGGATTACTATTGGTGGGGTGGAGAGGTGAAACCTGTGACCATGCCCCTGTTAATTATTTATGTTCAGCCACACTTTTGGGAAGCTGGGAAACAGGTGACTCCCCAGGAAACCAACATGAGCCTCAAGCATTTAATACTTCCCTCTCCAAGACTTTGCCCTCATTATAGGGAGGGAAGATTGCATGGGAGTAGTTAGCCACTAGCACTCACTTGTGCCGTAAGTCATAGTACTGATGCTTATACCTTGATGGCAGTATATTGGTGGACCTAATTCCCATCACCCTGACTGTGGGGCATCCTCTAATCAGTAGATTTCCTCACACCCACCCAAGGGAATTTCAGTTCAAGTACTAACTTTTAGAAACACAGGAACACTTTAGTCACTTTTGCCTTCTCGCATTTGCCCTAGAGCCTCCCCTTTGAATTTCATTCTGGTTCCTTGATAACTAATAAATTTGCCTCTTTTTCTACCCTAGCTCAGTTGACTGTATCTATAGATGAAATTTGCAGGCGTAGGAGAGACACACTCCAGTTCTTAATTTCTACAAATCACTCTCATATGAAGTTGACTTGGGTGCCTTTAAGTATCTATTTCTTATATTGTCTCTAAGCAAATGGCATGCCTTAGTTCTCGTCTGGACACAAAGATGGAACAGTATGCCTCTTCTCATAAATATTTACCAATAATTGTGGCATCTGATTATGATTAATGATTCAGCCTAACATACAGTCATTCTGAGCAGTGAGTCAGTCTCCCTAGAGACTTCAGTTTTCGTAACTTTGAGTTCATATAATACTTTATAGTGTCAGACTTGGCAGGCTCTTCAAAGAATACTGGCTATTTTTTGACTCCAGAACAGCCAATTCCTGAACTATCTCTCTCTTAATTTAGTGAATTTTCAGAGGTTTGGTTGTTTTAAAATATTGTAATTAACTCAGTGTGGCCTTAATGATTTTATTATTCCAGTAAGTGCAGACATGATATCGTTTTCTACCAACACCCTCTGTCCACAAGTATTTCAACAGTTTTGCAATTACAATAGTCTCTCTAAACTCTTGTACAGAGAGATAAATTGGATTTAAAGTATAATCATGTGCCTATGTAAAGTCTAAAATCCTGACATCCTCCAAAATAGAACTTTTAAAAATAAATTTGGTATCTACATAGTCTCAAGTCAAAAGAGTGACATGGTTTGAGGAATTACAATGAGCAACCAATGAAATTTTAATGGAAACTTGAAATATTTGCTTACATGAACAATGATGAAGCTCTAAGTACACTGTTTTCAGGAATACCCTTTGCTCTCCTACCTGCTTCCTTTATAGTCCAGATATTTCAGACAATTTCATCCTAATTCTTCCATCTTTCCCTTCATTTCCAGCTCCATGCAAGTATTTTCTTCTTTTCTACTCTTTTGTAATCCCATCATTGTCTGAAGTAATTTAACCTAATATCTCTTACCAATTAAAAACACTCTCCAAAGAGGAGAGAGAAGAGCAAAACTGAACTCATGGACACAGGATTCTAGAGATGGAGGGCAAAACTGTGAACCTGCCAATGTCAATTCTTTTTGCATCACTAGGGAGTCCAAACTAAAGTACAATTTGAATTAATGTTTCTTCTACTTACTCTTCCTTAACAACCAACCAACTTCATTTTCTGGATATAAAGTATCAATAAATGTAATCTGAGAAAGCATTACCATTTCATGGAACATAGTCCTCCCAATTTCTAGAAAGCTGTGGAATCTAAGAATAGCTATCGGAACACTGCCTCGATTTGAGATCTATCAGTAGCAATCATGACTGTACTCAGCACCATGGGATGATGCTAGTTGGAGAGAGGCAATAAAAATCTTGTGATATTGTTAAGGACAAAATGAGAACAAAGAAATCATCTGAAATCTTAGGGAGAGCCTCCAATGGGCAGATGACGGAAATACTACAGTGAAACCGATCTGAAGATGGGAAAATGAATAATTCAAATGTAAACACTGAAAGGTGTTGAATTAAATTTAATAAAATGCTAATGATGGTTGTGTCGGATGTCTTCTACTCGGCTCTCCAGATCCACTCTCTACCCTTTCCCACCATGATCTGTGCTCCAAAGGGCTAATCTGTATTGATTCTCTCCACAGGCTCCCTTGTATTTTGGCTTATCTTTGGTTGGCTGTTTTGTTTGTGTGTTTTTTTGTTTTGTTTTTTGTTTGTGTGTTTTTATTTTTTGTCAAAGAGAAGTAGGGACAGGCAACAGTTGGATGGGAAGAGAGGGAGGTTTGCCAACATTTTTATATTTCCAGATCTCTCTCACCAGCTTACCATGATTTGGCCTATCAGATATCCCTGCCAAAGCAGTTACTCTTTCTGATTTCTTCCTTGCCCTTTCTTGCTACCCTTTTGGTACTGCAATATCCCTTGCTGATATCCCTATAACCCACCCACTCTTTTTTTTTTAATTTTTTATTAACATATAATGTATTACTTGCCCCAGGGTACATGTCTGTGAATCATCAGGCTTACACATTTCACAGCATTTGCCGTAGCACATACCCTCCCCAATGTCCATAACCCTACCTCGCCCACCTCCCAGCAACCCTTAGTTTGTTTTGTGAGTTTAGGAGTCTCTTAAGGTTTGTCTCCTTCCCCATCCCATCTTGTTTCATTTCTCTTCCCCACCCCCCACAAGCCCCTGCCCTGCCTCTCAAATTCTTCATATCAGAGCAATTATGTGATAATTGTCTTTCTCTGACTGACTTATTTCGCTTAGCATAATACCCTCTAGTTCTATCCACATCGTTGCAAATGGCAAGATTTCATTTCTCTTGATTAACCCACCCACTCTTTTATAACTGGTTCCTTTATCAAATTCCCCTCAATTACTAAGTTCAAGTGTGCTGTTTCTTGATAGCACCCTAATTCAGATTTCTTAAAAGGAATAACAAAGATTACCATGCTCTTAAATGCTGAAAACAATTTCCCAACAAATTATTCCCTTGTTCTTATCATACATCAACTTCCCAAAATTTTCTCCCATCAATATTCTTTATAGTATGATATAGCCTCATACGCTTGAGCTAAAGTAAATAACTCTAGGGATGCCTGGGTGGCTCAGTTGGTTAAGTGTCTGCCTTTGGCTCAGGTCATGATCCTAGTGTCCTGGGATTGAGTCCTGCATCAGGCTCCTTGCTCAGGAGGGAGCTGCTTCTCCCTCTGCCATTCCCTCTGCCTGTGCTGTCTGTCTGTCTTTCTCTCTCTCTCTCTCTCTCCCCCCCCCCGACAAATAAAATCTTAAAAAACAAACTCTAGCACATACAATTAAAAATACTGTACTAGAAATTATATTATTTGGCTTTGTATTACACTACTTTTTGATATGGGATGGGGAATAAATTTGTTTTCAAAGACATCTTGTGTTTGTGCTTCAGTTTGCCTTTGAGGGTTGAGAATAAAATGGTTCCCAGAAGACTGCTAGATTATAGAAAAAAATCTATGCTAAGATGAAAATCGGACTGAGATTTTAATAAAGTATCCTCCTCACCTCATTACACATGAACTTCTTCATAAATACAAGTCATGTTAGCATCACATGGAAACAGAATGGTGTGAAGAATATTAGGGGACCCTCTAATAATCCCAAATTGTCTCCTTCTTACAAGTGTTAGATGCTTGAAAAGCTTCCATTAGGTATTCTTTGGGTTTGGTTAAGCATTGCCCTCTTCTATCTTCTCTCTAACCTCTTCTTTGCAGATGCGTTCATCTATACGATAGGAGCCACACAATATATCACAAACAGCTGACAGTAAATTGTCCTTTTTTTTTTTTAAGATTTTATTTATTTGTTTGAAAGAGAGAAAGAAAGAGAGAGATGGAGCATGACCAGGGGGAGGGGCAGAGGGAGAAGTAGATCAGGAAGCCAAACTTGGGAGTAGATCCCAAGACACTGGGATCATGACCTGAAGGCAGACACTTAACCAACTGAGTCACCCATTGTATCTCTGACAGTAATTTTCTATCAGATCTTCTCAGCGGCCAGAGGAAGGCACTGGAGCTGCCAGGAGAAGGGGGCTTCGTAAACATGCTCTTCCCAGCAAACGGAGCAGAGAAGAGCAGCATGGAGATGCTTTATTTGCTCCTAACTGATGTTCTTCACAATTCACCTTTCTGTATGTGAGCAGCACAACTTTTTCAGGAAAGCCCTCAGAAAGAGGAAGACAGAGAAGGAGGAAAAGAAAAAAGAAAAGAAGGTAGTTGCTCTTTTGAAGCCTTCCATTAAATCCATGTAGCAACCCATGGCTCCGTTGCCCTAAGCTAAGTTAATGAAATAATTTCTGGCTCCCCGCAATGGCCACAATCGCCAAACTGTGGAAAGAACAAAAATGCCCTTCAACAGATGGATGGATAAGGAAGATGTGGTACATCTATACAATGGAATATTATGCCTCCATCAGAAAGGATGAATATCCAACTTTTGTATCAACATGGACAGGACTAGAAGAGATTATGCGGAGTGAAATAAGCCAAGCGGAGAGAGTCAATTATCTTATGGTCTCAGTTACATGTGGCGTATAAAGAAAATCATGGAAGACATTGTGAAAAGGAAGGGAAGGGTGAATGGGGGGAAATCGGAGGGGGCGATGAACCAGGAGAGACTGTGGACTCTGAGCAACAAACTGAGTGGTTTGGAGGGGAGGGGGGTAGAGGGTTGGGCAAACCTGGTGATGGGTATCGAGAAGGGCACGTATTGCATGGAGCACTGGGTGTGGTGCATGAACAATCAATCTCGTAACACTGAAAAATTAAAATAAACATATTTGGGGAGAAAAAAAAGAATATAGAAAAATAATAATAATAATTTCTGGCTCCCTATTCCCTATCAGTGATAAAACAAATTGTTCTTTTACCTCCTGCTAAAGATTAACCTCACAATGACACAAGAGATCACCACGCTCATAAGATTTTACCTGCAAATGAGAAACTCCAAAACCTAGAAAAGTCCTCAAGGACTGAATTTTTAATGTTAGCATATCAGTCCTGATGATGGACGGTCTGAGCTTCAGAAAGCCTCAAGGGGGGTCCTCGGTCCCATCCCACAGGTGGCCAGAAATCCTGCAAATACGTATGTCTGCCTTCACCCGGGCATCAGCGATTATCTGCATGGTTCCCCTGCCATACACTTTCAACTCTTTTATGCTCTGCAGCTTAAAATTCTAGACCATCTAAGTATCAAGAAAGTAAGAAAAGGAATCGGATATAGGACACATAGTAGAGGGAAGTCAAGAAAAACCACAATAACAGCATCAAAAGCAACTGTAACAAAAGCCTGGTCCTGGGGGAAGAAGAAGGCATATTAATTCTCTGAGCTAATCTGCTTGTTTGTTTGAATGTGTTCCAACCTTCTCCTCAGTTATATGCTCAGAACCAGCCCGGGTTAGCTGCATGCCAATCTCTTTGAGAACTCCTTTATGCCCAGGTGTGTATTCTGGTCTTGAACCCTAACGTTTTCTCTCTCTGTTGAATTTGTTGAATCACTCAGTTGGAAGGATTTTTCTGACTCAAACCTCTTCTTAGCTGGCCCACTGTGACACTCTCATTTGGACACAGCTGCTCTTGCTGTCTTCAAAGGGAACATTTTACTCTGCCCTAAACTCTATGCACATTTACTACTGTTAGCCTCAGCAATTGCACTACAATGATTTAAGTCCTTTAGGAGCACCCTAAAGGGCCCTTCAATATTTACCTTCGTTTCTACTTAGTGTCATGTACAGGACAGAACTCTTGTGTTCCAAGCCATCAATCAACTCATCTTTATAGATTATGATAAAGTTAGTGCCTAAATGTTCACATTTGCCATTTCAAAGACAAATAGAAGGACTACATTTCCCAATTTTTACTCCAAATTTCTAATTCCATGCTGTCAGTTCTTTAAAGGAGTATGCTTTTCCCTCACTACTGTGTGCTGAATATGCAGGTAACACCCTCTTTTCTTCAAATACCCTGCAATTTCATGCCTCTTCTAGTCTCTCCTTTATACATTTTCATGTAATTTTTCTAGTTTTCATATTGTAAATTATCTTCCCTGCCTCATAGTTGCAGGAAGAAAAATAAAGACCTCTGTTGGGTTGACATTTAAAGGTTTATTATTCTCTCTTTGATACATGAGCTTAATGCTCATTAACACTAAAATGGACTGGCTAAGGAAAAAAAAAGAAAACTGCCTTCAAAGATCCTGGGATAAATAATGTAACACAGTCTCCTCTTTTCCTCCTCACTAAAATGATATTAACCAATTCCACATTCCTTCAAAATAAGCTTTTAAAAGTTTAATACTGTCTGCCTTTGCTTTTCAAGGGTGTGCTAAGGCTGTCTTGGAGTCCGATTGCTTTGTTAGGAATTCTTTTTCCTCAAAAGAGATTTAATATATCCTCATCCATTCCATTGTCTATATCTGTTCTTTAAGATTAAATTTAAAGCAGCCTCAAAACACCAAATTATTTGAAACTCAGTATCAAACATGTAATCCTTTGGAAAACATGATCAGTTGGTCCTCTTAAGATTTGGGGGAGCTCTGGGCGCCTGGGCGGCTCAGTTGGTTAAGCAACTGCCTTTGGCTCAGGTCATGATCCCGGAGTCCCGGAATCGAGTCCCATATCGGACTCCTGGCTCTGCGGGAAGTCTGCTTCTCCCTCTGCCCTTCTCCCCTCTCATTTTCAGTCTCTCGCTCTCTAATAAATAAATAAAAATCTTAAAAAAAAAAAAAGATTTGGGGGAGCTCTGATCGTTGTTTTTTTTTTTTTTAAAAAAAAACTGGGGTGCCTGAGTGGCTCAGGGGGTTAAAACCTCTTGCTTACGCTCAGGTCATGATCTCAGAGTCCTGAGATGGAGCCCTGCATTGGGCTCTCTGCTCAACGGGGAGCCTGCTTCCCCCTCTCTCTCTGCCTGCCTCTCTGCCTACTTGTGGTCTATATCTCTCTGTCAAATAAATAAATAAAATCTTAAAAAAAAAAACCCACAAAAACCATGAACATGAGTATCTAAATCAATGTTTTTCCTTAATAAGACAAATTTTTTTTTTCAGAATCCCTTTCTGCTCCATATTTGTACCAGTTTCCTTCTGTATACATTTATATCTCTCTTCTATCAGAACATGAAAACGGGCTATAGTCAAAATTACCAAAACTCTGCATGGAATTATGAGGAGCACAGTTTGTTTCTCTGGCCCTTTAAATCTGACCTTTTCATACCGCATCAGCCAAGTATATATTGCACCATAGGAGTCTAAAGGCAATTTTAT
The DNA here is from genome assembly GCA_028533885.1 of Nasua narica. Lineage (NCBI taxonomy): Eukaryota > Metazoa > Chordata > Mammalia > Carnivora > Procyonidae > Nasua > Nasua narica. The sequence goes on along the minus strand of CM052810.1, from coordinate 105,009,350 downwards.
ATAACTTTTCACAGGTGACTATTATATACGAATCCCATATCGGAAATAGTTCAGGAAAGCTGCTATGTTCTCTCCATCATGAACTTCTAATTTGTCAAACAGTATTAAACCCTGGAATTTCCTGAGATGAAAACACTTGGATTTCCTGGAACCAGTATCAAAATTCTCCAAAGGGACAAGGAGCTGCTGATTTTGTAAGGTGGGTGCCAATTATCAGAAGTCCTTCCTCAGGGATCTTAACCTAAGTGGATAGCCTTCTATCTCTATGATAGTTTGGAAAACAGAAGTTCTCCAGGAATGGGAGGAACGAGGCAACTTGTACTGGTCCTAACTTCAATTCCTCCCTGGGGTTCCCTTTCCAGAATTTTCCATTTGCTCAAAATCTCCCTCCTCAAGTTTCAGATAATCAGGATTATCTCAGGGTTCAGTTTTGTGTAGCAGACCGCATGCAGAGATAACAAGATAGCTCCAGTTTTCATATCTGATGGGCCCCCATGCTTTAGCAGTCTGGATAGCAGAGCAACATTTTCCATAAGCTAGCCTGACACAGAGAGTCAAAGACCAAGTAGGTCCTCACCTTTCCTATGTCAGACCTAGAAATGAGAATCAGCTGACTTGGGCTTCGTTCAGGGAAAACGAAAAGTCAAACATATTAATTCCCGACTGTGTCTTCCTCGATTTTAACAAGACATTGACTAGCCTTTGGTGCCGAGGTTTATATCAATACTTCTCAGATGTTAATGGGTCTGTGACTCTGAGAATCTTCTTATGATGCAGATCCTGATCCAGTGGGTCTGGGATTTGGCCCGAGATTCTGCGTTTCTCATCGTCTCCCAGGTGACACTGGTCTGATGTTGGTTCACAGATGACACTGGACAAACACGAGACTGCAAAAGCTTAGAAGGTGGCAGACTATGATGTATAAAAGCATTCTCTGGAGGGCTTAGTTAAAATTCAGAGTCCCAAACTCCATGCTGAGAGCTTCTCAGGTGCAGCCCAAACATCAGCCTTTTTAAAAAAGTACTCCTGAGGTTCAGGCTTGAGGGCATTAGTAGATCACTTCTGAAGAAAGACAAGTTCAGGGTGTGATGGATTCAGCTGTGGGCAAAGCATCAGACCAAGGGGCCAATCCTGGCTTTCCAACTTACTAAACCTGTGATTCTGAGATAAGAAATTAAATATCCTTTAGGCATTGCTCCTAAGGCAAAAAAAAAAAAAAAAAAGGTTATGTATTGTCTGCCCTGTTGGCATCCTGCCATTGCTGTGAAGTTCCAACGGGATCGTGTATGTTCACAAGCTCTACAAAGGTAAGCTGTCTGGCAGCCCTCTGTAATCATTTCCAGAGTCATTTGATACCGAGATGTCACCACTTTCTTCCTGATGTGTCGCCAGCCCGGCTTTTCCAGCCTTTGAAATATTCAGAGAGGATCACAGTAATATGCTCTGAGGGAGTCCTGGAACCTCACCAGGAAGGCTCAGATGCTGAGAAATGCAGCAGAGCATTTACTTAGGAGAGTCAGTCACAGAGACAGGTCTTTCTTGACAGCAACAATTACAGATGCAAATTTGAATCTATAAAGCCCCAGTTTCCTACAAGATCACTTTTCTCTTCACGCTCCAATAATATCTTTGATATTCTCTTGTTCTTGGAGCCTAAAGCTTTAGACCTGTAGAATACAGTGATTAAACATTGTTTTCCTCTCTGACTAGCAAAAAAAAAAAAAAAAAAAAGGATCAGCGATCATTGGTGTTTGCATCAGATATGACTCTGAGACTAAAGTAAGGGTTTTGATAAATTGAAAACAAAGCATCTGTCAAGTGATACTCTAGCTCTTCTATTTCTTCCATTTCACTGAACATCTATTCAATCTCGCAGTTCCATCAGCCAACAGAAAATATCCTCTCTTCTTTCCAAGGGTGCCCCCCCACCCCCAGGTCCCTTGCGTTCAACATCTGTTGTTTATTCAAGATGTTGGAAATTCCCTTTGGGAAGAGATAATTCAAAGATATACAAATGTATGATTCCTTGGAAGTAATTATCTGAGCCAATACAAAATACAATTTAAAAATATTGATTTTTAAAATAAAAATAAGTACAACTGGATATATAAAAATGCACTGCAGTTATCTGAATCCACATTCATGTCAAAATATAGATACACATAATGTGCACACACACACATATATGCACAAGAATTTTTAAAAGTCCTTCATAACTCAAAACAATTTTGCATACAAAACTTGCACTGAGCTCAACTGAGTTGGTGACCCTTGGTAAGACTTGCAGGAACCTGGGTATTATAAAGGTCTTCAGGAAAATTCTTCCCTTCACATCCACTGACCACTCATCTGCCTGCACCCAAACCCCAAATACCTTCCCTAGCAGACTGATGCCTGAAATTGTCACGTAGAAAGTCTCTCTTTGGAGGTAAAAAGAAAAGACCCATGTGAAACATTGTCAACTGTATATATCATGTGAGTAAATGTCCTCCTTTCAGAACGATGTCTGTATTAGTTTCCTATTACTACTGTAACAAATTACCACAAATATAGTGGCTTAAAGCAACACAAATTATTTATCTTACAGTTCTGAAAGTCAGAGACCCACCCTGGGTACCACTGTGCCACAATCAAAGTGTTAGCAGCCTCCATTCCTAAGGACACTCTAGGGGAGAATCCATTCCCTTGCCTTGTCCCGCTTGTAGAAGCCACCCTTTCCTTAGTTCATGGTTCCTCCCTACATCTTCCTAGCCAATAGCAGAGCATCTTCAAATACCTCTTTCTCTGATCTCTGTTTTTGTCTTCATGCTCCTTTTCTGACTCTTCTGCCTCCCTCTTTCTTATGATTACATTGACCCAATCCAGATAATCCAGGCCAATCTCATCTCAAGGTCCTTAATCACATCTGCAAAACCTATTTTGCCATATAAGGTGATACATTCATGATTTCAAGGATTACGACATGAACATATTCAGCAGTCCATTATTCTCCCTACCAGTGTGTCTAGAAACTATCCTATAAAGACACTGGTTCTGATAATAGGGCACAGGAAGTAAAGAGGTTACAAGGCAAAACATGGAAAAGAATGAGTGGGACACTGAAAGTTGCTGAGTACTGAGCACTTGGGAAAGAGAAGATATGCCCAGATTAGGGAGAAATGCCCTAACAAAGGAGATGAACAATGATGAAATCAAACTTCATCTACTTCACAGTTTTATTTAGGCTCTGCTACAAAATGAAAAACATGTAGGCAATAAGCACAAATACGCTTATGACTACATATACATGTATGTACCTACAGAAATACATATATACATATCAAATGGGAATTGTGCCAGTTGTTTTTTGGTGGTGTCATATGGGTAATTTTTTTCTGTCATTTCTCTTTATTCTACCATCTAAATATCCTCCACTCCTGTTGCAAACTGCCCTCATCTAGATTATATTTCTTCTCTCTGGGATTACTACAGTAGCCTCTAAAATGTCTCTTTAAGTTTGCTCTTTGATTTTTATTAAAAACTTTTTTTTTAATTTGAGTATAATTGACACACAATGTTACATTAGTTTCAGGTGTCCAACACAGTGATTCAACAAGTTTAGACATTATGCTATGCTCACCACAAGTGTAGCTACCATTTGTTACAATATGACACTATTATAAGACCACGGGCTATATTCTTTAAGCTATGCCTTTTACCTTCATTACTTAATCATTCCATAACTAGAAACTTGTACCTCCCACTCTCCTTCATTTTCCCCATTCTCTTGGCCCCCTTGCTTCTGGCAACCATCAATTTGTTCTTTGTATTTATAGGTCTGATTCTATTTTTTGTTCGTTTGCTTGTTTACTCATTTATTTTTTTGGAGTTCACATAAAAGTGAAATCCTGGTGGCTCCTTTAATGCCTTCTCCATGCATCATTCATAAATATCATGCTAAACTGCCTATCTGCCACCTGAGCCCTCACCGCTTCTCCAACCTCAGATCTCTGCTCACTTTCTCACACTCTGCTTCAGCCACACTGAATTTTGTGATGATCCTTGACGCTAGGTCGCCTGCATGTTCTCCCACAGTACCCTAAGTACCTCCCCTACTGTTTCATGCTGTCTCCATTTTTTGTTAGACTGTATCTCCATAAGGGCAGGGATTGTTATACCCAGCATAACATATTGCCCAGCATATAATAATTTCTAGCAATGTGTTTAATAAGCAAATGTACCATTTTAAAAATGATAGTAAAGATACCTTTCCCTCTATTTTCAGATAGGAACACAGTGCTTCTGCCCTCCCCAACATCCCCTCATAGCTACTGCTTCCAGGAACAACCTTAGCAGTGAGAGCCCAACGGACACTGGTCCACATCCAAAGCCACGGTGATACGCTTCAGAAAACCAATCAGTGAGACAACACAGAAATTACTAATTACGGATGAACTGTGATCATAGTGAATAACAGTACAAGCAAGTGCCTGTATACATCTCTAGAAAATCTAAGATAGCTTTGTTGCTATAGTGGCATTATGGGTAAGAGCTTTCTATCTTTAAAATGCTTCTCAATTTGGTTCATGTATCTCCTTTCAGGGAAAGTGCTTGTTATCATTTACAATGAACTAGCGAGACAGAGCATGGCACATATGTATGAAGACACACCTGCATACTGCTGAGTTCAGTCGAGTGGTGTTTTCTTTACGTGTCTCCAGATAATTAGCTTTTTTTATACAAACTTGACAGATTTGATAAGTGTTTGCTGGTCCACAAGAGTGGATTTTTTTTTTTCATTTTTGAAGCAGGCTCATAGCAAATATCCAATAACACTGCCATAGATATGATTTTTATTTCATGGGTTAGACCATTTGCCAGAAACTTCAGCAGGAGGAAGGCTAATGCCTTGGGTTTCAGCTCAAGAAGCAGAAGTCACCTTATAGTTTTTAGTTAACCTCCAAGATAGCATGGCATCAGGGATGGTGGTTTAGAAAGGCAGAGCTCAGGCCCTCACCAGAGTAAAGAAAGCAAATGCTCACATATGAAATCTTTTAAAAAATGGTCTGTTGTTTCATGTGCTATTCTGTGACCCTAGGTTATGAGTAAAACAATGGAAAAATCACAGCCCCCAACTCCAGTGAGTTGGTGAGGAAGCCAGATGATATTTTGAGCACTGTCTTCACAGTACAGATGTTGATATCTTTTCTTTTTCAAACTAAAACTCAAAATGCGACATCTTATATAAATACTGCAATAGTGAAAAAAAATAGCTTCATGGCTGTTTTCTGAAACGATAAAGCCACTATATCATTCTTAATTACAACCCAACTGGTGAATCTTTTATCTTAATCTTGGTATTTCTATCAATACTGCCTGTTTAACAATCATGACTATGACTGGTAGCCACAGTCAGATTAATGGATCCTTGAGGCTCTGTCAGATAAATCCTTAGGAATCAATCCTGTTTATTTTTAAAAGTTTTTTTGGCTAAGACATTTAAAGAATCTCTAATAAACAAATGAAAAAAGCAAGGGAAACAGAAAAGAGTCTAGGTTTGGATCTTCTAAATTTCATAGCTAACAATTCAGAAAAGGTATTTATTCGGTCATGTTTATATAGCAATATGAGTAATTGCAGTATCAGGTTATATTTTCAAAAATGGATAATACTAAATCAACCTTATTCTGCCTTTCTTTTATATACAGACTTGTAGCACTGAAGTCTATCATCAGTTTTACTAAAGAACTATCTAGAAATGTCATGCAAGGTACATGATAAGGCTTTTAAGGGTCAGGGGGTGCCTAAGATGTGGGAATTTTAAAAATCATACCTTGGTCCTTCTCTCGGTTATTCTATAGAGAGTACTGGACATTGAAAAATATTTTGTCACAGAAAGTCACAGAAGTGCAAAACAAATGAAATAAGGAGACCAGTATGGTATTTTGGGTCCTATTAACATAGTAGGTGCTTAATCCTTAACAGTTTGGTGGTGGTGCATAATAAAGTGAGTCTTACTCAGAGGTAGCCGCTTTAACAGTGACAGCTTTTCAGGAAGCAGTGGCACCAGAATTCTGTAATAACTTCTTAGAGAGTAAATCACTTTTTAAATAATACAATAGCCACGACGAAGCATATAGGTAATGGTTCTCTGGCTCTCATTTTAAATAATACTTTCTCAGTGTGGTTTTGATTTGAGTCTCTCTGATGGCTAAGGATGATGAACATTTTTTCATGTGTTTGTTAGCCATTTGTATGTCTTCTTTGGAGAAGTGTCTATTCATGTGGAACACTGCAAAAATAAAATAAAATTAAAAAAAAATAAATAAATAATGCTTTATGTGTGAAGTAGCCAAGCTACAAGACACCTTTGAAACTTCAAATATCCCTAGGGGCCCCTGGGTGGCTCAGTGGGTTAAAGCCTCTACCTTTAGCTCAGGTCATGATCTCGGGGTCCTGGGATTGATTTCCGCATCGGGCTCTCTGCTCAGCAGGAAGCCTGCTTCCCCCTCTCTCTCTGCCTGTCTCTCTCCCTACTTGTAATCTCTCTCCCTGTTAAATAAATTAATAAAATCTTAGAAAGAAAGAAAGAAAGAAAGAAAGAAAGAAAGAAAGAAAGAAAGAAAGAAAGAAAGAAAGAAAGAGAAAGAAACTTCAAACATCCCTGCTTAGTTTGGGAGTTCAAGGCTACCTACCTAGTACTAAAATTCTTAGCTAAAAACAAAAGTAATCATAACATCAAAAATTATAGGTACCATTTTTTTGGGACAAACAATCAATTGAAAATGAGAAAGACTGGGTCTCTGTTTACCTCTGATTGCATTTATTCATTTAATATTTATCCTAACTGGATTTTTAATAGATACTAACAACACGATTTTAAAGTCAAGAAGGGAATAATAAAAATACAAAAACAGACATTTCTTTCCAAATAAATCAATTTCTTAAAATGGGTCAGATGCAAAACTGAGCATTACAGGGGTAAGCAACCTGCTTTTAATCATAGGTAGGAAGTGATGCAACCAGGGTTTTGATCCTGGTCTGACTTCATTTCTACGCTCCTAACCATCTTGCTCTACAACCTCCTAATACTATAAACATGTTTAAAATAATGTTTTTCTGAATATTTCATTGCATTTGTTTAGTGGAGAGATCCCACCTGTCAACTCAGGGTGCCAAGCTGGGCCCCACGTATGTTCTATTCGGCTGCCCTTGCCCCGAGCTCATTCACCTGCCTGAGCCTAGCAATACAGGAGTTGAAACCACTGAAATAACACAGTTCATATTTCAGATTATTTTCAAAGTATCTTCTCATATTGTCTTTGTTGCTCAGAATAAACCAAAAGGTTAACAAGAGATGCAGGGTTATTCCCAAAGGATGAGTGAGCTGACACTCGGAAAACAAATAACCTATGGAAGAACACACCGTAAGTGATGCAAAGAACAGAGCTCTGATGCAGATTCTCATTTGATTATGTTGGGACAAGTTTCTAAAACTATCTGAAACTTAGTTTCATCACTTATGGAATGGAGCTTGTATTACCATTTCCAATGGGTGGGATGAGGCTTAAATTATACAGATAAGCCCTCCAACAAAATGTCTGTCATCTAACAGATTCTCAATAAAAATTAATTTTTTTCTGTCTTAATGATTGAGGACTAAGTTAACAGTGTATGAAGAAATGAGGGCAGAAGATAAGATAATAAAGATCCTGTCTGCTCTCTCCAGGGTATGATCCTACCCACCACTGTGAATACAGATTAGAAGCTTAATTAAAGTGGAAGAGTAAGATCAATATATTCTCAAGCTAAATGAAAAAGGAATCAATGTTTAACTAGATTTTTAATTATAAAAATGAATATATGCTTATGGTAAAAAGAAATTCAAAGAGTAATAGGAATAGAACTACAAGTTATCTGATTGAAAGCTCCAACAATACTCTAGAAATAATTACTGCTGGTTACATTTATACTCCTATTACTCTTCATGTTCTTTCTAAGAATTTTTATAACACACACATTTCTCAGGACTTATATGTAGTTATTTACATAAAACAGACTATAAACATACATAAATATAAATATACACCAAAAAATGCTACACACACAATAGACATGGACATACACACACAGACATACACATGTTATATAGATACATGCACATACTTGCATATATTGATACTAAATATAGCACATTCTTTATAACATCTAGGTACTACTCCATAACTCAGAATTTTTCTGTCATCTTTAAACCATTTGAACTATTATAAAGAATACTACACTAAACATAAATCTTTGCACACGTCTGAAGCCCTGTCTCTAGAATATATTCTAGAAGTTGGTCTCAAACATGTCGTTTTTAATTATGCTAGGTATTATCAACTATACTCTAAAAAGTGGCTCATCCTGCAATAGTGTATGAGTGTTTATTCACTCATAACCTCTCCAATACTGCATAATATTTGACAATGTGAGAAGAGAAAAATGTAAATTCATTGCATTAGCTTAATCATTTTTCAGGGTGAAAACATTTTTTTTTTGCCTTTGTAAATTTTTTCTATGAACTATCATTAGCTTATTTTCATATTTTTTTAATTTGTGAGAGATGTTTATATATAAAGGAAATTATCTTTGTAAAGCAGTGCTAATAAAATTAACCTTTTAAAGCATTGTAAATATTTTCTTACATTGTTCTTTGTTGTTTGTGCTTATAAAGGTTATTTCTGTCCTTAACAATTTTAAAACATTTTTAAACCAATTTTACTAGTCATTTTATGAATTTTGGATATTGGTTCATTTGTAGAAAGGTCTTTCTCCCTCAAGACTGTTTATAAATTCACATAAAAATTCATTTTTATGCCTTGTTTCACTGTTTCCATATACACATTCCCTCGATAGTGATTCTATTTTGGTTTATCTAATGATATAGAAATGCATTTTAATTTTTCCCCACTGTAACTACAGTTATCACAACATAAATCATTGAATATTTTCCCACTGATTTGAAATTGTTATAAAGTCTCATATGCACTGAGATGCATTATTTTTATCTTACATTATTTAATTCCATTTCACTAATTTGCCTTTGTTTCTTTGCAAGATAAACCAAATTGACAAATCTTTAGCTCGACTCACCAAGAGAGAACTCAAATAAAATAAAAAACAAAAGAAAAGCAATTATAACTGATATGACAGAAATATAAAAATCATGAGACTTGGGTGCTTAGCTCGTGGTTAAGCATCTGACTCTTGATTTTGGCTCAGGTCATGATTTCAGAGTCATGAGATTGAGCCCAGTTTTGGGCTTCAAGCTGAGGGTGGATCCTGCGTTAAGATTCTCTCTCCCCATCCCCAACCCCTGCTCATTCTCTCTGCCAGTCTCTCTTAAAAAAAAAAAAGAAAAAAAAATTATGAGACTACTTTGAGAAATTATACATCAACAAATTGGAAAACCTAGAAGAAATGGATACATATTTAGAAATACACAATCTACCAAGACAGAATCATAAAGAAATAGAAAATCTGAACAGATCAACTGTGAGTAAGGAAACTGAGTTAGTAATCAAAAAATTTCCCAACAAGGAAAAGTCCAGAATTAAAGAGCCTCACTGGTGAATTTTACCAAACAATGCCAATCATTTCCAAACTCTTACAAAAAATGGAAGAGAATTGAATTCTTCCAAACTCATTTTATGAGGCCAATATTATCCCGATACCAAAACCACAGAAGGATGCCACAGAAAATTATAGGCCAATATCCCTGATGAGCACGGATACAAAATTCTTCAACAAAATATTATCAAACCAAATTCAACAATACATTGAAAAGCTTTTACAGCATGATCAAGTGGTATTTATTCCAGGGATACAGGTCTGGTTCAACATCCACAAATTAGTCAGTGTGATATACCAGACTAACACAATGAAGGATAAATACATAATTCCTCAACAGATGCAAAAAAAAAAAAAATCATTTGATAAAATCAAACATCATTTATGATAAAAAACACGCTCAACAAAACCGGTATAGAGGGAACGTACCTTACATAATAAAGGCCATATATGGCAAGCTCACAGTTAACATCATACTCAACAGTGAAAAGCTGAAAACTTCTCCTCTAAGATCGGGAACAAAACAAGGACATCCAGTCTTGCTGCTTTTACTCAACATAGTATTTGAGGTCTTAGCCACAGCAATTAGGCAACAAAAAGAAATAAAAGACACCCAAATTGGAAAGGAAAGAGGAAAACTGTCACTATTTGCAAGTGATATAATATATATAGAAAACGCTAGATACTCCATCAAAAAACCTTTAGAATAGGGGCGCCTGGGTGGCTCAGTGGGTTGAAGCCTCTGCCTTCGGCTCAGGTCATGATCTCAGGGTCCTGGGATCAAGATCTCAGGGTCCTGGGATCAAGCCCAGTATCGGGCTCTCTGCTCAGCGGGGAGCCTGCTTCCCCCCCTCTCTCTGCCTGCTTGTGATCTCTCTCTCTCTGTCAAATAAATAAAATAAAATCTTAAAAAAAAAAAAACTTTTGGAATAAATTCAGTAATGTTGCAAAACATGAAATCAATACACAACAATCTGTTACATTTCTATGTCAATAGTGAACTATTAGAAAGAGAAATTTTAAAAAATCCCACTTATAATAAGTGCATCAAAAATAATAAAATGCTTCAAATAAATTTAACCAAAGAGGTGAAAGACCTGTACACTGAAAATTACAAAACGTTAAGGAAAGAAATTGAAAACAACACAAAAAAAGATATTCTATGGTCATGAATTAGAAGAATTAACACTGTTAAAATTTCCATACTACCCAAAGCAATCTACAGATTGAATGTAATCCCTATCAAAATTCCAAAGCACTTTCCACAGAAACAGAATTAACAATCCTAAAATTTGCACGGAACCATAAAAGACCCCCAATAGTTAAAGTAGTCTTGACAAAGAATAAAGCTAGAGGCATCATGCTCTGTGATTTCAAACACTCTTCCAAAGCTATAGTAATTAAAACAGTACGGTATTGGCATAAAAACAGAGTTACAGAACAGAGACCTCAGAAATAAACCTATGTACACACATTGAATTAATTTATGAAAAAAAGCCAAGAATATCCCATGGTGAAAGGACAGTCTCTTTAATAAATGGTGTTGGTAAAATTGAACAGCCACATGCAAAAGAATGAAACTGGACTGCTATCTTACACCATACACAAAAATTAATTCAAAATGAATTAAGGATTTGAACATAAGACCTGAAACTATTAAATTTCTAGAAGAAAACATAGGCGATAAACTCCTTGACATGGGTCTTGTCAATAATTTTTTGAATCTGACATCAAAAGTGAAAGTAACAAAATTAAAATGTAAGAGTAGGACATCAAACTAAAATACTCTGCACAGCAAAAGAAACCATCAATAAAACAAAAATGGAACCTACTGACTGGGAGGAAATTTTCATAAATCACTTATCTGATAAGGGGTTAATATACAAAATATATAAAGAATTTATACAACTCAATAACAAAAAGAAAAATCCAATTAAAACATGAGAGATGATCTGAATAAACATTTTTCCAAAGACAACATACAAATGGCCAAAAGGTACCCTTAGTGCTCAACATCACTAATCATCAGGGAAATGCCAACTAAAACCACAATAAGATATCACTTCACACTTGTTAGAATGGTTATTATTAGAAATACAAATAAATAGTGTTGGCTAGGATGTGGGGAAAGGGAATGGTCATGCACTGTTGGTGGGACTGTAAATTGGTATAGCCACTGTGAAAAACAGTATAGAGGATCCTCAAAAAATTAAAAATGAAATACCATATGATCCAGCAATTCTACTTCCGGGTAGTTATCCAAAGAAAATGAAAACACTAACTCAAAAAGATATCTGCACTCCCTACAGTGCTATTTACAATAGCCACAATAAGGAAACCACCTAAGTGTCCATCAATGGATGAATGGATAAAGAAGATGTGGTATCCATATATACAATATATGTATATATGCAACAACATGGATGAATCTCAAGGGCATTATGCTAGGTGAAATAAGTCAGACACAGAAAGACAAATGCCAGATGATCTTACACGTAGAATCTAAAAAAACATCAACAAAAAACAAACTCATAGATATAGTGAGGGGATAGGTAGTTGCCAGAGGCAAGGGTGGTAGGGGTGGGAAAAAGGGCCAAAGGAGGTCAAAGGATAAAAAAATTCAAAAAATACAAATTAGAAAGAATAAATTCAGAAAGAAATAATGTATTCAGTGTCTGAAAGAATCAAAGAAAGAAAGGAATTTATCCTTAATCAGTGAGACGTTATTGCAAGAATTTGTTTAGATAAATGGATTAATCTTCCACAATTAATTAGCTATAAAAAGAAGAATAAATTAGACCAAGGTACACTGAAGATTTGCAAGTACAACTGCCCATCCTGAAATTTACTATTAAACAAACAGACAAATAAATTTATTGGCTCTATAGTGGCAATTGTACCTTAAAGTATGACTTATGGTTTGAATGATCATCAATTTGAATTCACATTTTATTTCACTAAGATTGTAAAGACAGTGGTGTCTGGGTGGCTCAGGCAGTTGAGCAACTCACTCTTGGTCGCTCAGATTATGGCTCAGATCATGATCTTACGGGTCTTAGGATAGAGCCCTGTGTTTGGATCCCTACTTGGCTGGGAGTCTGCCTGAGGATTCTCTCCCTCTGCCCCTTCCCCCACTCATATGCACGGGCGCATGCACTGTCTCTCACTCACCCTCTAAAATAAATAAATCTTTTTTTAATTAATAAGTCTTTAAAAAAAAAGATTGTAAAGACAAATGTGATTCTCCACTATCTACTTATCACAACGGTGCTGTTTAAAGGTAGTCGGATCTGTTTTAGTGATTTGTCAGGTACCTAGTAAAGGATTGGTTTATCCTTAAAAATTAAGTTAAATTAAATTGAGGATTTCTTTTAAAAAAAATGCATTAGGAGCTAAGCTACAGAGTGAGAGAAATATTTCAATGCATACAGCTGAAACTGACAAAAGACCTAACCCTAGAATATATAAATTACACCTTCAATTAAATAATGAAAAAACAAAGAGCCAATTTTTAAAACAGCAAAAGATCTCATAAAGGGGGAATATTCCAGTAGCCAATAAACATAAGAAAAGGTGATTAACTGAATCTGTCATCAGAAACTACAAATTAAATGCACAATGTGTCTGTTAGAGATATGGGACTATATTAAGAAAACAATAAAATAAAAAACTTTATACATATGTAGACATCTCGTTCATGAAAAGGTAGCATTTCAAATTATTGGAAAAGGAGACACTATTCAGTTTGGTGTGCAGAAAACATTGACTATCCATATGGAAAACATATAGAAAGATGGAATATAGGCAGCATTTGTGAGACAGTCTTCATCATGTATACCATAAAAATCGACTGACCTAAAGGCAACAAGAGGTAGAAGAGATAAGAAGTTGAGAATAACTGGAAGTAGAGGACATAAGGTTTTTAATAGCATTCAAACCCCTGGTAGCAAATGAAAGAGCAAAGAGGTTGAAGGAGAGAATGTCTCCATACCCCCCAAACCAGGAACTTCTGATAGAAGGAGGAAGGGATCTAAATGCAGAGTCTGCCAAAACTGCCATATTTGTATTCCCAGCCCCAAACTATAGAGAAGCCAGGATATGGCGCAGTTACAAATGATGTCTGGTACTGAGGTCCCAGATTTCCTTTATCAGCAGGCTCTCTCCTGGCTTGCTCTCCACAGTTCTCTGTAGAGCTTCTGCACTCTAAGTATCTCCTCCTTTGCAGTTATTCACTCTGCTCCTTTCAGCCCGTTAGAAGCAAATGAAGTCGCCTAGAAAATGTCGTGGTGCAAAGCATCAAGAACAGGAGGATGGGTGGTGGCCATTTCTAAATGATCCCTGACTCAGTCTCACAGTCCTTGTCCCACTGTGGTGTTCCTACAGGCTGACATAAAGACCCAGTGGGCCAAATCTCAAATAATGGCAAGCAAGTTATGATTAGATAAATTATCTTAACATTTATGTGAATTACCAGAGGTACCCCTGCTGAACATCATCAAGGAGTCTTCCCAGATGCTTGCTGCGGTGAACAATCAAAAATAAAGTGAGCTAAGAAGGAAAATAATTGCCCTAATTTTTATACTATTTCTGACACTTATTTCAGGAACGAATTAGAAGAATAGAAAGGATGAAATTTTGCTTCAGATATTACATAAAACTAAGGATCTGAAAAAAAATCTACATAATCGCACATACACACTACTATTTGACCAACACCTATAATATCTGACTGTTCTCCAGTTAAGACAATTAAAGGAAAAATTCATCCTCCTGTGACAGTCATTGAAAAGCAGCAGTAGCTCAATATAATCCTCCACATGATGCTTTCATGAGCAAGGCAATTTTAATTCCCAAATTTCATTTTAAGCAATATATAAATATTCCTGCACCCCCATAACTCTTCAGATACTTTCTAATTATCATAATTAATAATAACTGGGGCCACCATCAATATCACCTATGGTGCACAGCACTGAATGAGCAGCTGACAAATCCAGCTGTCACAGAGGACCAGTCTTTGGACTCCAGCTAAGTTGGAAGTACAGAGTACATGGCATCATATCAGAGACAGATTAATTAAAACCATAAAGGCGATTCTAGACAAAGGACAGAGAAGCAGCATTTAGTACCAAACAGTTTCTGTGATACCATTCCAATTAATTATTTTACCTCATATAATCTAATCTGTTTCCTTTGTATTTTATAGTTATTCACTTCACACTGTGTGTGTGTAATTTATTTTATTTTAAAAAAAATTTATTTATTTATATGACAGAGAGAGAGAGAGTGCAAGCAGGCAGAGTAGCAGGTAGAGGGATAGGGAGAAGCAGGCTCTCCACCGAGCAAGGAGTCCGATGTGGGGCTTGATCTCAGGACCCTGGGATCATGACCTTAGCCAAAGGCAGTTGCTTAACCTACTGAGCCACCCAGGCGCCTGTTTCTGCAATTTAAATAGCATTCGGAGCCAAAACAAAGCAAACCAAAAGGTAGACACTACATGTAATAGGTAAAAGTTTGGGCACTGAAGTCAAATTGCTTTTTTTTTTTTTTTTAATCTTACTCTATCAGTTGCTAATGCAAAATCTTAGACAAGTTACAAAAGCTCTAACTAGCATCCAGGACATGGGGTTGATACTGGAATGAAATGAGCTAGTGCATAGAATTCTAATGCTTGGGATTAGCCTGTTAGTTCATGGAACAGAAGTTCTGTCTGGCTCAGAATTATCTTTCCAGCACCTAATACATCTGACACAGAGTAGGTGGTCAGAAAGTATATCACGAGTTGGAATGTTTCTTCAGAAACCCAAAGTGAGATGTTCTGCAGAATTACTGCAATTCTGCAGTGGACTACAGTTTACTTGCATCAAGGAGTTGAAAATCGGCTATCAAAACCAAATTCTAGATCTTAAAAGCCAGGTCTTTTGAAACTATCATGTAAACAAATAAGATTTTTCCATCCCTGGAGACCCACACTCCAATTTAACTATCTTAAGCCTCCTTCTAAAGAACTCTTTCTTTTCAACTCAAAGTTTTGAATTGGAACTCCAAGATTGAGTAAAGGGAAGAAATTGGTTAGTGGCATAGAGTAATACCCTTACCTAATGTGGCCAAATATCTCAAATCAACATTTCAGTTGAGAATTTCACATGCACTTCACCAAAGCACCTATTCTCCTTTGTTCTCAAATAGATATCAGGCAATAATATCCAAGTCATGGATCTCATTTTTTCCTATAGTTGGAATTTAGCTGTATATAGTTGGGTTAGCTTGGGCAATTAGGAGATAGGATTATTCTGTGTCCCAGTGACCTTTCAAAATTAGATGTAAATGCCCCACCTCTGGACTTTGAAACTAACTAACCCATGAACTAACAGGCTCTGTGCTCTTTTCTAAAAACCCAGGAAGGCTCTCCCTAGAAAGCACATGCAGGAGAGGAGAACAAATAGATCTGTGTTCTGCACAAGACATGAAAAATCTGTTGTGTAGATGACACTATGGCGTTACACTGGGGTGCTTACTAATGCATTTGTTGGAGCTTTCAATTAGTCCCTTTGAAGGCTTATTCCTGATGCACCTGTTAGCATCACTGCTGATGTTACAGCCATCCGGGTCTTTTTTATCCAGACTGCTCCTGCCATGTAGCTCTCATCTTATGAGTCATTAAGGTGGGACCTCAAATACCAGCTAGTGTTCAGAACAGTTGCCCAGAATGCTGCAGCCCCACCTTCACTGATTGCCTTTCCCATGATGTAGATCCTGAGCTCAACAGTAGCTCCAACTTTGAGCATCATTCTTGTCCCTTCCTCCTCAATCTGGCTTTCATCCATACTCGTCTTATGTCCTTCTTTATTAACTCAGGTGTATTCTGAAGTTGGCCCCTCTTTTTCTCCTGTGCTCTAGGTAGAGACCCAAACCCATGTAATGAAGTCTTTTTTCATGTCAAGCAAACTAAATCTTGATCCTGTATGTTGGCCAACAGCATCAAAACAGAATTTTTCAAGTTTGAGTATTGACACTTTTGGAGGTAAAGGTTTATTTTCCTGAACTGTGACAAATTATTTTTTTAAAGGTTTTATTTATTTATTTGACACAGAGAGAGAAAGAGAACAAACAAGGGAAGTGGCAGGCAGAGGGATAAGGAAAAACAGGGGTTCCATCCCAGGACCGAAGTGGTGGCTCCATCCCAGGACCCTGCGATCATGACCTGAGCCAAAGGCAGATGCTTAACCAACTGAGCCCCCGGGTGCCCTGTGACAAATTATTTTTAAATAGAAAGTGACTTTAAAAAGTACAGAAATCAAAAAAATAAAAAGTACAGACATGAAATTAGGTGTTTGCTTTTTTTACCTCTTTATAACTATTCTTAAACATCTATAGAGCCAAATTTAAATTATTGTTTTACCAAATTGCTCTCTAGTTGGCATTTCCTTGTTTGCTAGTGGAAAACAGCAAAGTTTTCTGAAACAAAAATTATTCCATAGCAAAACTTTTCTGAGACCTTATCATCACTATTGTTTTCATAACTATAAGTATAAACAAATTTATAATGCCCTTAATTGGGGTCCACTGAAAGAATCATTGTTTATCCCCTACAAATAAAATTTCTGATGTAAAAAATAAAGCCAAATTAAATAGAAACTACAAAACAAATACAACTTAGATTAACAAACTTAATATAAAGTGGCAGCTAATGTCGTTTCACTGAAAATAAATTTTTGCTTTCAGTGTGACTATAATACCAACCGTTTTGAGGCAGGTTCTCTTGGGACCTTCCACACTCCTAACGTCATGTGATGACTCAGTTCTGCTACCCCTTCTCTCAGATTAAGTTACTATGAAGCCTTGTGTATAGAGCACCATATGACATTTGGCCTTCATTTCATACAAATATATTGTTTATGTATAAGTCTGCCTATGTTCTTTTTATATTGATGCACAGCAATTAAAGTAGTTTTGGAATAGTACTTTAGTATTAAAGGCATCACCTAGATAATTTCATAGACAGACAGATGATAGATGACTGATAATCACTGAACTAAAAGAAAAAAAAATAAAAATTTTAAGCTCCTCCTATAGGTTGAATGTTTGTATCCCCACCCCATCCCCCCAAATTTATACTTTGAAACCTAAGCCCCAATGTGATGGTACTAGGAGGTAGGGCCTGTGGAAGGGGATTGGCCTCTGCCCTCATAAATGGAATTAGTGCCCTTTCAAAAGCTCTCATGAAAGCTCCCTTGGTCCTTATGAGGATACAATGAAAAGATGTCTGTCAGTGAGGAAGCAGGCCTTTATCAGACACTGAATTTTCTGATGTCTCGATCTTGGACTTCCCAGCCTCAAGAGCTGTGAGAAATAAACTTCTGTGGTTGATAAGCCACCCAGTCTATCGTATGCTGCTAAAGAAGCCCGAACAGATTAAGAGATTAAGATAGCTCCCATCTTCAATTCATAGGTCTCTGAGATTAAGTCCAAGGACTTGAATGGGTCCACTGATTTGAGGTCCTGTCAACTGCCCTCTATAGATAGAGATTTAGGTACAAGTCATGGAAAGATTTGAATGGTTACAGGAATTAATAATATTAACACAGGCAGAAATAGTTTAGAAGTAATCCTAAGGGATATATGATCTATGGCAAACTGTAGCGACTACGACCTGCCTAAAGGAAGCAACTGCCCCTCATTACCAGAATATGGTGGCCACGGAAGAATCATGCCATCTTCTGATTTCACAAGAATTTTCAATTCTTCAAGAAAGGAGACATGTAAATCAGAATTTTTGTGTGAAACTTCCTAACTTTTAAATCTTTTAAAATAATTTAAAAATCTTGGGCATTCTGTAGGCCAAACAAAATTATGTTTGTAGGTCAGATGTGCTCTAAGAGCCCCAGCTTCTAATTTCTGAGTAGTTCTGACTGGATGTTATCTGAAACTATTCTGCAGGTCAGGGGATAATGGTAACCCTATGGGAGGCATAACAGAAAGACTTTTAGAAGTAGCTACTTTGGAGAGACATAAATAAAGTTGGCCAGTAGGAGAGATCACCATGACCTAGGGCACTAACCTGGTGAGAACTTGGGTTGAGAAAAGTCTCCAGGGGACATTGGTTCAGAGTGTGCCTCCTAGGCAGAGAATAGCTGAACAAGAAAGACATCCTGCTGTTTGGAGTAGTAGTTAAGGGGGTTAGGTGGGGGAACTGCATTTCCAGTATTGAGGACCTGTCAACCAAGCCTCTCCTATGCTACTCCCCAACCTCTCTCCAGCATCCCAGAATGAGTCATCACCAAAAGCTGAAGGATGTGAGACTTACCCTTTTCCAATATACAACTTACTATAGAGATGGATGAATTTCCTTATAAGAAAGACTATAGAATAAGATTACCTGAGATTATTGAGAAGCCTTAATTATATAGGCTTTCATTATGGTAGGTGTGGCCCAAAAGAAGAGGGCTATATATAAGATAAGCAAATTCACTTTATTAGAATTTCTACCTAGGTAATGATGGAAATCAAAGAGCCTCACCTAGAAGGTACAATGTGACTAACAATAAACACTGTCCAAACATCCTCCAAGGATCTTTAAGCAACAAAGGAATTTGTGTTTTTTTAAAAATAGCTTGCTTTGTTCAAATATGACTTTAGGGTTTAGGTTTTATGTTCTTGCAGCACTTGTTGCTATGAACGAGTTACTACTTTCAGTGCTTTTACCACTGATTTTTTAATTAAAATCTATTAATTTCTATACACATCAAATCATGTGTTTGTGTTGCACTGAAATTGATTTGGGGGAAAAAACAGGTGCTGAAGTTGGAATGAAAGGTTAATGTTATTCTGACATCCTTCCTGAACACTGACAAGAATCAGTGCATATTTTGGCATTTTTTCCCAGCAGTTGAAAATCACCACTCAGCACCATGGAAAATAACAGGGCGTACGCCACCAGGGAAAGAAATCTCCAAGAGTCAGGCCCTCAAGGATCACAAGTACAACTGCAGAAACCAAGCTAATTTAACCCTAAATTAAACATTTCCTTGCTAGCGGGACCTCTGCATAAGGAATATGTAAATTGTCCTTTCTTCCCCACCTAGGAAAAAATATGCTTTATTTTAAAATCTAAGACAGTAATAGCCAGAAATAAAATTTGTTATATTTATATATCTAAATGATTTTAATTATGAACCACTTCTTTGTGATTCCTTCAATAAGAGAAAAATTCAGATAAAGAAGGATACTAGAGTTATGACTGACAATTTACAATTTTACACTACTTATTTCACAAGATAACTTAAAGGAATCCTATTCAGGTAACTGGAGGATACTTAATCAATTGTTAGTGTATACAGTTAGGCTAGAAGCTGAACAGTCTATTTTGATGTCTATTAAATAAATTTCCTATTAATTCTATTATTAAACTGTTTTTGTTTTCCTTTCAAGAATAAGACGCAAATGCAGTGCAGAATCTTAAAAGAACATGACTGTGATCGTGTACAAATGAGAACTCTGTTCCATACTAACAGCATCATCAAATCACTTTGCCATCGGCAAACTCTTCCCTGAAAAGACAGATGTGAAAACCCAAGGAAGATGTGAACTCTCTATACACCAGAGCTAATTTGCCTCTATTTTTCAAACTGAGTTCAAATTTCAAAATTCTCATTTAAAAACTTCAGACAATTGGTTTGGGGTGGGAGAAGAAACCTAATGCGTCTGCTGGCATGCTTCCAGCCTCTATATCATCGGTCTACATTCCTTGGAGTACCTCCATTAGCTGGAGGTGAAAAAGCTCAAATATAGTTTAAACCAAGAAAAAAGACTTGGAGAAGAAGGAAAAGGGCCAACACGCAAAATAGTAAAGGAATATTCATCGTTATCTCCCGTCAGCTACTGGTTAGGACAATCAAGAAAAGCATGGTTAAGTTTCCATGTCCAGATCTAAAGGAAATTTGGATGAGCAAAAGGAAATCAGGCAAGATTTTTTAAAGCCAGGGCTTTCCTCAGATAATTTCATAAATTTTGTAGCTTATCTTGTGGATTTCATGGTAGTACATATGTGGGATGGAAAAACCCCCCAAGTTCAATTAATGAAGACTGAAAACCTATGATCTTCCTTTTTTAGTATCAGAAGGAGAAATCGAAGGGGAAAATAAAAAGGATATAGGAGTGGTCAGTAAGCTTGCTAGGTGGAAGAAGGATACAGATTCTTAATTTTCAAAATTATTTCTAGGTGTATACAAATATATCTATATCATTCTAGGGGTGGATGATTGCTTTACCTCAGTCTTGAGTGTCTGGTCACCTTCTATCCAGCCATTGTGAGCAACATAAAAGAAATTAGTCATAACATCATGATGAATTATTTGGGGCTCCTCCATATCAGAGCTAATACAGTTGTGGCTTCATGCCATTATTATTTCAGCATCAGGTAGAGGCTCATTTAAGTCAGCAAGATACATCTTTGTCACAAGAAGAGCTGCTTAAAAATAGTATAGAATACAGGACAATATTTGCCACTATTGGCTCTGAAGCGTAAAAATGCCCCGTATCATAATACTTCTGTATTTATCAGCATGTCAGATTGATCTGATCAAAACAACAACAACAACAACAAAGACCCACCCGTCATATACAAAGTTCTTTATTTATTTATAAGGAATTTTTTTTAAAAGAACTCTTCTCCAAATTCCACTAAAGTCCTTGATTCTCCCATCCCTATCCCCCCAATTATACTAATCTTCAGCATATAGAAATAAATTAGGAGGCCTACAGTTTTTTGCTTAAATCAATGTCTCCCCAACCCCGCATCCTCATAGCCACCCAGCACGTACTCAGAGGCTTCTGGAGAGGAACCACATATGAATGCATTTGATCAAATATTTAATGCCTCTATCAAATTTCTTAGAGAGGCCAAAGACTTCTAATATCATCAGACAACTGCAACATAGTGATTTTACTAGGCATCTCAGTACCCAAGGTGCTGAATGAATATATGGGAATGAGGCTCCATTAAAGGAACAGTTTAGCCAGTGTTCTCTGCCCTCTTACCTCGTAAGAGTGGTATCCTCCTCTGGCATGCTATAAGTCTGCTACAGTGTGTATTCCTCTGTCAAACGGCATGGCAGCTCGGGAAATAGAGGAATTTAATTGTAAGTGCCTTCTGGGAAGATAGAAATTAGGAGGCACTATTTCCTGACTACTCCTCACTGAGTACATGCTTTTCAGACTACTATGAAGGCATCAGCAGAAAGAAAAGTAATATACACCAGTCTAGAAATACAATTCATACTTGTAATAAAGGAACAACTAAAAACGAGTGATAAAATTAAGTGTATCCTGTATGGACCCATTCAACCAATGATTATTTTCAGGAAATATAATTGGTTTCACCCGAAAAATGGGAGATGATTGTCCCAGATAAGTCGTCTGTAATTTACTTGCACTTTACAAAAGCTGCTGATTAAACACTATATACAGAATTTACCCAGAAGGTTAATAAATATGGACTCAAGATCCTTTGGCACGATAGGAAACAGCCTGGCTAAGGTACAGAGAGTAAGGAAGCAGTTTAGTCAGAAATGAGTGACCAGCCAAATGTCACAAGCTTCAATATTAGAACCAGTTTGCTTATTTACTTGAGGGATTAAAGTCTTGAAGAAGAAAGGTGAGAGACCGATGACATTTCTGATATAAAGCTGGAGAACTCTCAAATTCAACCTTCCATTCTTGGAAAGTGAGATGAAGAAGGATGAAAGCCATGTGTTATGGTGCTTGCACCACCCATAATGAAAACTGCTCCTGGTGCAAAAAACAGGAGCAGAACCACAGCCTGGTAGAATGGACTACCCAGAGAGAGCAGTAGGTAAAATGAGAAAAAAAGCAAAAAACCAAAGCCACCAAAATGTCAGCTCATACTTCTTAACTATCCTAGAGAGCCTTCAGTTCCCAGTCCCTGTGATTGAGTGAAAACAAAGTTGGTCAAAGTAGTTTCCTGCCTCAAACCTCTGGATTTGGATACAAGGTAATCAGTTACAAGTCATTTCTATATCATTAACCATCTCTGACTCAGAAAGTCCTAGCACTGTTCCAAGAATTTAATTTTTCTACCTAAACACTAAGATCTTAAAGATGGAATAAAATATGTCCAAGTCTGGATTGGAATTGAAAGTTAATAAAAATTAGTGCAATTGTAATGCTGGTTTCTCCATATCCTGGTATTACCTGCCAGTCAGGGGGGTACCCAAAATAAGTAAATGCAGGCATTTTCAGTATTAAAAAAAAAAAAAAAAAACTAAACTATTTCTTCAACATGGAAACATAATAGAATTTCAAAGTTAGGAAAGATCTAACATATCTCTAACATATCTCTAACGAGCCCCTCATTTTATAAATCATAGAACTATAGCCCTACTGTGTTACTCTGGATGAGGCAGGATTTTAATAACTAGAGCACAAAATTTATATTTTATGGAGCTTCCAGGTTTTTTTTCCCACTTCCATTTGCATGGTGAACATTTTTCCATTCCTTCACTTTCAATTAGTATGTATCTTTAGGTCTGAGACCAGTCTCTTGTATGTAGCATATAGATGGGTCTTGTTTTATACACATTCTGCCACTCTGTGTCTTTTGATTGGAACACTTAGGCCATTTACATTTAAAGTAATTAATAGGTATGCATGTATTGCCATTTTTAAAATTCCTTTTCTGCTTGTTTTGTAAATGATATATGTGATAAGGGATAATATCCAAAATATATAAAGAACTTACACAACTCAACCCCAAAGAAACCAAACCAATTAAAAAAGGGGCAGAGGACCTGGATTTTTCCAAAGAAGATATACAAATGGTCAACAGATACATTAAAAGAAGGCCAACATCATTAATCATCAGGGAAATGCAATTCAAAATCACAATGAGATATACCTCACACCTGCTAGAATGGCTAAAACCAAGAAGATAAGAAACAGCAAGTGTGGGTGAGGATATAGAAAAAAAGGAACGCTAGTGCACTGTTGGTAGGAATGTGAATTGGTACAGTCACTGTGGAAAACAGTATGAAGGCTTCTCAAAAAATTAAAAATAGAAATACCATATGATCTAATAATTTCACTATTGTGTAATTACCCAGAGGAAAACGAAAACACTAACTCAAGAAGATATATGACCCCTATATCTACTAGAACATTATCTATAATAGCCAAGACATAGAAGCAACCTAAGTGCCCATCAATAAACAGATGGATAAGGAAAATGTAGTATATATACACAATGAAATATTACACCACCATTAAGAAGGATAAGATCATGCCATTTGAGACAAAATGGAGAGACCTAGAGGGTATTACGCTAAGTGAAATAAGTCAGACTGAAAAAGACAAATATCATATGACTCTGCTCATAAATGGAATGTGAAACAAAATGAATAAGCAAACAAAAAGCAGAACCAGAACTATAAATACAGGGGCATCTAGGTGGCTCAGTAGGTTAAAACCTCTGCCTTCGGCTCAGGTCATGATCTCAGGGTCCTGGGATCGAGTCCCACATCGGGCTCTCTGCTCAGCGGGGAGCCTGCTTCCCCTCTCCCTCTGCCTGCCTCACTGCCTACTTGCTCTTTCTCTGTCAAATAAATAAACAAATAAACAAACAAATAAATTAAATCTTTAAAAAAAAACTATGAATACAGAGAACAAATTGATGGTTGACAGAGGGGAGGGGAGGTGGGTGGTTATGGAATGAATAAGTCACAGGAATAAAAACCAGAGAATAAGGAATACAATCAATGATACTATAACAGTGATGTAATGAAGCACATGGTAGCTTTACTCATGAACATAATGTATAAACTTCTCAAATCACTACGTTGTACACCTGAAACTTATGTAACATTGTGTCAGCTATACTCAAATAAAACATGAAAAAATTCATATTTTATGACTCTTATCCTAGACATCCATATCCATCTACCACACACACGCTTGTGTTTTCTTTTTTCTTTTTTTAAAGATTTTATTTATTTATTTAAGAGACAGAGAAAGTGAGAGGGAGCATGAGAAGAGAGAAGGTCAGAGGAAGAAGCAGACTCCCCGTGGAGCTGGGAGCCCGATGTGGGACTTGATCCCGGAACTCAAGGATCATGAACTGAGCTGAAGGCAGTTGCTCAACCAACTGAGCCACCCCAACTTGTGTTTTCTTTTTGCCTTACACACTTCAACAACTCTAGGTACCGCATCTCAAAGCTCAGTATTCTAGATTACACTACTATTTGTGAGCACTGTTAAACATTATACCAATCCACATCTAGGTCTAGTTTGTAAGGAATAGAATTCGAATCTTTGTTGAAAATAGTGTCAATCCTGTAACTGGCCTTAAGTTATGTATAGAAATAATGAATTTTAAATTTCTCAGATTCTGAATTTATTCTACATGAGCCAACAGAATGTGCATATTTACTCCAGGATTGACTAATAATTCAGTCAAAATGTACTATATCAGAAAATTGGTCCACCCAGTAATTTTTCATTATCTTGTTTTAGCTGAAATGCCCACAAAGTTAGGACAATCTTTCGCCACAAGACTTGAATCCTCCTGGATTCCTAGAAAATTAGACTATGAGTACATCATCTAAAGATGCAGCCAAGTATATATTAAAGTACAAGAAAAGTTGAAGGCTTTGGGATACAAACTTAGGTACTGCATTCAAGTGGGTTTCGAGAAAATTGAAAAGATTTTAAATAGCTACAGAATTAAACTATGCCAGCTCTCATCCACATTTACATAATTCTTTGCCAATTCCTGGCATCATCCTAAGTGACTGCAAGAACCATGTGATCTATTCATCCAATCCCTTATGGTTCCTATACCTCATCAGCTCAAATGGTCTTCATCTCTACTCCAAGCACCACAGCTGATTCCCTAAAACATTCTCTCCCACTCAATCTCATCTTCCTTACCCACCCCTTCCTTCCACTGTAATGGTCCTGCAAATCCCCAGTCAGAGGTCAATCCTACAATTCACCTACTCTATACTCCTATTCACCTACTCATGCAATCACTTGGACTGATGCCATGACAGACTAGAGAATTATAATTTTAGTGGCCCACAGAACCTCTTCTGTCTCCTCTGGCACAATTTCATCCTCATTCTCTTGGTGTCTTTTCTAAAACTTTATCACTTTATCAAGTATATTAATCCAGAACTTTCTCATTCATTCCTCATCAAATGATATGACCTCCTACTTCACAAAGAAAGCATACATGAGTCAGGATAATCAGCTTGATTGTTCCAGTGCCCCTACCCCTGGGGAAAAAAAAATCGGACTTCTATTTGTACTTATTGCCCTCCAATTTTAGAGGATGAGGTGGCTGAAGGAGCAGAGCAGGGCTGGCTCCTTTTGCTTACACCCGCCTTCTTGTGTGGGCATGCCCCCCCCCCCCAACCCGCAGGACCTGCCTCTGGGAGGGTCTGAGTGTGGCTCAGCCCTCCCTTGAGCTAATTAGCCCAGACGGCCTGTGGGTTGGGTTTGGGTTAGCCAATAGGAACGCGGAACCCCTGCCCGGGAAAGAATATAAACCCTGCCTTTTGCCCGCCAAACTTGCGCACCAATTCTGGCCAGGGTGATAGGCTAGTTCAAACAGTTACTAAGCAACTTTCTGTGTGTTACAAACTCATTGGCCACTGGCCCCTCTAAAACTGTTGCGCTTTTTGAAACTCGCTCTCTTTCTCTACGCCACGCCGCTGCGTCGGTGAGTGTGAGAGACAGAGCTCAAGCTAGCTTGAATAAAGGGCTCTTTTGCTTTTGCATCGGACTCGGCTCCCTGGTGGAATTTGGGGATCTCAAAATCTGGGCATAACAGTGGCCATGTTCAAAACCAACTCAAAAGTAGCTCCTATTCCAGAATTCTTTACTGCTCCCACTTCCTCTCCATTTTCTGAGAGTTTCCTACATTAGGTATTTCTTCCCTTGCTGCATCTTCAGCCTCTGCCTCTCGACTGATCCTTTACCTCAGCTTTGGGTGTCATACACAAACAAGGAATCATGGAACACTACATCAAAAACTAACGACGTACTATATGGTAACTAACATAACACAATTAAAAAAAAAAAAGAACATAGGTGCTAATGAAAAAAAAAATTACCCACATTCTCTTAAACTTTTTTGTAAAAAGGAAAGCCACTCTTTGACCCTGTGTGCCACTGAAGCTCCTCTTTTTTTTTTTCCTATAATCAACAGACTTCTTAAAATTGTCATTTACTATCTTCATTTCCTTAATAATGATTCCCTTTGCCACACTCAGGTTTGCTCCCTCCATACTTGCAGCCTCTCTGGCAAAAGTCATTAATCACTTCCCGTTACCTTCACCATTTCTCTGAAACTGCCCTGTTTGAGGTTACCAAAGACATAATATCCAAATTCAACTGGTGCTTTGCAATCCTAATCTTATTAGCCTTCCTCCCTGAATTTTTAGAATTGAGAACTTTTTCGTTATCAAAATCCCCTATTCTCTTGATTCCCATAACCTCCATCCACTCCTGCCTTTCCCTCACTCTCTCTGACCATTTACTCTTAGTCTTCTTCATAGACTCTTTCCAATCTGCCCCTTCCTTAAATGTTGCTCCTCCCCAAGGACCTGACTCATGTCATAATTTATTTTCTCATTGCATTTCTCTCTCCAAACGCATCTTTTCCATTCTCATGATTTTACTATGCTAAGATGCTTATGCATCCTACTCCTGACTTTAATTTGACATCTAACTGTGTCTCTATTTTTCTAAGGGGAAAGCTTAGGTTACTGATTTTATATCTCTCTTCTAACATATCTATGTAATGCTAAAAATTTCCCTCTGAGCCATGTTTTCATGGTACTTCACAAATTTTGATAAGTTGTATATTCACTTACATTTAGTTGAAAATATTTTAAAATTTATTTTGAGGCTTCTTTGACCTGTGTGTTCTTAGAAGTGTTTGTTTAGGGTGCCTGGGTGGCTCAGTGGGTTCAAGCCTCTGCCTTCGGCTCTGGTCAGGATCTCAGGGTCCTGGGATCCGGGCTCGAGCCCCACATGGGGCTCTCTGCTTGGCAGGGAGCCTGCTTCCCCCTCTCTTTCTGCCTGCCTCTCTGCCTACTCGTGATCTCTCTCTCTCTCTGTCAAATAAATAAATAAATCTTTAAAAAAAATGTTTTGTTTAATTTATGGAGATCTGGGGGTTTTCTATCTTTGTGTTATTGATTTCCAGTTTACTTCTTTTATGGTCTGAGAACACTTCTGTATGGTTCCTCTTCCCTTAAAATAAAATATAAATAAAATATATATTGGTGTATATGGAGTATTTTATGGCTCAGAATGTGTTTTATCTTCATGAGTGTTCCTTGTGAGACTGAAAAAATTTAATTCTGTTATTGTTAGGTGGACCATTCTATACTGTCAATTAGGTCAAGCTGCTTGATAGTGAAGTTCAGGTCTCCCATACCTTTACTTGTTATCTGCCTGCTTGATCTATCAGTTACCGACAGGGAGGTACTGAAGTCTTCAACTGTAATAGTGGATTCCTCTCTCCTTTCAGTTCTATCAGTTCCTGTCTCCTATATTTTGATGTTCTTTTGTTAAAGCCATACACTTTTACAGTTGTTTTATATTTTTGTGGAACTTACTCCTTTATCATGTTGTCATGATCCTCTTTATCTTTGAAGGCTGCTTGGAAGGCTGATTTGTCTAAAATAAATACAGCTACTCTGACTTTCTTTTTATTAGTGTTGCCATGGTATGTTTATCTCCCCTTTACTTTTCACCTATCTACATCTTTATATTTAAAGTAATTTTTTTTTTGTAGACAACATAGTGGAGTCTTGTTTTTTAACCACACTGGCAATATCTTTTTATTAGCTTATTCAGACCCTTCATATTTAAAGTGATTAATGGTATAGTTGGATTAATATCTATGTTCATTACTGTTTTCTATTCATTTCCTTTCTTTCTGCTTTTTCTGTTTTAAATTGAACAGTTTGTATGATTGTATTTCATCTCCTCTTTGTCTATCAAGTATACTTTTTAAAATTACTTTAGCGATTGCCCTAGAGTTTACAATATGTATTTTATTTATTTTTTAAATTGCTATAGAACTTTATTTTATTTTAATAATAAAAAGTAATTTTTTACATATTTGGGGAGAGAAAAAGAAGAAAAAAAGAGAAAAAAAGAAAAAAAGAGAAAAAAAGAAAAGAAAAAAAGAAAAAAGAAAAAAAAAAGACAAAAAAAGGACAAAAAAGAAAAGAAAAAAAAAGTAATGTTTTAATTTTAACTTTACAATACATATTTTAAACTGATCTGTGTCCACTTCTAAATAATATTATGCTACTTCATGTGTAGTACAGGTACCTTATAACAGAATATTCCCAATTCCTCCCTTTGATCTTCTACAACATTATTGACACTGAATTATCCATATCCTGTACTCACCAAAACACTATTACTGTTATTGCTTTAAACAGAGATATCTTTAAGCTACGAATGAAAAAACAATCTTTATTTTCCTCATTACTTCTCCAATGTTCTACCTTTCTTTACATAGATCCATATTTTTGACCCATATTATCTTCCATATTCCTAAAAATTTTCTTTTAGTATTTCTTGCAGGAAAGGTCTGTTGATACATTCCCTCAGTTTTTGTCTGAGAAAGTATCTATCTTTACTTTTAAAGAATAATTTCACTAGATGCTGAATTCTAGTTTGGTGGTTTGGTGTTTTTCAACACCAAATATTTCACACCTCCCTTCTTACATGATTTCTGATTAGAAGTCTGCTTTAATTCTTATCCTAGCTCCTCCATAGGTAATATACATTTTCCCCTTCGGCATCTCTCAACATTTTCCTTTTGTCTTTGATTTTCTGCAGTGTGAATGCAGTATACCTAGGTGTGTTTGATTTGGTTTGGTTTGGAATTTATCCTGCTTAGTGTTCTTTGAGTTTGTTGAAGCTATTGTTTGTTATCTATCCTAAATTTTGAAAGTCTCTCAACTATTACTACTTAAATATTTCTTCTGCTTCCTTCTTTCTTTCTTCTATTTCTGGTTTTCCAATTACATGTATTTTTGATATTGCCCCTGGATTATTTTAATTCTATTTTCTCTTTGCATGGAAGTTTGGAATGTTTCTATTGCCTTGTCTTCAAGCTCAAGATCACTGATTTTTTTCCTCAGCCATATCGTCTACTGATGTGTACCTAGAAGGCACTCTTCATTTTTGTTACACTATTTTTAATTTATAGAATTCCTTTTAATTCTTTCTGCTTGCATGATCATCTGTTCTTGTGTGGTGTTTACTTTTTTTTTTTATCATAGCCCTTAGCACATAAATTATAGTTATTTTAAAAACCCTGTCTGATAATTTTAACATCTGAGTCTGATTGTGAGGATTGCTTTGCCTTTCAGAATGTTTTTTCTTGCCTTTGGCATGCCTTGTAATTTTCTGTGGTAAAGCTACTGAAATGTGTGTGTGTGTGTGTGTGTGTGTGTGTGTATCTCCCATATATAGAGACCCTGAAAAAGATAGGCTTTTACTGTGAGGATTTAAATTAATCTGGCTAGAAGTTAATTTGTGTTTAATGTTTGCCAGAGGCTTTGAATTCCTCTCAAATCTTTTTGTTTGTTTGTTTGTTTGTTTTGGTCTTCTCTTGACTTGGGGCTTTCCTAAATACTCCTGCCTCAGAGAAAGTCTGAATCTTGCAGCTCTTTCAGGTGTAATCAACTGTTTTTTGTTTTTGTTTCATTTGTTTTAAACATTTATTTATTTATTTTAGAGAAAGAGAGCACTAGTGGGGGAAGGAGCAGAGGAAGAGAGAGGAGAGAAAGAGAGAGCAGTAGAGTCTCCACTGAGCACAGAGCCTGATGAGGAGCTAGATTTCACAGCCCTGAGATCATGCCTGAGCTGAAATCAAGAGTTGGATGATTAACTGACTGAGCCACCCCAGCAGCCCTGCAATCCACTGTTTTTATACTACAGCCCTGTTGGTATGATGGTAAGGTATAAGGGAGGCGAGCATTCCATAATCTGATCAAATCTGTCTTTAAAAGATATTTTTGAAACATTTATTTATTTGAGAGACAGAAGGTGGGGGAAGGGGCAGAGAGAGTGAGAGAATCTTCAAGCAGATTCACTACTGAGTGTGGAGCCCATAGCAGGGCTTGATCCCACAATTCATGAGGTCATTACCTGGGCCAAAACCAAGAGTCAGTCACTCAACCGACTGAGCCACCCAGCTGTCCCCGAATCTCAGTCCTTTAGTGGCCCTGTATCTTTGGGTTAAAACTTTCACATGTGCCAACTCTTTACCCCCTTCTCTGGCAGCAGTATTCACAATCTATTCACCTGAAGCCCTAACATGTGTTGACTATTTTCTTCCCTTTGTTGAGCCAAGAAAGCTGAAGGGGCCTTGGATTGAAGCAACTCTCTTTCCCCAGCTCTCTTTTGCCTAGTGATCACACCCATCTTTGTTATCTATGGAGAATGCTCTGGATGTGTCTCAAATGACTCCTCTCTAGTTTCCCTTGCCAGAGGCAAAGAGGAGCTTCCCCACGAATTCCTGGAGCTGGAGACTCCAGGAATTTGTGCCCTAGGAGTTTAAGCTAAAACCCAAAGTAACTGAAAGCATTATATATGATAACGTACCTAAGTCATTGACCTTATTGTTGGTAATAATACTCAATTGCCAATTTTACTGTTAAAGTAACAGCTTGAGGTCCTACACTATATTTGAGGAATACAGAAATAACTAAAACTGATCTCAAGGAGCTGACTGTCCAGAAGACAGATCTAAACTGATAAATATATACAATGATAATTGTTATAATACATACTAGCTGCATCTAACTGCCTGGACAGAGTAAGATAAGGTATAATGGGAATGTATGATGTATTATTTCCTAATAAAGTTATTAATAAATTAGCCAACCAATATTGATCTAGCACCTATTACTTGGCTAGCACTGGGGTAAGGCATTATTAATACTTAACCACAGCTTTAATTTGTTATTTTGATATTCAAAAGCAGAAAGAGCAAGTAGTATTATTTTCATTTTAAGAAAAATGATGATCAAATAGGATGTGACTTTCCCAAGTTCTTACAATAAGCTCTTAGAAAAAAGGTGATTTTCAGGACACACAATTTTTACAGCAACTCCTACTGATTCAAACTAACTATTCTTCATCCTATATAGCAAAATGAGACATTGTATTTTTTTTCCCTCAGATTCAGCACTCATTTTAGAGCACTTTCAAGCAGAAAAGGATAAAAATTTCCCATATTAATATATTTTGAAACAGAGCTGGTCATCCAGAGCTTTCTACATCAGCTAAAAGTTTCAAATGAAAGATGATCATGTTGCAATAACTAGTTGTTGTAGTGTATTTTTTCCCAATTCTAAACTGAATCATACCTAAAGTAGAAATTAGATTGTACACTGTAAAATGAATGAGTAATTTGATCTTATAGAAGTCAAAATACCAACACAGGCTGGAGTGGGTAAAATCATCTGCAGTGCAGAAAAGGCAATTCTAAAATCTTTGAGACAGCTACTCTGCTGGGAAATAATGGATTAAATTATCAGTTAGTTTCTCTTTATTGAGATCATAATACCCTATATACAATGAAGAAATAGGTTATAGATCTTCCATGAAGTGAGTGAAAAAAATGATCTGGACTTCAAAGGGAAGTTTCCCATTTTCTGCCAGATCACATTCAACTCACAGGAAGATTATATTGTTTTACCAAAGACATCTTCAAAACTAAATTTTATAATTTTCTGTCTGTGCTCAGTAATACAATGCTACCATCCCAGAGCACCTAGCTCCCTGCTAGTCTCCTGAAGAAAATTCAGAAGTGATGACATAATGGGTATAGGATAAATTCCTTATTGGACTGGATGCTTTGGGACACATAGTGTATTTATTGTGTGATTAGGTGGTCATCCCAGAGAGGGACCCTGAAATTAACAATTATGTTGTTGTATATGTAAACTGAAATTAAGACATACATCCATTTTCTGCTTAGAATGCAGAAATCTATAAAGAGTGTCACTCCCCTCCTCTTAAAATAACAGCAACAAAAACAAAAGTCAAAGAAAGCACAAGGTTTTTAGTTTTTTTACTTTTTTTGAACTCATCAAAAAGTTGAAGTCACAGGACAACCAAATAGTCCAGAGTCTAATGAGATAAAGTATAGAACATGAGTATTTTCTTACCAAGGGACAGATGTTGCTACAAAACAGAGAGAAGAGTTGTCAGAACTGTTAACAAACTGGCAAAGGTCATGTGGGGGCTGGAGAAAATGGGAAGACCTTAGGGGCTAGAGATACAGAATGAGTTCAGCCTCACCAAACACTCACAAAAAACTAAAAATTAAAAAAGGAAGGAAGAAAGAACAGAAAGACCTGGGCAATTCCCTAAAGGTACAGGCTTATAAAGGGGAATATCAGGCACTATAGGAAGAGCATGAAACCCTACTCAGATTCTTCCTCCCTATCATCAGTAATGAACAAAGGTTTTGGACTGTGGAGGGAAGACAACTACTATTGCCCTTAGGGCACTGGTAAAAACCCATTCCATCTGAAGAAGAAAATAAGGGGAAAAAATATTCTGTCCATGGGAGGGAGACAGAAATGCATGCTGGGCTCAGAAAAATAGCTGGAAGATCAGAAGCACACAAATGCTACATTCCAGAGACCCAAGGGCATGGCGCTTACCCAAAGCTAAGGCTTCTTTAGAAAAAGAGACTATTTCTCCCCTATCCACCACCAGAAAAACAAATATTACAAGCAACACTGAAGTGTTGCTGGAAGAGGGATAGGGAAGAGACAAAAGATAGATAGAGAAGCTATCTGAGGCAAAACTCGTAGGAAAGGGTGCCTGGGTGGCTCAGTCATTTAAACATCTGACTCTTGATTTTGGCTCATGTCATGATCTCACAGGGTCGTGAGACTGAACCCTGAGATGGGCTCCACTCAGCAAGTAGTCTGCTTGAGATTCTTTCCCTCTCCCTCCCCCTCTACCCCTCCTTTCACTTGCTCTACGTCTCCCTCTCTCTCTCAAATAAATAAATAACATCTTTAAAAAAATAATAAAATAGGGTCATATGGGTGGCTCAGTCAGTTAAGCATCTGATTCTTGACTTTAGCTCAGGTTATGATCTCAGAGTTGTGAAACTAAGCCCCACATTGTGGAACCTGTTTAAGATTCTCTCTCTTTCCCTCTCTCCCTCCCCACTCCCTCTCTCTCTCTCTCTCTCTCTCTCTCTCTCTCCTCTTTCAAAAAACAAAAACAAAACAAAACAAAAAAAAAAAACAAAAAAACAACAAAACAACTCATAAGGAAGACCCAGAGCTCATAATTGACTATATAATAAGAAAATCCCTCTGGTAAGTAATCCCCAGCCCTAAAAACAAAATATCCCAAGAAAAATTTAAAACCTGTGGTTCTCTTAAGGTATCCATAGCAACAGCAAACCCCAACTCAATTCAATTCCAAACTAGATTGACTCACATCACCACACTACAGTTACCAGAAGGAAAAGCATGACCATTTTCTGGTATAAAAACTATTTACCTGAGTCTCTACTGCCATAAATAGTACATACAATTTCAACAACAAAAGTGATGGGGCATATGAAAAAGCAAGAAAACCAACACATTGCTATGTGAAAAGAGATTCAATAGAATCAGACTTATGTATGCCACAGATAATGGAAATATATCCAACTGTTGAAACTGAAAAATAACTATAATTTATATTTTAAAACTTTAATGGAAGAGGTAGAGAAAATGCATGATAAAATGGATAATTTCACACTCAAAGCAGTTGAGGAAAGAATCAGTGGCCTTGAAGATAGGTTAATATAACTTACCCAAACTGAAACACAAAAAGGAAAGAGTAAAATATTAAAAATAAAACATAGCATATAAGAGAATTGAGATAATACCGAATATTCTAATACACACATTACTGGAATCATAGAGATGAAAGAAAGAAGGTGGAAGAAATACTTGAAAAAAATTATGAAATAGAATTTCCCAAAATTAATGACATGCAACAAACTGCAGATACAAAAAGTTCAAAGAAGAAATACTTGAAAAAAATTATGAAATAGAATTTTCCAAAATTAATGATATGCAACAAACTGCAGATACAAAAAGTTCAAAGAACACCAAAAAGTACAAATACCAACATACACACAGAAGCATATCATATTCAAACTACTAAAAACAAAAGTCAGAGGAAATCTTGAAAGTAGATAAAAAAAGACACTATTACATACTATATTATATACAGAGGAAAAATTGTAGCACACTTTTCATTAGAAAGAGTGAAAGACAGAAGATAATGGCATCACAATCTTAGAGTTAGAAGAAAAAAATTACCACCCCAGAATTCTATACCTAGAAGAAAATCTTTCAAAAAATGAAGAAATGAAAATTTTCTGAAGAAACAAAAATTTAGAATACACATCTATAAGCAACTTGCACTGTTAAAAGATGTTCTTTAGGCAGAAGGAATATGATACCACACAGAACAGTGGATCTACACAAATAAAGAGAATTGGGAAGATAATTTCATGAAGATAAAAATGAAATGTGTTTTCTTGCTTTTAATATCTCTAAAAGGTAAACATCTAAACTAAAATAGTAGTAATGTATTCTGCATTTATAGCATATATAAAAGTGAAATATCTGCCAACAAAAGTGTGGAGAATGAGAGGCAGAAACAGGGAATGTACTGTTGCAAGATCTTTATATTATATGAAAGATTGTATAATGCAATTTGAAAATAATCTCTGATTATTTAAATATACATTTTGCAAAGTCCAGGGTAACAAGTAAACTTTTTTAAAATAGTAAGTCAAATAAGAAAAAATGGCTCAATCAGACCAAGCAAAAGCAGAAACGTTGAAAAAATGGTCTAAGTAGCAAACAGCAAGATGGTAGGTTTTAATCAGTGCATATCAGTAATTACACAAAATATTTAATATAAAAATAACAATTAAGACAGAGACTTTCAGGTTGAATAAAAAAACAAGACCTAACTATATGCTGGTGAAAAGAATTTCACTTTAAATACAAAATATAGTTAGGTTAACAGTGAAATGTTAAATAACCCATGGATTAAATAAGACACTAAGAGGACTTAAAATATTTTGAATTGAAAGAAAATGAAAAAACAACATAATCAGAATTTATAAGATACCACGGAAAAAGGATGGCACTAGATCATTATACATATATATTAGAAAAAAAGTTACCAAATAAATACTTTTATCATTCATCTTAAATTAAAAATGGTGAGTATATTAAATTCCACCTCACCCTGCTGACTGTGGGGCTGACTCCCCACAGTCCTGAATGGCTCCTATGACGTTAGGTTTCTAATCAACATTTGCAAACCCAGGTTCCAGCTGGTACCTATGAATACAGGGTTCCAGAGGGGTCCAATGCCAAGCTGACTACCACCTGCCCAGGATTTTGACCTGCATCAGTACCAGGCCACCCAAGGACTAAAGCCCACCCATGGACATCACCAGACTGACCACCCAGAATCACTAGATGGGCAGATTGATGAAAGGTTATCCCAGCAGAAGCCAGTCTATAAAGACTACAAGGGGTGTCTATATCTTCAAATGTGTAGACACCAATGCAAGGACATACTGATGAATAATCAAGGAAATAAGACATCACCAAAGAAAACTAGTAATATACCAATGACCAACCTAAAGAGAAAACTATGAACTATCTGACAAATGATTCAAAGATTAATCCTCTTGAAATAATTTGGTGAACTATAGGAATACACAAATAGAAAACTAAATGAAATTAGGAAAACAAAGAGTGTAAAATATGAGAAGTACAACAAACAGAACCTATTTAAAAAAAAAAATCAGAATCTTGGTTGGAGTTGACAACTACAATGACAGAACTGAAGAATTCACTAAAAAGCTTCAATGACAAATTCAAGCAGAATTCATGAACTAGAAGACAGGTTATTTGAAATCAGAGGAACAAAAAGAAGAAAGAATGATAAAAAGTGAAGAAATCCTACATGAATAATAGCATATCACAAAAGAAACAATCTATATATTGGAGTCCCAGGAGAAGTGAGAAAGGAGCAGAAAGCTTATCTGAAAAAATAATGGCTAACTTTCTAAATCTGGGGAGAGATTTAGACATCCAAGTTCATGAAGCTTCATGAAATTTCACCCAAAATCATCTCTGAGACACATAAAAAACTGCCTAAAATGAAAGACAAAGATAGTTTCCAGAAATAAATCCACTCATATACAATCAAGGATTTGACAGGAAAGCCAAAAAGATACAATGGCAAAGGGATAGTTTCTTCAATAAATGGTATTGGTAAAACTGGACAACCACATACG
Source organism: Nasua narica (assembly GCA_028533885.1). Lineage (NCBI taxonomy): Eukaryota > Metazoa > Chordata > Mammalia > Carnivora > Procyonidae > Nasua > Nasua narica. The sequence continues at coordinate 104,972,356 of CM052810.1, read as the reverse complement.
AAACAATAAAAATGGACCCCTATTCTACACCACTCACAAAAATTAACTCAAAATGAACTGAAGACTTAAATGTAAGACCTGAACGTGTAAAACTACTATAAGATAACAGAGAAAAATCTCCTTGACATTGGTCTAGGCAAAATATTTTTGGACATGAAACATAAAGCAGAGGGACAAAAACAAAAATAAACTTGTGGGGATTATATTGAATTTAAAATCTGTACAGCAAAAGAAATAATCACCAATATGAAAAGGCAACATAAACGAGAGAAAATATTTGCAAACCATGATTAAGGGCTAATATCTAAATATATATAAAGATCTCAGACAACTCCATAGCAAAAATCTCAAACAAAATGATTTAAAAATGGGCAAAATACTTGAATAGACATATCTCCAAAGTAGAGATACAATTGCCCAAAAAGTACATGAAACATTGCTCAACATCACTAATCATAATACATTATGATGTATTATGAAATACAAATTAAAACAACAATGACATATCTCCTCACACCTGTAAGAATGGCTAACATCAAAAAGACAAGGGATAACAAATGTTGGCAAGGATGTGGAAAAAAGGAAATCCTTGTGAACTGTTGGTGGGAATGTAAACTGGTGCAGCCACTGTGGGAAACAGTATGGAGGTTCTTCAAAAAATTACAAATAGAACTTCCATATGATCCAGCAATCTCACTTCTGAGATATATATATCCAAAGGAAATACAATCACTATCTCAAAGTGCAGTGCAGCATTATTCACAGTACTCAAAACTTAAAAACAACCTAGGTATGCACTGACAGATAAATGGATAAAGAAGATATGCTATATATAAATAATAGAATATTAGCCATAAAAAGAGTGAAAACCTACCATTTATGACAACATGGATGGCCCTTGAAAATATTATGCTAGGTGAAGTAAGACAGAGAAAGAAAAATACTGTATATTCTCACTTATATGTGGAATCTAAAAAAGCTGATAGAAATAGAAAATAGACTGCATAGAAAAAAAAAAGACTCATAGAAATAGACTGCAGAATGGTGGTTTCCAGAGGCTGGGGACGGAAAAAATGGGGAGACACTGGAGACACTGGCCAAATCAAACTCCCAGCTATAAGATAAATAAGATCTGGGGATCTAACACACAATAGAGTGAATATAATTTACAATACTATATTATATACTTAAAAGTTAAGACAATAGATCTTAAATGTTACACAACACACACACACACACACACACAAAGTAATTATATGAGGGGATGGAGCTATTTACTAACTTTATTGTAGTAATCATTTTGTAATATATATGTAAATCTAACCATCATATTGTACATCTAAAACTTACACATGTTGGGGCACCTGGCTGGCTCAGTTGGTAGAGCATGTAGCTCTGGATGTCAGGGTTGTGAGTTTGAGCCCCACACTGGGTGTATAAATTGCTTAAATAAATAAACTTTTAAAAATGTGTTTTATGTCAATAATATCTCAATAAAACTGGAGAGGAGATAAAACAAATCTATTTAGTCAGAATCAGAAAAAGATGAACAAATCAATGAAACAAAATAGAGTTCAAAATATATCCACACATACATGGACAATGGACTATGGGCAAAAGTATGCAGGCTATTGAATGAATAAAGAGTCTTTTCAACAAATGGTGCTGGAAAATTGTATACTCGTGCAAAAAAAAAATAAAAAGAAAGAAAGAAAAGGAACTTTGATCATTACTTCACTCCATATATGAAAATTAACTCAAATTGTAAACCTACTTCTAAAACCTGAGACTCCAAAAGACTTCTATAAGAGGGAATAGCAGAAAAATTATTGTGACAGTAGATTAGGCCAAATTTTCATAGCTATTTCACCATAGAAGAAAAATATTGAACTTCACTAACATAAAAAACCCTCATTTTCTGAAAGACATTATTAATTGAATGAGGAAAAAAAGCCACATACTAGGAGAAAATATTTAACAATCACAAAACTGACAAGAGGCTTGACTCCAGAATACATAAGGGACTCTCAAAGGCAACAATAAGGAAACAAACAATCCTATATAAAAATGGTTAAGTGATTTGGACATTTCACTGAAGAGGTTATGCAGCTGGTGAATAAGCACAAGAAAAAATGTCCAATTTCATCAATAGTTCAGGAAATTTAAATTAAAAACACAATGCGATATTACCATATGCCTATTAAAATGGTAAAATTTGGAAAATAGAAAGAGACTTAACAATACCACTTGCTGGCACGAATACAGAGCAACTGTAAATCCCACATCCTGCAAATGGGAAGATATGGTACAGCCACTTTGGAAAACAGTTTGGAAGTTTCTTATACAGGTAAACATATACCTACTCTATGATCCAGTCACTCCAAGGTAGCTACCCATGAGAAATAAAAACATATTTATATTTATAAATTTACATTTATATTAAATACAATTTTCAATATATATTTATATGGAACCAGAAAAGACCCAGAATAACCAGAGGAATGTTGAAAAAGAAAACCAAAGTTGGCAGCATCACAATTCCAGACTTCAAGCTCTATTACAAAGCTGTAATCATCAAGACAGTATGGTCATCAAAAACAGACACATAAGTCAATGGAACAGAACAGAGAGCCCAGAAATGGACCCTTGACTCTATGGTTAATTAATCTTTGACAAAGCAGGAAAGAATGTCCAATGGAAAAAAGACAGTCTCTTCAACAAATGGTGTTGGGAAAATTAGACAGTCTCATGCAGAAGAATGAAATTGGACCATTTCATTATACCACACACAAAAATAAGACTCAAAATGGATGAAAGACCTCAATGTGAGACAAGAATCCATCAAAATCCTTGAGGAAAACACAGGCAGCAACCTCTTTGACCTCAGCCGCAGCAACTTCTTCCTAGAAACATCACCAAAGGCAAGGGAAGCAAGGGCAAAAGTGAACTATTGGGACTGCATCAAGATAAAAAACTTTTGCACCGCAAAGAAAACAGTTATCAAAACCAAAAGACAACTGACAGAATGGGAGGAGATACCTGCAAATGACATATCAGACAAAGGGCTAGTATCTAAAATCTATAAAGAACTTATCAAACTCAACACCCAAAGAGCAAATAATCCAATCAAGAAATGGGCAAAAGGGTAACAGACATTTCTGCAAAGAAGACATCCAAATGGCCAACAGACACAAAAAAGTGCTCAACATCACTCAGCATCAGGGAAACACAAATCAAAACCACAGTGAGATACAACCTCACACTAGTCAGAATGACTAAAATTAACAAGTCAGGAAATGACAGATGTTGGCAAGGATGCGGAGAAAGGGGAACCCTTCTACACTGTTGGTGGGAATGCAAACTGGTGCAGCCATTCTGGAAAACAGTATGGAGGTTCCTCAAAAAGTTGAAAATAGAGCTACCCTACAACCCAGAAATCACATTGCTGGGTATTTACCCTAAAGATACAAATGTAGTGATCCGAAGGGGCATGTGCACCCGAATGTTTATAGCAGCAATGTCCACAATAGCCAAACTATGGAAAGAACCTAGATGTCCATCAACAGATGAATGCATAAAGAAGATGTGGTATATATATATACAATGGAATACTATGCAGCCATCAAAAGAAACGAAATCTTGCCATTTGCAACGATGTGGATGGAACTAGAGGGTATTATGCTAAGCAAAATAAGTCAATCAGAGAAAGACAATTATCATATGATCTCTCTGATATGGGGAATTTGAGAGGCAGGGTGGGTGTTTTTAGGGGGTAGGGAGAGAAAAAATGAAACAAGATGGGATCAGGAGGGAGACAAACCATAAGAGACTCTTAATCTCATGAAACAAACGGTTGCTAGGGGTGGGGGGCTAGGGTGTCTGGGTTATGGATATTGGGGAGGGTATGTGCTACGGTGAGTGCTGTGAAATGTGTAAGCCTGATGATTCACAGACCTTTGAGGCAAATAATACATTATATTTTAATTAAAAAAAAAGAAAGAAAGAGGAGAAAGACAAAAAACTTTTGTATCATTATCATTGTATAAGTACAGTACTCTAAGTATCTATCAAAATCTGTAGAGCCATACACCACAAAGTATGAATTTTACTGCCACTAACATTTAAAAAAGATTTTTTAAATAAATGGAGCTTAAATTAGATGAAGTAATTTTTAAAGGCTCAAAGGATGAAAAAAATACTAGAAAAATTAATTTTGAATTTTCAATCTCATAGGAAGGCATGATGTATAGAAATTCACCCATACTGACAGAAAATTAAATGTCCAAAAAGACTGCATCATGTAACAGAAACACCATTAGAGAAAATATCAGAAGATTCAGTCTTGAATTTGTGTCAACTTCTTGTGTATGCTTGGAAAAGTCATTTGACCCTCTCAGTTTCATCCATGGTAAAATAAGTTGATAGTATTTTGTAGGGGAATGACATAGATTTTTCAGTTGCATAAACAGGTCTCATTTCAAATCCTCTCATCTTCAATTTTTTGTTACATGATGTTGACCAAGTTATGAAACTTTATGGGGTACCAGTTTTCATCTATAAAATGGCAATAAAATACTGATGTGTAAATTAAGTCTACTAATGTACTGTGTTTGGTGAGGCCATTTGTATAAATAGGCATCTTCTACATTTGATCACATATAAAAAATCTCTGATGGATAATAAACTAATTACAGTGATTACTTCTGTGGAAGTGTAAACAACGGGAATTTGGTAGAAAGGAACAAAGAACAAGAGGGAGACTTGCAACAAAATGCTTGGAAATAAATAATGTGAATGAATGAAATATCCAAAAAATGAATAAAAATGTAAATAGGTAAGAAATAAAGAAGCCATCCCAGGACCTGGTTCTCAAAAGGCATTTAAAACATATTCCAGGGAGGGTGGTGGTGGCAGTGGACACTGCCATGATAAAGCTAGCCTCCACAGGATTCAGGAGGATGAGGTTCATTCTAACATGTAAATACTGCCACAAAAGATAGTCTGTCTCATTGGAAGACATTATTTGGGTACTCAATAGCCTTTAGGTAACTGTCAATGATATTTACAAATCAAGACTTCCCCAATTGAACATCCCTATTAACTAGACATTTCACTCTCATTTGCTCTTGTCTCATTTTTTAAATCTAGCAGATTATCTATTTTTTAATTAAATGTTTTTCACAAATCAACTTCTAAGTCTTATTCTTAAATAATCAAACTGTGTTATTCTAAGCATTAAAATATTGGCCTTGTGATGTAACATTTTGAGCAAATATTTAAAATCCCATTCACTTATAAAGAAAAACCTAAGTTCATTTCAGCAATATTAAAAGACAGCATTTCAGGGGCACCTGGGTAGCTCAGTCAGTTAAGTGTCTGCCTCCCACTCAGGTCATAATCCTAGAGTCCCGGGATGGAGCTTCACACTGGGTTCCCTGCTCAGCGGAGAGTCTGCTTCTCCCTCTCCTTCTGTCTCTCCCCTCCCAGCTTGTGCTTTCTCCCACTCACCCTTTTTTTCTCAAATAAATAAATAAAATCTTAAAAAAAAAAAAAAAGACAGCATTTCAGCATAGTGGCCTGTCACATAACACAGTACATGGACGTTTAATGTAGCATGCTGTAATTTCTCATGACAATGTGCTTCCGTGGGTCAAAACTATGTCATCTGGTTTCATAACAATTGATTTTGCAAAAAGTGGGTAGATTTATACAATAGGAATTATGATGATAGAGTATATAGCTTCTTATTACCTCCCGGCAACCCCTCCCTTTTCCATTTTAAGCTGTCATTGAATGATGACAGAAGTACTCCCATAGAGAACACTGTATAGAATGCTGCCCTTCATCAGCTATTGTCAGCTGTCCTAACACGGCAAATGTTTTCCTGGTTTAGCTCCACCAATATAGATCTTGTCGCTGAAGTCTACCGTTGCCTAGGAAATTCATGGGTATGACATGCTGTGTGGCATTCCATTATTTAGGGCTCTGTCCAACATTTTACACTATTTCAGACACACCACTTTTTAAAATACTTCATGCATTCAACACTTGGTGAGCAAAAGAAAAAACATTAAATCAATAGCAAATATTTTTAGTGTACATAATCATGTACAGAGAACTTCTCTCACTAGAAAAGAAATATATTACTCATTTTCTCTGACATCGGTGTTATATCATAAGAACTAAGGATTCCCTCCTTCAATGATAAACTGAATAATGTTCAACATAGGGTTGCCTTCTCTGATTATACTTATTTGAAAGCTCTACTGCTCTTAATGAATATTAATTCTCACTAGCATCTCAATACTTCCACTGTATCAGCCAATGAATATTCCAGAGTACACTATTTATTTATTTCATTTCATCCACAAAGAAATTCTGGAAGACAGATATTGTGTCCATTTTACAGATGAGGGAACTGAGGCTCAGAAAATGGACCAAAATCACACAGATATAAACAGGAGAAATGGGATTGCAACTTCCAGCTGAGTGATTCTCCAAATAAGATCTTTCTAATATAGGATGTTTCCTCCCCTCAAGACCAAGGCACATCATACCTATCTTTCACCTTCTTCTTATCCTTTATAGTACCTGATACTATAAATACATAATGTAGAGAGACAATTCTTCATGGCATTTCTGTACATCCTTGGACTATTGTCCTAACAATGCTTGTACAACAAACAGCCTTGGAAGACAGATAGCATCTCCCTCCGGGGCAGAAGATTTGTTTCCTGTCCAGAATAATATTATGTCTTCCTATGGAGCAAAGGTTAGAAAGGTTTTGCTAGCAGTCTTTTTAGAAAATTGGAGGCATCAAAGGGGGGCAGGGTCCCTAAACTCATTGTCCTCAACTGTGACACAAAACCATTATGTGTGCTTCATCCATTTGGGCCATTTCCCATGCCCCCCAGGGGACTTGGGTGGGTGTGGAGTAGAACTGAACCGGTAGAAACATAACCACTGACAGAAGCTCACGTTTCCTGAGTAATAAAGTCCCAGTGGTCTCAGGTGGCTAGCTAACTTGGTAGCTTGTAAGTGAACACAAGTGCAGACCCCTCAGTTCTTCACAGCAGCAGATACACCTGTTGACTTTTTATTTATTTTTAGCTATTTATTTAAAGATTTACTTATTTGAGAGAGAGAGAGGGTGAGCACAGTGGGGAAGGGGAAGGGGAGAGGGAGAGAAAGAATCTTGAGCAGATTTCCCTCTGAGCACAGAACCTGATGCAGGGCTCCACTCACAACCCTGAGATCATGACCTGAGCCAAAATCAAGAGTCAGATGCTTAACCGACTGAGTCACCCAGGTGCACCTATCTATTGACTTTTGAAAGTATGTTAGGCAGTATTCAGTATTTTGCAATTTAGTGAACCATGAATGCATTAAAAATCTGCTCTGAGTGATATTTCACTAAAGAATATTTTTCTTAGGCAGAGAATGCATTTTCTGATACACAGTAACAGAACTTGATATAACTGACGGAGCAGACACACAAATGTCCTATCACTTTTCTAAAACTAAATAGTAATTGCTATCAGAATAAATAGATAAATAAATCCATTTTCTATTCTGAGCAGCCAGACCCTAGTGTAATCTAATTAGGGTTATCAGATCAATAATTGTAATAATAAATAAAGAGAATCCTTGACTCCCACTGCCCAAAGCCAATGAGACTGGATTTCAGATTCTATTGTGTTTCATTATAAAAAGACATTATATATTATTTCTTTCTGAAAAAAATTAGTTTTTTTCTAACATCATTTCAAATATGTTATTTGCCTAGTAAAGATCCTCACATCAGCCGAGTCACATATAACCTGCCATTGCTTTTAGGCCATTTAAACTGCAAATACTATTAGCAAGAATTAATCATCTTTCATTTCTTTTACTCTTATGTATCTTCCTCAGTTAAAGGATTCTGATCTTTAAACTCCTTTGACTTAATTTGTGAGCATAATGATGCAATGTGCACCATGGAATGATCACACTTCTTTAGGAGACAGTACAGAGTAATAACAAACATTAGACAAGGTTAAGGTAAATTAAGAACATGCTTTGTGTTGGGGTGGGGATAAAATCAAGAAGCTGATATTAGAGGATTTTAGTATGATTCTTCTTTTCCTTTCTAGGTTAGGTTTTGAATTTTTGAATTAAAAAATTCCATTACACTAATAATTTGAAGAGAAGTGGAGGAGAATGTATACCGAGAAAGAAAAGAACAGGCACATTAAATAATGGCAAGTTTTTGAATATTCAATGAGCATTTGACAGTTGAATGTGCTATTAGGGAAAATGCAGTAGAGACACAGAACCCAGATTCCTGAATATCTGGTTTTGAAACAAATTTCTCTATTCTCTCCATAAAGTCTCCTTTTTTTTTTTTCAGAGTCACATTAGGCAGAAAGCATATATGGGTAAAAAAGAAGGAAGGTGCTCAAGAGCACGCTACCCTGTGCCTTTTTCTATGGTTCATGGTGCAACTGACAATGTAGTGTATTTTAAATCAATAGAGGGAAACCAGCCCTCTTCTTAATGCACGCATCACATTTAACTCTAACTGTTCCCAAACACCTCATATGCTGTCAAATGCCTACTCATCCAGTGCTCCCCAATCTTTAGTGAATCTCAGAATCACCGAGAGAGCTTGTCAAACCGACTCCTCCTCCTGCCCCTTGATTCTGTGCACAGGGTAGGGACATGGATTTGCATCACTAACAGCTCCGAGGCACTGTGGAGGCCACGGATTCCTTAAGTAACATTGTGGCTCACCACATTATCACGAGTGCAGAGTAGGAAACGTACCAGACTTTTAGGCTTCAGCTTCAATTCTTTTCTCCTCATGAAGATTAATATTAGTGGGGGAGAGGGAAACCTGGCTCTTATGCTATCTTATCACTATGATAGCTATAGAGAAAACTGTTGCATTTTGGAAGAAATTTCAAAGAAGAATGGTCAATGATAGAATTCAAAGAGCTATACTCAAATTATTTTTGACCCTTAAAATTCCATTAGAGCCAGGATGCCTGGGTGGCTTAGTTGTTAAGCATCTGCCTTTGGCTCAGGTCATGATTCCAGAGTCCTGGGATCAAGCCCGCAAGGCTGCTTCTTCCTTTCCCACTCCCCCTGCTGTGTTCCTGCTCTTGATGCCTCTCACTCTCTGTCAAATAAATAAATAAAATCTTAAAAAATAAATAAATAAAATTCCATTAAAGCCAAAATGATTATGTAGCAAATTGCCACATAAATGGGTATAAATATGTTGTATCTGGTCTTCTCTGAGATGTTCTATCTAAAACCATATTCTGCAAAGCACAAGGCTTAAAATATGGTAGTTAGCTCACTGTAATTATTATTATTATTATTACCTGTAGCTAATATTTATCAAGCCTCTACTAAGGATGAAGGCCCAGGATGAGGGATTTCTCAAATATTACATAATATAATGTCACTAAATATCATCATGGCAACAACAGAAGCAGCTCCAATATTGATTTGTAAAAATTTTCATCACAACATACAGTCTGGTTCTCTACATGTATAAAATTGCCCACAGAATTCTATTTAGCTATATGTAGACACATAATTTGAAAAATTATCACAGTTCTAACTCATTTTTTTTCTTTTTCAACATAAAAACTCTTTTTTTTAATTAACATATAATGTATTATTTGCCCCAGAGGTACAGGTCTGTGAATCATCAGGCTTAAACACATTTCACTGCACTCACCATAGCACATACCCTCCCCAATGTCCATCCCCCAGCCACCCTATCCCTACCCCCCTACCCCCAGAAACCCTCAGTTTGTTTCGTGAGATTGAGAGTCTCTTATGATTTGTCTCCCTCCCCGGTCCCATCTTCCCTAACTCATTTTTTAGGCCAGCATTATTCTGATACCAAAACCAGACAAAGACTTCACCACAGAAAAAGTACAGACCATATTCATGTCTCCTGAACACAGACACAAAATTCCTAACTATAAATCTTCTAGAAAAAAAATCATAGGAAAAAACCTTACAACTCAATAACACAACAAAGAGATACCACTACAAGCCTAATAAAATCACTAAATTTAAAAAGACTAATAATACCAAGGCTGGTAATGAAGCAAAGCAACAGAACTCTCACATCTTGCTGATGTAAATGTAAAACAGTGAACCACATTTGAAAATAGCTTGATAGTTATCTATAAAGTTAAATATACACTTACATAACCCAGTCATTTCACTCCTAGATATGTACCTTAGAGAAATTAAAATTAAAGCTCAAAGACTCATATTCAATTGTTTGTAGTAGCTGTATTCATAATTACCAACAACTGCAATCAGGTTAAATGTTCAAGTGGATAAACAAAATACACGGATGCCATATATCAGAATATTCCTCAACAGTTCAAAAAAAAAAAAAAAGAACCATCTACTGATATGTGCAACACCTTGGAAGAATTTATTTTTAGGATTTTATTTATTTATTTGAGAAAGAGAAAAAATAGGAGTTGGGAGGGGTAGAGGGAGAGAGAGAAGCAGACTCCCCATTCCGTCCCAGGACACAGAGATCATGACCTAAGATGAAGGCAGCAGCTTAACTGACTGAGCCACCCAGGCGCCCCAGTATCTTGGAACAATCTTAAGAGTATCATGCTAGGGGAGCACCTGGGTGACTTAGTGGGTTAAAACCTCTGCCTTCGGCTCAGGTCATGATCTCAGGGTCCTGGGATCAAGCCCCACATCAGGATCCCTGCTCAGCAGGGAGTCTGTTTCCCCCCACACCCCCCACCCCCCGCCTGCCTCTCTGCCTACTTGTGGTCTCTCTGTCAAATAAGTAAAATCTTTAAAAAGAAAAAAAGTATCATGCTAGGTAAAGAATCCAGACACAACAGGCAACAAAAATGCTCAAAGTTTCAGTTTCTATATTTTACTTATATAACCTTTTGGAAAAGGCAAAACTTTAGGCACAGAAATCAGACCAGTGGTTGCCAGGGACCCAGGATGTAGGCAAGTGACTGAGGAGAAGGAGATTGTGAAGGAGAATGGGAAAACACCGGAGCAGCAAAAATTTTTTATATTTCATCTTTGGTGTGGTTATTACATGACTCTGTTCAATTGCTAATTTATAAACTTAAATTGTTAAAACTGATTGACATATATATTAAAATGTGCACTAAATAAATCTTTTTATTTATTTTTTTCTTTTTTGGACAGTAAGTGTTTTGGAGTGGCCCCGATGTTAGGATTTACCCATCTTTTCCAGTTTTCCCAGAAATACAAGCTCCAATTGTTAAGGGCCTAGTCATGGCCAGTCAGTGCATTAACTTTAGACACAAAAATGTAGCATGATAAAGAATCTGGTATGACCTAAAATTTGACAAGCAAAGAATTAATTTTCCTTGACCTGGTCTTAAGTAGTTTCAGACTACAAGGACAAAGAGTTTTCTCTGATAAAATTAAATAATTGCACTGTTGTTGTTTTTTTCTCTTATGCTTTTTCATCAGAGAAATCCGGAACAAAATGTTGATTTATTTTCAAACTGCTTTTCCTAAGGCTCTAAAAAATAATTAATACATTGTACTATCCTATTTTGCTAAGAGGGTCCCCAGAGCTTCACCCTCTCTCCCAGTTTGGCTCTGTCACCACTGACTTCTCAGGCAGGAATGGGTTAATCCATACCACGCAGCTCCACAGTTACACTGAGGGTTTGTGAATTGCAAACCCACTTATCAGTTTTTTTTCCAGTTGTACAAATAGCCACAGCTCACTGAGGCTAGCTCAGGTAAGTGGGAGGGAAGGGGAAATTATAATTTTTTTAATTTATTTTATTTTTTTTTACTTTTTCACCTTTTGACCCCCTTGACACATTTCTTGTACCCTCAAGCCTTGCCTCTGGCAACCACCAATCTGCTCTTCTCTGTTATCTAGGAGTTTGGTCTGTTTGTGGGTGTTGTTTGTTTTTGTTTTTAGATTCCATGTATAACATCATATGGTATTTGCCTTTCTCTGTTTGACTTATTTCACTTAGCATGGCACCATTAAGGTCAGTCCCTGTTGTCCTCTCAAATGGGAAGATTTCATTCTCTGTTCTGGTTGTATTTATACATATATATACAATATATATGTTATATATATATATATATATATATATATATATGACAATTTCTTTGTCCATTCATTCATCGATGGGCACTTAAGACTGTTTCCATATCTTGGCTATTGTAAATAATGCTGTAATGAACATGAGGGTGCTTTTAAAAAGATATGATAAAGGGGTACCTGGGTCGCTCCACCAGTTAAGCATCTGCCTTCAGATCAAGTCATGATCTCAGGGTCCTGGGATCAAACCCCGCTTCAGTCTCCCTGCTCAGTGGAGAGTCAGCTTCGTCCTCTCCCTTTGTTCCTCTCCCTCTGCTGCTCTCCCTGCTCATACTCTCTCTCTCTCTCTCTCACTCTCTGTCTTTCAAATAAATAAAATCTTTAAAAAAAAGAAATGATAAAGACTTTTCTTTTTTGCCTAAAGCCTTTATGTTTTAGGAAGTTATAAGTATTCCTTCATTGAGAGTGTGGGCTTGCTTATGAATTTCAGTCCTTTGACACAAACAAAACATCCTTTGAAGTTCCAAAAGGAATACGAATTTGGGGGGTGGGGTGGGGAAGGGTCACCTCTCTTGTTACCTAAATTATACAAGTTGCACACAACCCTTGTTTTATAGTTTCATATTTGTTGCCACCAAATATTTGAACGATACTTCAAAAAAATAATTAAAGCAACATTCAAAACATTTTTACTTAAGCATGAATAAGGATAATAACTCGAATGAACTGACACATTTCATAAAATTTAAATGAGTTTTTGATAGTATAAATGATTAATCATCATGGGGGATACCTGTAAACCAAATTATCATTTTGAATGGGTAAATAAGTGATATAAGTATTTATTCTACCTTTCCTATATGAACAGTACCCTAGGTAATTCAAAGGCAGATAAAAGGAAGTTCTCTTTATAGAAGTGTTATAATTGATAAATGAAGAAGGAATGATAAAATTAAAAGTATCTCCATTTAGCAACAGGTTATGGATCTAGGGATTTATCATTAATGGCTTTTAATATCACAAAAATGACAATCAGAATTATATGTTCTGCTGAAAAAAAGAAAACACTTATTAAAAATAAATACACAACAGACACAATCTGAACATGACTCAGACAATTCCATCACTACAAGCAACTGAGGAATCTGTAAAACACAATGTGCGAGGGTAATCAGCATAATCTAGCTGTGGAAAATAACTTTTGAAAGAAAAATGTTTCGTTTCTTCAACAAATTAACTACTAGGGAAAATGAGAATGGGAATAATCTAAAGATTGAAAAAAACCTTAAGAAACATATTAGTCATGTGCAATGTGTAGACTTTTTATCAAGATCAGATTCAAACAAACTATAAATAAAATGTGATGTTTGTGAGAAAATGTAAACAATAGATAATATTAAGTATTCCTAATGATGTCTGACAATTGTATGGAATTTATGATTATAAAAAGAGTCCTTATTTTCTAGAGATGCATATGGAAATATGTAATAAATGAATGAAGGAGTTAAGAGCTGGGAATATAGATAAAATAAGATTGGCGTGAGTTTGTAACTGTTGAATCTGGGCAATAGGTATAATGGGGGTTCATTAAACTATTCTGACAGGTTTTTTTAAGTGCTTGTAACTTTTCATAATAAAAAAAAAACAAATTTTTAAGGAGATACAGAAATGCACACAAAAAATAACATGTTTCTTGGGCTCATTTTATCTGGTTCTAATAATCACACCACAATTTCAAACCTTAATACAGCCAACACATGAAGGTGGGAAGAGGCTTGACATTTATTACTTTTTTCTCTCAGATAATATAAATTTTCTGTGCCCTTTCTAATCTTATAACTAATGAGCTCTTCAGTAACAGTTATCATTCAATATTTTAAGACCAAGGTCCTTCAGAATGACCTTAGAAATGACCTTTCCTGCCACCAATTTGCTTCTCAACCCTATTCTCTCACTGTTAGTAATAAAACAGTCTTATACAACTGTTTGTAAAAATGTCTACACTAAGAAGTGAACGCTAATGTCTAAATACCACTACAAACCCTCAAATTTCTTTATAAATTATTCCAAATGCACAGGGATATACATTGAATTGTATATCCCCAATACAATACACACAGGGATATACATTGTATTGTATATCCCCAATACAATACATTGTATTGTATCATATACAATATATGATGTACGGAACTCATATATTGTATATCTGAGACTAATAACATTGTATGTAAACTAATTAGAATTAAAATAAAAACTTTAATTGACCCAAATATTACCTTCTTATTATGGTGATATGATCTGTTCTTTTGGCTCTACTAACTAAAAGCATTACCAGCATTTGTAAATGAGGAGTCTACTATTCTTTCTTTTCTCCCTTCTTAGTCAATGGCATTGCCATGAGAATACACATTATCTTTCCATTCATTTACTCAGCAAGTATTCAGGATCTACTGAGGGTTCTGAGAAGGGTCTGGAAAGGAAGGCACTCATTATTTTAAATTTGATTAGATAGTAGAGAAGAAAAATATTTTTAAAACTATTATATTAGTAACTTAATAATTACTTAAAGTATATGTAAATTTAGTTAATCTTAAAGGTTCTGGATAACCTTTGGAAAAAAACGATCTTGCCCAAGGTTTTAAAATTAAATGATTTCAGTTGGTGGAGATGCATCAGAATAACTTTCAGGGGAAAATGAAACAGGACTAGATTTTAAAATGGAGATCAGTAAAATTTAAGAAGCCACTCCTGAATGTACAAAGTGCTGAATAACACTTATTGGGATGAAATAGAGTGAGAAAAACTGCCTTCGATTGGACTGACTTATTGGTTAGATAGATCGGATTGACTGGGTTGCTAGAGTTGAACTGATTGGGTTTAATTAAAAAAGGGAAGAGCCTTTTCTGGGAAATAATGAGATTAAGAGGATGGGTATGTATGAGAAAGTCAAGCAAGAAGCTGGGTTTGGCTGGTTAGATCACTGAAAAGAGCTATGCATTCTTAAACTATGAGTCACAAAACTAAACCCTTTGATTCAAATTTAAACAAACATTTACTGAGCACATTCTAGCAGGCACTATTAACTTTATAATTCTGGTTTAGAAAAATGATCTCGGGAGCTGCTTTAGGACAAACTTGAAGAGGAATAGACTGAAGTGACAGAGATCAGCAAAAATATCTTTGAGTTCCTTCGGGCATGAAAAAAGAAGGGCCCCAACAAGCCGTGAGAAGCAAGCTTCCAGGATTTCAATAACTTGACTCGATCGAGATCCATGTTAGACCAGATTTATAACAAACTCGGTTTTATACCAAAAATATTACAATAAAGTTCTAGTGTATCAATACTAAAGTAATCTTGCAGTCAGTTTACTTGGTAAATATTTTAGGCTTAAGTCATCCTTTACTACAGGTATCAGGACTAGCAAAATAAAATATACCGGCCATTTCTGTTTTCTTTACTGGCGGACAGGCAGAGTTATTCAACAGAGAATATTTCTTAAAGTGTATGAAATGGGCCTTAGCCCAGAATTCTAGAGAGTTGACACTCCTCTTTCAGACTCCATTTCTGTTTGTATGCTTTAATTTTCAAAGGGGATAGAAGCTTCCTGGGAAAAGAACTCAAAATAGTTTATATTGGTAGTTAAAGCATAAAGAAGAAGGAAGATCTAAGAGATCCTACCAAGGGGGTCTGTGGGAGACTGAGAGACCAGTCATTTTGGAGGAAAAAGGACTTAGGCAGTTGAATTGGACTGAAGTATGTCTGAAGACATTTCTGGTTTATAGTGTAGGGTGGTAGTTATTACTGAACTTGACTTAAACCAGCCATCCTGTGGTGTGTGTCTTAGAAAAGCCATTAAGTAGAAATAAAAGAGGTATTTGGGTCTAGTCTGCAACCTTGGTGTCCAAGTCTTTCTCCTTAGAAACAGTGGAGGGAACCAGTTTCTTAGAGCTTAAATACTGGTAAAAACAGGTACCCGTGTGGAGGCAAGACAGAGACTACAGTAACCAAAGGAGGGCTCAAGCAATAGCCCGGAGTTAAGGAACAACAGTAAAACCAACAGCAGCTTCAGGGAGCTTCAAGCATTTGCTAGATAATCTTGGGAGTCTCCTGAAGTCATAGGAAGAGAAGGGAATCTCCGGTAGAGATCTGAGAGTCTACAGTTACTTGTGCTGGTACTAGGGACTATCAAAACAGCAAGATTCTGGTTAGTTAACACAGAGCTGCCAATAAGGTGAGTAAGTGTGAATAAATCGCAGGCATGCCACAAGATATCGATCCCTTCATCTATCACAGTAGACAGAGCCCTGGACAGCCAAAGCCCTATATTCCACCCCACAGGAGATACACGGATTCATTACTGGATGCTCCATGACAACGTAGTTAGTGCTTGCAGCCAAAGAGGTGCTCTATCACCTGCCAGACTAGAGCCCCAGACGATGAGCCCAGGAAGCTGCTGGAGTTGTGTTCTAAGGACCAACAAGAAAGCCTAAACCAAGGTATGGACGAGTACTGAATGTGGTGGAGATTGGGAATACAGATCAGGACCTACGTCTGGTAAGCACAGCTCAAAGCAAACAGTACAAGATAATGCTTCTCATGAAAGGATAATGCTCTTTGTGGCCTTTACTGGTGATATCCAAGCCCGTGGTAAGGTGAGTGCCCCAACAATGTGTGTGCATTCTACATGCAAGAGTATTGTCAATACTTTGAAATATTTAGTATGAAAAATTCTATTGCATTCACAATCTGTTCACATTATCCCAAGAGATTTCCATGTTTCACTTGCTAATAAAAGAGCTGTAACTTTCTTTAAAAATAATTTCTAATCTTGTGCATTTTTGAATAGTCATGAAAAAATTTCATTGCTATCTATTGGAACAGTCTGGATGATGGTAGAGAATTTGATTTTTATTCAACACGTGTTGATGGAGCATCTACAGGGCACCAAGCACAGTTCTGGGTGCTGAGGATACAGAAGTGAAGAGAAGAGACAAAAATCCCTGCCTTCTTGGGGTAGGTGAACAATGAACAAGTATAGTATGTATGTTTTTGGATAATGATGATTGCTAATGAAAAAACAAATCAAGGTGATGGGGTTGCCAGGATCTCCAGGGAAGGCCTTACAAAAAGATCTGAGTTCTGCTCCAGTCAGGAATAGTGGAGTCATTTCTAATGTGAAACGATGTTAAAAGAATATTTTTATATAAACAAACTTAAGTTCTTAAAATTGGAAAAAGACTTTATCAGGAAATGATACAACAGTGTTGTGATTAATAACTTTCCTAAATCTCTGATTATTTTTATAATAATATCCTACAAAGAAATTCAAATGATACACTGAAGAAGTTTCTCTAAAGCCAAAGTTTCCACAGTGATGTAGAAGACAGAGGTAAAGTCTGGGTATTTCAAACAGCTGTCATTTCTTTGATTATAAAGATGCTTATGTTAAAAAGTGATTTTAAGTTGTTTTGCAGCCTGAATCGCTCATGTAACTGCTGTTCTCCACTGCACTCTGGAACCCAAATATTCAGTTCATGTTCTCATAACTAGATCTAATCATTTCTTTATATGTGCAAGCTTTTATTTATTCATCTATCTATTCTTTCACCTATCTTTATTGAGCACATATCTTTATATGTGCACTGTGCAGGCAGTTAGTGTATGGTGAAAAAACATGTTTTAGTGGAATCCTACATCTAAGTATAATATATTCTAGTTAGTGAAGTTACTTGTATTAGATAAATAACTTATATGTGATTACTCAAACTAAGTGAAGTTATTTGTATTTGATTATACTTAATCAGCTGACCAAAAGAAGAAAGTACAACTAAAGATGGAATGTTTCCACAAATGCCAGCACTCTAAATTGTTTCTACTATAAAGTAAAATACACATCTTGAATAAAAGCAAAACATATGCAGTATTTTTAAAGCCTCTATAGACCTAAAATCACTATGTAAGCTTAAAAATGGACTATGTGTAGCATGTTACTCATAATTATTGTGTTTTTTACAAGCAGTTCTGACTTACTATCTAGTTGTATTTAAGAACGCATTTGTATTACAGCTGTTTGCAGAATACACCTACCCACAGACCTAATGTTACTGATTTCTAGGTTAACTACGGTACCACATTATAAACTATTTAACTCATAGTATGCTTGAACTATTATACATTCTCTATGGAAAAACAGTAAGAGTCCATGTTGGTGCAATACTTCTATTTGATAAAGCAAGCAAGCAAACAAAACCCGTTAGAAAGAAGAAAGTCATTTTCACTCTTCGCTCAGTTCTGGGGTTACAGAACACACCCTTCTTAGAGGAGTCTCCTTTCTTCTCCTGGGCCACACTAGCTGATACATTTGCCCTTCCACTTTTACCCCCCGCCTTCAAAAAAAGGAGGCCTTATTCAGTATCTGTCATTCCCACATAAGGCTTTAGCTATGCTTCATTTGAACCCCCCAAATTCCAGGAATACCTCCCCCTTCTCCATCAACATCTAACCAGAAAGAAATTCCTGATATATTAGTTGCCTACATCTTCCTTGGGGAGCAGGACGTGTCACATAATCCTTCTATCCTGAAAGAAGGAGCCTGAAGGCTATACTAGCAGCTGACAAGAATCCTAACTGGTGAAGATCATAATAGTAAGTAACCTTTTTACTGCTAATTTTACAGAGTTCATTGCTATTCACTACATTTTGAATTAATTATAGTTTTCTTAAACGTAAAAATGTCTTATGCAATTTTCCCCTGTGAATACATATTCAAAGAGTAGTTATCTATAATCTTATGGGCTGTTTGTTGCATTGTAAAATTTAGGGATATAAGAAACATGAAATCTTACAGATAGGTATATGAGCATTTTTTCTGATAAAGTGGTCTCTGATTTTCCCCAAATTGGGATATACTCATCTTCTGAATGCTCATAGGCACATCTTTTGGGGCAGCCCAAAATATTCCAAGGGGCTCCTGGGAAGCCCCTTAGAATATCTGAGTACTTGTTCTGTGTTCAAATGCAGGGGCAAAATCTTCCTTACTAACTTCTTAACACCAGCACTGTTTCATAAAAATAGTAGGGACCAGAGAAGTTGGTTGAAGATGTGAAAGGCATGGATACTTCTTATCAGAACAAAATACTCCTTTTCCACTATAATTTGATCTGGGCCTTATTTTAAAAGTTGGGTTAATTAGGGATAAAGAAATGTTGTTGATCTGTAGCCACCCAGGTATTTGGAATCAAAACAGTAAACAGAGATGAGTCCCTTATGTGGATGACAGGGCTTTTATTCCATCACTTGTAACACATGGTGTGTTAAGATGTGTCTAAAGTTATTGTAAGTTTAGTATCTCCTCTGAGACATCTGCAAATTCCTCAATACCTGGCTTCTCATTGTTACCATTACCTTTGGACTTCCTTCCTCCCTCCCTTCCTTCCTTCTTTCCTTCCCGATTTTATTTATTTTTTAGAGAGCGCGAGCACAAGTGCATGCACGAGAGTGGGGATGAGCAGAACGAAAGGGAGAGGCAGAGAATCTCAAGCAGACTCCTGGCTGAGCACAGAGCCCGACCAGGGTGGGGGCAGGGAGCTCAATCTTATGACCCTGACGTCATGATCTGAACTGAAAGCAAGAGTCAGCTGCTCAACCAACTGAGCTACCCAGGCACCCCTGGATTTTCTTAACTGAATCTCTGTTCTCTATTCTGGGCCTTATAGCATTTACTTTATCTCCATTCAGGCATCAACCCAAATGTGAAAAATGTTACCCTTGATTCCCACCCAAAACAACTGCACATAAAACGTAAATGAATGTAGCAGAACTTGTACTGAAGATGTGTACACTTCAGAGGAGAAATTAAAGACCTTATGTATCACTCACTCATCAACTCAAAAGAAGCTCTGAGACTTCTTTCTTGTATTTATTAAATATAAAAATATTGCATGCTCCCATAAAAGATTCAAAAATGCCTGAGAATATATGGTGAACTAAAACTCATACCCCACATCTTAATACTTTTTCTATCCTTCCCCAGAATGGTTATTCCTATTATGGCACATTCTGTTCACTGACAGACAAAGGCCATCCCTTACCTCTACGGAAAAAAAAAAAAAAAAAAAGCCTTTGTTTCAGGGCAGCAATATTGTTAACCCTGGGGTGTAACCATGATTCATATAAGCCACTTGTGTCAATCCATTTTCCTGAGGCAGGTACTCATTTTCCAGGCATTCCTTCCAGTGAGTGGTAACCATGTGACATAGTGTAGACTGATGAATCATATTGGGGGTGTGTGCCTATTTGCAGGGCACAGGGATGGCCTCTAGCACTCAGGAAAATCACTGTTCCCAATTAGTGAGACATTCACACAACGATTCATTCACAAACACACTTACATACTCTTACTTTCACACACATCCTCCATCTTTTTCTCGCATTCATGGTCTGTCAAATGCTTTCTCACATGTGTTCGTCCCACCCCCTCACTTTCCATATTCTCTTCTGTATTCACACTTTACTCTTGTGCATACTCTTCACTGGACACTCACCTACACCTTCTGTGAACTCCTTCTCACATACACTTTCTCGTATATACATTCTCTCTAATGCCCTCAGCTTCACACTCTTCCATACACAATTTTCACTCTCACATATTATCACCCGCTCCTACGTACTCTTATATACCCAACTCACTTGCACTCTCAAAGACATCTTTTACTTTCTTATAGTTTTTCACTCTCTCACATACATTCACACTCTACATATTACAGTCTTATTTTCTTAGCTTTAAATAAATGTTTTGTGAGAATAGTTGCAATGGAAGTAAAGGAAACATTCAAAGTAACACATCTGCATGTGGTATTTCACCAGGGTCTGAACTATATTCTAGTTCTAAAATACACATAGTAGCATACCCAGCAACTAAATGATGCTGGGTGTGGCAGGAATTTTCTAGAAGAGCAGATATAAATTCTAAGGATTCTAATTTAGGATACCTCATACAGTTATAACACTGAAAGAGATAAAAATCAACACTTTGACTGATCCTCTCTGTAATAAATGAAGAGTCTGAGACACAGCTAGGTTAAGTGATTTCTCACAATTTTACTAGTTACTTAATCCACTAGGGAAATTAGTCTCAGGTAACAGTTCAAGGTAACTACATAGCACAGCCATTAGGAATGTGGCTAAGGAGTCACACTGCCTGCATTAGAACCCCTACCCTACCACCCATTATCTGTCTTCCATAGGCAAAATTACTTCTCAAACCCTCAATTTATGCATCTGTAAAATTCATGTAAGAGTATCTACACATAAAGTTGCTATAAAGGACAATTTTTTTTAAAGATTCTATTTATTTATTTGAGACAGAGAGAGAGAACATGCACAAGCAGGGAGAGCAACAGGCAGAGGCAGAAGCAGGCTTGCCACTGAGCAGGGAGCCCGATGTGGGGCTCGATCCCAGGACTCTGGGATCATGACCTGAGACGAAGACAGACGCTTAACCGACTGAGCCACCCAGGCACCCCAATAAAGGATAAATTAGTTAATCCATGGAATGCCTTTAGTCTAGGTCTTGGTTCAAAACAAAGTTTCAAGAAATGTTAACTTTGTTGCCTGCCAAGTTTGTATATCTATTTCAAGATGTTGCTTTAAATTATATTGCTCATAATTT
Source organism: Nasua narica (assembly GCA_028533885.1). NCBI lineage: Eukaryota > Metazoa > Chordata > Mammalia > Carnivora > Procyonidae > Nasua > Nasua narica. The sequence goes on along the minus strand of CM052810.1, from coordinate 104,950,594 downwards.
ATTAGGAATTGGGGGTGGGGGAAGCATCCTAACTAGAGTTTCTGTTTCCAGAAAATTATAAGAGACCAATGGACCTTATCCTATCAGGAAAAAAAAAATCTATTTGGATAGGGCATAAGAGCAACAAGGACTATTTCAGGTTCTTCAAGGTACCATCTAATCTACATTGTTAATCCTACTGCTCTAAGAATGAATACATGACCTCATCTTTCTACACCTAGACATGTAACATCCTTCCTGAGTTCTGAGTCAGAGTCAAAAGATGGCCTTGGGGCTGAACACCAAGGAGGCACCAAAAAGCACACTGGGCCAGTCTCTGGAGAAACTCTGAAGCAACTGGGAAGTAAAAGAAGAGGGCAATCATACTGGCCCACAAAATGAGAGCAACAGAAAATAAAAGTATTGATTACGAGATAAAAACAAATAGAGAAAGTAGATTATGCCTTAGAATTCTGTTATAGTAAATTATTAAAGAGAACCCCCCTAATATGTATATGAATTTTAAATTTTGAATTAACTAAAAGAAAATTTTAAAAATATAATGTTTTTAAAATGGAAATCAAAATCTTAATACTCCCATCGATTCTGGTTAGAAAAATTCAGCACAATCTTTGGAGATCATAATTTACAATCAAGACAAGAGTAAAAACAGCCTTTTTTCTTTATTGAGTGCTTTCTGATAGCATTACAGAAACATGAAGCTACACGTTTTTGCACTGTCGCTGACTGACAAACAGCATACTTGCCTTCTTTGCCAATACAGAAGGTTAAGGCTGGAGTCCAGGTTCAATATAAGTAGGAGCTGAGCAAGGATTGTGGCTGGGTTCTTCCAGTTAAGCCACAGATACTATGTGTGACGATTTAAGTGTTCAGATTTATGCACCCCAATGAGCTCAAGGACTGTGCTCTTCTGTACTGCTTCCCAGTTTTCTATTTTTTTACAAACCACTGTACTGAGGTATGACTGACATACAAAAAGCTGTACATATATAATAACTTGATGAGATGGAAAGAAGTATACATCCATGAAACCATCACAACAATCTACGCTATCAGCCTATCTATCACCTCCAAATGTTTCCTCTTATGCTCTTTTTGTGTGTGATGAGAACACTTAACATAAAATCTGCCCTTTAGCAAGATTTTAAGTACACAGTACAGTCTTATCAAGGAGGCACTATGCTGTATAGTACCTCTCTTGGGCTTATTCATCTCACATGACAAACTTTCTACCCATTAACTAACACCTCCCCATTACCTCCTTCCCCTGTTTACCACCATTCTACTCTCTGCTTCTATAAGTTTGACTGTTTTAGACTCTTTATGTAAGTGGTATTATGGAGTATTTGTCCCTCTGTGACTGACTTATTTGACTTAGCATAATGTCCTATGTTCATGCATGTTGTTGCAAATGGCAGGGTTTCCTTCCATTTTTAAGGCTGAATAATATTCCACTATAAGCATTTACATTTTTAATCTATTCATCCATCAATGGACACATAGGTGATTTCCATGTTTCAGCTATTGTGAATACTGCTGCAATGAACGCGGGGGAGCAGATATATCTTTGAGATCTTGATTTCATTCCTTTGGATATATACCTAGAAGTGAGACTGCTAGGCCATATGGCAGTTCTATTTTTAATTTTTTGAGAAACCTCCATACTGTTTTTCATAATGGCTGAACCAGTTTATATTCCCACCAATGGTATACAAGGGTTTCTTTTTGTCCATATCCTCACCTACATTTGTCTTTTGTTTTTTGGAATAGCTTTTTTAACAGGTATGAGGTAATCTAGATTTGTATTTCTTCGATTAGGGATTTGAGCATTTTATTCTCTGTAGTGTTAAAAATTTCTGTCAATTCCAGGGCACCTCCATATATTTACATTAAACCTAGGGAGCTATGGGGGGTCGTGGGGTGTAGAGGGAGGATGCCAAATGAAGAAAGCAAAGGAATCACTGCATTGGATGGAAGGCTTAGTCTGATTCTCATAAATAAAGTGAGCAGATAGGGTGCCTGGTTGGCTCAGTTGGTTAAGTCTCTGACTCTTGGTTTCGGCTCAAGTCCTGATCTCAGGACTTAACTCAGGGTCATGAGCTAGAACCCTGCATCCAGCTCTGTGCTCTGCAGGAAGACTGCTTGAGATTCTCCCCGCCCACCCTCTCCCCCCGCCCCCGCTCATGCATGCTCCCTGTCTTTCTAAAATAAATGAATAAATAAAGTTTTAAAAATAACCCAAAAAGTGAGTAAAAGAAGGGTCACTTCCATAGAATACCAATTATTAATAACTTTTCTATTTTGAGGGAGGTGAAGAGATTAGTCTTAGGCCCAGAGTTTCAGCTACTTTTGCCCTAGGTAAGCCAACAACTATATCCGAAAGGGAAGTGTTGTTCAGTAAATGGTTGACTTCACAGCAGCCTTACCAGGGCAAGGACAAGATGGTGACCGGTACCCACCTTATGGGGAAGCACAGTATTGTGTGAAATCACATTCAAAGAATAGCTTACAGTTCACAGTCTAAGTTAGAAAATGGTCTCATTGCTTGTGTTTTGAAGTAAGTTGAGTCATGAAAGACTGACTAAAAAATAGATGGTAAAAGGCTACAGAGGGTGGCATGTGCCCTATATGCCATGAAATGTACATTTGGGAAAAAACATGCATCCTCAAAGAGATCTATAACATAAAATAGAGGCATCTACTAACTACCTGATAACGTAAATCAACTTAAAAGCATCACCAAAATGATATAACCCATAATTACCAGCAGTAAAGAAATAAGTGTATGGGGGCAGAGGGAATTAGGATGCAAATCAGTTCACTTTTGGCTTTCCTTTCTCTATAGGTTCTCTTTTAAACACATTGTCAGAATACACAAGCAGCCACTCTTTATCTCTATCCTATAGGAAATAAGTACTTAATCCAACTCCAAATGTTAACAGACCCACTGAGCAGCACAATCCAGGGCGAAGTCTCCTGTGCCACATCTACAAAGCCAGCCATCCAAAGCACTGCAGAGGGCAAGATTATTCCCACTTCTGGAAAACACAGATGGGGACAAGCAGATGTCAGACCAGATGAAGCTATATGATTCTGTCTTATCAACAGAATCAGGCAAACAGGGGAATTACTAATGGAATTAGTTCACTCTCTGGGAGGAACATAAGGAAGACCGTAACAAAGTTGTAGTTAACTCTTATGTCTTGAGACACAATAAAAATTGTGGTCCAACTAACAATAAGAGACTATATCACCTCTTAGTAAGTCTCTGGATTCAATTGTGTGTGTGTGTGTGTGTGTGTGTGTGTGTGTGTGTGTGTGTAAATGCGTGCTCTCAGGAGAAACAAACCCCTAACTTTCCCTCAGGACAGTGCCCTTGTACTGAACTGTCTCTCATGACCTAATTGTAGTCACACTCCAATTTGACTACATCAACTCACTTCCCCCCTCCCCCCAATGTAAGTAGCAGGAAATATTCTCGAGGGAATTTAAGGCAGCTTTGGTAGATGTGACTTCTGCATTTTTCTAACCCTCAAAATGACAAAACTACATTCTTTCTATTGAGTGATTGATGCATCCATCCAACAAGCATCTCCTAAGCTTTTGCTATATCTTAGACAGGAAGATAAAGCATGTGATTCCAATGATAAAGTCAGTGTCTGCCTTCAGGGAGCCCACAGTCTTAAGTCCCAGGTTGAACTGATAATGGTTTCTCTAAGGTACTTCTTCTGCTCCATCTATCAGCCAAATCCTACACCAAAGTTTTCATAGATCCTATAGCTATTAATGGTCTATTCTGAACTGTGCCAATGAACCGCCCTTCACAGTGCCCAATCTGCTTCCAACTCCTCTGACCACCAGCTTCATCACTAGTTCTTACATTTCCAGCCCGACACCCTACCAAGTCTTTGAAACAAACTGCTATTTTCCTGGTTATGATCTTGGTTTTCTCAGTGACAATTCTTCACCACCACCCTAGAAACACAGTATTAGCTTATCTTAGGTATGCCCTTCCTGGTTTCCAGGTCTTATCCCTAGGACTTAGAATACAGATGCAGCCCAGAGGCTAGACATTTAACCATCAACTCCAAAGTCGTCTTTGTTTCTCTCAGCCAGGGCTGCCCTGTTTATAAAAGAAAGTTTATTTAAAATGCATTATAAAATTTATAGGTCCATGTTAGGTATGGTTACTTATTCATAAAGATTTTAAAATATGAGTGAAGAGTACTTAATTTTTGTTTTGTTTTGTTTTCAGTTCAGTGCAAGAGAAGATTCTTCATAGTGTTCAGGCACCATCTACTCCTATTAAATCTAAGAACCATTCCATCATCTTCTTTATTGTTAAATATGTCATTCCTGTTAAATACGTCATTCTCGTCTAATTTTACATATCCCATTGTAAGAAAAAGGTAATAATGCTGTTATTATCCACAATATAATGGCTCTTCAGAACATGTTTGTATGGAAACAACATAGATTTTGTTCCCTCTTATAAATAAATACTACTTATTTAATGCTAGTTATATCATTAATCACGGCAGCACATCATCCCTCACGCTTCCCATGAATACTTTCAGTGACTCCTCAAAGGTTGTTACTGTGCTTCCTTGGTGATAACCATAAATGCGAGGTTTTTTTTTTTCATAAATGCGAGTTTTAATCAAAGTATGCAGAAAAATGTGAATGATAATTTTCGGAGACTGATAAATTTACTGTTCTCAATTTTATAGCATAAACATAAGGCAACGTATCTTCCAAACATCTCTTCTCTTGAGTACTAGATAGTAATTATATCATTCCTAAAAAGTGATCACTTTAAATGTTGACCATACCACACCCCTGGCTTCAGCATGGCTAAAGACCAGCCCTGGCGTGCTTGATGGCACATTAATAGAGGCAAGAGAAGTCTCAAAGTCCTCAAAGTGGCCCCATCCCTTGAGCAGTGTTGATCAGAGGCAGTGCAATGGTCAGAACAAGGAGGAGTCAGACCTAATCCACAGATTCACCCAAGTGGTTCAAGCTAAAGAGTAAGTGGTAGAACACCAGGAGCCCAGAATTTTAAACCCTTCTTTACTCTGACATGAGTGTCACCCAACCAACAGATTATCTCCATTCTTGTGGCCCAATATCATGTCTCCCCATGTAAGAAATACCACACCAGTCAGCAGGAGTAATCTGCCTGTCAGGCTGCTCTTAAGCAAACAGTTCCAGGCCAAAAGACACAAGGATGACCCATAGGACCAAATCCAAGAATATTCTGGGCATCTGGTTAACCTACCCTTATAGAACAGATGGCCTGAGAGTGTCCCAAAGGAGAAAGCAGGAACCAGGACTTAAAAATTCCAGAGCTGCCTCATCTAGAAGCACCAGTAGCCCTGTTGAGTCCCAGGCTTTGAAAGGGGACTTAGAAAATGTTGATAAAGACTCTTGAAAGCCCAGAGTCCCTGGTCTATGCCTCAGAAAGAGACGCGATGCTTGCCTAGATCAAAGGCAGTACTTCTAGATGAGATCAGAATATGCAAATAAAATTTTTAACGATTGGTTTTATCATCCTGAACTTTCTGAGAAAGGTAAAATCAGCGATTGCTATAGTTTTGCTTTATTATTCTTGATCTAGCAAGAAAAACAAGCCTAAGACACTAAAAAGTGAAGTCAAAAAAGAGAGTAAGGTAATGGAAACTTGATACTAAGTTATGAATCTGCAAAGAAATAACAGAAAAGGAAGAGCTAAATAAACTATAATCATTCTGGAGAGAACAAATATTGCACTGAAAAAGACATTCCCTCCATAATTCAATATCTCTTTTCATCATTTCAGCCTTTTCCACCTCCTAATCAAATTCATTATTTTAAAATTATTACTTCCAAAGTTAATTTTAGGCATAGAGGTATTCCTGCCTAGAACATACAAATTTTTTTTTCAGTCATACCAGAAGGAAAATTCCTGGAGTTGGACAAAGCTGGACATATCTGCTTTAAGCTGTTGTTTTTGGACTAGCATCCATCCCCTATGCAAATTCCATGGAGAAAGTTACATTTTGAACATTAAATTTTCTTTCTTGTTCTGTTATTACACTAAAGCTGAATTTTAACTCATTTTAGAATTATACCTGATTTGCCCTTATGATTACTTTAATGCTATTATTATTTAATGTGTTTTCAGTCTTAAATGTTTCAAAGTATATTTAAAGTACTATAGTTACCACTGGAAACAGACCTCTTGATAGCCCCATCATTTTCATATTAAAAAGATGATTTAAATTCCCCAAAGAGGAGGTGAAATTACATTTCCTCAAAATTTCCTTGAGACAGAAACATAGATTACTTATTCCTAATCTTTCTTCTTTTCTACTTACACTTTCATAGGTATGAATTTCCCTCTAAGTCCTACTTTAGCAGCATTCCAATAGGTTTTAACTAGTCTCAGATTATTCAAATATTTTTCAGTTTTGTTATTCCTTTTCCATGGATTATTTAGAAATGTGATACTTAATTTTTTAAGCATTAATAAATGTTCTCATTATTGTTCTGTCCTTGCCTTCTTGATTAATCCACTGCAGTTTGTCATATTCTGTGACTGCAATCCTTTGAAATTCGTTGACATTTGCTGTACTGTTTGGCATAAGATCCATTTTGGCCTCTGTTTACTTGAAAAAGAATATGTGTTCTGTAGTGCTAGATACAGTATTCTGAATAGGTCCATTTAGATCAAGTTGGTTATTATGTTGCTGAAGTTTTCCATGTCCTTGCTGATATTTTGTTTTCTTTACTCTATCGTTACTAGAGAGGATTATTAACACACCTAACTATAGTGTGGATATGTCTATTTCTTCTCTTAGTTCTGTCAGTTTTTGTGTATATATGTTTTGTGTAAACTTAAGAAGTTTACACAAAATTAGAATTGTTCTGTCTCTCTGGACAATTGAGCATTTAGTTTTATGAAACAGTCCCCTTTATTTCTACAAATATTTTTTTCCTTAAAGTCTATCCACCAAATTCTATTTCAGTTAGTGACAACATAGCATATCTTTTTTCCATACTTTTACTTGCAATTTATCTGTGTCCTTATACTTAAATTGTATATCTTATAAACAGCACAAAATTGAATATTTTTAAATATATTTCCCTTTAATTGGAATATTTTGTCTATTTACCTTTAGTGTAAGTTTTATATAGTTGCACTTAAGCATGCAATCCTACCATTTGCTTTTAATTTATTCTAGGGGTCCTTCATTCCTTTATTTTTCTTTGAGAACCAAGAATTTATTTAATTTTTCTATTCTATGTCTTCTACTGCATTTTTAGTTATACATTTTTATATTAATTTTATTGGTTCTCCTAGAGATTAAATAAGCATACTTCATCTATCACAAGCAGAGTTAATGAATACACCTAACACTTCCCCCCAGTGTGATAACCTTAGGATAGTTGACTTTTTATCCCTTTTCTGCCCTTTGTGCTACTATTGTTATACATTTACCTCTACTATTTTGTAGGTCTCAAAAACATTTTTATTTTTGTTTTAAACAATCACTATTATTTGTATTTACTTGCATAATTACCCCTCCCAGTACTCCTTATTCCTTTTTTTAAAGATTTTATTTGAGAGAGCTTGTCCAAGTGAGGGAGGGGCAGAGGGAAAGAAAAGAGAGAACCTGAAGCAGACTCCCCACTGAGCACAGAGCCCAACGTGGGGCTTGATCCCACAACCCTGAGATCATGACCTGAGTTGAAACCAAAAGTTAAGCCCAGCCAAAAGAGCCACTCAGGTACCCCATTATTCTTCATTCCTTCTTGAACTTCTGTGCTTCAATTTATGACCATTTTGTTTCTTTTTTTTTTTTTTCCAAATTTTAAGTTGAAGTACAGTTGACATATTAGTTTCAGGTGTACAGATTAGTGATTCAACAATTATACACATCATGAAATGCTCACCACAATAAGTATAGTCACCTTGCATCACTGTATGAAGTTATCAAAATATTGATTATGTTCTTTATGCTATACTTTTCATCCCTGTGACTTTTTTATTTTATAACTGAAAGTTAATCTCTTAATCTCCTTTACCCTTTTCACCCATATCCTAACCCCTTCCCCTTTGACAACCACCAGTTTGTTCTCTATATTTATAAGTCTATTTCTTTTTTGTTGTTATATGACCATTTCCTTTCTGACTGAAAATTTTCCTTTAGAATTTTTCATAGAATGGGTCTGCTGGTGACAAATTCTCTCAACTTTTGTTGTCTGAAAAATATTTCACCTTCTTTCTGAAAGATATTTTCACAAATTACGGAAATCTAGGTTGGTAATTGCTTTATCTTATCATTTAAAATGGTTTATCATTTAAAAATGGTTTATCATTTGTTTTCTGACTTCTGTGATGACTGTTGAAAATTCAGCCTTATTCAAACTTACTGTTTTAAAGGTAATTTCATATGTGAGCTACAGCTTTATTTGTATTTATTCTCCATGCAATTTTCTGTGCTCTTTGAATTTGTGGATTAAAATCTTGCATCATTTTTGGAATATTCTCAGTCATTTACCTTCAACTGTTGATTCTCCCGCTCTGCTTCCTATACAATTATACACATACTAGAGAGGCAGACATTGATATTTCAGTTGACCTGCCACTGAGTTCACTAGTTCTTTATTTCTGTGCCTACTCTATTGGTCAATCCAATGAGTTCTTAATTTCACATTTTATACTTTTCAGTTCTAGGATATGCATATTTTCATAAACAGGAATTTTCTATTGATATCTTTCATTTTGTCCATCTTTCCTTCTATTCTCTTTAATATATTAATCATATTACTTTCTAGGGGTTTTTTTTTTTATTTTGTTTTGTTTTTTAATTTAAGTATGTTCCACACCCAGTGTGGAGCTGGAACTCATAACCCCAAGATCAAGAGTCACACACTCTATCAACTGAGCCAGTCAGGCACCCCTATAGTTCTCTTCTGGTAACTATACATTATATCATTATGGCACTACATTTATTTACTATTCACATGTCCTTTACCTTGCTACTATATGCTGGTCACTGTGTATGAAAGAATCTTAGAAACCTCAGATGATACTATTTTATACCAAAGAAGGTTGATCTTTTTCTGTTAGACAGATAGGTTAAGGGTCTAATAACCAGAATCTAATAAACAAACTGGGTATATTTAATTAGACTCAATCCACCCTTTATTTATCCCTATTTCTCAGGTTAACCCTTCTGAGCTTATGATTCAGAGTTTGTCAGGTATGTTTCCTCTTCCCAGAAATATTACAAAACATTCAGTTCTTTCCATCAGAGATATTGGCTTACTCTTTAGCCTCCTGCAAATTATTTGAGAGGAGACCAGCTGCGTGCTTGATGAAGCCCTCTTTCTCCCATAGCATGCTGACTCCTAAGACACTGAGATTGGTACATATTTCACTCTCTTCCAGTCCAACCTCTTCCTCCATTATGACCACATTGATTTCCATTCCTCCTATTAGAATACCTCCACCTATGTCAAGCTCAATATTTACCTTACATCCTGAATCACCAAATGCTTTCAGGACAAAAGTCAGTAATATACAGCTTACCTCTCTAGAATTTTTGAATTATATTTCCTCTAGTTCTCATTGCTTTCACAACTCTCCATTATATACAAAAATATTATTTTTATCATATTTTTCTAGTTGTTGCACAAAAAACATTGTTCTGCTACTTACCAATCCCATCTGAAAGCCAAAGCACAAAAATTATTTTCTGCTTGAAGTAGCAATGGCACTGCTTATGAATGCTTCTCTAATACTTAGAAGATAAATGACTGATGAATTATTAGCAAAGACCTGCTTGCTTTAGATAGTATGAAAGAAAAAGACAGAGCCAGCATTTAGTCTTTTGTCCCACTCATCCATAGCTCCCCACCAATCTGTCTCTACTTACTTAACCTCAAACTTGAATTTTGAAAAGAAATGAAAATGTAGAGACCTTGTTTTAAGAAAGGTCTTAAAGAACGGTCTTGAAATTATACCGTGTATCTCTTTTTCTGACTCTTTCTCCTTCTCCTTCAGTCTGCCTCTCTCTTACACACCCTGCTACACACACATATATATATACAAAGACTTTATTTTAATGTTACTACAAAGTTTAAGGGCAAAAGATTCTAATTTTGCTACTTGCTTCTATATACTTTCTTCTTTGTAATAAATAGAGAGGGCATCTTCAAAATAAAAGTGGAAGCATAGTGAAATTTAGATCATATTTCCCTTGCTAGACTCAACCCCAATTAAGAGTTAAAATATCAGAAAGGGAAAATTTTTATACAGTTGTGATGATTAATTTTATGTGTTAACTTGGCTAGGCTATAGATTATGCTGTCCAGTGATTTGGTAAAATACAAGTTTAAGTTACTGTGAAGGTATTTTTCAGTTTTATTATGATTTAAATTAGCAGGCTTGACTAAAGCAGATAACCTACCATCATGTGGACAGGCCTAATCAAATCAGTTGAAGGTCTTAAAAAGACAGATCTCCAGAAGAGGAAAGAATTCTGCCTCCAGACTGCATTTGGACTCAATACTGCATGATGAACTTTTCCCTGCGTCTTCAACTGCCACTCAATCCTGCAGATTTTGGACATGCCAGTCCCCATAACTGTGTGAGCCAATTCCTTCAGATTAGATAGATAGATAGATAGACAGATATCTTCTCTTTCTCTACAGAGATATTTATCTCCCAGGTTCCAGAGGTCATGGCTACCTCCCAAGACCCAAGGGTGAGGGGCCCTCTTCGTGTGCCTGGAGAGCAGCATGAAGCCCATGAGGATTCTCGAACTGTGAAATGTATTTGCCCTGCTGCATTTAAGACTCTCTTCAGCTCTGTGACTCCTTTTGTCCTTCTTATTTCTCCCTTTGAAATAGAAATGTCTATTCTGTATTGATCCTAACATTGCATTTCATAAGCATATAACTTGTCTGGCTTCGCAAGCTCACGGAGAGAGAAGAATCTTTCCCCAGGGTAAATCACAAACCAAGTCTCACCTGTGTTGATTTGGATGATTTATATAATATTTGGAACTTTTAACTGATGATGTTTAAGTGACATTTTGGACTTAAGAGTTGAAGCTGAAATGATTAAGACTTTTGGGAATGCTGGGACAGGCTTAGTTAATATATTTTGCATGTGGGATGGACATGGATTTTGCAGGGCCAAAGAGTCAACTGTTATAGGTTCAATTGTACCATTCCCCCCCAAAAAAGGTACTTCCCAGTAACTTAGAAAGTGGCTTTTTTGGGAATAGGGTCTTAACAGATCTAATAAGTTAAAATGAGGTTTTTAGAGTGGACCCTAATCCAATATGACTGGTGTCCTTATCAGGGAAAATTTGGACACAGAGATAGGCACTACATGGACAGCCACGGCTGGTGGAGGCAGAGATTAGATCGATGAAGCTGCAAGCCACGGAGTGTCAAGGATTACAAGCAACCACCAGGAGCTGGGAAGAGATAAGGAAGACTCTACCCAGAGTCTCAGAGGAAGTGTAGCCCTGCCAACACTTTGATTTCAGATTTCTAGCTTCTACAATAATTTTTTGTAGTTTTAAACAACTCTGTGGTATTTTGTTATAGCAGCCCTAACACGCAAATACAACAGTGAAATTAATTCTTTGTCCCAGTGGCACCATTTGCCCAATCAAGTCAAAACCACATACTAAATTTACAAAACAGAAAACTAGGTCAAATGTTCCTGTGTTTAAATCTACCCCAATAAGGTCAAATTCTCATCTCTAGAAAGTGAAAGCAAAAGTCAGTCAACTCCTACATTGAGGCATTTTCTACTGATCAATATTTGGAGGTGTTAGGTCAGTGTTTCTAGGAGTACAGATAGGGTTTGCATATTTGGGGCTAAGGTGTGAGGGAAGTTGAAGAACATTTTCTTCATAATGGAGAATGAAAGACCCATGTGGGATGCAACTACCTTTGAGGTTTCTTCTCTTATATTGTCTAGGCTACCCCAACCCACCAAAGCTGGGCCAAATTCATCTCTTCATCTTAAGGTTCTACCTTGTTTCCAGGACCCAGACCCATCATAACTTGATTTCAGCAGAGCCAGACAAAGGTAGCTTGATATCAAGTCACTCTCACTTTGAGACTCAACCAGGATAGATCATCCCAGGGGTGACCATCGCTCTGATCTTTAACTCACAGGTCACCCCAGGATAACCAGTCTCCTGCCTGGGCTAATACACCCAGTGTGTCATATCTGAAAGAATATACTTTTACTCCAGTCTTCACAAGAGAAAAGCATGCTCATATGGTTCACGTCAAAGTAATCTACCTAGTCTGGTTTGTGTTTGGTACTTTATAGATGTAACTTGTAATGCTCACAATAGCCCCAGTGTACAATTTATTAGTCTCATTCTCTCTACAGGAGGCAACTAAAGTTCATGAAGTTTAAATAATCTACCTTAGTCATGCAGTTAGTAAGCCATAGGTCCATGATACAAACCAAGAACTACCTGTAACTGGGTCAGAGAAGCATAGAGAAAACAATGTTTGGCTTAGATGGTCTCATAGGGGTCCTTAGTCTCTTTCAGCTTTTGAGATCTCCTCACCCTCTCCCTGGTTTTTCCAAGGTGTCATCTGAGCATGTCTTAATGAATCCTCTGTTGGCATAGAAAGAGAGTCTCTTAGTTGTACTAGGTGCCCTATGTAGCATCCCTTGCTCTTAATCAACTCATACCTCCTTATCTGTCTCATCACTAGTCACCCTGCTAGTACCATTTCTGGTTTCTACACTAGAGAACTAAATCATGACCTGTTCTCCTTTACCATGGTCAGGGCCTGGTGGTCCTCTCCACTGGCCTGAACCCATCTCAGCTCTCAATAGTGTTGCAAACCCCTTTCAGGTCAGCCATAGATCCTAGGTAGACACTGTAGTCACTACCTTATTTGTCCTTGCAGTCACTACCTTTTCTTGGCAAGCTCTCCACCAAACTCTTGGCTAACTTCCTGTCTCCCTACCTCAAAGGAATCCTGGGGTTTGGATTTCGTATCTCCACTGCATGAAAAACAAAGTGGCTCAGAGGAGCCACACTGAGGTCCTCCCCCTGCCAGCACCATCTCTCTACCACTGATGCACTCTCTCACAAGTAGTTCTAGGGCTCTTTTACAATATGATCTTAGCCTAGAATATAAAATAGAAATCGGTGCAAAAGATGCTCTGATTTACATTCCCTATTTATCATGCCTCCGTCTATCCAGGACTTTAGTCAGTCAGGAGTAGTCCACATCTCATCTTTGCTTCTACCTCCGTAATTCCTTGCACTAAAATGGTAAGTTTCTCCTTTTTCAAATGAACTCCCCTTATGTTATACCCTCCTCACTCCTGTGTGAACTATTTCTGTGCCTCTTAATGATGATTGGGCTATCTTCTTTATATTATGGAAGAAATACTGACCACACCATGATCAGGTGTGGCTCTTGATATGTTAATGAACAATTACCAGCTACAATGCCCTCAGCTACAATTAGTAGACAATGCCAACTCAATTTGGCTTAGAGAGTAAAGAAATGGCATTATCCAAAATGATTATTCCCAAGGTAGGTTGATTTCAGGTTTGTTAATTCAATGCTCAACTGCATTGTTGAGGACAGGTTCCCTACATCTTTCTTCCCTGATATCCTTTTTTTTTTTTTTAAGATTTTATTTACTTATTTGACAGAGAGAGTGATATCACAAGCAGGGAGAGAGGCAAGCAGAGAGAGGGGGAAGCAGGCTCCTTGCTGAGCAGAGAGCCCAGTGCTTGACTCCTTCCCAGGACCCTGAGATCATGACCTGAGCCGAAGGCAGAGGCTTTAACCCACTAAGCCACCCAGGCACCCCTGTTTTGTAAACTTTTTAAAATCAAAGTATAACATACACCACCAGCATATAAGAGCTTACTGTTGTCCCACATTCTTGTAAACACTTGTAATGTCACTTATTTTTTATTAGGCCTTCTAGTGAGTACCTCAGTCTCCATGCATGTGGTGGTGGTGGGGGTTGTTGCCTGAATAATAATTATTTAATGCTAATTAGATTTAATACACAGCACTTCCTCTATAATTATTTTGTATACTGCAAGCCAATTCATGAGTTCCATTAGTTGCTAAAACAATGTTTTTATAATTTTTATAGCAATGAAAACCTTGATCAGAATTATCCTCAGCATTTTCAGAATTATATCAAATACTGCTACCTAAACTAATCTTTGGAATACCATGATCGGCTCAGACCAGTCATGATTCAGCCCGACTGCAGGCATACATCCTTCTTAAGGCTCATGGCCCAAAGGGGTAATTAAACCAGATCATAGTCTTTTAGAAAGAAGAAAGAAAAGTTACTGGTTATTGAATAGGCACACAAAAGTGCACATTTATGCTAAAGGAATTTTTAAATTATTTTATTTCTTTTTAAGATTTGTTTTAAAGTAATCTTTATACCCAGTGTGGGGCTTTAACTCATAACCCTGAGATCAAGATTCATGCGCTCCACCAACTGAGCCAGCCAGGTGCCTCTAAAATCATTTTCTCCCTTGATAAATTCCACCTTTCATAATTATTTTCTCTGCTCAAAACCTTATTAATCTAAAGTGAAAAGACTGATATATTAGGCAAATGAACAAGTCAGACTAACTAGCCAGAAGATCATGTACATGGAAATGCAAAAGAGAAAAACACATTGGTGTATTTCAAAAACAATTTCCCCATTGACTTAAAATCAATCTGTCACCAAAATGTTATGAGCTATAGTCTGAATTTCAAATGAAGTAACATTTGTTAGATTATAATGTTGACTTCAGTTGGCTAAAGACCAACATGTATTTGAAAGTCAGCAAATCTATGTTTAGCCAACTAATGCAGCATTTGGCTATTAGCAGTGTTCTTTGGCTTACAACAAGAGATCTTTTTTTTTTTTTCCCCTGTATGACACTTTGATTCTTAGCCAGCTATTAATTATAAATTTTGCTGTCTATTGTCAAAAATCACCTGTTCCAGACTTCGGCTATAATACATATGTTTGCATAGCCATACGTGCATTTTTTTTAATGACTATTAAAAGTTCAAAGAAAGATAAAATCTCTCAAGTCAGAAGTTGAATCTTCTTCATTTCCCTTATAAACAGCAAAATCCTTCATATCCCAGGAAGGTATGATTTTATTTTGAAAAAACTCTTCCATTTAAAAAATAATTAGCTTAAAAGAATCTTTTTTGATACATCATTCAAAGCAAATGTCTTCATGTATAAAAATGTGAACATTTAAGAAGACATTAGATTTATTCTATCATTTCTATTTTTTTACTAAGATCCTAGTTTAACCTTATTATAATGATGTAGATTCTAATAAGACATACTCTTAAGATTTAAGGATTTAACTACCATTTTACTTAGATCCCCAAAGTAAATTTAATAAGATTTTACAAATTAGATGACAGTTAATTGTCCTTACTAGTTCATTAAATTGGCTTTACTTAAATAAACATTAAAATTAGTTAGAAACAAACATGCTATTCAAGTCTAATTTTGGATAAGGGCATTTACATAAATTCTTTTCTAGATATAAAAAGGTGAAATTACATATGCTGATGAAGTCAAGGACCAGCTCCTTCCGAATTTCTGTTTCCACACATGTCAGCAAACAGCTGGACACTAACAATAGTAGAGGTTGTGCCTTTGACCCCTTTAAAAATAAAACAGGTTATACTTTGAGAAGGCAAAGAAAATACTGGATTAAGATTAAGCTTTATAAAAAAAAAATATTTAAGCTGTATCTTTCTTGGGTTCTCCCAAGCTGCCAGTAACAGTGTCTTTCTCTTGGGAGTACAGCCATAGCTAAGTCTCTAGTCCAGTGCAGTTGTTCCTGGTGGTTCTTTCTGAGCCTCTCTCTAGCAAATGTAAACATCCCTGAGTGAATAGTGTCCTTGGTTCCCAAATGATCAGTGACCAACAGCCTTCCCCATTTACCCCTACCATACACTCAAGACTTCAGAGCCTATTTTGGCTTAGCCGTCTACCCTGGACAATTATGGTCCTGACCTTTTTCCTAATTCCTATAGAGGTTTTTTGCTTCCAGATCCTTCCTCTTATTTCAGTCACACCTTCCATTCTTATATTCTAGATACCAAACATCAAGAATCGTGGCCTTCCTAAGGCCTCCTATTGATCCAAACCTGTCCACTATGATCAGAAACTTCTCAAACTATAATCTCATGTGGATCTAACCTGATTTTCATACTCTACTTCAGGCTATAATTTAGATTGTTTGTCTTCTCCTAATGGCCAGCTTTCCTCAGACTCCACTAATTATCAATTCTGTCCTGTTCCCAGGTCAAGCCTGTTGCCCTAGAAGAAAGCAGTATTATGCCACGAAGCTAGGCAGAGCTGCTAATGACAAATGGGTATGGTGCAAGTCAGAACACTTGCCTTTAGTTCGTAGCCAGCAAATGAAAGTCAGCTCGCTTCGGCTGGTACAAAGAAAGCAAGTGACTGTATCTAAAGCAAAAACACTTTTTTTCTCCCTCATTAGCATAACTTGATTTTTTTAACTGTAGTTCCAACTTTGTTGCTAGAGAGCAAACAGCTGGTAGGGGGACTATAACAAGAAAGAAGGCTTAAAGAAAGCTGTGATTTTTACAGGTCTTCTAATACATGTGTGATATAGTCAATCTGGATACACAGGAAAAGAACTGAAAATGAATGAAATGTTACTTTGGATATGTGAGGCTTCTTCTTCAATTATATGGTCCGAGTTTTTCCATTATGAAGCATGTATGGTAATATTAAGAGAAGGTTAGGTTAACCAAGCAGGCACTTTACATGTACTAGTTAATTCTCACAACAATCACAGGAGATTGGTATCTTTTATAGATGAGGAAACTGAGTCACTAAGTGTTACAGAATCTTATCCAAAATCACAAAGCAAATTAAATGGCAGCCTAAGGATTCAAACCCAGGTAGTCTGATTCCAGGGTGATCCTAAATCAACATAAACTAAAGTTAACTATCCTGTATAAATGAATGCACAAATTTCTCTGTACCCTGTTTCACAGTAAAATACTTCCAAAGGAATTTAGTAACAGTCTCTATTCTGTGGCAAGACAATACAAATTCTGCAAATTTGATGTTCTTCATTAAATGATCAACTTAAGGTAGTATTTGAGTGAAACATATCCTCTTCTCTCCTCTATTATCCTGTCCTTAAATATTTAAGTGCCATTAGTAATGTTTACTGAGTCTTCAACAAGAGAGATGCTGGGAATCCAAAAAAAAAAAAAAAAAGCTAAATCCTTGACCAGCCCCTTAACATGGCTAAATCTTGAGGAGTCAAAGCACTGTGGACATTCTTGAAAGAGAAACACTCTTCATTACCAACTAGGACTGGTTCCTTGCCTCGGTGAACTTAGTGCACCATATATGATCCTGGGAATCCATTTTCTAAACAAGGGGCAGACAAAATGTCCTCTTTAATCCTTTCCCCCCAAACTCCTTACTGACCTTAATCTTTGAGATCTTTCTTCTACAAAGGTGAGAAGGAGGATACAAAAGTCAGCCCACAAAAAGAACCTTTCCTAATAGCCTGAGTAGTGCACTTCATCCTTCCTTCTCCTTGAAATCTGTCCTAATCCCAAGAAGACTTCCCAGATCAAGATCCTAAAAATACCCATTTCGAGACTGTTCTATTGCACCAGATGGTTCTTGGAAGACACAGACACAGAATGAAATGCAAAGCAATCACCAAAGGAAGATAATACAATGAAGAAAAGCATCTAAAGAGAGTCTATCACTGAGACAAAATTTTTAAAACTTTGAACAATAACTTGACCCAATTGTGTCTCACAGAATTATTCCTCCTCAGAAGTAAAGACTAGATTATGTTGCAGTAATATAAAATCTCCGTGGCTTATAAAAAGAAATGTTTACTTTTTGTCACCACTATTATATGTCCAATGTAAATCAGATGTAGTTATGCAAAGAAAAAAAAAGAGAAAGATGGACATCCTCAAGCTGGCTCTTAAAGTTTCTGCTTCCATCCACATACTTTGAGTCAAAGAAAATCAGATGACCACTTCTGAGTTCAAAAGACAAGAAAATATAATCCTCCTGTTGGGATGGGCATCACATATTACATGATGCCAATACAGCAAGGAAGGACATTTTGTCCCCAGAAAAGGGAAGTGAGTATTTTGAACAAAGATACAATATGCCACAGATTGTGTTTTTTTGTGTAGTGGTATGTTGTATCCTATGCTGTATAACAAATCACCACAAATTTAGCAGCTTAAGATAATACACATTTGATTTCTATAGTTTCTGTAGGTCAGGAGTCTGGGAACAGCTTATCTGGATTGTCTGCTTTGGGGTCTTATAAAGCTGAATGATCAAGGTATCAACCAGAGTTTTGATCTCCTTTGAGCCTTGAGGTTCTATTCAAGTTCACACATAGTTGTTGGTAGAATTCAGTTCCTTGTTGCTACAGACCTGAGCCTCTTGGCTTCCCCAGGCTTCCCTCAGTTCCGTGCCACATGCCCCCCCCCCCATATATGCAGCCCATAGTATGAGGGCTCACTTCAGAGCCAGAAAGGGAGTCTCCAGAGGAAGTCTGCTAAGACAAAATCTTATATAACATAACGCAATCATGGGAGTAACATACTATATTCTTTGCCATCTTTTATTGTTTAGAAGCAACTCATCATTTCCACACACACTTAGGGAAGGGAATTATATTCAAGGGTGTAAACACCAGCAGAAAGAGTTCATGGTGTCCACCTTAAAGTCTCTTCATCACAGGGGGAGGGGTGGGAAATAAGTGAGAGAACTTTAGGCTCCCTCAAGGGAATATACTGTTAATATATACTTCAAAACCATGGTCAAGAATATTCGAATTCTCACCAAAAACATTGTATTATAACACCTTTTACACGTAAGATTATTTAGACATTGAGATTAGGGCTCCTGTTTCATATTTCCCCTGTCCTGAGACTATTATTCCTCATTTACTAGGAAAACCATTTAAGAAAATTTTAAGAAAATATTTGACCGTGTATTGATAAGAACATCTTTGCCTCTTTACTTTTGTTTCTCTTGGTTTGCAGAAGAGGACTGCATTTCTTTTAATATGTACTGACCCTAAATAGAGTCGCATCCTTTTGTCTGTTCCTTATGAACTATCAATTAGCATTTCCACATTCATCACGGACGATGTGTGTCACAAGAATAGCTATTAAACACAACCTATGCAAAGCGGCTTCAATCAAAGTAAGAGAATGCCAGGCTCCCAGTTTCCAAATTAATGTCTATTAGGTATTTACAAGCCAACCGGCTCAAATAAAAAACACTGCCAGAGCTCATGCTGAATGAATATGTTTGCTTACCAAAAAGAAATTTCTAAATGTTAATTATGACCAATTTGCTTTTTCCTAAGACTAAAATAATGCTGCCAAAAAAAACCCAAACTGTCAAATGTTAAGTTGGCAATAATAAATTCGGCCATTTGTAGCATTTCTACAAATGGCCGAATGTCTATATGTCTACAACATAGACAATGTGATGTCTATGTTGTGAGGGATGTTCTGGCTTAAAGAGTAAAATTGATTTCAAGGGAAAGTGCAAACATTTTGCAGAGCATAGGTCATACTGTGTTGTAATACTAATAACGTACCGGTTAGATGGGAAGTAGAAGGTTTCTCTCACACTGAAATAACAAAAGTACCTTTGTCTCTCAACAGAGTTTCATAACAAAATATGTACACACAACTACTAGATGACATTGGCGACACCAAGGACAATCGAATTCCTGCTCTCAAAGGCTGCATGTTGATCTTGTTCTCAAAGACACTGGAAGGTAGCATGATAACCCAAATGGAAACTGGGCTTTTACACAGGTCAGAAGATACTCCACTTGACTCATAACTAGCCAAATGCTAATTCAAACAGTGAAATACAACTTTTCCCCTAATATAGTGTCAAAGATCATAGCTTTGCAAGTGCTGGATTGGCTGTGGTGTGGAGAAATAGGTATTTTGATGATGTGTTAAGGAGACTAGAAACTAGGGCATCCTCCTTGGCAGGCAATTTGGTAATATCCATCAAAAAATTAAAATACACATAAACCTTGACAAGGAGGTCCGCCTAGATTTACACTCACAGAGCAGAGTAAAGCCATTTTCTCAAAGATAACCTCCAAAAAAAATGCCAGATTAAAAAATTTGAAAAAGGCAAAGCAAAGGTGTATGTACATGAGATGCTGAAATTTCAAAACAGTGGGAGGTTTATATATGTATGCTTTTGAACACACTTCTTTTTTTCCTTTTCCAGGAAGGATAAACAAAAAAACCTGTGAGTAATACTTACCTCTAGCAAAGAGAGACGAATTGTGAAGTAAAAATATATATTACTTTTTATTTGTAGTTTCTAGGAGTATTTAAAAAATTTACCTTTCCACTTTTTTTCAATTAAAAATAGAAAAAAGAAAAAAGAAAATGAGACTGATTTCATCCAAATGAATCAGAGACACTGAAAGTCATATGCTAATTAGCATTATGGAGTCACATTTGGCTTCTTAGCCTACCTACATTTTAAATGTCCTTAGGAGGCAAAATGAATGATAGGACAGTTGCCACTCAGAATGCTAATTGCTTCCTCTGGATTTCTGTGTAGTATTTCGGCTTTGAAAGCTGCGAGGCTAGCATGACCTCAAGAAATGCATCTTGTTAGGTTCAGGGTCATACTCTGAAGGTGATAGGGTTGAGGTTCTGGGGTTAAGAACATAGTCTGGGCTAGGCCTAAACCTAGATCATACCACTGCAGAGGATAACAAGTCATTTGTTGAGGAAGGAGTCAAGAACCCTCTCAAAATGTGATTAGGCAAAATTGCTTTGAGAAGTTTCTTTATTCCCAAGGTAGAAGGCAGTCCAAAAACTAAATTCCCAGAGTTTGAAGACCAAAAATGGACCAAAAATTAACCTAAATTCCCAAACTCACCTCAGTTTGGGGTATTCACTTACTCTTAGATTCAGACTACCCCCTGGTGGTTAAGTTTAGAGGAGAGCTTCCTTTCTGTTTAACTGTGGCCCTGGATTCAGAGGAATGGGACTTGTTTTATCATAAAGACAGTCAGCCTTCCCAGAAATGAAGAACGTAATACAACTGGCCATCAGACAGAGGACAAATCTCTAGAATTGGCAGTATGAGTGGAGGCTGAAATGGAAAAGACAATAATTTGTAGGACAAATTTTTGTTCCAAATAAAGTGTTTTAAAATGTTCCCTTGCTTTGCAAATGCCTTTTCTTCTGGCCTCATTCGCCTTTCAAATGCCACAGTTTTTATTTTACTCAGGGTCATATGCCCCAGCTTCTCTGAGCTGCAACTGATTCCTTGGCCCTGATGTGTACTCACATGGGTTGATAACATGTCACCTCGGCGTACTCTAAGTCACCAAAGATACATATGCGTTAACTCATCTTGTAAATTACCTAACACCCTTAGGAAAAATTTGAATCTCATGGTCAGAACTAATTCATTTATATTTATCTTACTAGATTTGATGTTCTCTGAATTCAATATTAATGTAAGTTATGGTACCTGAACATTGTTTCTAGAATACATGGCATCTTCCTATTAATATCAAGATATCTATGGGCTCCCAAGTAGCAAGTGTTAATAGAAAAATGAAGAAATAGATATGTGTGCAGATTCCTTCAAGTTTCCAGCTATTTGTTCTGCTTTATTTAGTTTTAGTGAATCTGCAATACTCCCTAAAGGGCTGACTTCTTGAAATCGCCTTTTTTCATCTACGTTTGGAATGAGAAATATGTTTTGATATCATTGAAAAACCCCTACAGAGCTAGGAGGTCGAGGAGGAAGTCTCTCACGTTTCCAGGATTAAAGATAAAATCCTTAGATCGTCCTCTCTTATGATGGTGCTTCCCCCATTCCTCATTTTAAAAGCAAAAGATTAAAATGTGGTTATGATTTTTTAAATAAAATAGACCAAAAGATAATATTCTAAAATATGGATGAAAATTTTGACAACCAACCACTAAAATTAAAACTACATAAAATCAAACAATTCAAAAATAGCCCTTGAGCAAGAAGTGGATATTTGATGTGTTTAAATAGCTAAAAAGTGACTTCAGACATTGTGGAGGTAGTATATTCTAATTGACGGCCTCTCTGGGAGCTCCTGGTTTGGGAGTCTCTGCAAGATCGGCCATCCTTTCATGCCAAAGGTTTACGCCTACAGCACAAAGGGTACATTCAAACCTTCAGAGGGCACATCCAATCACAAACCAAATATTCAAACACCAACAATCAGCCTTAGCATTCTTCAAGCCAGTCATCAGCTTGTGGGACCACAAACCCTCTTTCTCTTCTCCCATTGTTCTTTCCATAGTCTTACAAAGTCAAAACCTAGGAGCTGACCCTCATTAGGTGTTGAAAGAAGTTCAAACAATCAGTAAAGTATCCAGGTCACCATCCATAGACAAGGCAAGAGTGGAAACTGAAAACCCTTACTATGGCTTTACAAAACCCTACAAATCTGAACCCAGTCCCTCTCTAATCTCATTTCTTGTGTCTCTTTGTCTTCCTCTGCTCTGGCCAAGTTCCTCCGGGGTTATTTTTACACTCCAGACACACTGATGTCTCAGGCCTCTCTACTAGTTTTCTTGGCTTGGAATGCTCCTTTCAGATATCTTCGAGGCTTGCTCCTTGTGCTCCTTCAAGTCTGCTTCAAATATCACCTCAATGTCACCATCCCCTCCTCCAGCATTCCTGATTGCCTTACCTTGATCTATTTTTTACATAGTACTTATCAGCTTCTTAAATACCATATAGTTTAACCATTATGTTTATGTATTCCTATCTATCCCCAAGCCCCTACACACGCATTATAATGTAATGTCTACATGGACAGAAATTTTTGTCTGTTTTTTTTTTTCACTGATGCCTCATCTGTGTCTAGAAGAGTGTCTGGTATGAGTGTCTAGTAAATACTCAATAAACCCAATGCTGTTAAATAAACAAATGAAAGCGAGAAGATATTAATGCTGTTCTACAGATTGGTTCTTTATGCAGTGTAAGAGCAAGCCCAGGTCTGAGATACAGATCTGGGTCTGGAGCTGCCAAGTGGTGCACAAGGAGTATACACAGCCACAGAAGCAAACAGGGGCCAAGTTAGTGTAGAAGAACTTGAAGTCTTCAGTAGTAACTGCTCCTGAAGGATTTTTCTGATTTTTAATCTAGAACATCTCTAGTCAACCTACTAGTCTTTTCATCCTATCCTGCACAAACACTGCCTCTGGTTTAAAGACTCTTCAGTCATTCTCTGATCATAATCCCTCAGTTTCCATTTCTCTTTAAAGCAATGCCTTCTCTGAAAGGATAGAGGACCCAGAGGGCAAATGGAAATAATCCAGTAACTTGTGGAACACTGGGGTGGCTCAGTAGGTTGGGCATTGGACTCTTGATTTCAGCTCTAGTCATGGAGTCCGGGTTGTGAGATCAAGCACCCCATCGGGCTCCGCGCTCAGTGTGGAGTCTTCTTGTCCCTCTCCCTCTGCTTCTCTCCTGGTTCATTCTGTCTCTCTCTCAAATAAATCTATTTTTTTTTTTAAGATTTCATTTATTTATTTGACAGAGAGAAAGAGAGCACAAGGAGGCAGAGAGAGAGGGAGAAGGAGGGTTCCCGCTGAGCAGAGACCCCGACGCAGGGTTCCATCCCAGGTCCCTGGGATCCTGACCTGAGCCCAAGGCAGATGCTTAACTGACTAAACCCCCCAGGTGCCCCAAGAAAGAAAATCTTAAATAAATAATCCAGTAACTTGAAACTTGGCCCCATTCACTCTCATCAGAACTACTAACCCCTAGGGGGACCATTTTGATATTAACAAGAAAATCTACATCATTTATATTCAGTTGCCTGCATCAGGAGAGATTCTTAAATCCTCCCTTTTTTTCCCTCAGAATTATTCTGTGGTATATCTGAAATGTCTACCTTTGCAATGACAGCTTTTCTTCTATGGATACAGGCCTCCCTCTCTTACTTGCTTACAAGTTACAGAATACATTCGTGTTGTGACCTCTTCCCTGCATCACTCACACTGTTTATGACCCACATTCAAATGGTAATCAATATTACTTGAATGCTAAGTCTCTTGGCAACTGAATATAGTGAGGTTTCCTCTACATGAAAATACAAAATGGAAGAGAATTAACATTTGTTTACTGAGAGCATGTCACATACTTTACAGATGTTACCTTATTTCAAAATTACAAGGAATTTTCACAAGAAATGGAATATGTTTTACCCCATCAATTAGATTATAAGCTCCTTGAATAAGTGACCATGCTTATTTTACTCATCACTAACTCCATATCTAACAAGATCCCTAGTCCACAGCAGCGGCTCAATAGTTTTAAATACGTGAATGAATACAATTACTTCATAGCAGTTCCTCTTACCTATAATTCTGGCCCAAATCCCAATTCTATATCCTGCCTTATTAGCTGCATTTTACTCACAAGACTGAGCCTCACAGTGATGGTGGCTATGATCTTTTCTCATCCCAAGACAATTTTTTAATGCAAACACAGTGAACATTAAAAACTCAGTTAATATAGAAGAACATCAGGCTGTCTCAGCTTGATTTAATTTGACTCTGACTTAGAATCTTTAGTAAAACATCCATTATTTCAAATACCACATTGTCCCATTTTTAGTTGGTTCATTGAAGCAGCCTAGGATGAAATTTAAGATTTCATACAATTGAGCATTTCATAAATATATCATGTTCTTAAACCATGAGCTTTCTTCAGGATACCTTCTGTCAAGTTACAGGTCATGGAAGCAGCAAAGCAGTTTATGGATTCATTTTCATTCCCATCATTCCATTAGGTGAGAATTAGACAAATTTGCAGCTGTTTCTCAGCTTGAATCCTTTTATAAGATGTTACTGACACAGAGTTAAGAAACCGGGAAGAGACTAACTTTCTTATAGTTAAGCATGACAATTAATGGATGACCATTTCTTCACGGACTTACTATTTTCAAAAATAATAAAATATTTGCTCTGGTCATAGGCTCACTCAGAGTACAGAAGATTAGAAAAATAATTTTAGCTTCACTTTCAATATTGAGCTTATTATTGAAACTGCTATGACGTCTTAGCCCTAGATATTTTTGTAGTAATTAAAGGAATAAAACCTTTAAAGCATTATTTTGTAGCAAACATACCATAGTCCTATTCTCATAAAACCCCATTAATAAAACTTTAAGGGCAATTTGACTAACATACAATTAATTCAATCAGGAAGGCAACAATGAAATACGACATTCATATTTTGAATTAATCCAGCAAAAAGTAATTTGTGCACTAATTTTTATAAAGTTATGAGCTGCTATTAAACTGAACTGTCCGAAAAACTACTGCCAGTATCAACAATCACCAAAATAGAAAACTAAAGGGCACTTTCCTCTTTTTCTTCCTCAACATTCTCTTAACTATTTTTATGAAATTTTCTTCCATGTGAACTTTATAATCAAGATACTCAAGGTAATCCACAGTCAAATTGGGAATTTTATTACAATTATTACACTGAATTTATAGATTAACTCAGGACTAACTGATGTAGTTATAACACTGAATCATCTATACCAGAAACATGTTATACCTTTCTGTTTTTCAGTATTTTCTGTATCCTTCAGTACAAATTTATATTCTTCAGAAAATATGTACCTTTAAACATTTTTTGTTAAATTTATTACTAGGTATCTTGAAGTTTTTGGTGCTATGGTAAATGGATTCTTTCTACAAATACATACAGGTAGGTGAAACCAAAGGAAATTATATTTGAAATCTAATGTTAGTGGATCTGATTATCAATATGACTCATCAGGTTAAGTCATAATCCAGGAGGGGTCTTTTTAAACTTGTCTTTTTAGCTACATAAGAAGACAATGATCCCAAGAAAATATTCAAGGATTTCCTGATCAGAAACATATGTGCAATCTAATAATGTTTATATCAAGCTGGAAACAGCAGTTGTAAGACAGAAAAATGAGAAGCTGAGATAACTTCACAGGACATCCAGTTACACAGAGCTCATTGCAATGTACTAGCTCTTTCAGAGCCAAGGGAAGAGGATGGAAGGGAAGCTTTATTCCAGTGATAGCTGCCAAAAGTTTTATGAGGCACATGCAGAGAGAGTGGCTTTGAAATTTCAATTTTACTCACCTCCCCAAATCCTGTGCTAAACACCTGGTGACTGGTGAGTTTATCATTGCAAATGATAAACTGCAGTTGTAATCTCAAAAGGATTACTAAAGAGAAATTGGAGGGTTTTTATTAAAAATAAGGTTTGTGGATTGGGAACAGAACTGTGCTTATCGTAAAACCTCCTGTTTGCTGAGCTTTTGTAGAAACAGAATCATTTGCCAGACATTTATTCTCTGTAGGCCGTATGTCTCCCTTTTTTTTTTTTTTCCATTTAGTTTTACAAGTCACATCTCCCACCTATTGAGTTCACTGAGAAGCTCAGTCATTTCCAACTCTTGTGAGATGAAGCAGGCACTTCGCAGAGCTCCAAGAATAGTTTGTCCTACTTAAGAAACACCAGATGGAACAGTTAATGCTGTGCCTTGCCTCATCTGTCCTGTCAACATGGTACAACTTTTACTTTCTATCAAAACCAGCAAAGCCTCTACCTCTGTACAAAGAGAAAGAGAAGAAGCATCTTTATATCCTCATCCTCTAACACAGCTGTACCACGCCCTGGCCTCTTAACCCAGGATCAGTTTCTAAACAGCCGCGGAGCAGGGGTGGGTGAAATAGACTGAAAGGCTAAGGAGGTACAAACATCCAGTTATAAAATAAATAAGTCACAGAGATGAAAAGCACAACACAGGGAATACAGTCAGTAATACTTTAATAATGTTATATGGCAACAGATGGTAACTGCACTTACCGTGGTGAGCAGTGAGTCATGTACACAGTTGCTGAATTGGTATGTTGTACACCCAAAATCAACATTAGATTGCATATTATGTATCAAAAATATGCAGTCAAATAAGTCAGCCATAGAATCTGGATTGGTAATTATTAAATAAATAAATTTTGAGCAGGGATTTGGATAATGGTGTCAGGTTGGTACTGAGATTTCAATGCTAAATGACCAACATAACTCTAGAAGAAGGGAAAGGTGACATACATAAAATCTATTAGAAGAATCAAACCCTGAGATTTCTGATGGCAATCACAGCCACATGGGTGGGGGGGAATCTAATTCTTTCATTATTCTCCCCAAAACACCAATTCCCCCTCCCCCTGAATGTATGAATCATCCAACTTTATTCAACTTCTATCAGTGTTTAAGGAAGATATAATCAAAGTTTACCCCTTATGGGAACAAAAGGGAGGATGTGTTTAAAACATGTAAGAAAAACCTGGAATAGAAAGTATCTCAGGTCAAAAGTCCAGCTTTATGTGTTCCTGATCTAGGTGTCACTAAATGATAGATGGAATTAATAGAAGAAAGTGCTAAGACATAAAGGTATTTCTTAAGATTTTCCAACAGAATCCTACCTAATATGACCAGCTGAACTTAACGTTGTATGTAGTCATTTCCACATCAGCCACCAATGTCATATCCCATTCCCTAGGGAGAAGTTGTTCCCCTGCATCTGTCATTTGCACAATTAGCCTTTTATAATCAAGCAGACAATCAACATATTACAAAGAAATCAAAGGTCATTCCCTGTCAGGAAATTTTTGGAGAGCTTCTTCTTACAGGTTTCAGAATATCTAACAAAGGAGCATCTGAGTGGCTCAGTTGTTAAGCGTCGGCCTTCAGCTCAGGTCATGATCCCAGGGTCCTGGGATCAAGGCCTTCATTGGGCTCCCTGCTCAGCAGGAAGCCTGCTTCTCCCTCTCCCACTCCCCCTGCTTGTATTCCCCCTCTCGATATCTCTGTCAAATAAATAAGTAAAATCTTAAAAAAAAAAAATACCTAACAAAGGGCAGGGTGCTAGGTATCAAAGGTCAGTAGTAGCTCTCCTCCGGGGAAATGCCTTGGTGGCTCAGCCGGTTAAGCATCTGACTCTTGGTTTTGGCTCAGGTTATGACAATCTCAGGGCTGTGGGATTGAGCCCCACACTAGGCTCCATGCTGAGCATGGAGTCTGCTTGAGATACTCTCTCTCCCTCTGCGCCTCCCCTCACTCTCTCACTCTCTCTTTTTCTCTCTCAAATAAATAAATTCTTAAAAACAATAGCTCTCTTCTTTGACCTCATATTCCACATCTATAAGATGGAGGTAAGTTAGACCCACTCCATTCAGGACATAACAGCTAGCCAATCCTTTTTTTTTTTTCTTTAAAAATTTTATTTACCCATTTGAGAGAGAAAGAGTATAAGTGAAAGAGAAAGCATGAGTGGGAGCTGCGGGAGCAGAGAGAGAGGAGAAGCAGACCCCCCTCCGCTGAGCATGGAGCCTGATGTGGGGCTAGATCCCAGGACCCTGGCCAGGATCATGATCTGAGTAGAAGGCAGACGCTTAATCAACTGAGCCACCCAAGTACCCCTGGCCAACTTCTTATATTTGCTCATTAATGGAACCAATCTGTCATAAAGTTCCTTTCCATTAAGTCTATCTCCTGAAATCAAGTGTTGAGGAGTGAAAGAGGCCAAGGAATATACAGTACTCCAGACTTTCCTTTAAAGGAAATTTGAAGGAAAAGAGAACTAGTTTAATTCACAGTTTGATCCTTGTTCATAGATAGGCTGATTAGAGTGAAGTTGAGAAGGGATCACGAGCCATGTGGAAACGAGATATCAAATAGATTCTTCATAAATTAGATGAGCAGGCCCCTGAACCCCCAAATTTGATTATAGCCCCACAGCATTATTTTCAGGCAAAAAAAGCCATTCATAGTTTTCTTGTGTTATTCTCTTATTCTAGAGGACACATCTAGAGATGATATTATGTTCTATTTGATTATTTTATTACCTACTAACCCTTCATGAGTCAGAATAAAACATAGGGGTATACTACATTAGGAGCAAAATTTAAAGTATGAAAGGAAAATTGTGAGATATATTAGTTAGGCTAGAATAGGCCCTGCTTTGGTAACAAATACACCCTGAAATGTAAGTGTCTTAGTAGAGCAAAGGCTTATCTCTTGCTCACATCATAGACAACTGTGTGTTGGAAGGATCTCCTTGGTGACTTTCATTCATGATGACTTCGAGTTCTTAAATCTTGAGACACTGACATCTTGAAAACACACAAACTTTGCATTGCCAGTTGTAGGGGAAGAGGTAACGAGGATAAGGAACATAAAACTCTTAATCACATCCCCCTGGAAGTCACACAAGTGACGTGGCCAGAACTCTGTCGCCTAGCAGGGCGGCTGGGAAATGCAAGTCCACAAATCACTGTCTCTGCCACAAGAGGCAAGAGCTCTGGAGTGGAACATGAGGGAATGGTTCCTATGGCACCTTGGGCAAGTTGCCTAACCTCTCTTCACCTGAGTTTCTCCAACTGTAAAATGGGAATAATAAAACACCTGGCAGGGCTTCATAATGAGGAAATCAATCATCTGCATAATTGCCTCATTAAATGCTTGCAATATGTGGCAGCCATTGTTACTACTATTTAAATGGCTCATGGTTTTCATAATGGTCCTAAGGCTCAAGCAGATTTCAAGTTCAAAACCATCAAACCATAAGATTCTTTTGGCCTTTAAAATCATCCTGTGTGTATTTGCGTTTGTGCACTTTCAAGTGTACTCCACCAGATCAAACTCTATACACACTAACATCCACGTCTAATATACCACAGATCTATCTTCTCTGCTTTCTAATGAATATTTCAGTGTCAACATTCCTGAGGCTTTTAACCTGACTGTGAACCCCTGAGGTATTTGCCTTTTTTATTCTCTTGTCTGTCTTTTCAATCTCTCTCTCTCTCTCTCGGAGCAATGGATTGAAAACTTTAGAAATAAAGAGGCATTTTGTCAACAGAATCTTCTTTCCGAAGGTTTACTATGTTTTCAGAAACTAGGTTGAAGAAGATTGAGAATCCCTGAATGTCTTCAGAAGCAATGGAACCTAAGTGACATTTTTATTCCTTCCCTAACTTTGCCTTCCCTTATTAAAGAGCTCGATTGAACACAAATAAATGAATGCGCCTTCCACGTTGAGCACTGCTGGATCCAGACGCCGAAAAGACAGATCCAACTTCCAACTCCCTATTTTGAAACAACTACATAAAAGCCTAACCAAAAAGAGTGGAGGAGAGCTCTGGTGTTGCTTTTTCTCATTATGCCTTTAAGATTTGATTCACGCTACTAAGATCTGTCAGCACAATCATTCCAGTGGCAAGAGAGACAGCAGCTGCTGCCTAACTAGGAAACCAATATTATTCCTGGAGTGTGTATTGTCCTGCAGGGTTTGGATTAACTCAAGATGGATACTTTCTCTCCAGTGCTTTGTTACAAATCACTTCTGATAGTACCAGAGGTACCGCAAAGAAGCATTCAACACCCGCAAAGGAGTTATTTAAAATGAAATATGAAGCATTCTGACTGCTTCTGGATTATCTTTGCTGTGTTTCTTAATGAATTTTTTAAAAGGAAGTAGCAGCTTTTCTTCTATTAGAGTTCCTGAAAATGTGCTTGGGCTTATATCAACCTCAGTCAAGAAAACACTTGAAATATTATCTTAGAAAATAAGAACCTATCCACTAGTCTCAGTTCTTATACATTCAGTTAGTATAGCTTTGTTGTAGCTCAGACATCTGTGACTCAAGCATGCTTGACTTCCACAACGCATCACGGGGGTCCTCCAGTACCTAGAAGGGCACTGAGATCCCAGTACTGCTAGTGTGAATCCATCCTTCCCTTTACCACCCCCGGCCCAGTTAGGAGGAAAGTTCAAAATATTCTACAAACCACTTGAAGAATACCTAATGCTCTAGGGCAGTTGAGCCATCGAAGATGATTCAAAGACCTGATTTTCAATGGCGCTGGGCAAAGAAATTATACCAAAATTTTCTATAAACCCGTTGTCTTCAGCTTCTCCAATCCTGAAATCATCTTGTACCTTAAGTTATGCCTTATATAAGGTGATTCATTATAGACATCTCTAGGAATTGCTCTTCGGTATCATAACTGACTTCAAAATTTTCAGGGAAAGTGGGGGAAAAAATCTCTTGCGGTTCCTCCATGCCCTGTGAGGGGAGTGTGAGGTAACAAATCCCCAGGAATGACTAACTCTTTTCTTCTCTCCTGCTTGCCTCCTTAAATCCTCTCTACACTCATCTGAACAAGGCAAAAAAGACACGATAAAACAAATATCCTTTAACTTTGCTACGTTAGTTCCTAAGAAAATGCCTTGAGAATGAGTGTGAGTCCTGAGCAGATTTTATAATATCAGCTGCTGCCGGCTCCTCTGAGCATGGAAAGTTCAGAGCCAGTTCCGACCACATTCTAAGTGGTCTTGTCATTCATCCATAAATAAGGCTCCCTCAGTATCAGATCCTAGAACCTAAGACAATAAGCATAACAAGAAGGAGCTATTTTCATCATGTACCAAGTGTCTTTTACGACCTAGAAGGGCAAGGGGTCTATTTCGCTGCATGTCCTGGACAACTCATTTCTCCCTCCTGAATCTTAGTCTCTCATCTACAAAACGAGATTTTCCTGACCTACCCTTCAGAATAACTCAGGCATGAATTAATAATTTCATCTGATATATTCTGCTACCTCATTTCTGGGATAAAATAAAAATAATAAGGAATAAAAGAAAGGCATGTTAAGTTCATTATAGATATAAGATGGAGACAATTACTGGACAAAAGTTACTCAAGAAAAGCTCTGAGTTTCAGTGAAAGCTAGGGATGCCCCATCGCCTGTGACTTAAGGAAAACCATGGTAACTAACATGCTCAAATGTACCCCCTCTATCAAGCTGTCCCTGGTACCTCAGTTAAGATCTTTTTTTTTTTTTAAGATTTTATTTATTTATTTGACAGAGAGAGAGAGAGAGAGAGAGATCACAAGCAGGCAGAGAGTCAGGGGGAAGCAGGCTTCCCGCCGAGCAGAGAGCCCGATGCAGGGCCCGATCCCAGGACTCTGAGATCATGATCCGAGCCAAAGGCAGAGACCCCAACCCACTGAGCCACCCAGGCGCCCCGAGATCTTGAGCCCTCTATAAATCGCAGCATACCTGAGAGACAAAAAGGGTAGGTAGTAATGCCTTAGCTTTAATAAGCTTATCAGAAAAGATCCAACCACTTAAGGTTGAAAGGGTTACCGAAGGTTTTACAGGGGATAAAGCAGGCTCCCTGGCCCAGAGAAAACAGGTAGCTATGAAATGGGATAAAGACTGGAATGAAAGTTTTGTGGGGGGAGAAGACAGGATCACAATCCCTGGAAAGCCAGATACAAGGAAGGATGGATCACAAAGTTATAGGACAAAGTTCCAGATAATACTGACAATGGAAGAGAGGAAAACAGGACCTCTAGAGAGACAGCCTTCAATCCACTGGTCTAAGCTTCCTAAATACATAATCTTCCAAGGACATGATGGATCCAAAAACCTGACTGAGGCCTAAATGCATAGTTGGTGTTTCATTGGCCCCAGCTATGACAAAATGCCCCTAATTCAGGGAGTGAAATAGATGGTTATATCACCTTTTCACTGAAAGCTTCCCCTGCTAGAGAAGATTACACCTTGAGAATAATTCCCTGTATCACTGGTTACTTTCCCCTACTCCTTTTGTTGAACATCCTCCTCATCTTTTGTGATTCTACAAGGATTTCTGTGCTGTTTCGGAAACTCATAGCGAGAGATCAAAACCCATCTCAGTTCTGGCCTTCTCCTTTCACAGCAAGTGGTCAACTGGAAAGATTCCAAGCTAATATTTAAAACCAACGAACATACCAGAATGGGGGAGAGAAAGGAAAATTCATTTCTTCTCCAGTCTGTTTTTGATCTTTCTATACCTGAAACAGTACTTAACGGTGTTCAGCCAGGATAGTATTTTAGTGTTCTCATACATATGGGAAATTATCCAATGCCCTAAAGTCTGAGGCAAACAAGTAGAGTCTTTCGATTTGCTAGAACAGTTTTCTTTGTCCTCAACTGAGCTAGCCTCACAGACCTCATAGCTGAATTCTGGATTCGCTATATTGCTTCCAAGGCCTAATAAGGACAATAGCTAGTATCAGTTCAGGATGTACTATATAAGTGATATTCTAAATGATTTACATTTATTTACTCATTTAATCCTTTTCCAGAGATCACCGAAGTAGCATCATTCATAAAAGCATTTTCCAGATAAAACTGAGGCACAGATAGCTTCAATAATTTGCTCAAGGACACAGAAATAGTAAGTGGTAGAGCTGTGATCTGAATAGAGTCAGACTGATTCCCAAACTTACTACCTTGCTGCCCTACCTCCTGTTGCTTATACCTGCTGCTAAATTTCCTTCAGATGACTTGAGAGGGGACCTCTTCTTAGGCCAACAAGCTCCAGTGAAAACTGGAGTTAATGTTGAATGTCCTTGAGTACCATTTCCCAAATGGTATCTTCAGCATTCTCTTCTCAAGGACATCAATAAGCATTCTGTGAAAAAGGGATCTCTGCTGAAATAAGTTTGGGAATGTTAAGTACTATATCCTCTTGCAGAAAGTTATAATTCACAGGAGCATTTCAAAAACAATGGGAAGTTCTATAGTAAAGAAATTTGTTTAAATATGTTTAAGCCAGTATTTGTCAAGTGTACTTGACAATACTCATTGTTTTTTAACCCTGTATCAACTGACTCGAGAGAACAGTGTTTATGAAACATCAGCTTGGGAAAAACTGGTCTAGAGAGCCATAACAAAGTAGTTAAACCTTTTTTTTTTTTAAAGTAGGCTCCACACCCGGCATGGAGCCCAATGCAGGGCTTGAACTCATGACCCTGAGATCAAGACCTGAGCTGAGATCAAGAGTCAGACACTTAACTGACTGAGCCACCCAGGCACCCTCTATTTAAACTCTTCTAAACATGTTTTACAGGATATGTGAACCCTGATTCCTGAATGGAAACAGAAACCACCCCCTTCCCAAGTGACTTTAGAGGAGCACACAGAGTAGGATGCATGGTCTTACAGCAGAGGTCTTCAACTGGAGATGTTTTTGACCCCAAAGGGTCATTTGGCAATGTCTGGAGACTGTCACAACTAGGGGATTGGTACTGGTATGTAGTAGGTAGCAATTAGGGATGCTGGTAATCAGACAACACGATGCACAAGACAGCTCCCCACAGTAAAGAATTATAGGGTCTAAAATGTCAACAGTGCCACTATCAAGAAAGTCTGTCTTAAAGGATATAACCCCAAATATTCCTGACCTATACTGAGGGAAAGAACCAGTCCACTGGACTATATAAATCCCATGAGCAAATATCTATATCATCAGCTATTCCTAATACATAATAACACTCTATGAATATTTGTTGTCTGATCATCTAAGCTAAAGGATTCTTCTCTAGCCTCTGTATTGTTTTTCTACCAGAATCTTAGAGCTTTAGGAAATTCTGGCTGAAGGAAACTCCTGAGAAAAGCCACTCTGATTCAGGGAGACTGGCTGACTTCAACCTTAAGAGGACAACAGGATGTTCAGGTATCCTAGCCAATGAGCACAT
The DNA here is from genome assembly GCA_028533885.1 of Nasua narica. NCBI lineage: Eukaryota > Metazoa > Chordata > Mammalia > Carnivora > Procyonidae > Nasua > Nasua narica. The sequence goes on along the minus strand of CM052810.1, from coordinate 104,915,884 downwards.
TTCTCTGATGTGTCCCAGTGTCATAAGGGATATTTGGGAACCTGTGCCTACCACTGAGTTCAATGGCTGGCTGAAATGGTCAGTTGGAGTTTCTCTGTACTACAGACTGTATTTTTCTCCTACCTTTAGGGAAGGCCCTTAGGTCAAGAGATTCTCTAACCCAGAATAAATAGGAGAATCTGCCCTACTGGGTTTGGAAGAAAGAGATTAAGCTGCTTATTAAAGAATTTGGCAAATAAATAAACTGAATGAGAATAAACTAAACTGTGTCCTTGGAGTACCTAAGAATAATGTTCCATTGTTTTGGGAAGTCACCTAGAAGCCTAGGAGAAGTAAATTTGATAATTTGATGTCATGCTAGTTCATAGATCCTCATTCAGTATTAGGTACACAACACTGTTCTTTAGTGGCCCACAGATTCCCCCAAACTCAGTGCACATATGTCCATAATGAATTAGGTTTCAGCCTCTGAGCATTTAACTTCTTAAGCATTCCAAGTCTGGAGTAACTGCACTGGGAGCCATCTGCCACGAAGCGTCTGGTTGGATTTGGCCTTATTCCATCTCTGCCAGGTGCCTGATAGTCACACACTCTAAAACCCCAACGCCAAAACTGCATGGGAGTCAAGGACCTGGGGTTTCAAAATGATCCAATTAAATATTTTTAGGACTCATCTTAATTTTTCAAAGGCTTAAACTTTAAGGATTATTATTACTGCATAATCAGCAATCTTGGAAATGAAATCCAATGGGATACACTTTTTACTAGAACATTTCTCACTATGATTTGGTAACTTTTTTAATATAATTAAAATGTATCTATCCATACTTTTTTTTCATGGTTGACACAATTTTTAAACATCTTTTTCAGTATGATAGAATTCATAAGCCTTCAATTAAACAGGCAACCATTTTGTCTTAAAAATAGAATTTTAAGTTTTCTTTGAGGAAAAAATACCATGTCTTCCACTTCTTTATATCTATGTTGTGATAACCACATAATAGGTATTTATTAAAGGTATTAATTCATAAATAGGTATTCACAGAGTAAACCTAAATTTCATCACCCCGTCACCTTACTAATAAAAATGGGAATAGCTAATGCATATTGTGAACTTCCTATTTACCAGACATTGTGCTAAGCACACTCTACATACATAATTCTCCCAAAACTCATCTGAGATAATTTCTGACATTCCCTCATCTTACAAACAAATCATCTAAGGCTTAGAGAGCTTAAGAAATTTTCCAAAGGACACAAAGCTGGTAAACAGCAAATTGGGAGTTACAAACTCAGATCTGACATCATTTAAGTACCACGTGCTAATCAATTGTGCCACTGGAGCTCCTAGATCTGTCTTCAGAAGCCACAGCCCTAATAACTGTTTTTCCCTTAGCCATGAACACATCCCTCTTCTGGTTTTCTGTCAGCAGTGGGCCTTGTAGAAGAGGATTGTTAATGTATTCCAGAATTCCAGGCAGGGAGCTAACATCTTGAATTGTATGTGCTGACTATGCCAGCTGCTTCCTGAGACACCAAGTCTTCTATCTCTGCCCTGCTTGGTACGCCACACCAATTTCTTTCCCTTAGTAGAAAACTTGAACCCTCAAGTATTCAAGGACTCAGATCAGGCTTCCTGAGCTTTCTACAAAGAGGAGCCACTTACTTAGTAATAAACTAGGAACTATCATTAAGATTATCTAGGACTATCATTAACTATCATTAAGATAGTCCAAGAAGACTACAAAAGTGGCACAGGGGTAAAACAAGTGTTTACAGAATACTCAAAAAACATCTTAAAGATCTTCAAGTTCAGTCCTCACTCCACATCCATAGGCTCATAAAAAGAAGGGACTTCCTTAACTTACATGGCTAATTAGTGATACAGCAAGACTAACTCCCATTCTCCTCTCCATCAGGACCTGTTTCCAGCACACCATATCTCTCTTGCCCTGATTTACTCTCAAGCAAACAAATACCAGTCTTTTATGCAGGATGATCCAAGGATTTTTCCAATGACCCTTCTTTCCATGGAGCTTTCTAAAATTGGAGAAAGGAATTATTTATAGCCCTTATTTCAAGGTGCTTTTCAAATATCTAATTATCCAATGACCCACACGAGAGCTGAAGGTGGCTAAGGACAGGGGACTTGGCTGTGTATTTTGTAATCATTCATGTGATGACCGAAGCTCCACTGCTTAGACAATGAATGCCCAGGTTGAGGATGCTAGGAAGTGAAGGCAAACATCTGTGCCTGTCATTTAAGTATGTGCTGAGGGCAGGGAAAAACACCTTTGAAATGCTTTTAACCCTTAGAGGTAGGTAGCAAAATGTTTGAGATCTAAATTACATCAGCAAACTTTAAAGAGTTTTCTGGGCTGGACTTTGTTCCATTCTATTTTTCTTCAGTACTCTTTTTGGGCTTTCCGATGCAGTTAGAAGAATGCAATTCCGAGTTGTGCAAAGAGTCTTCAACTGGCAGCATTTGTGATACAGTCCATGAGTCTTAGAAATGTTTCCATCTACCAAATTAGACTACTTCCATCTGGCAGACACTGCTACTTGCTTTGGGAGATGAATGGAACTAAAACAGCCATGGCTGCTTTTCAAGGTTTCAATTCAGTGTAGGCAGTGTTCTCATACCTAGGTCTAACTTGGTTTCATTGTTCTGAGACTACAGCACTGTAGTTATTATACCCCAAAGAGAAAGATTAACTGCTCTGAGGGGAACCAGATGAGACAAAATTATCATAGATCTTGGAATCTGGCTTCAGGTGTTAACAGGTGTGAGCCGGAAGATTTCTTGCAAAACAATAAATAGAAGGAGATATAAACAAAAACAAAAATCATCAGAGTATAAAAAAGTTTCTTTTTTCTTTTACCTCTTTTAGCCATTTTGCAAAAAAGAGTAAAATCAGAGATATACACTTGACCTACCCTGTGCTTGAGGCACCATCAAGGGATGGGATGATGATTCTAAGAGTCTCGGGCTCCAGCCTTCTGCCAGAAATAACCAGAAAACACCAGCTCTCCCAATCTCTTCCTTGCTGGGGTGGTTCTGTGATCACCCACTTGGTTTTCTCTTCAGCCACTAAAGTCTCCCTTTATTATTGCTGGGGGGTTACTTCCCATTTGCACCCTTGAAGCTCCTTTTTACTGCCTTCTGTCTCTACTCATGTTTACCAACTGGCTCCATGTTCGCCTTCAGAAATGACACCCTTTCTGAGTTACTACTCCACATGCTGTAAAAGTAGTTAGCGGCACTAAGTCACCATAATCTCATTCATTCTAATTCTGTGTAGAACTCTAGAATACATTTCACCACCTGTTTTATGCCTTTGATTTCACATCTAATAGCATAAGCTCAATAAGACAAAACGCTGAACTTGTCTTTGTCACACTGACTTCACTGATTTCTTGTAGGACATTTGTCAATATTCTCATTTCCATATATAACACTACAACAAAGGCAAACAAAGCTTACAATGTTTCTAGAGCTGCCACTTTTCTCTTCATTCCACTTCATTTCTCCTTTCGTCTCTTCTCCCTCTCCCGTTCTTTCATGTCCCTCAAGAAACAATCTTTTGGAGGTCTTAAAACACATTCTTCTCAGGTAGCGGGCTGGGAGATAATATGTGTTATACCACGGTATAGCAGCCCAGATTAGCCTGTTTCCTTTAACTGAGCTTGACCACTTAAATCTATTGTCATTTCAGGGTAAGTTCTCTGCCCATCAGGACACTATTTGGTATCTTCAGAAAAGGCTCTTTCTTCCTAACTTCATCCATGCACTTCTATGCTCAATTATTTCCAGCAATACCATTGGGTACTCATGGAAATAAAACTTCCAATGCCTTTTCCAAACATATCCCAATAATTCCAATAATGTAATATTAAGTAAGCCCTTTCCCTCCAAGGGCTTTGTTCTGAACACCAAATGAATCAAATCACCAAATGAAGCATCTCTCACAATGAATTTAAGAACCACTATAATACTATGTGTCTGTGGAATTGGTAATTTGGTTGTACATCATGTCTCACAGTTTTGGTACAAAGTTTAAGAACTCTGCAATTTGTAAGGAATTGCATATTTTTCCATTAAAAAAAAACAAAAGCTTCATGGTGTTGCTCTCAACCCAACTATAATAGTCCTCATTATAATATCCCTCATCTAAAAACTTATTCTTCCCTAATTGTATTGCTTAATATTTTTGGCTCATTAATTTATTCATCAAATATTAAGCACTTCCCACAAGTAAGGCATTATGTAAAGTCTTGATTCAAATTCTGGCTTGATATTTAACTACTTTATTCTTAGATTGTTCAAAGGATTAACAGAGATGACAGGCTTACAAGTTAAATGTATAAAGAAATGACTTCTGGGCGGCAGCATGAAGACTTCTAAGACCCTCTCATCAGTAAAACAATCATAACTGGTGAAAAAGATTTTTTTTAAAAAAACAAATGAACAAAAATTCTGGAAGTGGGCTTAAGGGAATATAGCAAATGAAGAAATATTTTACTCAAGAAAATCTACCAAATCTTGGGGCACCTGGGTGGTTCAGTTGATTGGATGTCCAACTCTCAATTTCAGCTCAGGTCATAATCTTAGGGTCCTGGGATTGAGCCCCCATAAGGGCCCATGCTCAGCACAGAGTCTGCTTGAGATTCTCTCTCTTTCTCTCTCTCTCTTCCCTTCCCCTACTCACGTTCTCTCACTCTCTCTAAAATAAATATGTAAATCTTTAAAAAGAGAGAAAGAGAGAGAGAGAGAAAAGAAAATCTACAAAATCTTGGTCAGAACAGGAAGAGTCTGTGGCATTTGAATCATATGCATCCCCCATCCCAGTTCAGCATGATGGAAGCTCTACTCTGGGCAGATGCAACCAAGAACATAGGGCTCCCTTTCTCTCAGCTCCCAATTTAGGGCTACAGTATTTCTTCAAGAGGGGTAGACTGCCAATATTTCCCACAGATCCTCCACTCACCCACCCTGATCTGTATTGCAGGAGTTCTATTTCAAATAAAAATATCTGTGAGATCTGGTATTCTCTTCCTCTAATTAGCCCACACTCATAGGGTAGAAGCTCTACCCTAGACATACAGGTCTTTATCTGAGAGCCTAGATCACTCTCACTTCAACTAATTCATGCATCAGAAGTTCCATACCAGGAGAGACAAGCTGAGAAGACGAGTGGCTGCCATGCCAGTCCAGCACTCTGCTTGAAAAACTGGGGTGTCATTACAAAAGAAGCAGGCCACTGTCTCTATACCCAGCTCTGGAGCAGAATGGAGGTTTTTCTCAGAGGGAGAAATAGACATAAAATAAATCTCTGAAGATTTTCCTAGGGGAACTGATTTTATTTGGAAGAGAGTAGGGAAAGTAGCTATAGTATTTAAAATGCTCAGTATTCAGGGCACCTGGGTGGCTCAGTGGGTTAAAGCCTCTGCCTTCGGCTCAGGTCATGGTCTTGGGTCCTGGGATCGAGCCCCGCATTGGGCTCTCTGCTCAGCAGGGAGCCTGCTTCCCCCCTCTCTCTGCCTGCCTCTCTGTCTACTTGTGATCTCTCTTGCTCTGTCTAATAAGTAAATAAAATCTTTAAAAATAAATAAATAAATAAAATGCTCAGTATTCAATAAAGACATACAATATATGCAAAAAAAACAAACAGAAAATAGGTAACTGTGCCCCACACACAGAGGGAAAAAAAAGCAAGCAACAGAAATTAAATTTGAAACCTTCTGCATATCAGACATAGCAGACAAAGACTTCGAATAGCTATTAGAGATCTGTTCAAATTAAAAAAAAAAAAACTTTGCTTAAAAAGGTAAAGGAAGATATGATTACAATGTCTTACCAGATATAAAATGTCAATAATTTTTTTAAAAAGGGACCAAATAGGAATTCTGGAGTTGAAAAGTAGAAAAACAGGTGAAAAATTCACCAGAGGAGCTCAATAATAGATTTGAGATGGAAGAATAAAGAAACAGTGAACTTGAATACAGATCAGTAGAAATGATGCAATCTGCAGAACAGAGAGGTAAAAAAGAATGAAGAAAAATAAATAACCTCAGAACTGTAGGACACCATTAAATACACTAATATATGCACAAATAGGAGAGGACAGGAAAAGATAGAAGAGGTAAGAAGAGAAGAAGTAGAAAAAAAAATGAAAGAAATAATGATTGACATTCCAAATTTGATGAAAAATATTCATTAACACATCCAAGAATTTCAATGAACTCCAAGTTAGAGAAAAACAAAGAGGTCTATACCCAAATGCATCATAGTAAAACTGGTGAAAGTCAGGTAGCAAGAAAAACATAACCCAATCATTTAAATAATTAATACTAAACTTGGCAGTCTTTTAAAACAACAACAGTAACAACAACAAACCAGAAGAGCAATAAACACTTCCCAATTTTATGACCTTACTACTACCCTGATACCAAAAACTTGACAAAGACGTAACTACTATGACCTACACTGCCTCCTCCCCAAATTTCCTAACCCCTAGTGTTATGTATTTGGAGATAGGGCCTAAAGATGTAATTAATGTTAAATGAAATAATGGTGGAGCCCCAAATAAATAGTATTAGTAGCCTTATAAGAGGAAGATCTGTCTCTCCCTCCCCCCACCTCTTTCCCCTTACCTGTCTCTCTCCCCTACAGCCACATGCTCTAAAGAAAGCATGTGAAGATAAAGTGGCCATCCACAAAGCAAGAAGAAAGCTTTCACCAGAAATCAAATCAGCCAATACCATGATCTTGGAATTTCCAGCCTGCAGAACTCCAAGAAATAAATTTCTATTGTTTAAACCACAGAGTCTATGGTATTTTACTGTGAGAGCCCAATTAGGCTAATATAATCACAAAACAATAACAACACCTATAGATCAAGATCAATGCAAAAATCCTCAAGACATTTCTATCAAACCAAATACAACACATTATAAATATTTTTCTCTATACCAAGTAGGATTACCCCAGGAATGTAAGGTTAGTTCAATATCCAAAGCTCTATTAATAAGCCATATTAGTATAATAAAGTACAAAAGCTACATGATCATCTTAATAGATACCAAAAAAAATTTGAGAATATCTAGTATCCTTTCATAATTAAAAAAAGAGAAAAAAAATACAACCAAGTAGGAATAGACAAAAACTTCCTCAACTTTATCAAAAGCATCTTCATAAAAAAAGGATAATAATAATAATAATTAAAGCCATCTAACAACTGCTCTGTGCTCTGTGTTATATAGGAGGCAATCCCATATACCACTCAGAGCAACTGCTCCTTTTGCTTACAAAGTCCACACTAAAAGCATGCCAACACCTTCCATCATTATACCCAAACATCTTTCCATCTCTTTGTCAGTACAATACTCATACGCCTCTGTGCCAGACACATGGGGTGATTGACCATTGTCTGGAAGACTTGCCCTTCCTTACTTTGTCATTTACCTAATGTGCCTTTGCTTTTGTTTTCCTTCAATCTTGAATTGTCTTACCTACCTATCTATATCTGTTCATAATCTATTTGTTCCTCAAGAGTATACTCAAATGCCACCTCTTCTAAGATGCCTCCGCCCCTAATCCTACCCCACATAAACATCTGTTATTTTTTTGCCTTTCAGTAGCCCTTTGCACTTCAATTATAAATCTTATAATGTTCTACTTTGTAGTCCTTCCAGACATAACTTCTTGAAGTCAATACCTCATCTTCTGAAAGTTAGCATCCAAAAAGAGACAGCTGAACACCATGCCTTGCATATAGCAGGTTCTCCAAAAGTCCTGACATGAATTTAAAATCTGATCATGAACACATTCTTGGTAGCATGCCTTTGTGAGACAAGTTCTGGTTTATATTCTAGGGGCTAACAGAATGTGCAGTGTGAAATGGTTCTAGAATAATCCTGAAGTACCTCCATTTCATCTCAGAAAATGCCCAAAATAGTACCTTACCCTTCAGAAATCTCATGTTAACTGCCATAAAAATATATGAAATAACATGAAATGAAGATAGTGTGCCTTCTGCTGAATTTAAATTTGTGATTTAAGTTAAAGGAAGAAATGCTTGGAATGAAGCATTTGTGAATTCTAAATAAATCAGTAAAAAGAGGACAGACAGAAGATTTTCATATTCTCAAATATTTCCAGGAAAAGTGGTAAATTAAACAGGCTAAGAGAAGACTGAGGAAGACTTCTTCATATCCCTCAATCCATCTGTACCACTAATCATATTAAAGGGCTGCAGATTATTGTGGCAACTATTAATTGAAATTTGTAGCAGAGCCACTTACAAGTAGTCAAGAGGCTGACAAAGCTGTGTGGGGTGAGGTGTGTCAGGATGGAGGAGAGGAGAATGACACATTTCAATTAAAAAAGAATTATTCAATTCAAAATCCAACATAAATAATATTTAGAATCCACGTTAATCTGACAATTAGGTGACTACCCAATTCCATAGCCAAAATAGTTGACTTGATTAATGTTTTAAGTTTTTTCTTCTATCAAATCTCCTTTTCTCCCTTCTTTCAAAAAAACAAGTATATTCTAAGGAGAAATATCTTTCATCTTTGATGTGACAAATCAATAAGAAAAGAAAGCTGAAAACAGGGATCCCAAAGACTCATACACTGGGAAATTCAGCCTTGCATATCATTTGCCAATATCACCATCCTGCCTTTCACATAATATCCCCTCCCCCATGATGCTCAAAGCCCTTAACAGTCTCTTTAAAGTATTCATGTCATATTTGTTATAGCTCAACAAACTCAGAGGTACATAGTAAAGCCAAGTTTTAAATCAGTGAAACAGAGTAAGGAAACAAAAGCAAAAATGAGTTTTTTGGGATTTCATCAAAATAAAAAGCTTCTGCACAGCAAAGGAAAGAGTCAACAAAACAAATAGGCAACTCATGAAATGGGAGAAGATATTTGCAAATGACACTACAGACAAAGGGCTGATATCCAAGATCTATAAAGAACTCCTCAAACTCAACACCCAAAAAACAGATAATCATGTCAAAAAATGGGCAGAAGACATGAACAGACACTTCTCCAAAGAAGACATACAAATGGCTAACAGACACGTGAAAAAATGTTCATCATCATTAGCCATCAGGGAAATCAAATCAAAACCACATTGAGATACCACCTTATACCAGTTAGAATGGCCAAAATTAACAGGACAGGAAACAATAAATGTTGGAGAGGATGTGGAGAAAGGGGAACCCTCTTACACTGTTAGCGGGAATACAAGTTGGTGCAGCCACTTTGGAAAACAGTGTAGAGGTTCCTCAAAAAACTAAAAATAGAGCTACCCTATCACCCTGCAACTGCACTACTGGGTATTTACCCCAAAGATACAGATGTGGTGAAAAGATGGGCCATATGTACCCCAGTGTTCATAGCAGCAATGGCCACAATTGCCAAACTGTGGAAAGAGCCAAGATGCCTTTCAACAGACAAACAGATAAAGAAGATATGGTCCATATATACAATGGAATATTATGCCTCCATCAGAAAGGATGAATATCCAACTTTTTTATCAACATGGATGGGACTAGAGGAGATTATGCTGAGTGAAATAAGTCAAGCAGAGAAAGTTAATTATCATATGGTTTCACTTACTTGTGGAGCATAAGGAATAATATGGAGGACATTAGGAGAAGGAAAGGAAAAGTGAATTGGGGGAAACTGGAGGGTAGACAAACCATGAGAGACTGTGGACTCTGAGCAACAAACTGAGAGTTTTGGAGGGGAGGGGAGTGGGGGGTTGGGTGAGCCTGGTGGTGGGTATTGAGGAGGGCACGTATTGCATGGAGCACTGGGTGTGGTGCATGAACAATGAATCTTGGAACATTGAAAAAATAAAATTGAATAAATAAAAAAATAAAAAGGGCATTTCAGTTCTGGAAAAAAAAAAATCCACTTGTCAATGCCAGAGCTGTACATATAGAAAGTAAAGTGTCAAGCTCTTACCATTTTGTTGGAACTTAATAAAAGCATCAGAGGAAGTTCTATCACTTACCACTCTTTTTACTCTTTATTAATAATTCCCTTTGAAACATGCAGTCCTGTTTTTCGCATGGAATTTTGAAATCTATCCATCCTTCTCATATTTTTCCTCCATCCTTGCTATTATTTTGCTAGTATAGTTAGAATAAAATAAACACAGCCAGACCCATTTATTTTCTTTGAAAGGTCATCTACTTTTGTTTTCTTCCATTTTGTAACATATTAGCAATGTGATCATTATATACCCAGGAGAAGATCTCACCCAATAACAACATCCTTAGAATAGGCAGGTGTAGCTCTGTTACCATTTAGAGAAGCCACCGAAGGCACTCTAATCATCCCTAACTTCTAGACCACAGATGTAAGTGTGTGGATGGTGTGAATGCCATAGTTTGAACAAAGAGTAAAACAAATAACCCACACACTCTCTCTATTTGTGGAACCTGTTCCTAATTGATTTAGAATATTCAAGCACACATTATACTGTATTCATCTTTCCATGCAAAAGAGGATAAAAAAATGATCAAGAGTAGTTTTGGTTATGGAAACCTCTAATAATAACTCCAATGTTAATTAAAAATTCTCTTGTACTGTCAGAAATCTACTTCTTAAAGTACAGGTTTTATTTTTTTCTACTGAGTAGCTGAAAAATATTTCTACATCTTTCTTTGCTGGTAAGTGCATGGGTTATGTTTTACAGTAACTGCTCACTCCCCCTTTTCTAGAAATAGCTACAGCCCATACTCTAAGTCGTATTTCCACTGCTTGCCCGTCCCCAATCATAGCTGACCAAATTCAAAATATAAAACAGAAAGCAGCATATTCACTGGGCAAGCAGACTCTCTCAGAATTTTCAAATAAGAAACATACATGGGGTGCCTGTATGTTACCACATGGGTGGCTCAGCGGGTTAAAGCCTCTGCCTTTGGCTGACCTTGTGATCTCAGGGTCCTGGGATCGAGCCTGGCGTCAGGCTCTCTGCTTGGCCGGGAGCCTGCTTCCCCCTTTCTCTCTGCCTGCCTCTCTGCCTACTTGTGATCTCTCTCTGTCAGATAAATGAAATCTTAAAAAAAAGAAAAAGAAACATACAAAGGGTGCTGTGTTGGTAGTTCCATCTTTGAAAATAAGCTCTTCTGCACCCTCGAGTACCTATCACTATCTTCAAAATAAGGCTTATGAATCTTGCTTATGTGAAATCATGTTTGTGAGAATATAAAGGGGTGTCACCTCTAAAGCAAGATATTTGTGTAAAGGCAATAGACTTTTTATTGTTGTTTGGGTTTTTCATTTTATTTAAAAGAGTAATTTTCTTCGGGTGGGTCCAACCAAATTCAGGTATTTATCATTTGCAGTTCCTGAAGAAATTTTCTTGACTCATGTGGTGACAACATAAGGTGTAGATGAGAATGACCAAATGTGCAAAATGGAATGAGCTACTATATATAGATAGATAGATATCTATCTATCTATATATATATATAAAGCATAAATATACATACATTTATAATACATTATACAGTAATGCATATATAACACACAAATGCATGTTATACATAATGCATATTTATGACATGCACTATATATATAGACACACATATACACACTATATAAATAAATACACACAGAGCATTCCCACATTATAGATGGTAACTATGATGATGGTAGTGAGAGTGCTAAGTGTCACTAAGGTGTTGGTGAAATTCTTAGTTCTATGTTCTTCTGTTCCCACTGTCATGACACAATATAAATGGTAATATTGGTATAGCACATGAAGTAATCTGTTCATTTTCTCAGTCTCCAGGTTTGTCTACCTTGAAATGACCACTTTCTCATATAAGGGCATTCGTGATAATTTCAGATAATTCTCAATCTCTTCGCACTAGCTCAGCGTAAATCGTTTAAACGCAGTTCCCATCAACTACTGGCTGCCGTCTTTAATTTGTAACAAATTCCTCCACATCTTCTTGAGGAAAAGTAGTACTTTAGCCACTCTCCTGTTTTTCCATTTTGCTGCAGATAGAGATGCTGCTTTGTACCTCGTCCTCAAACACAGCAGTTCATTCATACCATAGGCCTTTGTCCTAGCTATGCCCTTGGTAGCAATGTGCTCTCCCTTCTCTTTGTGTGACTGGCTCCTTGTCATTCAGAGCTTGCCTTAAATCTGATTGGTATTCTTTAACCACTAAATCTAAAGCAGCAATTTGGACACCCTGTCATGTCAGCCCAATTTACTACCAGCTGCTATTGTGTTTATTGTATTTGTTCATTGCTTTTATCCCTTTCCGCTCCATGCATGCACCATTAGAACAAGTTGGTCCCTCTTGTTCTCAAGTGTTCCCTAGAACCTAGAACAGTGCTGGCATTTAATTAGCAAATACTTCCTGGATAAATAAATGTTAAATAAACTGTTCTCCTACAACTGCCTCCTACCTGGGAATTATTTCTCTCTAAAATTCAGCTTTTAATAACAAGGGCACAGATTTCCAGGGACATTAATTTGAAAATTACTGTCTCACTGACTAGAACTTATTGATCATTTCTTAGGTTAATAAATATCCTGAATTAATCAACAAGACACCTTTGTACTTTACCTAACATGAACTTTTCATGTGGGGGTTATAAAAGCATTTTTTAGGGGGACCTGGGTGGCTCAGTGGGTTAAAGCCTCTGCCTTCGGCTCAGGTCATGATCTCAGGGTCCTGGGATCGAGCCCCGCATCGGGGTCTCTGCTTAGCGGGGAGCCTACTTCCCCCTTTCTCTCTGCCTGCCTCTCTGCCTACTTGTGATCGCTCTGTCAAATAAATAAAAAAAAATAAAAGCATTTTTTATATCACAAAGTCCTATGAAAAATTAGGTTTTTTTTATCTATAGTCAGAGAAGGACACTGCCTATTCATGTTTTCAAAGTGCCCATCGGTTTCCTCACACAAATATATCTTAACAAGAACCTGTAATCTCCAGACTACTCATGAGCTCAGGTTGTGCTACAAAAGCCTGTTAAAATTAAAATGTATAATAAAGTCCTGTTCAAATCTAAAGGCAATTATTAAGGTGAAAAATCACACTCATATAAAACGAAGGTCCCTTAAATTACCTATGAAATATATAGCATGCATATATGCCATTTCTCAGTGAATCACAGTATTTTTTTCCTTCCCCAATATTATTGGAATAGAAACTGTTTCTTCAACTAATCATCAAATGAAGTTGTTAGCCATACTATAGGAAATACATATATATCTAAATTTTAGAATCAAATTCAGTCCAGCAAAACATTCATGCTATGGGGGAGGAGCAAGATGGCGGAGAAGTAGGAGGTTGAGATAGAGTCGGATCCCAGAAGTTCATCTAGACAGTTATTAAATCATTCTAAAAGCCAGCATACTCAACAGGAGAGAGAAGAGAGGAAGAAGAGCAATTCTAGGAGCAGAAAATCGACCACTTTTGGAAAGGTAGGACGTTTGGAAAAGTGATTCCAAAGCGACGGGAAGAGCGACGACGGGGAGAGGGGCCGGCTCCCTGCAGCCGCAGAGCCGCGGAGCACAAAATCGGAACTTTTAGAGTCTGCTCCGCTAAGGGACATTGCTCCAGAGGCTAGGCCGGAGGTCTGGCCCTCGTGGGAACAGAGTGGTTTCAGGACCCGCGAGATCATAAAGAGACCGGGGGTGTCTGAGTGCAGCAGAGCTCCCAGATATCA
>CM052810.1:104842276-104901665 GCA_028533885.1 Nasua narica | reverse complement strand
GGTAGGGATATGGACATTGGGGAGGGTATGTGCTATGGCAAATGCTGTGAAATGTGTTAGCCTGATGATTCACAGACATGTACCCTGGGGTAAATAATACATTATATGTTAATAAAAAAATTAAAAAAAAACATTCATGCTATGAAAATAGAACTTGAGACTGACCAAGGAGAAATACATATATATGTATACACACACATATACAAGATACAGATGTCTGCCACTTTGTTCATTCTGATCATCTACAGATGGAGTGGAATGGATGTTATAGAGTGATTTATGTCCCCCCAAAATTCATATGTTGAAGCTCTAACTCTTTGTGACTGTTTTTGGAGATAGGGCTTTAGAGGAAATTAAGGTTAAATGATACCTAATTCAATAGGAATGGTGGCTTTATAAAAAAAGGGAGAGAGAAATCTCTCTCCCCACCTTGTGAAGAGACATCAAGTTGGTGGCTATTGGCAAACTAGGAAGAGAAGCCTCACCAGAACCCTACCATGCTGGCACCCTGATTTTTTACTTCCAGACCCCAGAACTGTGAGATATAAATGTCTGTTAGTTGAACCTCCCAGTCTATAGGAGCTGGCTGGTAGAATGGGGAACACGTTCTAATTCATTCTCTCTCTCTTTCTCATCTTCAATTCTCAAACTCTGCGTTTGTGCTTGATTTAAATTAAATATGCATATGATGCAACTCTTTTGTAACATACTGAATCCTAACTGGTTAATACTATCCTGAATGGAGAAACTGACCATATTTATTAGCCAGATATCAAGCAAAGTCTGGAAGGAAGGAATATACAGGAATAAGTTAAAACAAAGATAAAGGAGCCAAGAAAAGTCAGGCACAAAGTTTCTCTGGAGGGAATACTGAAGTGTATGCTGAGGGGTGGTTTAGGAGTTGGGCATCTAAAGGACAGGAGAAAGGTTGGGCGCTAAGCTCTAAAAGTTTGGGAAAGAAATTAATAAAGTAGATAAAATAAAGATATGTTGGTAGTTGGTAGTGAAGACAACTTTCTCAATTTTGCCTAAAGCTATTTCTGTTCATAAATATAATAACTGTGAGAATTGCTTAGTGTGTTATTAATCTTATAGCAGATGGATAAACAACCCCACTTATTAGTTCTTCATATGCCTTTCTCTATTCATCTTCTCAGAGGATGAAAGAAGATTCACTTCCAGAAATGACAAAAGAAAAGATAACCTATTCTTATTTGTGCTTATAAAATTTTAAGTACACTTACAACACAAAGCTAAGGGAATCATCCAAAAAGAAATGGTTTCTGTGATCTTCAGGATGGGAAAAGAAGTCATTACATTTAAGCTTTAATAAAATAGGGAATTTTAAGTTAGGGACATTGGATGCTGAGGATTTGAGATAACTTTTAAGTGACTTTAATGGATTCTTTTTTCGAAATTCTGTCCTTTATGGTCTTTTTGAATTTTCAATTTCTTCCATCTTAACTGTCAAAATAGAAAGGGTGTTCTGCACATTACAGTAATTAGTTGAAATGAGGAGAGAGCTGGGAAAGGAATTCAGAAGCCACAGAACGTCAGTATTAATGCTGTTTGTATTTCAAATATGAACAATAGGCAGCGATACGCATTCCAAATGACTGAAACACCCAGACATTTGGACAATAGCATTCTTTGACATCTATTGTGTGAGAAGCACCATGCTTGGTTGCTGTCTGAGGAAAAGAAAAGAAATACAAAACATTCCTTATCTTTCAGCTTACCAGGCGGAAGGTCTCAATAGACCAAGATGCTTGGAAGACTCAGGCCATCCCCACAAGAGGCCATTTTGTCAGACTTGATAACAACTGTTAAGGACAGAAATTTTATCTCTGTTATAGATAGATGTAAAAGTGTGTTCCTTAAATTTAAAGACAATAATTAACTTCAGGAGACTTTAATTCTCATTTTTGTTAGGAAAGTTTCAATTTTTTCTATTACTTGATATAGCTCAAGAAAAAACTACAGCCCATTATTAATAATTCCTTAGTGATTGCCAGGGAAGGTGGTTGAGTAGGAGGATCCTAAACCTCACTCATCTCATGGATACATCTAGATAACACCCACGTCAGTGTAAATAACACAGAAAATAACCTAAAGACTGACAGTACAGGGTTTCCACAGCTAAATGTAGAGAGGAGGCTACATCAAAAAGGGTAGGAAGGGTGTAGATGTGCTGGGAGCTAAATGGACCTGGGGGACTGTTCATAAAAGGGAGGGATGCCACAGGCCTGGGGAGGATCAGACCCCATATCAGGAACCCAGGCAAAGGGACCTACTTGGGGAAGATGAATCCCCATAACATTTAGCTTGAAAAACCAGATAGGCCTAACAATCAGTAGGTCTTAACACCCAGAACTTTAAAAATCAGCAGGATCAGCTTGGGGGGAACTAGGAGCGTGAAGTCTCCATCCTTAAAGAGAGTACAACAAACAGCTCCACTGAGATACATCCCAGAAGCAGCAGTTTGAAAAAATACCTAGGGTACACAGGAAAAGGATTAATTTACTAATCTCATGGTATGTGCTAGAGGAGCAGTGATCTTTGGGAGACTTCTCCAAGAAGCAAAGATCTGATAGGTGCCATTTCCCTTCTCTACCCACCAGCCTAGATACCCAGGCGGTGTAAATACCCTCTACCTAGCTTGCTAATAGGGCCTACCCAATCCTCTATTCTCCTGCAGAAAACACCTTCTACATCCCATCCTAGGCAGTTTTCCCAAGTGGCTATAGGCCTCCTTCTGCAGCAGACAAGCTCGACCTTGCTGGCATCATGCTCCTTGCCCCCACATTCTCATGCAGAAACACCCCCTCCAATATACCCTCAGCCAGAACCCATCCAGAGCAGTGCCACAAGCCTACCAATATGAAAGCAGCCGCCCAAGGGCGGCTTCAAAGTGACTTCTTCCTGGGGAAAGTAGACAATAACCACATATATCACTACAACTGTGACCCTAGCATGAGCTAGAAGCAGACATCGGGTCTGACTGCAGGCCCTGCCAACCAATGAAAGCTTCTCAGGGGACAAAACAGGAAAAGTGCCCTGCAGTTTGGTGCTACTACATTACTGGAAACCATCTTGTATGACTCAACTCAAGTCCAAGGTGGCCCCAAATTGGCCTGCTTACAACAACAAAGGGACCAAACCCTGCCCACAACAGGCAAAGAGAGCCATTGCAGATGACTAAATTGAAGGCAAAAGTGGCTCAACCACAACAGTAGAACATATACAACACACACAGGAGATACTGCTAGAGGGCTAGGTTCTAATGAAAAGGGGACATTGCACTATAGGGCATTACAGGACCTCTTTTATTTTATTTTTTAAGATTTATTTATTTATTTGTTGGTGAGAAAGAGAGAGAGAGGGAGAGTATGAGTGGGAAGGGCAGAGGAGACAGAAAGAGCAGCTCAAGCAGACTTCGTGCTGAGCACAGAGCCAGATGCAGGCTTCTACCACATGACCTGAGATCACAATCTGTGCCAAAACCAAGAGTAAAATGCTCAATGGGCTGTGCCACCCAAGTGCTCCTATAGGACCTCTTCTTAAGATCATTACTTAAGGAATAAAACATGTAATTGACTTTCCTAACACATAGAAGCAGACACAGAGAGTTAGACAAAATGAGACAGAGGAATAGGTCTCAAATGAAAGAACAGGAAAAATCACAGCAAGTGACCTAAATGAAACAGAGATAAGTAATTTACTTGATAGAAAATGTAAAGTAACAGTCAAAGATACTCACTGGACTGGACAATAGTAAAGGACCTTGGTAAGACTCTCAATAAAGGGATAGAAAACATAAAAAAAAAAAAAACCCAGCAAATCGGAGATGAAGAATTAAAGAACTGAAATTAAAAATACACTAGATGGATAATTAGTAAAATAGAGGAAATAGAAGAATAGATCAATGACCTGAAGGCCAGAGTAATGGAAAATGACCAAGCTGAACAGGAGAGGGAAAAAAATAATAAAGGAAAATAGACTAAGGGAACTCAATGATACCAGCAAGTAAAACAACATTTCTATCATAGAGATCCCAGGAGAAGAGAGAAAAGGGAGCAGAAAATGTGTTGGAATAAATAATAGCTGAAAACTTCCTGAAACTGGGGGAGGAAACAGAAATCCAGATCCAGGAGACACAGAAAGACCCCAACAAAATCAGCCCAAGAAGGTCCACACCAAGATATACAGTAATTAAAATGGCAAAAAGTATTGATGAAGAGACAATTTTAAAAGCAGCAAGAGAAAAGCAAACAGCTAGATACAAGGAAACCCCTAAGGCTATCAGAGTTTTCAGCAGAAACTTTGCAAGACAGGAAGAAATGGCATGACATATGCGAAATGCTGAAAGAAAAAAACAAAAAACAAAAACCTGCAACCAAGAATACTCCATCCAGCAAGGCTGTCATTCAGAATAGGTGAGATTAAGATTTTCCAAGACAAAAGAATTCATCACCACAAAAGCAGTCTTACAAGAAATGTTAGAGAAGACTATGAGTTAAAAGGAAAGTTCATAAGTAGGAGTAAGGAAAGTAGGAAGCACAAAAGCAGTAAAATAAGTATATCTATAAAACAGGAGATTCACAAAATAAAAGGATATAAAGTATGACACCATATACCTAAAACATGTAGGGTGGTGGGAGTAAAGAATGAGTTCAAACTTAAGCAACTATCAACTTAATATAGACTGCTATATGCTTAGGAAATATATAAACCAAATAGTAACCAAACAGTTATCATTTTGGTATAGGGTATAGGCACTTGGGTGGCTCATCAGGTGTTTGACTCTTGATTTCAGCTCAGGTCATGATGTTAGGGTTGTGAGATCAATCCTTGTGGTGAGCTTTGCGCTGAGCATGGAGCCTGCTTGAGATTCTCTCTCTACCCCTCCTCCCACCCCACTCATGCACGTTCTTGCTCTCTCAAAAAACAAAACAGGGGTACCGGGGTGGCTCAGTTGTTAAGCATTTGCCTTCAGCTCAGGTCATGATCCCAGGGTCCTGGGATCGAGCCCTGCATCAGGCTCCCTGCTCCACAGGAAGCCTGCTTCTCCCTCTCCCATTCTCCCTGCTGGTTTTTCCTGTTCTATCTCTCTGTCAAATAAATAAAATCTTTGTGGGAAAAAAAAAAACAATGTCAATATATTTTAAAAAACAAACAAAAGAAACAAAAAATAGGTATAGTTATGCAAAAAAAATAAGAAAAAAAATTCCAGGCAAATCACTAAACAGAACCAGCAACATGTGAGAGAAAAGAGAGCAAGAGAAGAATGGAACAGAGAAGAACTGCAAAAACAACCAAAAAACAAGTAACAAAATGGCAATAAGTACATACCTATCAATAATTATTTTGAATGTAAATGGACTGAATGCTCCAGTCAAGGCACATAGTGATGGAATAGATAAAAAAGCATGACCCATCTATATGCTGCCTACAAAAGACTCATTTCAGACCCAAAGACACATACAGATTTAAAGTAAAGGGAGGGAAAATCATTTAGCATGCAAAGGGATATCAAGAAAGCCAGACTAGCAATACTTAAACAAAATGGACTTTCAAAAAAAGACTGTAACAAGAGAAAAAGAAGGACACTTCATGATCATAAAAGGAACAATCCAACAAGAAGATACAGCAATTGTAAATATTTAGGCATCTAACAAGGGGGCATTCAAATACATAAAGCAGCTAATAACAAATATAAAGGAATTAATTAATTAATAGTAATACAATAATAGTAGGGGGCTTTAACACCACACTTACATCAATGGACAAGTCATCCAAACTAAAATCAATGAGTTAATGGTAGCTTTGAAAGACACACTGGACAAGATGGATCCAACAGATATATTGAAAACATTCCATCCTAAAGCAGCAGAATACACATTCTTTTCAAGATCACATGGAACATTCTCCAGAATAGATCACTTATTAGGCCACAAAACAAGACTCAACAAATTCAGAAAGACTGAAGTCATACCATTCATCTTTTCTGACCACAACATTGTGAAACTAGTAATCAACTGCAAGAAAAATCTGGAAGGACCACAAATACATGGTGGTTAAGGAACATGCTGCTAAACAATGTATGGGTCAACCAAGAAATCAAAGAAGAAAACAAGAATTACATGGAAACAAATGAAGTGAAAACATACTTCAAAATCTTTGGGATCCAGCAAAAGTAGTTCTAAGAAGGAAGTTTATAGCAATCTAGGCTTAACCTCAAAAAGCAAGAAAAATCTCAAACAAACAACCTAACCTTATACCTAACCTTTTACACCTAACCTTATGCCTTAACACCTAAAGGAGCTAGAAAAAGAACAAACAAAATCCAAAACTAGCAGAAGAAATAATAAAGATGAGAGCAGAAATAAAACAAACAATAATAAAAAGAACAGATCAATAAAATCCAAAGCTAGTTCTTTGAGAAGATTGACAAAATTGATAAATCTTTTTAGCCAGACTCATGAAAGAGAGAACTCAAATAAAATAAAAAATGAAAGAGGAGAAATCACAACCAATACCACAGAAATACAAAGGACCATAAAAGAATATTATGATAAATTGTATGCCAAAAAATTGGACAATCTAGAAAAAAGTGGATAAATTCCTAGAAATACATAACACCCCTAAATTGAAGCAGGAAAATAGAAATTTTAAACAGGCCAATTACCAGCAATAAATCTGTAATCAAAACACTTCCAACAAACAGAAGTCTAGGACCAGACAGCTTCACAGGCAAATTATACCAAACATTTAAAGAAGAACTAGAACCTATTCTTCTCAAACTATTTGGAAAAACAGAAGAAGGAAAACTTCCAAATTCTTTCTATGAGATCAACATTACCCTAATACCAAAGCCAGATAAAGACAAAAAAAAAAGTACAGGCCAGTATTTCTGATGAATATAGATGCAAAAATCCTCAACAAAATATTGGCAAACTGAATCCAACTATACATTAAAAAAATCATTCACCGTAATCAAGTGAGATTTATTCCCAGTATGCAAGGGTGGTTCAATATTCACAAATCAATCAGCAGTTTACATCACACCAATAAGGATTAAAAAAAACCCCATATGATTGTATCAACAGATGCAGCAAAAGCATTTGACAAACTACAACATCGTTCATGATAAAAACTCTCAACAAAGTGGGTTTAGAGACCATACCTCAAACATAATAAAGGCCATATATGAAAAACCCACAGTGGACATCATACTCAGTGATGAAAAACTGAGAGTTTTTCCCATTAGATCAGGAACAAGATGAGGATGTCCACTCTCACCATTTTTATTCAACATAGTATTGGAAATCCTAGCTACAGCAATCAGACAAGAAATAAAAGGCATCCAAATTGGTAAGGAAGAAGTAAAACTTTCACTATTTGCAGACGACATGATACTATATATAGAAAACCTTAAAGACTCCACCAAAAAAATTTGAGAACTGATCAATGAATTCAATAAAGTCACAGGATACAAAATCAATATACAGAAATCTGATGCATTTCTATTCACTAATAATGAAGCAGCAGAGAAACTAAGAAAAAAGCCCATTTACAACTGCACCAAAAATGATAAAATACTAAGAATAAACTTAAGAAGGTAAAAGACCTGTATTCTGATAAAAAACCTTGATGAAAGATATTAAAGATGACACAAGCAAGTGGAAAGATATTCCATTCCCATGGGTTAGAAGAACAAATATTGCTAAAATGTCTATACCACTCAAAGCAATCTACAGATTTAATACAATCCCTTTCAAAATCCCAACAGCACTTTTCACAGAACTACAGTAATCTTAAATTTGTATTGAACCACAAAAGACCCCAAATAGTCAAAGCAATCTTGAAAAGAAGAACACAACTGGAAGGATCGCAATCTAGGATTTCAAAATATATTATAAATCTGTAGTAATCAAAATTGTGTGGTACTGGCAGAAAAATAAACACATAGATCAACAGAACAGAATAGAGAGCCCAGAAATAAAACCACAATTATGTGGTCAATTAATATCCCATAAAGAAGGCAAGAATATGCAATGGAAAAAGACAGTCTCTTCAACAAATGGTTTGGCAAAACGAGACACCACATGCAAAAGAATGAAACTGGACCACTTTCCCACACCATACACAAAAATAAACTCAAAATGGATCGAAGACCTAAATGTGGGATCTGAAACCATAAAAATCCTAGAAGAGAGTACAGGTAGTAATTTCTCTAACACCAGCCTTAGCTCAGTATTTTTCTAGATATATCTCCTTAAGACAAGGGAAATAAAGCATTAATAAACTGTTGTAACTACATCAAACCAAAAAAGCTTCTGCACAGTGAAGGAGACAATCAACTAAAAGAAAATCTATGGAACTGGAGAAGATATTTGAAAATGGCATATCCAATAAAGGGTTAGTATCTAAAATATATAAAGACCTAATAGAACTTCACACACAAAAATAATAATTCAATTAAAAAATGGGCAGATGAACAGACATTTTTCCAAATATACACATGACCAGCAGACATATGAGAAGATGCTCAACATCACTCATCAGGGAAATGCAAATCAAAACCACAGGAGATATCACTCCATACCTGTGAGAGTGGCTAAAATCAAGAAATAAGTGTTGGAAAGGATGTGGAGAGAAAGGAACCCTTGTGCACTATTGGTGGGAATGCAAACAAGTGCAGCCATTACGGAAAACAGTATGGAGGTTTCACAAAAAAAATGATAATAGAATTAACCTATGATTCAATAATTGCACAACTGGGTATCCAAAGAATATGAAAACACTAACTTAAAAGGATATATGCACCCCTATGTTTATTGCAGCATTATTTACAATAGCCAAATTATGGAAGCAACTCAAGTGTCAATACATGAATGGATAGAGATGTGGTATATGTACACAATGGAATATTACTCAACCACAAAAAAGAATGAAATCTTGACATTAGCAACAATTGGATGGATCTAGAGGGTACAATTATAAGTAAGTTAGAAGAGAAAGGCAAATAACACATGATTTTACTCATATGTAAAATTTTAAAAAGAAAGTAAATGAACAAAGAGGAAAAGAGACAAACCAAAAACAGACTCTTAACTATAGAGAACAAACTGATGGTTACCAGAGGGGAGGTGGTGGGGGGCGATGGGTGAAATAGGTGAAGAGGACTAAGAATACATGTGTCATGGGTGCCTGGGTGGTTCAGTTGGTTGAGCAACTGCCTTTGGCTCAGGTCATGATCCTTGAGTTCCAGGATCGAGTCCCACATCGGGCTCCCAGCTCCACGGGGAGTCTGCTTCTTCCTCTAACCTTCTCTCCTCTCATCTCTCTCTCACTTTCTCTGTCTCTCAAATAAATAAATAAAATCTTAAAAAAAAATACATGTGTCATTAGGAACACAGAGTAATGTATAGAATTGTGGAATCACTATACAATACACCTGAAACTAATATAACACTGTATGTTAACTGTACTGGAAATAGATAGATAGATAGATAGATAGATAGATAGATAGATAGATACCCTATCTGTCCCCAGTAGAGGTACACCAAAAAATCAAAAGGAAAAAAAAAAGATTCTTAGTGCCTTATAACTGGTAATTTCCACAGATCCAATCAGCATGAGGTATTCTTTGAGTGACTCAGAGATTTCAAAGTGAGCTTTGAGGCTGGTAGTAGAGGAACTCTCCCAGTAACACAATTAGATTTACTCCAATTGTTTGGCCATTCTAGAGAAAAGACTTCCTTGACAGGCTCTCCTTTTAAAGTCTGAGAGAAATTAACTCAGTTTAATAATTCCATTTAAAAGTAAAGTTTGTGAGGGCCACCTGGATGATGCAGTCGGTTGAGTGTCCAATGGGGTTTCAGCTCAGGTTGTCATCTCTGAGTCTTGTCATCTCTGAGTCTTGAGATCAAGCCCCAGATCGGGCTTTAGGTTCTGCGTGGAGTCCACTAGAGTTTCTCTTTCCCACTCTTCCTCTGACCTTCCCGCCCTCCATGCTTTCTTGCTCTCTGACTCTCTCTAAAATATATAAATCTTCTTAAAAAATAACAGTTTGTCACAAATTTCAGCACCAACTAAAAATGCGCTTGACTTGATACAGAAATATTTTCAGGCTAACATAAAAATCCATTTACTAATCAGAGCTGAGTTGTGAAGTAGACAACATGTAACAAGTATGACTCAGGGAGTAGAATTATAAACAACTTCATTTTTACCTCCCACAGTCTCTTCAAATTTATTCCTTTGGGCCAGTATTTCCATCGCCTCCAGATGAAAAAGTCCTAGAGTCACCTTAAATTGCCAAACAACAACTACAACAACACACTTAATTCCATAATAAGTCAAAAGTTCAAACTTGAAATAAAGCCAAACCTTCACCTTTCCCATGACTAAAGAAAGGCTAACAGGAGGTAAACACAGTTGGAGAAGGGCAAATAGTTTCTCTCTTTTTCCATTTCGTGCTTCCATTTCTCCACCCCCCAGCATAAATTGGAAAAGCTATAAGACATAAGGTTCAAAAAAGATATCACTTGACTGATATTCTTGTGAACTGATGTTGGTCCTCTCCATGTTTCTTAACTGTTTGAAGGTGAGGTTTTTTTGTGGGTTCTTCTGAGATCACTCACACACAAACTCACCCACATACACAAAGCTGGAGCTCCCTCAGCTGCCCTTGATATGAAAATGAATTCTCTACATCATCAGCAAATGTGCTTTCCTCATCTCTAGGCATATGGCAATCCCTCTAGTTTCCACTAGGACAAGCTCCCCTTCTAGAGTCTTCCACATAATTTAAGATAACCCTAGCTCAGGTCTCTCTCTGCACATGGAAACATCAGTCCCACAGAAAACACTCCATTAACCCATCAATTTATTCATTCTCCCAATGTTCATGAGCTCCCATTATGTAACAAGCACTCTTATAAACACCATATGCTAAAATATAAATAATCAAGCTTAAAGTATATATCTTCTAAAGGGCATTTTAAAAACATAAGTTTTTTTTTTTAAACTACGCGAATAAATTACATGACAGTGAATATACAGGTGGAATTACTCAAAAGAGTGAGTCCCAAAAGCTTACCCAGAAGGTACAGATTGAGATTTCTACATGGGGCGGGGGGGGGGGGGGCACTCCAGAGGCAGCAATGTGTTCTGAAGTGAGGAGAGGGGGTTTTGAACTTTCAATGTGCAAAAAGACCACTGCTTTTACTTAAATTGCGTGGTTATTCAGCCTCACTTGAGGGTTGGCTAATGGATTATGGGGAATGGAAGAGCTAAATCGCTTCAAGCTACTCCTTCATTCTGCTTTCCCAGAATATTTATAAGTCTGCATTGGTATTAATTTTTAACAATAGAATGACAGAATATCTGTGCTGGAAGAGACAGTAGAAGTTATTTGGTCAAAGTCTTTGTGCACATACCTTTCCTGTGTGTATGTATGTGAGCGTCTATGCATGTGACTCTGGAATTTTTGTTACATAAGAATGTGTTCTGAGCGTGCCTGCAAAAAAAAAAAAACAAACCAAACCAAAACAAAACAAAACAAAAACCATCAATACTAGCTGCAATTCCTTTTGGCAGCTGTTTGGACAACACAACCATTTACCTTGCATCCTCAGCTCACCAGGATGAAGGCTAAATTATCAAATGACAGATCTTAATATATGAGGGAAATAATGCAGTCTGGTCTAGCTTGAGGAGTTTGATTCAGAAGAATAAATTACAAAAGGCTAATCAAAGTCCTTCCACTCATAATTTTCCAGGGATCCTTGTGCAGGATGGTTGGATATTAAAACCTAAAGGAGGCTCACTGTAGGAAGTATCCACCAACCCAAAGGCTCTGTGTTGGGAGCGTGCCTGGTCTGTTTCAGAAACAGCCCGGCAGCCTGTGTGTTTGGAGGCACTTAAGGGGTAAACGAAAAGGGGATGAAAGAAAGGAAAATGAGAGCAGATTGCAGAGGACAGTGGTTCACAGCCCCGAATGCCCATTAGCATATTTGAGGACCTTTCAGCAAGTATCAGTGCCCAACCATAAAACTAATGAAATCAACATTTTGGGGAATCGGACCCCAACATGAGTATTTCCTTAAAGCTCACCAGGTTGTGTCTAATGTGAGCCAAGGTGGAGAATCTCTTGTAGGTGACTTTGACTGAAATAGGAAACCACTAGAACAGGAATCTGGATCAGTGGAGTATCTGATCTCGTTTAGGTTTTCAAGCAGTCCTTCTACTGGGAGAACAGATTGTAAGGGGACAAAAGCCAGAACTGGTTTTTTAATATCTTTCATAGGGTGCCTAGGTGGCTCAGTCAATTAAGCCTCTGCCTTCCGCTCAGGTAATGATCCTGGGGTCCTGGGATCAAGTCCCACATCAAGTCACCCATCAGGCTCCCTGCTCAGTGGGGAATCTGCTTCTCCCTCTTCTTCTCCCCCTGCTTGTGTGCACTCTCTCTCTTCTGTCTCTCTTTCTCACAAAAATAAATAAATAAAACCTTTAAAAAAAAGAATATCCCACATATGTGATTGTGGTGTTTTAGCAAAGTGGGTGGTATCATATAGGTGTGCCTGTACATATATTAGAATATATAAATATATAAAATACATTAATATGTATATATTTGTGTGTATGTATACATAAAATAACATTAAAACTTATTTTCTCACTTAGTAATACTTCATATATATCTCTTCCAGGAAATATAGAGCTACTTTTAAGTAGTTATATAATATTTCATAGAATAGTAATATTATTCAACTATTTTAGCTCTCAATAAACATTTTGCGGGGGGGTTGCCTCTAGAAACACTGGGGAAAAAAAAACCCTGTACATTTATCCTTACATCCTGATACTTTGATTATTGCAAGATACATTTCTCTGAAGGCCTGAATAAAGTTAATGACTATTTTAAAAAGTTTCTTCCAATCTCCTTTGGATAAATCCACTTAGACTCTAGTATTCTTAAATTCAGATTTTGCCTTCTTTTTTTATTAATTTATTTACTCTGTAAATACATATTTAATGCTATTAACACGCCTGATCCTGAGATGCTTTCCTGGAGCCTATATTTTTAGTCGGTATTCAAACATCAAAATAGTTCTTAATAAATAAGAACCTCCACATACACCTCCATCCAACTCACCTTCTATTGCCTACTATAGTAGCTAACCACAAAGTAAGCATTTCAGGCCTTAATCTGTGAAAAGTAACAAACTATTTCTAGAAATAACCTTG
This sequence comes from Nasua narica, assembly GCA_028533885.1. Lineage (NCBI taxonomy): Eukaryota > Metazoa > Chordata > Mammalia > Carnivora > Procyonidae > Nasua > Nasua narica. The sequence goes on along the minus strand of CM052810.1, from coordinate 104,888,408 downwards.
TTTGCCTTGGGTTGGAACTTTCATTTTGCAAGAGAAAACACCTTGTGCAAGGGGCACTAGAAAATTATGAGTAGAAAGACCTTGATTAGCCTCTTGTCTCTTTCTTCCCCAAATCAAACTCTTAAACAAGACCAGATTGCATTTCCTTCACACATACGAAGAACTGCATTTTGAAAATTTAGCTTTCACTCTGGTGAGGTGAAGGCCCAGAATAAATGGTCATGCAGGTTAACCAACATCCAGGGGGAAAAAGAAGTAGAAATATGTGGATTTCTCACATACATGTTCAGAGAACACTCTTACCTAAGAAATCCCCATCAACACACTCTCTTCATAAACTCTCACATACACAGAAAAGCTAATGATACAGATAGCAACCTTTCACATATACATAGAATGGCATTTTCTGATTATAACAAGGACATAATCTTTACAATAGTTTGAAGGCAGAGTTCCAATCTGAATAGGCACCAATACCCAATAAGAGACAACATGACAGAAGACTCACAGTATTAGTGAAGATCATGATCTTCAGAGATGGAGTCAGAGAGAGACATGGATCCAAAGCCCGGCTCTACCTCACACCTGTATGTTGACTTTGTTAAATTAGTAAGGCCTATAAAATCCTGCTCCTTCATCCATAAATGATAACATACATATTTAACTCTTCCAGTGGTAGCTATCAATAAACAGAGTATGGCATTTGCCACATAGTAAATGCTCAGCAGATATCTGTTATAATGATCAAAGGAACTTCAACTTCCCCATTAGTCTTTTTATCATGTAAAAATAGCTTATATTAAAAAGTATTGCACAAAACTACCAAAGGCTTAGGGAAAACAGTCATGAAATAAAGAATATACATCAAGAAGGTGGTAAAGCTCCTAAAACAGCGAGTTCAGAAGAGAATAAAGACCCAAAGATAAAGATAGTCCATAAAACATACTTTAGAGCTGTACTGTGAATGCAGGAATCAAAAATAACAACAAAATTAAAAGTACAAATAAAAAAACAAATCAGAAAGATGGGTAAGACTATATTTTAGATACCAAGATTATAATATCCAAATTCCTCTGGAGATAGACATCACAATTCCATTCTTATTACTTGTTCCTGAGCATTTGTGTGTGATAGGGCCAAGGGAGACATAGAGGAGGATGTTAAGAAATAATGAATTAAGGGAAACTGGAGTCACATTCTATAACTTCAAGTTCATTTGAGAATTTCACTAATCGGGAATATATGGATCCAAGAGGCTACACAATACATTAAAGCAGTTCATTAAAATAAATCTGATATTCAAATGTCTAGAATTCCTCAGCTCAATATGCTGACAGGGAAAATCAATTACTAGGGTTCAGGGCCTATACTATGAAGTCTAATGGGTTATATTAGAATGGTGGATAAAAATCATAAAATTATTGATTTATAATGTACTGGGCTACCACTAAAGATAAAAAAAAAAATACACTCAGTTTTCTGTTTACTATGCCAACAAAATGAAACACTGACACACTTCATTTTCTTCAGAGATTAGATTTCACATCCTTTTAATTTCTGGTTCATTTCCTGGCTACTGAGATGTTCTGCACTCTCTCAGCCACCTTAGCACTCCTCACATCGATTCTGAAAGCTTTGGGTCACTCAGCCAGTTGGCAAAAAATTATGGGACATATCCCATCACTGGCTCAGGGCAGTAGGGCAGACACAACTTTAACTCAGCTGCAACAGAACTCTAATAAAATGTTCAGGGAGACACACCACTCTGAATGGAAATGAGATCAGCCACAAGAATTCTAAAAGGAAAAAGTGAATTTCCATTCCTCCTCCTTTACTATTTCTAAATAAGTCATTTTCAGGCTTCAAGAGGTTCAAATGCTAAATTCTAGGAAACAAGGCTCTAGAGTGCTTGATAAATAAATCTTTGTTTCATTATAGTATAGCCTCTATTTTTGCAAAGTGAATACAGTCTTTAACAGAACAGTATCAGAAATCTAAAGACAGTATGGCATAGTAGATAGATTCTTGGGTTTGGGAGCCAGAAAATATGTGTTGAAATCAGAAAATCAGACTGTGCCACATTCTATCAGTGTGACCTTAGGCAGATTTTTTTTTTCTTTAAGCCTATTTTCAGAATTGTTTTGGAGAGTTGGGGAAATAATATAAGTGAAAATATGAAAAGGGGAGCATTATTCATTCATGATTGCTAATATACAGAAATTATTTTACATTAATATTAGTGTATTTTCTTTAACATCATCACACATAAATATATATAATCACTGTTGTGTGCCTAGCCAAGTATTGGTTATGAAACAAGTATAAATACAACCCTTCCCCATAAAAAGAAGCTCCTAACATTTAGTTGAGCTCTAAGTTACTGTTCAAACTTTACTTGGCTATTTGTCCCCAAAGAAGACAAAATTATTAAAGGTTTATCAGTGGAATTTAAAAAATGAATAACAACTGGTTTTATTTAAAGTCATAAAATATAAAGCATTTCTAGGTCTTGGGATGTGTTGGAATAAGTGAACTGAAATAAGCAAAGGCACAAAACCTGGGTGTCATTCATTCAAACAACAAACTACCAGACTTTTCCTATCTTTCACATTACAAGTCTATTTTCTCATTGTACTGGTTATCCTCAGAAGACCATGCACTGCATAAACCCACTGTCAGCAAGAGTAGATTATATAACTTAGCCATGTAAATGTACTTAAACAAAGCTACACAGATATTCGGAATTACAGGACAAAAGCAAAGTAGCACTAATTCTAATTAGAGAGCAATCAGACACAGGCTTAATTTCTCTCAGTACCATTCAATAAGGTGTTTCTTAATGCCTGCTATGAATATTAACATATTTTACATAATTATTTTAATGCTTATATGTCTGCATATGTTAAATATACAAATATAAAAGCTCCTTGAAAATGATTTGGCTTTTTTCTGATAAACTGCCCCTCTTTAAAATACATTAAATCATTGTATTAATGAAACCAAGTCAAAAACTAACATCATACAGTCCAGCTCGCTTGGGTATATCAGGATCTGCAGCTGCCTTCCATTAATGCTAATGGAGACTGGACTTTCATTTGCAGAAAGAGACCCATGGATTGTGTCAAAGAACATATGTTTTGTCCTTTAATGATCCATGAGCTCCTTTCAAAAGCTGTTCAGTATTGGTTACTACATTAAAACTTCAAACATGTTCAACCACAAGATGAGTTTCTAAAGTACCATTCTCATCAGCATTGCAGGGTCATATGGAAGGAAAAATATTGGCCTAGGAACCAGACATCTGGCTGCTAGTGCAGATTCTGTTACAAATTGTTTGTATGATCTTGGGCATAGGGTTGCCATAAAAAATACAAGACACCCAGTCAATTTCAATGGAACAAATTACATTTTAATATAAGTATGTCTTAAATATCACATGGAGCATACTTATGTTAAAACATGATTCACTGGACAAGACCTACCTATATGCTGCCTACAACAGACTCATTTCAGACCAAAAGAGACCTGCAAATTCAAAGTGAAGGGATAAAGAAACATTTATCATTCAAAGGGATGTCAAAAGAAAGTTGAGGTAGCAATGCTTATATTGGACAAAAACAGACTTTAAAGCAAGAGACAAAGAAGGAAATTCTGTAATAATAAAGGAGACAATCCAACAAGCAGATGTAACAACTATAAGTATCTAGGCACTTAACATGGAAGCAACCAAATGCATAAAGCACCTAATAACAATCATAAAGGAACTAATCAATAGTAATACAATAACAGTAGGGGGCTTCAACACCACACTTACATCAATGGACAAGTCATCCAAACTAAAACCAATGATTTAACAGTAGCTTTGAAAGACACACTGGACAAGATGGATTCAACAGATATATTGAAAACATTCCATCCTAAAGCAGCAGAATACACATTCTTTTCAAGATCACATGGCACATTCTCCAGAATGGATCACCTATTAGGCCACAGAACAAGACTCAACAAATTCAGAAAGACTGAAGTCATACCATGCATCTTTTCTGATCACAACATTGTGAGACTAGCAATCAACCACAAGAAAAAATGTGGAAAGACCACAAATACATGGTGGTTAAGGAACATTTTACTAAACAATGTATGGGGTCAACCAAGAAATCAAACAAGAAATCAAAAATTACATAGAAACACATGAAAATGAAAGCACAACAGTCCAAAATATTTGAGATGCAGCAAAAGCAATTCTAAGACAGAAGTTTACAGCAATGATGACCTCCCTCAAGAAGAAAAATCTCAAACAAACAATCTAACCATAGATATAAAGGAGTTAGAAAAAGAACAAACAAAGCCCCAAACCAGCAGAAGAAAGGAAATAACAAAGGGATGGGGTGGCTGGGTGATGGACACTGGGGAGGGTATGTGCTATGGCAAGTGCTATGAACTGTGTAAGGCTGATGAATCACAGACCTGTAGCCTTGAAACAAATAATACATTATATGTAGAAAAATAAATAAATAAATAAATTTTTTAAAAGATTAGAATAGGCATAAATGAAACAGAAATAAATAAACAAAAAAATAGATCAATAAAACCAGGAGCTGGTTCTTTGAAAAGATCAATAAAATTGGTAAATCTCTAGACAGACTAATCACAAGAGAGAGAGAGAAAGGACTTGAATAAATAAAATCACAAATGGCAAAGGAGAAACAAGTGACACTACAGAAATTTATGTAAAAGAATATTATGAAAAATTATATCCCAACAGATTAGAAAAAAATGAATAAATTCCTAGAAACATATAACATTCTAAAACTGAAGAAAAAGACAATTTGAACAGACCGATTACCAGCAGTAAAATTGAATCAGTTATCAAAAAACTCCCAACAAAAGTCCAGAGCCAGATGGTTAGAAGAGGAAGAAAAACTTCTAAATTCATTCTATGAGGCCAGCATTACTCTGATTCAAACAAAGAACAACAACAAGTAAGACACCCCAAAAAGAGAGAGAGAGAGCTGCAAGCCAATACCTCCAAGGAACATAGACACAAAAATCCCCAACAAAATATTAGCAAACTGAATCCAATAATACATTAAAAAATCATTCACCATGATCAGCATTATTTTCAGAATGCAAGAGTGGTTTAATATTTGCAATATCAACATGATATATCACATCAGTAAAAGAAGGGATAAAAATAATTTGATCATTTGAATAGATGAAGAAAAAGAATGTGCCAAAGTACATATCCATTTATGATCAAAATCCTCAAAACAGTAGGTTTAGAGGGAATATACCTCAACATAAAAAAGACCATATGTGAAAAATTCAGAGCAAACATACTCGGTGAAGAAAAGTAGGATCTTTTCCCTTAAGATTAGGAACAAGACAAGGATGTCCACTCTCACCACTTGTATTCAACATAGTGTCGAGAGTTCTAGCCTCAGCAATCAGACAACAGTAAGAAATAAAAGGGGATCCAAACTGGTAAGGAAGAAGTAAAACTTCCACCATTTGCAAATGATTTGTTACTATATATAGAAAACTCTAAAGACTCCACCAAAAATATACTAGAACTCATAAATGAATTCAATAAATTCACAGGATATAAAAATTCATGTTCAGAAATCTGGTGTATTTCCCTATAGTAATAATACAGCAGAAAAAGAAATTAGCAATCCCAATTTCAACTGCACCAAAAATAATAAAGTACCTAGTAATAAACTTAACCAAGGAGGTAAAAAACCTGTACTCTGAAAAGTATAAAAGTATAAAGCATTGATGAAAGAAATTGGAAGACATGAAGAAACACAAAGATATCCTATGCTCATAGATTGAAAGAAAAAATATTGTTAAAATGTCTATATTACAAAAAGCAATTTACAGATTTAATGCAATACCTATCAAAATATCAAGAACATTTTTTCACAGGCTTAGAACACTGTTATCCTAAAATTTCTTTGGAACCACAGAAGACCCCAAATAGTCAAAGCAATCCTAAAAAAGGAAAACAAAACTGGAAGTATCACAATTCCAGACTTCAATTTATATTACAAAGCTGTAGTAATCAAAACACTGTAGTACAGGCACAAAAATAAACACATATATCAACAGAAAAGAATAGAAAACCCAGAAATGAACCTAAGTTATATGGTCAAAAGTAATCTTCCACAAAGCAGGACAGATTATACAATGGGGAAAAGACTGTCACTTCAACAAATGGTGTTGGGAAACTGGACAGCAACATGCAAAAGAATGAAACTCCCACTTCCTTATACCACACACAAAATTAAACTCAAAATGGATTAAAGATGTGAGACCTGAAACCATAAAAATCCTAGAAGAGAGCATAGGCAGAAATGTCTCTGCCATCGGTCATAGCAACATTTTTCTATATGGGTCTCCTGAGACAAAGGAAACAAAAGCAAAAACAAACTATTGGAACTACATCAAAGCAAAATCTTCTCCACAGCAAAGGAAACAGCCAACAAAACTAAAAGGCAACCTACAGAATTGGAGAAGATATTTGCAAATGACACATCCAATAAAGGGTCAGTATCCAAAATATATAAAGAATTGATACAACTCAACAACTAAAAAATAAATAATCCAATTAAAAAAGAGAAGACATGAACAGACATTTCTCCAAACAAGACATACACACAGTTAACAGACACATGAAAAGATGCCCAACATCATTCATCATCAAGGAAATGCAAATCAAAACCAAAAGAGATATCACCTCATACCATCAGAATGGCTAAAAACAAAAACACTTAGTGAGGATGCAGACAAAGGGAAACCCTCTTACACTGTTGATGGGAATGCAAACTGAGAAGCTGCTGTGGAAAACAGTATAGAGATTCCTCAAAAAGTTAAACAGAGAACTATACTCCAGTCCATTAATTACACTACTGGGTATTTACCCAAAAAGTACAAAAACCCTATTCAAAGGGATACAGGCACCCTTATGTTTATTGCAGCATTATTTAAAATAGCCAAATTATAGAAGCAGCCCAAGTGTTTATGAAGAGAGAAATGGAGAAAGGTAAGATATATATATAATGGAATATTATTCAGCCATAAAAAAGAATGAAATCTTGCCATTTGCAACAACATAGATGGAGCTAGAGAATATAATGCTCAACAAAATAAGACAGTCAGAGACAGACAAATACTATTATTTCACTCATGTGTAGAATTTAAGAAACAAAGGAGCAAAGGAAAAAGAAAGAAACCAAGAAATAGACTCTTAAATATAGAAAACTGATGGTTCCCAAAGGGGAGGTTGGGGGAGGGGGGGACAAGTGAAATAGGTGAAGGGGATTAAGAGTACACATATCAATAAAAAAAAGTGTACACATATCATGATGAGCACTGAATAATGTATATTATTGTTGAATTGCTATACTGTACACCTGAAACTAATATAACAGAGTGTTAACTATCCTGGAATTAAAATAAAAACTTTAAAATACTTAACCATATGATCGATGAAAAACAAAATGATTCATTGATTATCTGAAATTCAAATTTAACCAATCCTATATTTTTATTTGCTAAGTCTGGCAACCATACTTGGTCAAACTAATGCTGGCTCCATCATTTCAGAAGTACAGGGATTGGACAGAATGACCTCCAAGTGAGACACCATAAAAAAAAAACACTGGGTTCAAAGGTAAGCAAGAGGCAAAACTCACCATATTTGTTTCCCCTAATTATTAAGCAGAGATTCATAAAATCATTCACATTTAAAACCAGGGAAGCTAATGGTTGAGATGAATATAGTATCTCTATAAATTTCCAAACATGGAGAAAAAAAAAAAACCCTCAGGTATTTTAAAGCTTTTGTATTCTTTTGTATTTTCTATCTATTGCTACAGAACTGCATAAGAAATATCACAAAATTTGGGGCAGCTGGGTGGCTTTGTTGGTTAAGCGTCTGCCTTCAGTTCAGGTCATGATTCCAGAGTCCTGGGATCAGATAGAACCTTAGCATCAGGTTCCCTGCTAAGCGGGGAGTCTGCTTCTCCCTCTGCAGGGGGAGTTCTGCAGTCTGCTTCTTCCTCTCTCCCCTCTTTCTTTCTTAAATAAAAATCGTTTAAAAAATAAAAAAGAAATTTAGTGGCACAAAACAACATCTATTATCTCACAGTTTCTGGGGTCAGATATCCATGAACGGCTTAACTGGATCCTCCAGCTTAGGATCTGACAAGACTACAATAAAAGTTTTAGCTGGTCTACAGCCATCTCAAGGGTCAAGCAGAAAAAGACTCGCTTCCAAATTCATACATGTGGTTGTTGACAGGATTTAGTACTTTGCAGGTTATTGGACTGATGGCCTCAGTTCCTTGCTGGCTGTTGGTGGCCCTCACTTCCTTGCTATGGGTATCCCATTAAGGGATCATCACGAGCACTTATACTTGAGATCTTTAGAAAGAAGAAAGCTGTGTATGTCTATGGAATATACTTACAATGTAACAGCTTGTTCCATCCAAACATGCAAGCAAGAAGAGCCAGAGAGAGTGTGACCAAGACAGTCTTTTAAAACCTAGTCCCAGAAGTAGTATGTCACCACATTTACCATATTCTATTTGTTAAAAAAACAGGTCAGCAGATGCAGACCACATCAAGGGGAGAGGATCATACAAAACATGAGTACCAGAAGTTGGGAGTCATTAGAAACCATTTTAGACACCACCTACCACACATTAAAAATGTTTTCCTGGAAAAGTTACTGTAGAGATATTATTAGTTAAGTTTAATTTATAACAGATAAACATAAGGGAAGGGAAAAAAAGAGAGGGAAGCAAACCATAAGACTCCTAACTACAGAGAATAAACTGAGGGTTGATGGAGGGGAGGTAGGCAGGGGATGGGCTGGATGGGTGATGGTATTAAGGAGTATTAAGGGTATTAAGGAGGGTACTTGTTGTGGTGGGTGTTCTATATAAGTGATAAGTCACTAATTTCTATTCTTGAACCAACATTACACTATATGTTAACTAACTGGAATTTAAATAAAAAATTGAAAACCATCCCCCAAATTGATCTATCAATCTATCTAATCAATAAATAATTTGTTAAAGTAGAAGCTCTGATTCGGGCCCTTAAAAGACTGGTGGCCTCAGTATGAGATAGGAATCCATCAAAATCCTAGAGGAGAACATAGGCACTAACTTCTTTGACATCAGCCACAGCAACTTCTTTTAAGACATGTCTCCAAACCAAGGCAAACAAAAGTGAAAATGAACTTTTGGGACTTCATCAAGATAAAAAGCTCTGCACAGCAAAGGAAAAACAGTCAATAAAATGAAGAGGCAACCCACAGAATGGGAGAAGATATTTGCAAATGACACTACAGATAAAGGGCTGGTATCCAAGATTTATAAAGAACTTCTCAAACTCAACACCCAAAAAACAAATAATCAGTCAAAAAATGGGCAGAATACATGAACAGACACTTCTCCAAAGAAACATATGAATGGCTAACAGACACATGAAAAAATGTGCAACATCATTAGCCATCATCAAGGAAATTCACATCAAAACCGCATTAAAAAAAAAAAAAACCACATTGAGATACCACCTTACACCAGTTAGAATGGCAAAAATTAACAAGGCAGGAAACAACAAATGTTGGAGATGATGTGGAGAAAAGGGAACCGTCTTATACTGTGGGTGGGAATGCAAGTTGGTACAGTCACTTTGGAAAACTGTGGAGGTTCCAAAGTTAAAAATAGAGCTACCCTATAACCCAGCAATTGCACTATTGGGCATTTACCCCAAAGATACAGATGTGGTGAAAATAAGAGGCACATGCACCCCAGTGTTCATAGAAGCAATGGCCACAATAGCCAAACTATGGAAGGAGCCAATATGCCCTTCAACAGATGAATGGATAAAGGAGACATGGTCCATATATACAATGGAATACTATTCAGTCATCAGAAAGGATGAATAGCCAACTTTTGCATCAACATGGATGGAACTGGAGGGGATTATACTAAGCAAAATAAGTCAAGCAGAGAAAGATAATTATCATAGGGCTTCACTTCTTTGTGGAACATAAGGAATAGCATGGAGGACATTAGGGGAAGGGAAAAATGAAGCGGGGGGATCAGAGGGGGAGATGAACCATGAGAGACTATGGACTCTGGGAAACAAACTGAGGGTTTTGGAGGAGAGGGGGATGGAGGGATGGGTGAGGCTGGTGATGGTTATTAAGGAGGGCATGTATTGCATGGAGCACTCGGAGTTACACCCAAACAACCAATCATGGAACACTACATAGAAAACAAAGAATGGGCTATATGGTGACTAACACAACACAATAAAAGAGAAAGGGGGGGAAAAAGACTGGTGAAATAAATTTCTTGAATATTTTATTTATTTATTTATTTATTTATTTATTTATTTATTTGAGAGAGAGAGAGAGAAAGTGAGCAGAGGATGAGCAGAGGGAGAGGGAGAGAAAGACTCTCAGGCAGACTCCACGCTGAGCATGGAGCCTGACAGGGTCTCAGTCTCACAACTCTGAGATCACCACCTGAGCCAAAATCCAGAGTCAGACACTTAACGAGCTATGCCACCCCGGTGCCCCAAGATTGGTGAGCAATATTAAAGACATCAAGCTTTGGATCTAAACGTGTCAAATATAAATGGTTCCTTTATGGTGTGAAATATGCACATTGAGATTTAGTTTTTCCCTTTCTCAAAAGGTAGCCACAATTTCAGACATGCCAAAATAGAATTTTTTTCATTAATCCAAACGAGTCATGTTTACTAGTCCTTGCTTCCACTGATGATATAACACACTTAATCTTGCCTTTTATTTGATCACTTCAGGTTTTAAAATGCTACTTTTAGTTAAGAATCAATTTAAGACTTAAAATCAGTCAAGTTTAACTAGTGGCTCTCAAACTTAAGCAGGCAGAAAATGTTTCTAGGGATGTGAATTAGTTTCCTAGGGTTGCCACAATAAAAAACCACAAACCAGCTGCTTCAAACAAATTTATTCTCTTCCAGTTCTGCAGGCTTGAAGTTCACAGTCAAGGTGTTGAAATAGTCACGTTCTCTCTTTCTAGAGGAAAATCCTTCTTTGCCTCTTCCCAGCTTCTGGTGGTTGCCAGCAATGCTGGGCATTCTCTGGCCTATAGCTACATCACTCCCATCTCTTCTGTATTCATAGGTGCTTGTCATCTTCCTCTCTGTATCTCCTCTGTATATAAAGTTCCCTCATCATACAAGGATACCTAAAATTAAATTAAGTCCTACCCTAAACCAATTGGACCTCATCTACCTTCATTGGATTTCACCTGCAAAGTTCTTATTTTCAAATAAGGTCACATTCACCGGTACCAGGAATTAGGATTTCAACACATTTTGAGGGACCATGACACACAACAGGGTGCTTGATAAACATGCAGACTCCAACCCCACAGAAACCTCCCTTCTCTTGGGAATTCTGATTCTTTAGGTATTGGGAAAGGTATGAGGTTCTGCCGGCTTGACTAGTCCTGCAGGTGTGTGCCATGGGTGTTGTACACAGGCCGCATTTTGGCAAACTCGGCTCAAGTCAGCCAGCTAGACCTTCCCACTAACTGTTGGCAAACAACAGTTAAAGCCTCCAGGATTTAGCTTCTTGATTTTCTTAATGAGAAAAGTGAGGTGAGGGTCAGTGTGGCAAAATGAATAGACCCTGAGGTTAGTATCAAAGGACCGAAGTCTGAATATTGACTCCACACTAGCCATGTGACTATAATTCAGTCCCTCAACCTCCGATTCTTTGGCTGCATCACTGAGTTTTTCTTAGAATTAAATGAAGTAACATTTGCAAAATTATCTACCCAGTTCAAAATACTATTATACTATTAGAACTAAAAGTGACAATAAAAATTTATTCATGCCATTTAACCAGCAATTCCTCTTCATTCACCATTTATTTAATAAAAATGTGTGGAGTACATACCATATGCCAGACATGGAGCTTGGCACTGGGGATGCAATAGTGAACAATAAATATAGCCTATACTCCATATTCTGGACAAACTATAACTTAAGGAAATGATCTAAAATGTTAAAAGCAATCATAAACATAAAACTTTTCATGACAGCATTAATAAAACAGAAACAATAAATATCTAATAATAGAAAAACTTTTCCCTGAGTGAAACATCCTGCAGGCATGAAGACTACATAGTCATGTATAAAAATGCATCTCACATGAAATAAAAATTAAAGTATAGAACTACATGTACACCATGACTATAAATACATAAAAATAAAAATATATTATAGGGGAGAACAATGGACTAACATTGACCAAAATGGAACAGTAGTAATATTATGAATGACTTTTTCCTAACACTCACTAGATGGAAGCATTAGTTTCTTCTGTATCTGAGTTTGGGTTTTGTTTTAATTTTTTTTTACAGAGGAATTGCTTTTGGAGTCAGAAAAGTTTGTGTTTTTTTTTTTTAAAGATTTTATTTATTTATTTATTTATTATTTTTTTTTTATTTATTTATTTATTTATTCGACAGAGAGAAATCACAAGTAGGCAAAGAGGCAGTCAGAGAGAGAGAGGGGAGGCAGGTTCCCTGCTGAGCAGAGATCCCGATGTGAGGCTCGATCCCAGGACCCTGAGATCATGACCTGAGCTGAAGGCAGAGGCTTTAACCCACTGAGCCACTCAGGTGCCCCAAAAAAGTCTAGTTTTAAATGATATTCTGAGGTTATAGTGCGTAGCAGTAAACCTACAAGTGTCAGGTAAATCCAGCATCCTACAGGTTTGTAAGGTCTTCCTTGAGGCATGCAGCCCGAAGGAATCTCTTCCAAGACCAGATGCACCGGGCTGGTATCCAGCGTGCCATCATGCTTCCCTCCTCCTCTGCGGGCCCAGGACTTTGCTGGTCTTTCTAACTAAAGCAGCACCTAAACTAACAGGCTCTCAGCTTATGTCTGTAGGACTGAATTGAAATGTTCTAAGTGACTCCAAGATTCCTTTTCCTAATCACAACTGACACTTTGGAGCATATCATGCAATAACTAGACTCTAAGTTATTTTCCGAGGTATATTCCTGTTGGCTTCACTCACATGAACAGGCAGCTTTCTCTCTGCCCTGTGCTGTGTGTTGATGAAGCAAACTTTTCACCAAGGACCCGCTCACTCCCATTCTTCCCCCATCCCCAACTCCAAGTTTCTAAGATATTAATTTACAAAATTGCTTTTATTAAATAACTCATCTCCATTTTTATTAAAGATAAAAAGTAACTTCTGGTCAGAGCTTTAAACAAATATGAGATATTAAGATTCCAACTGAGAACAGGTATGTTTAACCCTTTGGTTATCCTGGACAATGATTTTGGGAGACAAAAGTATGAATTCCATTAGGATGTTTACAATATTAAAAATAACTGTTTGTTCCTATTACTTTGTCCCCAGATGCCCAAGAATCCCAAGTAGGAAAAATTTTTCCTGAAGATAAATCTCATTCAAGATCCCATGATCCATGCAGAAAGGAGTTTTAGAGGCCCCAATAAATTGCTTTCTAGTGGTGGTCACTTCAACACTTGGTAGACAATAAAAGGCAATTATCTCATTGCTAAGTCCTGCATGTGGTGTCTGAGGGGAAAATTCATTTTCCTTTATACTGGAAAGTATGTATCACATGAAGAGGAGGGCTGGGTAGGGAACTTGCTTGTGTTAAGGTTGTTGTTTTGTCTTCTTGGTTAGAGTAGAATTAAAATAATAAACCGGGCAGAGTGCCAGAGGCCCAGAGCAGGGCTCTGAGATGAGTTTATAATCAAGGACTGTAAAAGATATTCCCCAATGTGCTTTAACTCTTTCTTCTTAATATGTTAACACATTGAAGCTTTTTTTATTCAGTATTTTGCAACCAAGGAATAATTATAAACATCATTATCTTAGCTGAGTTTCCTCCGAGGTAGACTCTGAAAAAAGTATTCCAAGAAAAATAGTTTGTGATATATAGGAAATAAATAGGGAATAAAAGGATGATATTTTAAAATAAAGGGAAAAAATTATATAGGAGAGGAAAGCAAGAAAACAAACCATTATTAAGACATCTACAACAGTGGGCAACTAAAGCTTACTTCCTCAAAGAAACTCCGGAAATACGACATTTTAATCATTTTTATGTGTAATGCATTCAGTATGATGATATGTTCTAGTCAAAGCAAATAATTGTTTCCCACCCTCAAGCTGCATTTTTACAAATAAGTCTCTAACTCTTTAATTTCCTCATAATTTTCCTTTTTCCCTAAAAGCAAGGATTTCACGAAAATGAATGAATTTGGAGTTCTGGTTTTGGGCTATGCTGACAGGTGGATATAGTTGTTAAGAACCCCATGTCTGAAGCCTGGGTTCAATACTGTGCTCAGACACTTATCAGCTGTGTACCTCGAGCAAGTTATTTAACCTCTCACTGCTTCAGTGCCTTCACCTATAACATGAGGGTCATAGTTTTACCTATCTTGTGATCGCAATAGTGTCATGTTCATGAGTTAATATAAGTAACCTAGAATAGTGCCTGGCTTATTACTGAGTCCCATATAAATGTCTGCTGAGAAAAAAAAAATGAGGAAATAATAACGATCATTTATCTGGTCTATCCTTTATGCCACGGGCTGTTCTTGACCCTATAACTATGCAGATCAGTAATATACATGGCAGCCCTCTATGAACTCGACAGTTTAGTAAAAAGAGACTATTTAGGAGGACAAATTCTAGTTAATCAGATAACTGTATCACAATGTAGTAAGGACCATAAGAGCACAGAACAGGGAGCAACCAACTACTCGGGTGAAGGTGGGACAAGTTCACCCTTGGAATCTGTGTCAGAGGGGAAGCAGACATCAGGGATCTGACAAGGGGGATGGAGGCTCTGGGAAGGGAGAACAGCCTGTGCAAAGAAGAGGACCTGTGACCTGGCAGACTGTACTAGAGGAACAGTGAGAAATTAGAGTGTGGCTGAAATTTCGGGTGTTGTGCACAAAGAAGTATTAAGACGAGGGCATACTGGTCTTTGCTCACCAAATAAAGAATATTGACTTTTCTTCTATAAAGAAAGAAGCCAGAGATGTTTTGTTGTTGTTGTTTTATGAAGTAATATCTCAGATTTGCTTCTCATAAAAAAGGAATTCAGTCGTGAATGTGAAGAACTGACTGGAAGAAGGAAACAAAGAGTCTGCTGTGGCTATAGTCCAAGTCAGAGGTAACTAAGACTAGGGCAGTGGGGATAGAGAGAAAATGGCATGTTGAAGGAAACTTAGGGAGTTGGTGACGAATTGGATAGGTCTGGGCAGAGAAGAGAGTGGGTTTAAGAAAGATACTATGATTTCCCAATCTTGAAACTCAGAGGGTCACAGCATTAACAGGCATAAGGAATACAGAAGACAAGTTAGTGGGCCAAGGGGCAGGGGCCCGTGACAAGGTTAGCTAATGGCAGGGTAGGTATGAGGAGTCTTTGGAAATTCAGACAAAAGTTTCTGTTTGGTTATCTTTGGGTTTGGAAGACGTCAGCATGTGAGTATGTAAATGGATGATCTCACCCAGAATTTTACTCTATTTGAAAGAAAATTACACTACACCATGGTGCCTCAATTGTACCAAATAAACCTATAAAGTGGTGTATCTATTAAACTGAATAACATCTCCATTCCTAGATTTTCAATGGGTAAATCATAAATGGAAATCACTATATAACATTTTCTCTTTTATTTTTTCTCTTTATTTTTCTCTTTATTTCTCTATATAACATTTCTCTCTAACAATAAAGTTTGGTGGCCATTCCATTTCATGATGCTATTCCAACATACACACTCTAAAAGTGACAAGCCAAAGCTTAAGTCAACTATATATGAGCTATAATTATTATGCAGTTTTTCCGAGGTTACGCATAATCATTTGATTTCTTAGACTGATTTCACAGACTGGTTGGCTCTTTCTCCCTTGTTACCATATTTGTATTCATCCCAGGGTTGTACCATTGACAAAGACTTTCCTAAATAAAAGAGGCCTGTGTTTAAGGCCTTTATCTGTGCTCCTTTGCTAGATCTCTAAGATGACAAGGCTGGTTCTCCTAAGAAAAAACTGGACATACAACTCTAAGTGTTCTCACCTTAAGTGAGGGGGTCATTTAAGAGGCTAGACATTTTTTTTTCCCCCAGTGATGGTGCCATCTCTCAAAACATTAGAATTTTTTAAAGATAACCAAAGCCTGCCACTCTTAGTTGATGTCCTTTTCATGGCAGCAAATTCTCATTCTTTAAACTTAGATTTAATTTTTATGATCAACTAAAGATCATTTGCAGCCAAGTGATTAAGAAAACAAGTTTGAAAGTGAAACATAATCATAAAATTATAATAGTTTTTTTTCTATTTTCCCATTGCCATAGGCAAATCCAAAACACAAAATTTAAACCTGACTATATTCTTGAAATCAATCACCACTTTGAGGGAAATATACAACAAACTATATGTTCTAGTCTGTTCATTAAAAGGAAAAAAATCAATCTCATTACTTTGTTATAAAATCTTAGTATTTCACTATTATTCTAGATTTTTTTAAGACCTCGACAAGACCTCTCTAAGAAATTAACTTTAGACAAAGTTTAATAGATGCTGAAGCTTTTTAAAAATATATTTACCTTGAGTCATTTGCACAATCATCATTAAGGATTTCAAGGCAACCCAATTTAAATTGGCTTATTACTAATTTAAATCTCCTTGCCCTTCATATACAATATAATAATATCCTGGTATTTTTTAGTTTATTCCCTAAAACCACAACCTTAATTTAACCATACATCAACATTTCAGATAATGCAGCTAAAATGTTAATGAACAAGTCTAAAATATACCACTAGCTAATTTTTCATTAAAAATAAAATACCCTTTGGAAAAGGGTCACACAGATTGATCATAAATGAATGCTGTTCCCTTAAGGCAGAGAAATGACCTAAGTTTAATTGGTTCACATAAAAAAGGAGTCTTGTTAGCTAAATCTGACAGAAACCTTTGGCTGAATGTCATCTTACCTTGAAATTTTTCACCAACTACTTTTATAAATGCATAATTATAGACCAGTGATTTATATTATTATACACAAAGTAGGCAATTTGTTTTTTAGTGCCTACTATGTATTAAGCACGATGCTATGTAGTAAAGACATAGTGGAAAACAAGAGAGACACAAGCATGATTCTAAACCTTGCAGAGTTTATGGTCATGGTACACAACATGAACAAATGCTCATTCTACATAGATTTTTAATCCCCATTTATCTATCAAAAAGGACACTGACAATGATCAAATGTCACTTATATTTCACTTTGATGAAATCTTCAAGTATGATCACCAAAATCAAATTATAATAGGAGAAAACCTTAAACGGTCTTAAATGAATAAAAGCATGAGTTAGCTTGATGACAGTATATACTGATGTGCCTTACCAGCCCATTTCTTCTGAGTGGCATTGTATTATTGCATTTCAGGATCATAAACAGATGTTTTTGATCTTATATTTCATTGTTACCCAGGAAAGGAGGGTAAGTCAGTGAAGGTAACTTGTCTATGGAAAATTTCTACATTCATTTGGAATGTGGAACAGACAAAAGTAAAGGGCAAGGAGAGATTACAGAGGTATGGTCCAAAGCATAAGGACCACCACTTCATTTTTTATGGAGGTTTAAGACAGCATTTTGACCAGCTTTTTGGAAATAGCAAATGGTAATAGTTTTCTTATCCTCAAGGAGTCACTGTAATGTACTTAGCACTTTACATAGGGCATTACATTTAATTGTCACAGCCACCCCTGTGACATTATTCTATTTCACAGATGAAATAGAATATTCATTATTCTATTATTGTATTATTCTATTTCACAGATGACAAAACTAAGGCTCAAAGAAGTAGTATGCCCAAAGTCACCTAGTTTGTACTTTGATACTAGATTTAAACTCAGGTATGTCCAATTCTAAAGCCCAATTCTTAACTACAGTGCTATCCTGCTTTGTAACAATAAGGAGGAGGAATAAGGTAAGGAGGAGAAAAGGGAATGTTTACTAGTGATCATTGCTGAAATTCATTGGTAAAGTCAGGTTTGACGATTCTGGTTAAACTGACTGCCAAACCAATTATAGCAAAAAGATAGTATAGTAATAGCTTCCCATGTCTGACCTATATCTTAGAAAAACTAAGAAGAAGTATAACTTTACACCTCCAGGTAGATTGTAGCTTAGCCTGTCATTTCAACTGTTATCTCTTTCTCATATTGAGTTTGTCAAAAGCAATCTTAATATCAAATCCTCACTGGTGGCAGTTCTCAGATGTGTTCACCTTCTGCACACTGAGATCCAAAGCTATTACTGTCTCTTTGAAGTTGACTTCAAATTGATTGAGGATGAGAGGATAATATAATTATTCTACTCCAAACTCTGCAATGTTCTCATCAGACTGCTGACGAGTAGAACTAAATTCTTCTCTAGTCAGGGCAGAAGGTCCCAGTGCAAGAGCTAGGGTCAGGAGGAGTGAAACCATGGGGCTGGCTCCTCAGTAAGATAAGAAAAGAACCTCCACAGGGAGAAAAAAAAGCAATGAAGTCACAGCCCCAGGGAGGAGCTGACCAATAAAACATAAAGTCAAACAAAAGCGAGGAGCTATAATCCAATTTTAGCAAATCTTGGCATTTTGAGTGAGGCAGGACAAGCATCATCTCTAAAAGTTCAGACTAGGGCAGGGGATGCAGGGGAAGGGAGACAGAAGCAATGTAGCCGTGGGGAAAGCATAGTAAGAAAGCCTCAAACTAAATGGCTAAGATAAAGTTCTCAGCTGTCTCAGATGGCAGAGATGAGATTAAAAGAAAATAAGACCAGCATGTGAACCAGACTTGCCAAAGTAGCTCTCTCCAGCAATCACAGCAGCCTTATTTTATTCATTCTGGCCAATGGATAGACCCAGAATCAGGAAAATAGGTCATCAGATCTAATCATAAACAAACCAAACTATATGGATAGAAGGTCTAAATGGGTCCCCAGATCTGACATATGCCAATCCTACCCCTTTCACAAAGCTCATAGCACAAGAGAAGCTCGCTCAAGTCCATAGCATGAGTCTCGTCTTAGAGAAGATGTCAAGGATTCCAAACAGTCTCTTGCAGAAGCTTCTGGTATGATGAAGAAATGGACAATGATATTTATGAGTAATTATTTCATATAGATCAAGCTATGTGCTGAAAACTAAACATACAATTTGATGCTTCTCAAAGAGGTCCATTTTGAAATTATGAGAGCATTTTGAGTTGTAATAATGACTGGGGTCACTACTGGCATTTAGCAGGTATGGCTCAGGAATCTGAACAGTCTCACATACTGAAGAATCAATGAACCGGGAATTCTAGTAGTACCTCTTTGACACAAATCTGATCGAGGCCCATCTGACTCCCTTGAGATAGCTCTGTAAGTTTGTTCATTTGATCTTGACAATGTTACAATTGTTATCCTCATTTATGAGAGAAGAAAACAGGCTTAAAGATCTTAAGCAAATTATTCTTGATTGTTCCTCACACAACTCATCAGTGGCAGAACCAGGATAATAATCCAGAGATCTTAGCCCATTATTTTTCATGCTTAAGCAATGGAACCACGTCCACAAAATGACTCACTAGGGCGAAGTGTTAGGAATAGACACAAAGTTAAGAGAAGTGGCAAGACAAGAGTTGTCTGTTTCAATTTTTGTCAATAGACAAATACTATTTCACTATTTAGGTCAGGCTATCCCACTGCTATCTCGACTGGAGATAAATACAAAAGGTAGTAAGTGTAAACTTTGGTAAGAACCTCTTACCCTGAGCCAAAACCATGTCCAAAACTATGCCTTTTCTTTCTATTTAATGTGATACAATGGAAAGCACACAAGATTCAATCAGAATTATAAGTTTCTAATCCTGAATTGACCACTAACAAATTTAGGCAGGTCACATTGCCTATTTCTCAGTTTCTTCCTAATATAAATGTGACGTCTAACTTAATGAGCTAGATCCTGTCAAAATCTAGGGGTAAGGGGGTATTTTGCTTTGAATGGTATATGAGGCTAGATGTATATACAACATATATGGCTTTGATCAATGTACATATCTTTTAGGAGAAGGGTGATTACCAAGGGACGATGTTAAACATTAGCAATTGACCTATAGACAATACAAGACAGAATCTATCTTTGAAACTCCATCAGTTTTCTCAGAGTATTGCGGGTACTCTGAGGGCTTATTTCTGCTTATAAGGCTCATAGGGCTCAGTTCTGCTTATAAGGACATCAATATTTCACATGTGTTTCCCTAAAATTGTCAGAACCCTGCAGTACAAGATTAAGGAATGCTATTACTTGATGTATTTGAGTCATAAAATGTTAACAACTCACTGCTTACAGAAAAAACAAAAACATTTAGGCCCTTTTTGCTAAGGTTTTGCAACACTATGATGCTTGTAATGTGGAATCCATGAAGAAACAGAAACGTCAAAGTCAACACCTCCAGAGTACAGAGAGTTAGGATTTGTCTGCTTCCCCAGATGGACAGAAGATACTCTCAATCTCTGTAGTACTCTGTAGTCCAGTACTCGCCTAGGAAGAGGTGGCGTGTTAAAATCAGTATCACATGAATCCACGATTCTTGCTAAAACAGAAAGGCACACTAAAGTCCGCAACAAATAGTGCCTTAAACTGCATAAAAACATATATGAACATTTTTATAAATCCATAATTGGACTGAATCAAAGTGGGGATATGCATACCAACATGATTCTCAAACATCTCTATCCCTTTCCACTCTGGCATTCCTTAAATGGATTTTGATCTAGCTGAATTTATATTTTAGTGAAGTATCTCCTGTCTCTTCTTTCTAACTGCAGATTATCTGATTGGAACACACATGAGAGAATAAATTCATAGATTTTGACAAGTTGTTCTCTGTATATATTTTTCCCCCATGCTTTCTTACACAGATTAAAGCTAAGCCACACACACCTAATGGTGAACAACACATTTACAAACTCACATTCTGCTTACAACTTTATCGAACAGGTAGTAGATGTTTGTTTTTAAGAAGAGAAGTTAAAAACCTCAAACAAGTGTATCAAAATGTGTTTTTAAAATTGAGAATGTAAAGATAAGCCTAGTTCAATACCCTCTTTCAATCTCTAAATGCTGGTGCTTATTTATTCTGCAACAAAACATTAGCCTGTGAACAGAAGAATAGAATCTGTGCATATCCATAGTATTTGATAGGTGCTAATTAAGATAGTCTTTCCCACTTGAATATGGAATTAAGAAAAGAGAGATAAACAGCAAAAAAAATGAAGGTGGCTTAGATGAGTAGAAGAGAGTGTTTTCTAATATTGAACCCAGAATTAGATTAATCTACCCAGTCACAGGCACAGCTGGGTTGGTAGGGCTCTCCCTCCACACTCGGCCAATGAAGAGTAGAAACTTTATGGTGAGGAAGAGAGCACATACTCCCAGTAAGCAGCTGGCTCCCATGAAGGATAAAGAGTAGATCCAAGCATGTCCCATTTACTTTAACCAAACTTACCAATCAGATAGCATTCAGTTACCCAGGGAATGGGTCAGCAAAGAGGCAGAGGGAGGTTAAGAATACTATACCCTGCCCCTCCTGATGGAAAGACACGTTAGGAATGGGGAAGAAATGTCACTCCTTCATAATACTGTAAACCCAGCAGGCACTTGGTTTGGGGTGGGGTCGGTAGCAAATTCATATCTCCTTTGCCCAATATAATCCTTTAAACAGACATTAGAAAAAGGTTCCATGTAAATTACTTCTTAGGATCATAAGGATTAGACGCCTCTCAACATAATAGTCAACTCCAGAGACAGATGACACAGGGGCATTTATGTTTGATCAGGAATTTACAACTATTTTAGCAACAGATCCTTATAGTCAGGAGGGAAAGAAAGAAATGTCAAATTTCAGAGAAAAGTCAGTATTAGTGTGATCAATTATGATAAAGAAGTTCTTAGGAAAGCCTACTAAAATTACTTTCTTTTTCCTCTGCTACCCATATGAATTGTGAGAAAGTACCTAAACTATACCCAAATGAAGCCGAGAATTATTCATGTTGGCAATCTGGGTAGGAAACTATTCCCATGTCTAGAGATGTTGCTTTAAAATCACATTTTCCCATCCTGTTAGCTCTCCAAATCGCTCCTCTCACACTGGGTAAATTTCTCTATTTTTAAATCATTTAGATTTAAATTAGTCACACATCCCTTCTCACCTGTAAATAACTGAACTATAAGACTTTATCCAGAACAAGATCATATGGAAACTCCAGCCAAGAGGGTTCTCAGCATTATGAAAGGTGCGATTTTTTAAAAAAAAATAGAAATAAATTTTGTTTTTGATTGTCATTTCAGTATTTCAGATTTGGTTTTAGTTGTCAAAGATGTTGAAGGGGATTACTACATTCTTATTGTTTAATATCCTTTAATGAATTCAATAAGAAATAGGATCATGATCTTATAAAGGATTTTTTTAAAAATCCTCAACAATATGCAAACTTGTAACAATGATAAAGGCAATTTTAGAAACCTCTATAGAATTGGGCCAACTAAATATTTGTGCCATTTACAAAGCAAATGCTTATTTATCTACTTCTCTTTGCTGTCAGTGACTACTCAGGGAGGAAGACTAGATGAGGTGAAGGTTGACAGGGACCGGTATGTTACGGTAGTTTCTTTATAAACTTCTGTGGGGTCATTTCAATCTCAAAGTCACTTGTGTTCACAAGTGATTTAATAAGCTTTGTCTTCTCTGTATTCCATGAAAGAGTATCGTTGAGCAAGTAGGATAAAATGTGATTTCTTCTAAGACTCTGACGGAACCTACACAAGATTCAGTGTGTGTGATAGACTCACCTCCTCTCCCTAAGTAGAGCTCAAACATAGAAAGAAAGCCATAATATTTCCGATGACAGCAATGCATCTTGCCCCACCTCCTTGACTACAATCCCATAAGTAATCCTAGAGCATCAAGACTGTAATGGCAGTGACCACTTGGTGCCCTCATCTGAAAGCTGTGCAAATTGGGGATCCCCGACATAAGTTCTCCTGCCTGGAGTTCCATCTGGTGAAAGGCAGAGCCAGAGCTAAAAGCAAGAGGTCTCACCCAAGTCAGGTGGCCCTTCCTTTATCAAACCTGCGCCAAGGGTAGAGGCTTAAACACTATCATCAGAAGAGTACAGAAAAAACAGTTAAGTTTTACTTCTGAAACCCTACTATAAGAAGAGCTTTTCCAAAAAGAGGCCATTACTAAGGATTTAAAACTTACATCTGGATGGTGTTTATTAGGTACCTGAAAATGTCCATAATATGACGCAGTTTTTCCAGCCTCAGTAAGACAGACCTATAATTAAGTCTTTTAGAACAAAACCATGTCTTCACCACAAAGCTCTCAATGATCAAATGTAAGAAATGGGGGTGGGGAGGGAGGGGGCAAGGGATAGAAATAGAAGATAGAAGGCTGCATTCCAACTACTTATTATTCATGTTCTGGTACATTTTGAAGAAATTCCAGGTCAGTTTACTGATAGGATTTATGGGATGACTTAGTCTCATCAAAAAGTAACATTTTCTTCATGAATGTGTATTAACCCAAATAAGGTAGCTCTGTCTTCATTTACAACCATCTGCTGAAAATCAATTTTTATGAGTTGTCTTCTCAAGACAGAGAGAAAACAGATGTACATTTAACCCCAAACCACAGAACTGCTCAGCCCATTCTAAAGCTTGATAAGATGTCTAGGATGTCATATATACAAATTAAAAATAAATCTGTTCACCTTGTGCTTTTATATTTTAATAGTTCATGCAGAACTCAAGTCTATAAATAAGACTGTTTAACTTTCAAACCCGATACAGCTCAAGTCACCCTGCTTTCTGTAAACTGACATCATCACTGAGCCTTTATTTTTAACACTATAATTAAAATTGACTCGGGCTTACTGAAAATGTCTAATTATTGTCCTGAGAGGACAGTGAATAGAAAGGTCCAGAGAAGAGGAACAGAACTGGCAGAAGTGGAGATTCATAGCCCTTCCTACAGGATGGCTTAGACCGCTCATGATGCAGGTGCGGTACACCTTCTCCTCTGACGTCTGTATCAGCTCAGTTGCAGCAGGAGACATTTGGTTGTTTCCTATTCACCGTGAAACACTGGAAGGCCTTTTTGCAAGAGTGGATAGAAAATTATGGATCCCTAAATGTTAAGAAGAGAGCTATCTTCCTGACCTGTTTTCCAAAACAGGGTGGACATTCTTTAGAACAGGACCAGATTTTGTAGTGACTTGCTTCCAGTGTGCCCAGGAAAGGCTCGGGGCCCATGAAAGGCTTGTCAACGGTGATAAGGATTATGACTAAAAGTTCCTCCCAAAACTGAGCAGAGAGGCAGAGGACCTGCTTTCAAGTCATGGGTTTGACTGTTCTATTATCCACATGGACACCTCCTTCCTGAGTTTGTTTTCTCATCTTGAGACTCAATTCTCCCCATCTGTGATGTATATGAATTATCAAAATCCCATGAGATGTAAAGGAATAAGATAGAAAAGAGATCTTTTAAGCAGTCCTGCAGCAAGTCCATTTGGAAATCCCTATTACCTCTCGGCCATGAACACCCCAAGGCTATAATCATGTTGTTATCTTTTCCTTATCAGAGCCTAACCTGTGCTTACTTCAATTGAGGCTCCAGGTGTATCTTTACTACCTCAGTATATGCTTCTATAATTGATCCTAAATTACAATTCTCATATATACCAGTTTATTGAGTGAAATGTCTTGATATGGGCACATGGCTACAAATCATATTCCCAGCCTAGAGTATCCAGAGATGCAAAAGAGTTTGGAAAGCACTACAGAGAGCACTGACTTTTGAGTTCAAAGACACTTGATTCTAGGACTGCTTTTTACCTTTGGGAGTCACTTAATCTCTGAGGCTCAGACTCTTCATCCATTAAGAATATCTTCAGGTGACAGGATCATCCCTGTCCACTCAGAGATGGACTAAGGTCATTAACATGAGGTAGTATGTGTGAACATATATTTGTAATGCTCTAAAAAAAAGGGATTCATAGAAAAATGGAACCAATACCTTCTCTCTCTTACATGTCTAAAAGCTTTCTTTTGCTTTGAAAACTGGGCATAGTTTAAGTGATGGTAATCTTTGAGAAGACAGATGAAATTCAGAAAAATAATTGTCATAAAAAGTACATACTGGCCACCACCTTGACAGTATTACCCTCCCTCTCCAACTGCAGTGCACAAAGCATTTAATTCAGGGTTTGTTACAAAGTAATCATCACCTTAAAAGATATTTGCTCCCTATGGAGTTATTGCATTCCATTTATTACAAAAGTACCAAAAGTTACATTGCCATGAGCCACCTGTAAGACAATGTCCTTCTTTTTAGTAATGGTATGTGTTGTATAGGGTATTTAACCTATAAACAGTTACCCCTTACTTATCTATATTTGGATGGTTCACTTTGTGGATTTTCCCTGGCAAACTTTAAACTCCAAAATGGCTTTCCTTTGTCATTCTCCTACAATGTGAGGAGCTATTTCTCTCCACCCACACACATTCTCGGATGTGTATTTTGGAAATGAAAACCTATTTATTATCCTAAGCAAAATTAAGTTATGATGGTAAATCTGCTGCCAAAACGTGGTCAGGACATCTTCCAAAGGCAAATATAAATGATTTGAGGTCATCCGTTTTTACTCCTCTGTTCCTCTTCGAGGAGATAATCTACTTTACTCTTGGTTCAAACGTCTTTTCCCTTTAGTTTGCCTTTTTTCCTACTCCTTGAAATTGGCACTGTTTGGTCAAATTTGTGCAGTGATGACCTCGATTTTGAAGTGAATTAATAAGAGTCACACACACAAAAAAAAACCCAACCAACACACAACAGATCCTATAAATAGATTCCCAGGTCCTTCTACCAGATAGGCTAATCACCAGGAACATACATTTAAGAAATATTACAGTTGGTCCTTTGACACATTTGGAAAACCACTCGTCTCATGCAGATGAAGACAGACCCACGCTGGAGTCCCTACATCCCATCACTCACTTGGTTATTGTCTCAGCCCTCTGACTCTGAGAGCTTTTAATGTCTGCATCTTGACAGTAAGAACCTTTCATCTTACAGCATCTCAAGCAATCCAACTGCACTTTATTTTGGATCTTATTTTGGTCTTGGATATAAATATTGTCAGGCCACCAAGTTGTCCAAATTAAGATAAAAAGACACACGAAGAAGATTTCTAAATGTGACCTACTTAAAGTTAGCAGGGTCTTTATTTTTGAAAACCTATTTACCTACTTCAGCTTCTTTTTTTTTAAGTGTGTTGCTTATAAAACTCAGCTGGGGCAATTTACTTCTCTAAGTATTCAATCAGATTTTCATACCAATTAGGATAATTATCAGCACAATTTAAACAGATTTCTTAATTACAGCTACAAATATCTCTCAGAGAAAACAAGTCCCAGAGCTTTTAACAAAAAGAATTTCCTGTAAATAGTGGGTGAGCTCTCATTTCCATGCCTTATATCAGTGGGAAAAAAAAGTATTTCTTCTAGCATTTATTTTGCAGGTCATCAAGAAATCCTTCATCCTTACTCGTTATATTATATGCTCAGACCTACATTTCTTGGTGTCTTAATATTTGGGTACACATCACTTCACACTGACACTAGATAGAAAACAACATCTGACCACCTCATTAATTAAAAAGCAAGTGTAAAGGTGTCTTAGATTTCCTTTCATGCTTAGCCTGGAGTGTCATTTTTATTCCTTGTTAAGGCAAAATAGGACTTCCTCAGGAGCAAGGAAGTCATGTTCGCTGGGCTGGGACTTCTCTCTGCTTCTAAAGAAAGAGTCATGATATGAAGCACACCACTCACTCATGTCTAACACAGATTCACAGTGGGAGAGGGTGGGCTGCACCAAATGCTTCAGGGAGGAGTTCAGACAGGCTAAGTTCAGTGGAAGGCCACAATCCCCTTGAGCACAGCCCAACTGATCCATTTTCTAGAGATGTGCCAACTACACAGGAGAGAAGAATGCATAATTCATCACCATCTTTTTTTTTTTTAAGCCAAAATACATGTTGCCATGATCTTCTCCTTTCATGTAGAAATCTAAGTATATGTCAAGGGATATGTAACCACAGAGCTCAACTCTACCAAATGCAGTCTTTGGGGAAGTTATTTGAATAATAGTATTCAATTTAATTAGCACTTCTGAATGTCCATGGGGTTCCTAGAAAGCACTGAACAGGTGTTCATAACACAAAGAAGACACCGCTCTATAAACAAATGTCAGGTCAACAGAGATTGGTCAGTTCTATGTATTTCTAGGTTAACATTTGAAATCAATGTATCAAGAAAACATTTTTAAAAAATTTTTAAGTAAGATAGTAAGAGCTAGAAGGAATCTTAGGAATCAACACATATCATTCCCACTCTGTAGGAAAACTACAGACCAAGGTGGCAAAACGATCGCAAAATAAATCTGTGTAAAGGTAATAAAAGAACCCAAGTATTTTAACTTCTACATTTATTTCATCTCTTCTTACTGCTAGTAAGGAAATTAAAGCTTCTGTGAGATTATATAATCTTCTTTTCCTTTCAAAGTCTTACATACTTCTTTATATAGTTAAATATGGTAGATAATTCAAACACAACAGACTTTAAAGTCGAACATGGCTGGGTTGGATTGCAGGTGTTTTAGGGAGTTGCTATTAGATCATCACTAGCTGAAATTAAATAGACATTGTAGAACTTGGATAAAGCTGGATTCTCAGATTCCAATATGTAAAGAGTCTAGGCGTGTACTACAAACAAATGAGGCAAGACCAGAGGAAACTCTGGTGAACCAGAGCTCATATGTGTTTCCAGTATTTGTTGTCATGAGGGTATATGAACACAGGGCTGCCAGATTGTCCTATTTTTCGGGAGAGTCACAAGTCTGAAAAATTTGATGAAATCTCACTTTTAAATAGTAACAATTAATTCAAAATGTTAAAAACATTGTGAGAGCCAAATAAAATACATATGCAGTTTAGACTGTTGTGAGCTGCTAGTTTGTAATGTCTAAGTGGAGCATGTCTGGGCAAAGACAACATAAGGAATGAGGCCAGATCAGAAACAATTATATTTTTAAAAGGTAAAACTCTTACTTCCATTTAACATAGAGAGTCATATAATGCAAATTCACAACTCAAAATGTAAAGCCCTAAATTAATACAAAATTAGTACTACTTTAACTCAAATTAATGCATTAACAGTAAAGTTGTAGAAGGCATTGTGCTTAGGGTTGTAGAGGATAGTAGAGGAGTAGAATATCATCCTTGCTCTTCAGAAGTTTATTCTTCAGTGCAGAGGATAGGAAATTAACAGAAATTGGGAGAATAGAGAAATAGAGAGAAAAATGCTCAATCATTAAGAGGGCACGCATAAGGTTTCAAGGAAGGGAGAACTTATATTTGGATTGAAAACCCAGAAAGATCTCTCAAAGAGTGAGTCAGCTGGGAGGCAGTGGAGACCAGGTTTTTCATTCCACCAGCAGATGACAAAGGCCTACTGAGCACCTCTCAGACTCCATCTGGGTGTACGGGTTACAGCAAGGAATAAGGCACCAATGATCCTGCCCTCAACAAACTCACATTTTAGTGTGGAGTAACAAGTAATATATAAGAGCACAAACCAAGAAAAGGTTATTCTAAATATCACTGAAAAGCACTGAGAAGAAAATCATCAAGGGTCCAAGATAGACCTCCTCATCTATTTACAGGGCTGGCATCATTCACTCTGCACATCCAAATGGGAACTCAGGGTCCTTGAAAAACCAAACCTACACCTGATAACAGTTTGCACTTCTCACCTCAAAATTCCCTGTCATCACTAAAGAAAATTTACCTCCTCAAAGTATCTGTTATGTTCTCTCCATCACATATACATCAATGAGAGAGTACTGGTGCCTATGCAGGGTGGGTAAGGAAAGCATCTCTGGAGAAGTCACATGTAAGTTTGAAAGTCAGGCATAAGTAGTTCTGAAGACTGCTATACGCAGGAGTAATAACAAGAACTAGGCCCAAGAAGAGAATGAGCTTAACATACCTCAAGGACCGAAAGAGGGCCAGTTTAGCGAGAGCAGTGAACAAAATGTAGTCTAGAAAGGCTGGGGTTGGTGAGGTAGGCAGTGGCAAGGATCATGGTCTTTTAAGTCATGACGAGGAGTTGGATTTTCTCAGGGTACAGAGCAAAGTCATTGGAGAATTTCAAACAGGAAAGTAACATGATGTGATTTAGGCCTTGGAAAGGTCAGTCTAATTGGTCTTTGAAAAATGACAGTGAGGAATGAGGAGCATGTATGAAGGCCGAGTACCAACTGGGAGGCTGCTCAGCATTTTCTGCCCTCTACTGTGCTTCAGTAAAGACACCATCCTTCTTGTCAACAGGCTATGCCTCCTACCTGCTGGTATAAGAGGTTGTAGCCAGTAACATATCTCCTCAAATGACTAAGTCCGATCTAGGATCTCTCTGACAGACATTGCTATGACAGTATTGGCAAAAACACATTTTCATATTGGTTAGCATCCGATGGCATGTCTGTGAAAGGTTTGTGATATACCACATGACATGGCATGCCAACTGATAAACACTAAGTTAAGGAACTGATTTAAGTTAACTTGATGACTGGGGCCCCTGGGTGCTCAGTCAGTTAAGCATCCACCTTCAGCTCAGGTCATGATCTCAAGTCCTGGTATTGAGCCCCACATTGGGTTCCCTGCTTAGCGGGGAGTCTGTCTCTCTCTCCCACTCCCCCTCTCCATCCCTCATCCCACTAGTGCACTCTTTCTCACTCTCTCTCAAATAAATTAATAAAATATATTTTTTAAATTAACTTGAAGACTTAACT
Source organism: Nasua narica (assembly GCA_028533885.1). NCBI lineage: Eukaryota > Metazoa > Chordata > Mammalia > Carnivora > Procyonidae > Nasua > Nasua narica. The sequence goes on along the minus strand of CM052810.1, from coordinate 104,858,398 downwards.
AGAAGATATATAGCCATTTGCAGGAATGATTCAAAGAACAAACAAGATTGAGAAGGTATTACATGCCACCCCAACCCTTGCTATGAACTTTCAATATTAATATTTAAAAATACTAATTTAAATAATATGCCTTCACATATTATTCACATCTTCCTACAACCAGATTTTCACTATGTTCTTTTTCTAATGTTGATAACATTTTTCCCCAAGTAAATGTCAACATTTAATTTTTATAATGAAAATTGGAGAACCCCAATATAGCAAATGTCCTCTCCCCAGTGGGTAAAAGCTATTCAATAATTTAACTTCAGAAATAACCACTGAAATAAAGATACTTTGGGGATTAAAAAAAAGACACAATAAAAATTAAAGTCAACCTGAAATCAAGAAAGAATTTTTTTTCTGAAGTTAGATATGTTCTGTATCCAATCATATATCTAAAGACAGACAGACAGAGAACTGATCCAAGATGAAATCGTTATCCAAATAGACGAATAGTTGTTAAGGACATTGACAGAATATGCAAAATTCTTCTTTTAAACTAAAAGTTTTACTAAACTTCTAAGGAATAGATAATCTCTAACTCATATAAACTCTTCCTGAAGAAAACTTATCCAACTTACACTATAAATCAAGCCTAATCTTGATAAGATAACTAGGAAAAAGAAAATATATGAAATGAAAATAACTGTAGAACATCTTAAGTAAAATATTATAAAACTGGAATAAAAAGTAATTTTTAAAATAACAATGCATCATTACCACAGGGAATTTATCATGAGAATGACAGAATAATTTCACATTAGGATATTCATCAACATACTTTACTATAGTAAGGGATGAAAGGAGAAAAAAGCATATGGATTATTTCAGCAGATGCTAAAAAGAAAAAAGCATTTGAAAAATTTAACCCCTATTATAGGATTTCTTAAAACCCTAGGATCCAGGAATAGAAAGGCATTTCCTAAACTTAATAAAGATTATCTGCTAAAGCCATATAATAAACATCTTACATATGGTGGTACTTTAGATATATCCCCATTAAATTCAGGAAAAGGCTGGCCCTACAGTGAAGTATGGTGCTAAAAATAGGCCTAGCCGAAACCAGAAAGCAAGACAAAGGCAAAGGGATATGAGGACTGCAAAGAATAGGTCCTGTTTCAAGTAACAAAAAACACAAAGAATCAAGATAGTAGTTTGGTTTTGGGGGATATTTTCCCTCCTCCTAAACTTCAATGGGCTAGATGGAGAACAGATTTGACGAACAACAAAGATTCAGGATCTACTTTTTGTTGAGGATTGGTCATCTTCGACATACAGTTTTCACTTCCTGGCCCAAGATGATTGCTGCTGCACCTACCATCATTTCTGCATTTCATACAAGGTAAGGGGTGGTAAGAGATTATGTGCTTTCCCTTCAATGACACTGCCCTGAAGTTGTATACACTCCTTTGCTTACATCATCATAAAAAAACTTAATCTTAAGGCCACACCTAACTATAAGAACACCAGGGGAACGTAGGCTTTACCCTGTATAACCTATGCCCAGTTAAAATGCAGGGCTGTCTTCAAGAGGAAGAAGGATATTGGAGGAAAAACACTGTTCTCTGTCACAGAAAGACTTTAAACATTGTCATTATTGGGGTTCATTCTCCAAAGAAAGCCAAAAAGAAAGAACATTATAATAATGAGTGAGTTTAATAATGTTTCTTGATACAAGATCATCATTCAAAATTAATATTTTTTTTTTCTATTCCAGCAAAAGCTGCTTAGGAAAAAGCAAAAGAAAAAAGATTCAATTCACAGTAGCAGTTTTGGTATATGAAAAATTCTAACCAAAAAATGTAGGGGATCATTCTGGACAAAAGGATGAAACTATTTTAAGTCATAAAGACCTGAGTAACTGAGAAGAGTAAGTGTACTAAAATGCCTTCTCTCAAAACGGATATAAAATTTAATGCAATGCCAAATAAAATTATGATGACATTTTCATGGAACTTAAACTAGTTCTAAATTTCATATGTGTTTAAGTAAAACAAAATAGCTTAAACAAATTTAAGAAAAAGAAGTTTTTTGCTTACCAAGTGTAAAGCTATACTAATTAAAATGGCACAGTCTTGATACCGTAATTGTCAAATAAATCAATGGCATAAAAGAGAGAGCCCAGAAACTGACCCATAAATACAGAACATGTACATAATGTATGTATGAATCAGTGTGAAAAATACAGAGTTTATAATAAATTATGTTAACAAAAGCGACCCGCTTAAATAATAAATTATGTTTAAAAAATTATGTTTACAAAAGTGACCCTCCTTAAGAAAATAAAGTAAACAACTTTACCACATAAAAAAATCAGTTCCTGATACATTAAATATCTAAATGTAAAAAAGAAGCCTCTAAAATTTTGAAAAATATATTTATAATATAATTAATTATAAACAAGACACATTAAAGACTAAGTTGTAAGTAAACATTTTTAGTTATAAAGTTAAAATAGAGAATGGAGGTTTTTGCCATATATTATGCAAAGCAATAATATCTTAAATATATGAAGAATTTCAACTAATCAATGAGAAAAAAACAAATCATAATGACAATATGTGCAGAATAGAATAAACATTCCCAAAACAGTAACTCAAAACACAACTATTAAAATATGCTAATTCTCGTGTTATCAGGGAAATACAAATCGAAATAGCAGTGATATTTTTCTATGTTTGAAAAATTTTTTGATCTAATAAACCAATGGCAAGAATTTAGGGGAAATGATACTCTCACACTTTGCAAAATAGAATGAAATTATAGGCATCTTGAGATATAATCCTGCAGTATCTAGGAAAAATGCAAATATACTCCTATCCTATACTCCAGTGACAACGGTCCTAAAGGTCTAATGTCCAAAAACTCACAGAAGTATACAAAAAAACTATTTGAGCTATATTAATTAGAAAAAAACCCTACAAACTCCATGTCCAAAAGTGATGCATAAATACACAAGATAGAATGTTACACAGCCAGTAAGAGAAATAAACCACGTCTAGTATGTATTAGTAAAAATCTAAAATGCAGAAAGTACAACACTATCAATGGATATACATGGTTTTATAAGCATTTATGTGTGCATTAACATGTATTATGTAAATGTATAGACTTTATGGAAACATATTTATGAAAAAAATATAAAATGTAACAGTACTAAGATCCTGATAATGGTTACATCTGAGATTGGAAAAAGAGAAGGATATTGAGGGTAGAGTTAAGGTCAACTTTATCTCCAACTGGATGGAGATAGATATATCCACATATATTGCAGAAAATGGGACAAGATATTTATAGTTGTAATTCTAAGTGAAAATACATTTTTGTCAGTCTTACTCAGTTTTTTTTTTTTTTTAGATCTCAAAAGATAATGACAAATGACTAGGTAGGTCAGTTTCAAAGGATTATGTAAAAAATAATCAGTTATTAAATTTCACAAATCCTCTTCGTTATTGAGCCCAAATGCTTTGAAACTAAAAAAAAAAAAAAAAAAAGACAACAACAAAAAATAAAACAAACAAAAAACCAGAATGCAGTACATTACATTTGAGACGATGGAGGGTGAAGGGAATAAGCTCACAAACATGCCAAAAAGGAAAAAAAAAGAAGAAGAAGAAGAAGAAAAAATCCCTTCTCCAGCCATTAAAAACATGACAGATGATAAATAACCAGTGAACACTGTAACATTCCTTGGACATAGTCAGCCTTGAAGGTTCCTTTCTACTTTTGCCGAGCCCATAAAAAGAGCAATCTCAGATCCAGTGTTTACAAACACGCTGTGTTTTCCAAAGGCAAGTCCACTAATGTTCTTTTTAGTCAAGACAATAACCTAGGAGAAACTAGGTACCCCAGACAATGTGTGAGCATGTAATTAAATAAGGCTACTCTCTGCCCACTAAAATAATTAAACGAGATTCACACAAACAAACAAAGCAGTTGTGTCTCTGGAGTGATTTTTCCAAGGTAACTTGTGTAGCATCATGAGTAGAAAGAACATTTTCATGAAGTATGTTCCTTGAAACACTGATCTTAAAAGATGCACCATGGGGGGAAAAGTTGTTGCAGTCAAGTTGGGGGGAAATACCAATTCTAAACCTGCTTCTTGGATACTTACAATAAATACTTTAACATTTTAAGGTTCTGAAAAGTCTTACTACTGAGAAAACTGTATTTTGTTCTACCCATAAATCCTCACATTTATTTATGCAGTTATTTCTTTTTAGAGGCAACAAGTTACTAGCGCTGCCAGGTGTCACAAGTATACTGTGGACCTCAGTGTGGATAATGCTGACTTATCTGGATGCACAGAATTTAGAATATATTCAATAAGTAATACAGGCTAGGGGCGCCTGGGTGGCTCAGTGGGTTAAAGCCTCTGCCGTCGGCTCAGGGCATGATCTCAGAGTCCTGGGATCAAGCCACGAATCAGGCTCTCTGCTCGGCAGAGAGCCTGCTTCCCCCCCTCTCTGCCTACTTGTGATCGCTCTCTCTCTCTCTCTCTCTCTCTCTTTGTCAAATAAATAGATGAATAAAATCTTTAAAAAAAATAAGTAATACAGGCTAAACCATCCCTTGCCACCCACAGTGCCCAGGACATGGCAGTCCATGGGGAAGGGGGGGCAGGACAGGTAGATGACAGGGTCAGAATGACACAAATCAATTTTCTCTGCTTCTCACCATGATTCTCTGTGATACTGCAAGCTTATCTCAAATTCTTCCCAGTGTGAATTCTTCAGACATGAATTCTTCCCAGACATGCCATTTTCAGGGCATGTCTCCTCTGTGCCCTATAAACCAGTCCCATTAACTGATGCCCTGGTAACTGAGTTTTCCTTCTTCCGCTTCTTCAGCTCCTGCTCACTGTAGTGTTGCTTCCTGTAACTGCTGAAACCCAAACCAAGAGTCAGACTGCCTTGAAATGCTGCTGCCGCTGCCACTAAACTAGGGAATGCCCTCCGCTGAGGACACCGAGGGCTGCCATATTAAGAGTGCTGGAGCATAAGGAAAAACATGGAAGGCATTGTGAGAAGGAAAGGAAGGGTGAATGGGGGGAAATCGGAGGAGGAGATGAACCATGAGAGATGGTGGACTCTGAGCAACAAACTGAGGGTTTTGGAGGGGAGGGGGTGGGGGGTGGGGCGAGCCTGGTGGTGGGTATTGAGGAGGGCACGTATTGCAGGGAGCACTGGGGGTGGTGCATGAACAATCAATCTTGTAACATTGAAAAAATAAAATAAAAGTATTTGGGGGGAAAAAAAAGAATGCTGAGGGCACCCAGGGCCGCAAGGGTACGGCCACCAGTCACTGTCAAACTGGTGCCTCTGCCCTTCACGGGCACCCGACGCTGTACTGGACACTCCAAAACCACAGTCAAGTCTTCTCTTCTCCCCACCGTCTGTGTGAGTGCCTTAGGACAGTCTGAGGGAGAGACAGGGTTGGCCCCAGAACTGGGGTGTGCATGTCCTATTTCTCTTCCTTGGAATGGCTCACCAGTCTTTCAGACAGATTCTAACACTAAGACAGGACAAGGCTTATCCATCTTGTTCATCAGCCACTTTTGGAAAGAATATTATGAAATGATCCTAAATCCTAAGTGAAAATGTTCTTACAGCTTTGGGTCCTTCATTACCCTAAAAACCTAATCATTCCCCTTGCTTCTTTGACAACATAAGATTCAGAAGCAATAGAAAAACTTGGTATTTCCAGGTGTGAAAGTATGAATGCTCACAAGGGTTCTACTTGAACTAGGTAAATTGGTTGAGATTCTGATCAATCCCACATAGGCCTGTTTCTTAGCTCTGCCTCCTCCAAACCCCTACCTCTCAGCTCTCAAAGATCTCTCCAGTCTGACCTCACTCCATAACTTCAGCCTCAATCCTCTCTGCTACAGAGCAGTTGTGCATTTACACAAAGAATAATACTTATTAATCACCCCCTCTACAGTATTCAGACACTAGACAGAGTCCTGGAGTAAATAAGATACTGTTGCTGTTGATCAAAGAGCTTTTCCAAAGAGTTCTCTTCTGCCAAGTGAGCTTCCTTGGAGATTCTTTCCCCCCACTCTGTTTTATTTACCTTTTTTTCAAATATTTATTTAAATTCTAGTTAATATAGCATGTATTATTGGTATCAGGAGTAGAATTTAGTGATGCACTGCTTACATATGACACCAGTGCTTAACACAAGTGCCCTCTTTAATACTCATCCTCCATTTGGACCGTCCCCCACTGACCTCCCCTCCAGCAACCCTCAGTTTGTTCTCTCTACTTAAAATTCTCTTGTGGTTTATGGTTTGTTTCTCTTTTTATTTTTCCCCTTCCCCTATGTTCATCTATTTTGTTTCTTAAATTCCACATATGAGTGAAATCATATGGTATTTGTCTTTCTCTGACTTGTTTTGCTTAGCATAATAAACTCTAGCTCTAGCCGTATCATTGCAAATGGCAAGATTTCTTCTTTTTCATGGCTAAGTAATATGCCATTGTGTGTGTGTGTGTGTGTGTGTGTGTGTGTGTGTGTGTGTACATACATATCACCTCTTCTTTATCCATTCATCAGTAGATGGACACTAGGGATATTTCCATAATTTGGATATGGTTGTTAAAGCTTTTATAAACATCAGGGTCCATGTACCCCTTTGAATCAGTACTTTTGTATGCTTTGGGTAAAGATCTAGTAGTGCAATTGCTGGGTTATAGGGTATTTCTATGTTTAACTTTTTGAGGAACCTCCATATTGTTCTCTAGAGTGTCTGCATCAGTTTGCATTACCACCAACAGCAAAGAGGGTTTCCCCTTTCTCCACACCGTCACCAACATCTGTTGTTTCCTGTGTTATAGACATTCTGACAAGTGTGAGATGGTATCTCATCCTGGTTTGATTTGTATTTCCCTGATGAGTGATATTTAGCACCTTTTCTTGTGTCTGTTAGCCATTTGTATGTCTTCTTTGGAAAAATGTCTGTTCATGTTTTCTACACATTTCTTAACTGGATTATTTGTTTTTTGGGGTGCTGAATTGTGTAAGTTATAAATTTTGGATACTAACCCTTTATCTGATAGGTCATTTGCAAATATCTTCTTCCATTCCATAGGCTGCTTTTACTCTGTTGACTGTTTCCTTTTCTGTGCTGAAGCTTTTTATCTTGATAATGTCCCAGAAGTTCATTCTGCTTTTGTTTCTCTTGCCTCTGGAGATATATCTAGTAAGAAGTTGTTATAGCCAATGTCACAATGTTGCTGCCTATATTCTGCTCTATTTTGATGGTTTCCTGCCTCATATTTAGGTCTTTCAACCATTTTTTATTTATTTTTGTGTATAGTTTAAGAAAGTAGTCCAATTTCATTTTTCTGTGTGTGCTGTCCAGTTTTCCCAAAACGATTTGTTGAAGAGATGGTCTTTTTTTCCTTTAGATCGTCTTTCCTTTTTTGAAGATTAGTTGCCATATAGTTGTGGGTCCACTTCTGGGTTCTCTATCCTGTTCCACTGATCTATGTTTCTGGTTTTGTGCCAATACCACACTGTCTTGATGATTACAGTTTTTACAATATAGCTTGAAGTCCATAATTGTAATGCCTCCAGCTCTGCTGCTTTAGCTATTTGGGGTCCTTTGTGGTTCCATACAAATTTTAGGATTGTTTTGGGTCTGCAAAAAATGCTGGTGGTATTTTGTTGGGGATTGCATTAAATGTATATGGGGATTGCTTTGGGCAGTATGGACATTTTGACAATAATTGTTCTTCCAATCCATGAGCATGGAATGTTTTTCCATTTCTTTGTGTCTTCCTCAGTTTCTTTCATAAGTGTTCTACAGTTTTCAGAGTACTGATCTTTTACCTCTTTGGTTAGGTTTATTCCTAGGTATCTTGTTGTTTTTGGTGTAAGTAAATGGCATTGATCCTGGATTTCTTTTTCTGCTTCTTCATTATTGATGTATAGAAATGCAGATTTCTATATATTGACTTTATACCCTGTGACTTCGCTGAATTCCTGTATCAGTTCTAGTAATTTCCTCCTGGAGTCTTTGGGTTTTCTACATAGAATATCATGTCATCTGCAAACAGTGGAAGTTTGACTTCTTTTTTGCCAATATGGATGCCTTTAATTTTTTTCTTTGTCTGATTGCTGAGATTAAGACTTTCAGTACTATGTTAAATAGTAATGGTGAGAGTGGACATCCTTGTCTTGTTCTTAACCACAGAGGAAAAGTTCTCAGTTTTTCCCCCACTGAAGATGATAATAGCTGTGGGTCATTTATATATGGCCTTCATGATGTTGAGGTATGTTCCCTCTAACCCTACTTTGTTAAAGGTTTGTTTTTTTTTTAATGCTATATTCTTGTCAAATGCTTTTCTTGCATCTATGGAGGGGACCATATGGTTCTTATCAATGTGGTGTATCACACTGATTGATTTGCAAGTATTGAACCACTCCTGAAGCTCAGGAATAAATCTCACTTGGTCGTGGCGAATAATTCTTTTAATTTACTGTTGGATTCAATAGCTAGTATCTTGTTCGGAATTTTTGCATCCATGTTCATAAGAGATATTCACCTGTCATTCTCTTTTTTGGTGTGGTCTTTGGTTTTGGAATCAAAGTAATATGCTGACCTTATAGAATGAGTTTGGAAGTTTTCTTTCCATTTCTATTTTTTGGAACAGTTTGAGGAGAATAGGTATTAACTCTTCTTTAAATGTTGATAGGATTTCCCTGGGAAACCATCTGGCCCCGGACGTTTGTTCTTTTGGAGGGAGGTTTCTGATTACTGATTCAGTTTCTTTGCTGGTTATGTGTCTGTTCAAATTTTCTATTTCTTCCTGTTTCAGTTTTTGTAACTGGTTGAGTTTCAATTTGTCCATTTCTTCCAGATTGCCCAGTTTTTTGGCACATATTTTTTCACAATATTCTCTTTTACATGTATTTCTGTGGAATTAATTGTGATCTCTCCTCTTTTATTCATGATTTTATTTATTTGGGACTTTTTCTTTTCTTTTGATAAGTCTGGGTAGGGGTTTATCAACTTTGTTAATTCTTTCAAAGGACCAGCTCTTAATTTCATTTATCTGTTCTATTGTTTTTGTTTCGGTATCATTTATTTCTATTATAGTTTACATTATTTCCCTTTTTCTGCTGTCTTTAGGCTTTATTTGCTATTCCTTTTCTATCTCCTTAGGGTTAGGTTGTGTATTTGAGACTTTTCTTGCTTCTTAGGTAGGCCTGTATTGCTACACACTTCCCTCTTGGGACCGCCTTTGCTGCATCCCAAAGATTCTGGACTGCTGCATTTTCATTTTCATTTACTTCCATGTATTTTTTTTTATTTCTTCTTTAATTTCCCAGTTAACTCATCCATTTTTAGTAGGATGTTTTTTAACCTCCATGTATTTGTGGTCCTTCCATTTTTTTCCTGTGGTTGGCTTCAAGTTTCATAGTGTTGTGGTCTGAAAATATGCATGATGTGATCTCAATCTTTTTGTAGTTGTTGAGGGCTGATTTGTGACCCAGTATATGATTTATTCTGGAGAATGTTCCATGTGCGCTAGAGAAGAATGTGTCTTCTGTTGCTTTAGGATGAAATGTTCTGAATATATCTGTTAAGTCCATCTGGTACAGTGTGTGATTCAAAGCCACTCTTTCCTTGTTGATCTCCTGCTTAGATAATCTGTCCATTGCTGTAAGTGGAATGTCAAAGTACCTTACTATTATTGTATTATCATCAGTGAGTTTCCTTAAAATCAGCAATCATAAGGACACTCACTAGGCTTGAAAAAAGCATAGAAGAAATCAGAGAGACCTTTACCACATAGATAAAAGGCCTAAAAATCAGACTAAAATGAAAAATGCTATAACCAAGATACAAAACACAGTGGATGCAATGACCACAAGGATGGAAGAAGCAGAGAAATGAATCAGTGATATAGAAGATAAAATTGTGGAAAATAAAGCTGAAAAGAAGAGGGAAAAGAAAAATATTGGAACATGAATATAAACTTTGGGAACTCAGCAACTCCATAAAGTGTAGTAACAGTCATATCAAAGGAGTCCCAGAATAATCAGAGGGGAAAGGGAAGGAGGTTTATTTGAGCAAGTTATAGCTGAAAACTTTGCTAATCTGGGGAAAGAAACATAAATCCCAATCCAGGAAGCACAGACAACTGCCATCAAAATCAATAAAAGCCAGCCAACACCAAGACATATTGTAGTAAAATTTGCAAAATACAGAGATAAGAAAAGAATCCTAAAAGCAGCTAGGAAAAAGAAATCCCTAACCTACAAGGGAAGACAAATCAGGTTAGCAGGAGATATTTTAATAGAAACCTGGCAGGCAAGAAGAAAGGAGCATGATATATTCAACATGCTAAATGGGAAAAAATATGCAGCCAAGAATATTTTATCCAGCAAGGCTGTCTGTCATTCAGAATAGAAGGAGAGATAAAAGAGTTTCCCAGACAAACAAAAACTAAAGGAGTTTGTGACCACTAACCTGGCCCTGCAAGAAATATCAAAGGGGACTCTGAGTGGGAAAGAAAGACCAAAAGCAACAAAGACTAGAAAGGAACAGAGAAAATCTCCAGAAGCGATGACTTTACAGGTAATACAATGGCACTAAATTCCTTGGAGTTTCATGAGACCATATTCAACTCTCTCTCTATGCCTTTGTTCATTCTTCTCTCTCAGTATGCAATGGACTTTATCATTTTAATTTAAACACTGCTTATATAAGATGGAGCTGGGTTTGCCAAATAAAATGCAGAACCCCTAGTTAAATGTAAATATCAGATAAGTGATAAAAAATAAGTATGTCCAAATGACTGTATTTTGCTTGCAATATTACATGATATATATTTGCACTAAAATAATAGCTATGTATGGGGGGATTAATGTCAAAAAGATAAAGATGCTATACTTCTACTCCAGAAATTTTCTGTATGAGGGAATCACATAAATTAATGGAAAAAAGATACTCAGAGAAGTAAAATAACCTGGGTTCATGTAGGGTTCTTTATAGGAGTTTTATTGTTCTTAAATAAATCACATCACTTTGTTATGGGTCAGTTTTATCTTAAAAAGAGATATAAGGTGTCCAGCACCTTGATACAGCAGCCAGCACCCTTCCTCTACTCCATATTCAGTAGCAAAAAGTTTTGATAGCTTGAATTAGGCATGGTTAGAGTATTTACCCCATGGTAGTAGGCAAATGTTAAAAATCAAGATTTTATATTTTTTCAAAAAACCCGCTGTTAAACATTTACTAATATATCACTGATGGGCAATCAAAATGCTTCTTTATATACCTTAATAAGTTTTTGACAGAAAAAAAATATATATGTATGTACACATCCATAAGCATTTGTTATATACTTCACATAAACGATATGTTATGAACAACCTAAGTATATATAAATATACATACACCTTAAATATTTCTACCAGCCAGTTGAGATATATATACTTTTTTTCAGTTTTTATTAATTAAATGAAATATGCTTATATAAATATTTAAGGCCAAATAGGATGAAGGTGAGCACAGAAAATATTCATTTTCATTGGAGCATGAAATAATGAGGCTGATAATCCTATAAGTCATACACCCCAAAGGTCACACTTGAGAATAGTTCCTCATTTCTTCCACAACAATTTTCCCCAGGTACAATGTTTAAAAGTCCCCACACTGACACAATAGTCTTCTCTGCACAGCAGTAAGTAGAAATTCATTTTCACAGACAGCTGACAGAATGTTGTAATTACATCTTCTATTCTTTCTGGTTTGATAAGAAAGGAATGTTTTCCTAGTTATCATTCATCTGGTTTCTGTGGACAAGAGCCAGAGCAATTAATGGCATATGCTCATTAGCCAGGAAATCCATATGCCGGGTTCTGCCATATTTTGTACGGCCTGGAGAATTTGTTTTTAGTTTTGGGTTTTTTTTTCTTTTTGGTTTTGTTTTTGATTTTGGGGTGAAACTCACCTTTTCAGGTTCAAACTTTGATTTCAAAGATCCCTGGGCTGTAAGGACATACTTTAAGAACCTACTTGATCATTTCAAAGAATTTTTTATGGATTTTTCTACTTACTGTTTACATTATTAAATGAGAAGTACTTATATTTCTTCTAGAACTTGTTCTAACTGAGAGAGAGGGGAAAATTAAAGCCTGGTAACTTCTCTTCCTTCACTCTCTCACTTCATACAAAAATAGCTATTAGGGTACAAAATTGAGTTTTCTCAACTTATACTCATAATTACGAAGATATCTTCTACATTACTTTCAACTCTCCTCAGAAATAGCCTAACACTCAACTGTAACTGAAGTCACTTCCACAATTTGATTCCAGACTTGCTGCAAACTCATGGGAAAGTACAGAATATTTGGTTTTTTCAAAATCATGCATAAGTCATCATATATTATGCAAAATAAGAGGAGTATGAAAAACATATCAACTCCACAAGAAACTGTAATTTAGATAACATATTAAATAAAGACCCCCACAAAACACTGACTAGAGTTATACCTAGTTTACCCATACCTTTGTATAGTGTTACTCTTGAAGATATTCAACTATTAAAATATCTCCTTTAAGTATAGTTATTTCAATTATAACATTTTTACAAAACTTTCTAAAATGTATTCTGTATTTTTCTGCTTTTATAAACTGTATAATACCAGATCAACATTTTGTTTAACAATTCAGGTTTATCAATAGCAATATTGTACATTTCTATAACTGTGAGTCACTAGAACACATTTGAGCTCAAGCTGCTGCGTTGCCTTAGTACAAGACTTGAGATTTTTGTGGGGTACCTGGGTGGCTCAGTGGGTTAAGCCTCTGCCTTCGGCTCAGGTCATGATCTCAGGGTCCTGGGATTGAGCCCCAAATTGAGCCCCACATCGGGCTCTCTGCTCAGCTGGGAGCCTGATTCCCCCTCTCCCTCTGCCTGCCCTTCTGCCTACTTGTGATCTCTCTCACTGCCAAATAAACAAATAAAATCTTAAAAAAAAAAAAAAAGACTTGAGATTTTGTACCTCTTTTGGTCCTCTTTCATTCTATTCCTTTATTGTTAAAATGTCATAGAACATAAAGTGAAAAAAAATATCAGGAATCTACAACCAACTTGGTGACTTATTAGCAATGGAATTTCAAATTTATCATTCTCAACCTAACAAACTCATCTTTATAAGTGAAAGTTGAAAAACAGGCTTTCCAAGTCTTTTTCCAACTCTAAGAGCCGATCACAAAGACTACGGGTGAAAATATAAATTGCTTGTAAATTGCTACAACCATTCTGGAAAATTCTTTATCATGTAGAAGTTATACATATTCTGAATCTGGAAATCCACCCAGCCAATTCTGCCCTGAGAAAAATGTTCAGGAATGCTTAAAATAGTGTAATTTAAAATATCCAAATATTCATTGACAATATAATTATAGCCATATGTAATGATGTGTGGATAAATCTCATAATGGGTTTAAAAAACTTTTTTAAAAGGAGCCTGGTGGTGGGTATTGAGGAGGGCATGTATTGCATGGAGCACTGGGTGTGGTGCATGAACAATCAATCTTGTAACACTGAAAAAATCAATTAATGTATTTGGGGGAAAAATTTTAAAATAAAAAATATAATAAAATTAATAAAATAAAGGGGTACGTGCCTCGTTCAATCAGCAGAGCATGCAACTCTTGATCTCAGGGTCATGAGCTGAAGCCCACATTGGGCATAGAGCATACTTAAAAACTCATAAAAAGTCAAAAAATATATACTATATGGTTTCATTTCTATAAGGTTTTCAAAAGTCAAAACTAATCAGGTAGTCAAAGTATAAAGTAAGGCAAGAAAAATTATAAGCACATGACAGTGATTAATTTTAGAGAAAAGTTTGCAATTAAGAACACAGGTATTTGATTTACTGAAATGTCTTAAGCTACAAGCCAAGCAGCCATTCAAATAAGTTGGCCTTTGAGTATAAAAGCCACAAATTGTTATGAATAAGCAAGAGGTTAGGGTATACCATTTCTAAGAGTCCTTCATCAAGAAGTTTTAGAAACTAAACTTCAGGAAATCAAAATAATCAAACATTGATATAAAGACTAGTGCGGAGAATTAAACATATTTGAAAAACTAAGAACTAAAACTAAATGATGGCTATAAAGGAGATGGTCTCTTAAGTAATGGCAATATAGTCTAGCAATACAGAGTGTGTGCAACTATCAAAAATTAAGAAAAAATGGGGAGATTACATGAAAAGTAGAATAAACTCGTTGATTATCTGACAAATTAGCTTAGAACAAAATTTGTGTACACTTAATTGTTTAAAATTTTATTTATAACCAAAATAGAAAAGAAAGGGAGAGAGATTTACTAATACCAAAGAAAAAATATATAGCATGTAGTGAAATATTTCATTTATGTGGTGTGTGTGTAAAATATGAAATTTAAACTAGATAGATCTCAGATAACCTAAAATTGAAAAAACAACACTATGCTTTATATAAGAAACATATCTAAAATTTTAAATGGAAGAGATTCCATTTAAATAAAAGGATGAACAATGTATACCAGAAAAATGCAAATAAATGCAGTGGTTACCATGTTCATATTTGAACAGGAAAAATTCAGAACAAAAAGCATTAAAAGGAGAAAATTAAAATTCCTGTTCCTACTAGCAAATCAAAACCTTCCATAAAGTAGAAATGACTGAATGTTCAAAGAGAATAAAAACATACCAAAAATATTAAAAATTTAACATACATAACATAAAAGGAACTAGACAAAGAACAAAGCCCAAATAGAAGGAAGGAAGTAACAAAGATCAAAATGGAAATAAATAAAATAAAGACTAGAAAAAAAAATACAGAAGATCAATGAGACTCACAGCTAATTTTTTGAAAAGATCAAGTTGATAAATCTTCAGCTAGATTACAAGAAAAAAGGACCTAAGTAAAATAAGAGAAATTACAACTGACATCATAGAATGAAAAAAAAATTATATACACAAATTGGACAGCCTAGAAGAAATTGATAAATTCCTAGAAATATATAACCTTCCAAAACTGAATCAGGAATAGATAATCTGAACAGATTACTACCCTAAAATGAATCGGTAATTAAAAAACTCCCAATAAATAGAAGTCCAGGACCAGATGGCTTCACAGGTGAATTCTACCAAACATCTGAGGAGTAAATACCTATCCTTCTCAAACTATTGCAGAAAGAGAGAAGAGAGAAAAAGAAAAAAAGAGAAAGAATTCTTCCAAATTAATTTTATGAAACCAGGATTATCCTGTTATCAAAACTAGACAAAGACACTACAAAAACAGAAAATTACAGACCGATATCCCTGATGTACGGAGATGCAAAAATCCTCACAATATTAGCAAACTGGATCCCACAATACATCAAAAGGGTCATTCATCACAAATGAGATTTATTTCAGGGATGCAAGGATGGTTCAATACATGCAAATCAATGTGACATCCACTAACAAAACAAGATTAAAAACCATATGATCATCTCAATAGATGCAGGAGAGACATTTGACAAAACCCAGTATCCATGATATACTCTCAACAAAGTAGGTATAAAAGGAACATACCTCAATATAATATAAAGGTCATATACCAAAAGAAAAAGCTAAAAGCTTTTTTGTTATACGTTCAGGAACAATATAAGGATGCGCACTTTTACTTTTATTCAACACAGAACTTTAAGTCCTAGCCAGAGCAATCAAAAAATATAAAGAATCCAAATTGGTAAGAAATAAGTAAAATTTATTTGTAGATGCAGATGACATAGAAAACCCTAGACCCCCCCAAAAAAAAGACTATTAGAATTCATAAATGAATTCACTAAAGTTGCAGGATACAATATATAGAAAATTGTTGCATTTCTATACACTACTAACAGCAGAAAAGGAAATTAAGAATACAGTCCATTTATAACTGCATCAAAAAGAATACCTAGGAATAAGGTTAATAAGGCAAATCTATAAACTGAAACCTATAATACATTGATGAAAGAAACTAAAAATGACACAAGTCAATGTGAAGATATGGATGTGAAGCATATTGTTAAAATGTTCATA
>CM052810.1:104810859-104841776 GCA_028533885.1 Nasua narica | reverse complement strand
GTGAGAAGGAAGGGAAGGGTGAATGGGGGGAAATCGGAGGGGGTGATGAACCAGGAGAGACTGTGGACTCTGGGCAACAAACTGAAGGGTTTGGAGGGGAGGGGGTTGGGTGAGCCTGGTGGTGGGTATTGAGGAGGGCACGTATTGCATGGAGCACTGGGTGTGGTGCATGAACAATCAATCTTGAAAACTGAAAAAATAAAATAAACATATTTGGGGGGAAAAAAAAGAACGCTTGTGATGATATTGGATCCACCTGAATCATCTAGAATACTCTCCCTATTGTAAGGTCACCTAATTAGCAACCTTCTATCTGCAACATAAATTGCCCTTTGCCATGCAAAGTAATATAGTCCCGGGTTCCAGAGATTAGGAAGTGAAAGCTTGGGGATGGGGGGATTATTTTGTCTAACTAATGGAGCCTCCTAATAGAGTTTGCTTAATTGTGTTTTGGAATCTATAAGGATGCCATACCTGATCTAATTTAGCCGGCACTCTCCTAAACAGCCAGGCATTTTTTTTAATTAACTTATTTTTTTTAAAGATTTTATGTGATTTGAGAGAACAAGTGCACAAGTCGGGGGGGGCAGCGGGGAAGGGCAAAGAGAGAGGGAGATGCAGAGTCTCCACTGAGCAGAGACCCCAAGACCAAGTGGGCCTTGATCCTGGGGGTCCTGGGATCATGACCTGAGCTGAAGGCTGACACTTAACCCACTGAGCCACCTAGGTATTCCTGAGCCATTTTCTACTTCGTCCTTAAACATCCAGCTTAAAATTCTTCACTATGAAACTTTTTCTGCTACCTCCACAGTCCTATCTCCCCCTTAAACTATGATCTAGACGAAAAATATTCACAGAATTTCTGGAATAGTAATTCCTTAATTTACTGTGTTACTTTTATAGTTCTGTTTCATGTGTATTTTTACCCCATCAAAAGCTTTCATCTCTATGGGAAAAAAAACTGTTTACAAAGCACTTTATAAATTATTATAAAATGGTATGAAGCTTTAAAAAAATAGAAAGAAAAACTGAATATACTGTAGCATCTAATCATTGAAGGAAATGTAGAGAAATATAATTGGAATATGGAAATAATCATAATTGGAAATAATATAATTGAGGTGTTTATCTCCTTTTATAACACTTGTTTTTTCCATATTCTGCACTGTGGCAGATGTGGCCCGTATCCTTTTTGCCCATCTCTGAGTTCACCTGCAGCTGCAGAGGACAATTTCCAAACTGCTGGTACATCCCAACCTCAAGGTCGGTGACTCTCTTAGTCTTCCTTGGAGCTTACTTAACCTACACAGAAAACCTCCTAGAAAGGCCAGGGAATCAGTGATGAGCAACTCACAACTAATGAGGGATAAGAGTTGGGGATAAATCCCCACTTCCCTGCCCCATAGCATATGTGAGGCACAATCTACATAATTCCCAAAAAGGTCCTCCCTGGAACTGAACCCCCGTTGCCCACAATGGCAACCCATCCATTCATGCACACTGCAACCGTTTTTCACTCCTCCCTGTTTCCCTTTCTCCACTTCATTACTTTTGCTTCCTGGGGTCACTTTCCATATTAACTACCAGCTGTAGGAAAAGAGCTCAGCTGTAACAACTGGCAATCTTGTAGCCATCCGCATAGGCAAAGGCTTAAACCGCCCCACATACCGGTCTTGGCAAAACCCTATTCCATCTGAAACATGAGAGGACAGGAGGTCTATCAGGAGCTGATATGAAGCCATCTTCCACTGGCCTCCCCACTGACCATCACAGGATGATTTCTCACCACCTCCCACATTCTGATGAGGTCTCGGACCTTCTGCCTTGGCCGCATCAGAATAGAGCTGCAGAATATGAAATCCCTGGTGTAGTCGTCTAGTCTTGATCTAAACTCATGTTGCAGTCTTCTGGGTCCTTTTGCTTCCGTGTATGTGACAAGGGTCAAAGATGGTTGGCCCCGTTTGACTTATTTTTCATTTTGTTGTAAGTAATCAACTGTGTAATCTAAAAGTGGCTCCATCTATCTTTACCATTTGAATTATCACATCTTGGCTTTGCCCTCTTATGTATGAGCTGGACACCCGTCCCCAAGTCCTTGTCTCAGGGCCTGCACGTGAAAGAACTGAAACTAAGAGAGGCATATATCACTTTTATAATTGGTCACCATATGATCTTTTTTTAAAAATCTGGATATAAATACATCATACTAAATGAATTTGAATTTGTAAATAGTGTATGTGAACATGTGAAAGCAAATAAGGCCATAAGGAAAAAATCCCCAAAATATAAATGATGATTACATCTAGGAAGAGGGTTTTTATTTTTGTCTCTCCACTTTTCATAGTTTCTAAACTTTCCATCATGAGCATTATTACTTTTACAATTTTTCGAACTATTTTTTAATTGGGAAGAACACTTGAAATATACGTGGTAAGCACTTTTATCCTTGACATAGAGACATTTTTATACATCACCATGTAAAATGCAGACGTTCTAAAATAAAAACGGACAAAGGACATGAACAAGCTAATAACAAAAGAAATATAGATGTTAATGAACATGTACAAGGCAGTTCAACCTTAGAGCATCATTAATCAAATAGACAAAAATTATAATGAGGTGCCATAGTTCACTGTTAACCTGGAAAATTTAAATGATAATATCCTATGTTAGCACGGGTGCAATGGAATAGGCGTATTCTACTGTTGGGAGTAAAAGCTGATCCTAATTCCTGGAGGCATTTTACAAAGCTTTACAAATGTTCAATTTCTTAACATGGGTGATACTCCTCAAAAGAATTTTCCTCTGGGAAAAGCAGAGGTACTCACCAGAAGTGCAAAAGTGTTATTTCTAAAGTCATGGGATTTTTATGAGTGATTTTTATTTTCATTTTCATACTTTTCTGTAGTTTTCAAATACTTCCACGAAATATGTAGAGCCATAAATAAGCAGGAAACCAAAGTGAAAATTATTGTCCATTTTAAAGGATAAAACATGAACCAACAATTAAATTTCACAACAGAGGCACCACCCTTTTGCTTTTCCTACTTTCAAGCCATTAAAGCGTACAAGGAGGATGTGAGTGAATTAATTTGTCATAGCAGGCCACATGCAGAGAGAAAATAGAATTCCCTATTTATTTCATCGCCTTGACATAGAATCAACATGGTTTTTCTCTAAAATCTAAAATCTAAAGGATAGAACGACTTGGCGGAAGTGAACCAAAGGCAATTTTCTATCTCTCTGGATCTTAGTACTCAGTTACTTTTCAGATGTCACCTACAGGCATTTTCTGCATTAAAAATCCCTTACTTACCACTGCTAAAACACATAATGGATATAGCCAATTACTATAAGAAATAGATTCGCACATATTTCATTCTTCACACAATGAATGTTAACATTGAAGCTACGATCAGGAGAAAAATAGGAATGTTTTCTTCTCAGAACATGATCACTTTGACTTTAAGAGTTGGAACATTTTAATGTCAACTCCTTTCATTTGATGATCAGGCCTTTCTTGTTCTTGCGAATTCATACTTAGATATTTTGAATTAATGTTAAGATACTCACGTCCTCGAACATAAAGGGACTTTCTTGTATTTGCCAGTAAGGAAAAAATAATCTGTGTCTTAATCAAATCAGCAATTTCTCACATTTTAAAGTGCCACATTTCATCAAATCAAATCAAAGATGCCATCACTTGTTAAGATCCATTATTACTTTAGAATCATGGAAAAATGCTGCAAAGTAAACCATAAGAAAGTGTGTATCTCAATTATAAGATGCACACCCATTTCCGACGGTTCAGTGAGGGGGTGGGGAATGTATCTGAGAACCAAAGTATGCAGAGTTTGGATAGCTCAGCCACAGACTGGGGGCAGTTCTTGGTCATTTAATTAATTTTCTGCATTCTTATTTCTGAAAGGAACTGACAAGTTTATAAACATATTCAAAGCTTAACCACTCAAAGACTAGCCAAAGAAAGGGAGATTCCAGCTCCATACCATGGAACGTTGCCTCTGAGCAGCGATGTGCTGTAACCAGGCTCAAGCCAGAATAAGCAAGCAGGTTGTTAAACTCTCAAGACTCATGGGATTTGGTTGTTATAGCCAACTAGTAAAAAGGAAATCATCTTTCCTTGAATTAAATATATTCTATTAAAAACCAGGGTAATCCTCAAAAAGCATCACCTCCTAATTATTTTACTACATTTTACTATTCCCTATGCCCTCAAGATTATTTATGGCTAATGTATTTGAACAGCTGAAATTCTACGTAGTGGTGATTCACAGCACATCTCTTTCCAATGGTGCATTCAGTGACATCACAGTGGTACCCTGAGATCACTCAAAGGAGGGAGTATTTACACCGTGGAAATCAGCAAATATTACAGATCAGGGCTTTGTCCCTCCCAGAATGCCTATTATTGAACATTCACCAGCAGACCACTGTGTACAATAACAAAAAGGTTTGGCTCTAAGATGGAAACTCTAGCTACATGTTATACATATTACACATCAATTTATATGTATGCAGATGAAAGCGGTAGATTAGGGATCATAGAAAGACTAGGAGGCAGGAATGCTAAAAAGAAAAAGCAAAATCTTAACACTGACCTTAAAGCAAATTGAAAAGCTTTTATACATACATACATGTATGTATATCTATTTAAATACATGTATATATGTATTTATATGTATATATGTATACATACATATATAAATACATGTATATAGTGTGTATGGTGTGTGTGTATGTGTATATATATATATATAAAATTTATATTACCCAAATTAGTCAGAGGGAAGGAAAGATTACTTGAGTTTTCAGCATTCAAATTTCAGTATTCTAATGTCTGAATGACCTTCTTACCTTGACTGCTTAATAAAATGCAGAATGCTACACGTTGCAATTTTTTACCATATGGAAACTCTAATTTGAGTGGGATTACAATTTATCCATAGTTTCCCACTAAATGAGAGACAATATTACTATCATTTTTCAATGACAACAACCTGGCATGAATTTGACTACAGAATGTTGCCCTCAGAATGACCTTCCTCATCTACAGACCAGTGAAATCCAAATGGGTCAAATAAAATTTGTATGCTGAACACCGATGACTGAGTCAACAATCTTATAATTTTCTATCATTTTGTGAAGAATGATGTTAAATCATTTCCATATAAAATAGTAAGAACAAAACAAAAAAACAAAAAAAAAAAAACCCATGATCTCATAAGATGTCGAAGATTGCAGTATACTGTCCTTTGCCTCCTATCTGAGGACTGGGGTAACCTGAGGAGGTTTATTTATGAGAATTCATGTAAATCCCATTAGGCTCTTCTTAATACCCACTGGCACTTTAGAGAGAATATATTTTATTTTATTTGCATTTACCTAATACAATTTGATAGTCTCATATTGTATAATTTCATTTCACTCAGTTCATTTTTAAGAGAAACGAATTGCTTGCAGCCTTTCTACAAAAGACACCCTATTGAACTATACCCAAATAACTCACAGAGAACTGGTTGCCATGGCTATTCAGAAAAAAAACAAGACACTATTGCTAATAGAAATGTTGAAAAATCTGATTTCCAACCTGGATTTATAACACTTAGATTTTTGATTATATGAATTAATGAAGCCAATGCAGCATCCGACGTGTATCCAAGGCACTAAAGACAAATCCTCCTTTTTATAGTTTTTCTTAAATAATGTGTGAACACTTAGAACTAAACTGTTAAAAAAGTATAGAGATATCAGTGTCATCTGTGTTAACTCAGTCTTTCTTCTTAATGCAATGTTGTTTTCTCCTCCTTAATGTAACTCAAGTTGTCTCTAGGGATTTCCTCTGACCCTAGAGTCATTAAACACTGGGTTCGTTAGCATGAACAAAGAAAAAAAAGTGACAGAGTATGGCCCCTTCAGGAAATGTCAGCAAGTCCTTCCACAATGGGAAAAAGTCTCACGGCAAGGTTGGAGGAGAGAAAGAGAGGAGATAAACCTAGAAAGCTACATTGGGACAAGACCGTAAAAGGTCATATGTTGTGATAAGTTTGGCATTCTCTTATAATACAACCATTTTTTTAAATACTATTTTTTAAATAGAGCACAATTTTTAAAATGCTTTGTAAGCATCCGTTTGGCGACTGAGCAAAAATGTGTCAGAAAAGTTGCTAGGATAAAGGATACCAATGTCTTAAGACACAACTGCAATAATCTAAGTAAGAGAAAAGGAACTTACACTGTGAAATAGACTTCAAGAATCACTACATGGACACTCTGATTTTCCATTTAAAAAAGTCCAGTCATACTAGTGATAATACAGGAGCTTTGTAGCTTTACCGAGGCTTTATATGTTTCTGTCTCACTGCTTCCCCACCTCATGCTGCTCTAGAAACTTCTCTGTGCCCACACACACCTCAGCAGAATGCAATGCTGTGCTCCTTCCCCATCTCAAGTATTCATTTCTTGGTAAGCAGCCCAGTCAAGCCAGTCTGCCCTTTCTAGTCCCTGGAATTCTGGAGAATAACATTTTCTCCATTTCATTACACATATACCTGCATTTATCCTCTCTAGGTATAACAACTAAAAGCTGTTTTAAACCTTTTCTTAAGTTTCTGGCAAATTTTGTGGACTTAAATAATTACATACTTCTCTTTCCTATATATATGATGTTCAACTGTAGAACCTGAGAAAATAATAAAAGTGTTTCTCTTCACCTATATTAGTGGGGGGTGAGCATGGAGGGGGATCCCACTGTAGAGAAATTTTTCAGATTTATGTTTTGAAGAGTTTTCTAAAGCACTGTATCTGAGATAATGAAGCAACAGTAATACAAGGGAAAAGAATAGTGTTTTTATAAGAAGAGATCATATTTCCTCCTGACTATTGGAACTTTATATTGGAGTTAGAGAGAAAAGAAATTAATGCAAAACAATTGAAATCTTATTGGAGTAGGTGACCTTTAAAGGGAATGGTTTTCAATCTTGTTAACATCCCCATCACATCAAAGCAATACCCACACCTATCACCAGCAGTAACAATAGCTCATTATAGCAACACTTCTTATTTGGGAGGGTGATCTAGCTCACATCCCAATCTAGGGGCAGGAGGGGAAAGGGCGGGTGAGGGGAGGGTGGGTGGCTCTCATCCCAATCTAGGGGCAGGAGGGGAAATTAACAGACGTGTGCATTTTTATAAAGCTTCCCGGTGAAGCTGATATCTTTCCATTAACATCCACCATCCCACCTATCTCCACCCCTACCAGAAATGGAATCCCCGTCCCTGGCCTTGAGTTAGTGTCTGTTTCAAGTCTGGTTCACTGGAAGTGGCTCTGAGACCAGAGGCTCCTAGCAGGTAGTTACCATTACGTGGGTGGGTATTGCATCAGTTTTGCCAAATAGTTCAAAAAGCTCATGAGCAGTTTATGTAAAGCAAGATATTAACATTCTCTGCCACTTAATTTTGATTTTCAAATGTACTTCCTTATTAAGTTTAAGCACTGAATATTATAATGGATGGGAATTGCTCTTCCATATACCTAGGTATGCATGAAATATGATTGCATTTCTATAATTTTACTTAATCTCATTTGGCCCCAATCTCAGTCAGTTTGGAGGTATCCACTCCCCCTTTGTTTATGTCCTGTGGGGGGGGAGAGGAGTTAGAGAGCATCCACTAATGCATGTTTTTCCAACTGTATGTTTTAATCTATGACATCAATTTAGTAAATCACACCAGAATAGAATTTAAAGAAAACATAAATCAGCATCACGAATATTGTTTTATGAACATTTTGTGTGCTCTGGAAGGCAATGTAAAACATCTTTCTTCTTGTAGACCAAAACTGGCCATGGGCCAAACCTGTTGGAAAACGCTGCGTAAGACATCGATGTGACCTCTGTGTCTCCACACATGAGCTCCAGACATTGCCGCATCTTCCATAAACCATCCACAAGGTCTCTGAAGTGCCAGCTTTTTCTCACTTTCAAGCCTCATACTGGGAGGCACCAAAACTTGTGGCCACTCTCCCATGTTCCTTGTGAACAGCAGGGAGCTCTCTGAGGCACTAGGAAGCCCTCTCTGCTAGACGTGCCACATAGATATTTCTATTCCACATGCCTTGAGAGTTCTTAGATATTCAAGAGTGCTCCCCTTAATAACCTGCTGTCTCCTTGGGCTTCACTCCTGAAGTTAAGGCTTCAGCTGCCACTGATCTTGAATGCCCAAACCTATTTGGGGGCTTTAATTTCCACCCATTCCTTTCCAAGCCCAGAAAGCAGGCTCACTTCTCAGGGAGATACCCTGAGAACTCACATTCTGCCTGCAGGCTCTCGGACTCTCTTTGCCTCCTAGTTTGTGCGATTTTTATCTAGTCTGGGTGAAGAAAAAGTGTCTTTGGTGGTATTTTTTCACAGCTATTGTTCATAGCATAATTGCATGCCCCAAGTGTTTCAATGCTCTGGCTTTTTAAGCCGATATGAATGCCCAGGTTCCTCAAACTCGAAAGCATTTTTCTCTCAAAACTGTTGTTTCTCCCCCGCCTTTATAAGCCTATTTTTAAAACTAAAAGCTAAGAATTGACAGATTTTTCCATTCTTCTGCTATAACAATCTTTCTCTAAGGCAATGGATACCTGAGTCATATCTTTTAGCTTCAATAGAAAACAGGCTGCAGGGTAAAGAGGAATTACCAGACATGAATAACATTTCAAGTAATATTTCAATGCTACTCCTAATTATCAAACAGAATAATAGTTAAGGAAAAATTCAAAGATGTGTGTGTATGTGTATGATACTTTCATACTGGGGTTGTAGTTACAAAATACTGTTTAATCAAATCCTATTTTTATTCAAAGATGGAACAGAAGAATTCTTTTAAACTTCCCTTGAAAAATTACATAATAATTTTTTAAATCCCTTGAGTACATCTATGCCCATTAATTAGTAAAGCATTAAAATTTTTTGAAGGGACTTGGGTTCTTATGCAATGTTAAACTATGCAAATTTGATATGATGCAAAATAAAATTGTTGCCTCAGATACAAAATTTGGAAAAAAAAAATTTGTTTAAACCTCTCCCACTTGTAAAGCTCACCAAAAGTCTTGGGATTTGAGATCTGGCAAGCCAACTTTACCATAAATGAGGTGGATTCTATTGCCAGATAGATAACCCTTTCATGTAAACCATAAATACCTACCCAGTCTTTCTTCTGTAGCACCTAGGTCCCCTTTGTTTACTTACATCAGAATGTATAGGAAATTTTGTGCCACCATTTTCATTCACTATTATCATACTTAATTTTTCCCTAATATGTAAAATAAGCTATATATTATTGATCAAGTGATGGGGCTGCCATTAGCACAGGAATACCCCCAAATCAATAATTTTGGAAAGAAGATGTGGTCAAAGACCATGAAGACGACCAATCAATTTGCATGGGACCCTGTACCGATAAAAGAAGTTGTAGACTTATTCAGGCTTATGGAAAATTTAGTCTTGAATTATATGAGTTTGAATTATAGGTGGCCTTCTGAACAGCATCCTTTGCATAAAATGCAAATGCCTAGTGCTTGAGCTCCTCATAACTGTGGGAATAAGTACTTGAGAGTTGCGAATTATTCTGATGACTGTTATTTTCCTCAAACTGCTATCAAAGTGATTCAAATCACCCCATCTTTAGCTCTATCCTTTTCAGACTGTGTTCCTGCCAACATGATCTATCAGGAGTTGGGAAAGTGATTGCAGCTATTGAATGCACCCCTACGTTGTTTCTGAGATGCTTGTGACTGGTTTTCGGTGCCATTTAGAAGGACGATATATAACAGCTTAGTGAAGGCGCTTTTCCCACTGGAAAATTTGTTAAGCACCTATCAGTCGCTGCCCCGTTTTCTTGATAAATACTTACAGAGTCTTACCACAACTTTATAAGTTGGACATTTCTATCAGTCAAGTTCCAACCAAGAAAACAGAAAGCTTTGTTTCTCTAAAACAAAGGTAATTTTAATACAAGGATGAGGATGGGGAGAGGAATTAGGGAGGCCAGCCAGAAGTTTAGAGAGAGCAGAAATTGTGACCAGCTAAGAGCCAGAGGGAAGAGAGGAGTGAATTACAGAAATCTAGGGTCTTAGCTATCCTGGCGAAAGCTGGACTCAAGGTAGGGCTGTCCAGGCATCATGCAGTCAGGAAAGAAACAAACTGCCAGATACACCAGCAAGGTAGAGAAAGGCGGGGGTGTGGTAATACTCAGGCATCTCCCTCCTTTGCCTCAATCTGCTAGTGTTTCCCGTTGGCCTAACCTGGGACAGAAGCCCAGGGAAAGCATCCTGCAAAATTTAGCTCCCTCACCAAATGGAGAGAAGGCCAAGCTGGGGAAGGAATCTTAGAATAAACACCGGCACAGCATTACCTCCCCCTTCTCTTTACATGGGGAAATCAACCCACTTCTAGCTGAGCTCTGCACATGTGAGTCAAACTTTGCATTCAGTTCCTTCCATGATGATAATCACATATAATCTCAGAAGACAGTTTTCTGGAAGAGTGTGGAGCTACAAATCTTACCTATACCAAAATACAATCTTAAAAATAAACATAAGTATGATTTTAAATATTTTTATAGATACATATATATATATACTTTTTTACCCTACAAGACTCAGATGTTCTAAAATGATCTAAATGTTCTGAAATGTAGTCTAAGATGGCTAGTCTAGCAGTATAATAAATTCAGTATAATTTCTTCCTTTTGAATAAAACCACCTACCACTTGGTATGAAACTGCAGCAGGGACAGTGAGCATAATAAATCTTAATTACATTAACCTTTTTAGTCAGTCATCAATTGGTGACTTTGGTCTCAAAATTTCTGGATTGATTTTTATATGGTTTATAAATATAATTCTTAAAGTGTACAAGGTAATACAAATTCATTTCCTGCTTTTAAATTATCAATATTCTACTTATATTTTTTTTCTGACATTTCCTCTGTGCCATTAACATGACTAAACCTGTTGGAATTCAAGGAGCATGTAAGCGACTTTCCTTAGGTAATTGACAATCTCATCCACTGTACAAATCAATTTCACTAATCTTCAGCAAACTATAAATTAAGAACTGAGGCTACGACAAGCTTATTGATTCCTTGCCAACAATTTTCTCTAATATGCTGCTTCTATTCCATAAATTTAAATGTTTCTACTGTGTCCTCTAAAACTCATACTTAATTATTAACAAACTTCCCCATGACATCAACTTCTTTGCTAAATGTCGCCTTGTCTCCTAAGAGAAAACTAACTCTCCCTAGAGGACTCCACTACCCCTTGTTGGTCTTTCAAAGGAAGACATTAATTCTCCATCACCCCATCCACTTCAGGGTCTGATTCAGGGCACCTCTTGCTCCTCGCTGCTGCTCATATACAATTTCCACCCTCTCCTTTTGCAAGCCTATCCTCATTCAAGGCTCACTTGTGTCATTGTCTACACTTCAGTTTATCAGTGGGAACTACCAAGCTCATAGCTAGTACACGGCTAGCTCACTACCATCACCTTAACTGCTTCCACGAACCCAGCTATTTTCAACATCCATGGGGAGAACAGTCTCTGAAATCTCAGTACCCTGGCTCCTCCTCTCCAATGACCTTCTTCACTCCATGTCAGCCATACACTCCCATGGCCACCCATCTGGCTTGTTCATTCATTTGGCCCTGATACACTAGTGCTCCCAATACATTAGGATCTATAGTTCTCAACTTTTTCTTTGTCTCAATCTTTCTCTCTTCTTTTTCCTCCCACTCCTCTATATAAGATATATATGGAGATATATATGTATCTCCCTACATTTCAACGACCCCCCTTTTCTTCCTTACCTCACTATTCTTCTCTAAGTCTAGCCCAGGAGAACATCAACCCTAGGTGAACCCCAGTGTCTTGCCTCCTCTGCACATTGTACTTGGGCAATTGAGATTTGCTGTATAAAATCACAAAAATTGGTAGATTTGTATCACTATAAATTTAAGACCGACTTCTGGAAGAAGTTCAGCATTATCCCAAAATGTCATTATGTGTCCTTAATCAAGTCTCTGCCCTATTTAACATTATCACTATTCAAACAGTATTTAAAATTTAATACCACACATCAGATGTATTGCTTTGTTGCTTCCCCACCTGCTCTCAACAGATGACCTTTCCTTCAACTTCATAGAAATAAGAAAAGTGAAATACAGTGCAGCTCCTTTAGTGCCCACACTATTTATCTCTATTTATCTTTTCTTCCCCTCCTCCCCCCTCCTCTTATTTCTACATGTTTTAGGCCAGTGGTTCTCAAAGGTTAGTTCCCAAATAAGCAACATCAGAGACCTTGATAGAAATCGAAATTCTCTGGACCCACTGTAGGCCTGCTGAATCAGAAATACTCAGAGGAGACCCAAAGATTTATATTTTCACAACTCCTCCAGGTGATTCTGATGCATGCTCAAGATTTAGAACAACTACCATACACTAGTCCTTCTCTCTGTATTCTGGATCTCACCTTACACCATGTTCTTGGGTTTGGAGAAATAGCACCAACAGCCCCCTCCCCCACTCCCATCACCTCATCTAATACTTGGTTATTTCAATGGACTCTTAATTCATCTCTCCACTTCAGTCTTTTTCCCCTGCAACTAATTCGCCACCTTGCAACCAGTGTGATTCTTTGGAGGCATAAATTTGTTAGTGTCATTCTGTATCTTAAAATCCGTCAAAGTTTTCCCTTCACCATTAGCATACTACGCCATCTTTTGAGCTGTCTTACAGACCTTTCAAGTTCTGGGATCTGTCTCCCCCAGCTTCATCTTGTACAATCCATCTCCTTGAATTTTAATATGCTAGACATCCTGGAATTCTTTTTGTGCCTTTCATGCCATGTCCTTTCTGGTCGTCAGTCCTTCACAGATGTTGATTCCTCATCTTGGAACATTCTTCCTGCATACTGTTTCTTCTGGCTAAGTCTGATTGTCCTTCATGTCCCAAGTCAGAACACACTTCATTGAAGAGTCTGAGCCTGGACTACAGACTAGGATGAAGTTTATTCCTATATGCTTTCTTAGCTCCATGTTCACCTCCAATCACAGCCTTTTTCTAGTGTCCATTGTCTATGCTAGACTATAAACTATTTGACGCCAGAAACTATGTTCACCTCATTCATGCTGTATACTTTGAACCCAGCATAATACCTATGTCTGGCATAAGGATGTACTCAATAAATATCTATTGAATGAATAAATGAATGAATGAATTCCAAAATGTATGTTGTGTTTTAGGTCTTCATTTTCAATTCCCTTTAAAATATCCTTCCTGCTAAATGCTCTTCCCTTTTTTTCTGACATAACTTCTTCCATTATTCTTTGAAATTAAATTCCTAGATCTGTGGTTGTCAATGTGTGTACCAAGGTATCCCATAATGCCTTAATAAACTCACATGGTGCCATGAGATATTTCCAATTGTCAATGGATTCATAGCAACATCTGTCAGATATTGTGCAAAGTACTAGCTGGAGGGAGTTAGAAGCTTTATCATTAGATAACCACATTTCTTAAAAAAAAAAGTCTTCTCATTGCAGTGCCTGTGATAAAAAGGAAGTATCTCATGGAAATTGGCATGGTACAGAAACTAATGTAGAAGTGTCCAAGTGTCCAATTTGATTTAAACTTTGAGAAGATGTACAGAACCCAACAGGCACTAAGCTACTAGGACATAAAGTTAAGTTGTTTGAACCTAATTACTTAATAAGCAAAACTATTAAGTATTTCCTTTGGCCCAGAAGTACTATGCAAAATTATCAGGATTCTAAAGTAGCTGAGAAGATTGGGGATCTCTGTCCTTGTCAACTGTGAATTTTCCTTTATGTGACTTCCCCTTGCCTTCCTGTCCTATTTTTGTTTATATTCCCACCCAGTTGTTGCTTATTATGATTTCTTTCAGTTTGTTTTTTTTTGGTAATCATGATATATCTGTTTACTGTCATCGGTTCTGATTCTTTTTTCTTGATTTCTATCATAATTTCTTTCTCTTCTCCTCTGTAATGATTTCTAAATTGCCCTATTATTATCTATTTATTGTCCTGAAATATTACATTATAAGGAAAAGAAAACTGACTTTGTGACACTCTATGTGCACACACATAAAAGTCTGCTTTATATGCTGTGTGTGTGTGTGTGTGTGTGTGTGTGTGTGTGTGTGCGTGTGTGTGTGTGAAGCCAATCATGGGCCTCAGCCTTCTCCTAAAAGGGATGTGTCCCAGTGATTTGACCTCACACAATTGTGGAGACTGGTTGAACAGTCTCTGTAAGGCTGTTATCTACACACCTGATGCTGGAGTTTGAAGTTCATATGCAGGCAGTCAAGAAGAGAAGATGGATGTAAGGTTGGAGAGGCCAAGGGAAAGCTGGAACTCACAAGCACAAAATGAGCCTAAATCTATGTCAGTTCTCTTGCCTCTGACCTTAGCGGTATGGGTGTCTAGCAAAAGCTGGGTCCCTACAGTTGGGTGCGCTACGGGAGTGGCTGCTGCCTCACTGCTACCTCCCTTGGGACTCACTCTGACTGGAAACATTCAGGAAAGGGGATTCTGGGAGATGGAGTTCAGCCTAGCCAAGTAGATACCAAAAGCCACCACAGCCATTGTACTTTGTTCCTTTACCAAAGTAACTTAGAGTATAGTTACAGGCAAAACATGTGTTCATTAAACGATCACTATCAAAAACTCAATATATAATAAATAGTAAGTGAGTGGTTTGAGGGGAAGCAGAGAGAAGTGTAGGCAGTAGTTAATAAGACTGACATCTACTTTCAAGTAGATGATGAAGAAGTAGTGTTCCAGTGAGGGAAAATGGCAAAGTCCCAGAGGCAGGAATAAGCAGGCATTCCAAGGCAACTGTAGATCTAGTAAGAACAAAGGGTCTGTGAAACAAGGAGTGGGTCAATGAGTCTGGAAAGGAAGGCTGGACCCAGACCACAGTCCCCAAGGCCAAACCTATTTCTGGTTTTGTTTCGCAGACAGATGAAAAGTTCTCATGATTTATCCAATTCACTGCTGTCTGTTCTGATTGTTTTTGTCTGGTTTCCATCAGTATTTTTCTCTACTCTACTCTGTGAAATGATTCTCCACCCTTATATTAATATCATGTATTGGGTGTAATTAAATTATATTATATCATATAGGTTAATTATTATATTGTATAGAAAAGGAAATTTGTTTAGACTTGGTATAAGGTAAATGGGGTATGGGATACAAACAGGACTTTAAGATGGTGACCCTGCTGACAGTGTGCAAGGACAAGAGGAAACTGAAGACATACATAACCTTCTCTACCAGAAGCATTCCTCACACACTAAAACTGGAAGTCAGACTACAATTTAGAGTCCTTGGCTATGACTCAAGCTTCTTCCCATACTTTGTAGGACTCCCGTCTGTCCAATAGCCTAATAAGCTATGTTACTTTTTCTATGAAGAAGATGGTTAAATACCTTCCATCCCCATTTTAAGGCCCGTTGATGAGAAAGGCTGACCCCAGTGAGATTCATGCTGGGTTGGCATCCCAGTAAGTTTTCCGTAGCTCTATGTCCTCTCCTGTGGAGCTCCTGGTACTAGGACAGCCAGCTACTCCTGTAGGCTATGGCATCCTCAGAGCTTCCCCCTGGGATGAAGCATCTCCAGGAACCTGGTCTACTAATTGCTCCTGCAGGCTGCAATCAGCAACTAATAGTCTGTCATTGGACAGAAACCTACTCTCACCCCCACAGTCTTGTGCTCTAGTAGCTCCAGAAACAACCACAGCAGGAACCACTGCTCAGCTTGTTTTAATGGAAAGAGCCCTGGGCTGAGATCCAAGAAAGCTGGATTGCAATCCTTGTTCTCTAGCTCATTAGCTGTGAGATCTTGTGTACAAGCAAGATATAGCCTGTGTGAACTTTGTAAAATAAGTTGGTTAAATTAGATACTCCCTAGGGTTTCTTTCAGCTTTAATTTTTTTATTTCAAGATACACTAATGGAAATGAAATCCAAATTTTGCTTATCAGATGGCAAAAATGAAAAGAATACTACTAGTCATGTTGGCATGGCCTGTTACACTGCAGATGAGAAGATCAAATTAGTAAGAAAAAGAAGCTAAACATTTGCCATTATATAGAAAAGCTGTTAAAACATACATATTCTCGGGAATCCTCAGCTCTAGAATAATTGATTTCAAGGACATCTCCTGCATATATGTGATGACATAACTGTATTTATACATATTACAACATTGCTTATAATGATAAAAACTTAGAAATAATAAAACATGCACTAAGTCATGATTAAAGAAATTATAGTAAATCCACGCAATGGTATAGCATAAAGCAACTTAAAAACATTGTAGAGAAACATTTAATAAAATGGAAAAGTTCTCTATATTAATATATAAAAGGAAGTGACTTACTTAATATTTCATTAAGGTGTCCAGTGTGATCTCAATTTTGTTATACAAATATCAATATATAACAATACTTTCCCAGCTCTGACCTGCCTGTGATAAAGCCATGCTGTCTTTAACAGCCAGGTGACAAAATTTGTGAGCCCCCATTCTTGAGGTTCTCCATGCTTCTATCAGGTTCCCCATTCAAGAAAGAAAGCTTACTTCCTCCAACATCCACTGTTGGTCCAAAGTGCTAATGGCGGGTCTATGCCCCAATATAACTGACTTGCAAGTCTTCTCTCTTCCAATACAATTAGCTTCAAGTGAAAAATCTATAGAAATTTTAAAGAGTAATCCTTTCAAGACCCACACCTGATTCTCCCCACCTCTCTTCTCCTTTTTAAAACTATGGTTTGCCATTACTCTAAGGGTAAAGATAAAATATGTGAAGAGCCCTACAAATTCCTATAGTCTTGCCTGGCATATCTTCTATGTGCCTCTCCAGCCTCAACATATCACAGCCTCTATTTCCAGCCACATTGGGTCTTCTCTCAGTCCTTCATATTCTTCATGTCCTCTTCTGCCACAGGCTCTTTGCACCTACTATTTAATTCTCTTCCTACAAATTTCTTTCCCTGTTGTTTCATTTAGTTACTTCTTATGCATGCTTTTGTTTTCAGTTTGTCATTTTCTCAGAGCAGGGACCTTAAGGCTACTAGACTTGGTAAATTATCCATATTACACATTCACACAGCATCATGTAGCTTTCTGTTATGGCACTTGATCACAGTTGCAAATCTACATTTTAATTCTATGACTTGACTAATAAAAAGAAGATGTGACTATTCTCTCCTTCTCCCCTTTCCCTACTCCTTCCCCTAGCCCTCCATTTTCTACTTCTTCTTCTCCTTCATCAATATTTCATTTATAGCTAGTAGCACAGTGCCTGGTACATATTTTTCTAATGAATAAACACAATCTATTTCAGGCTCCTTCCTAGTAGAGGTGGGGGGGTCAGAATGGTCCCTACAATTGAGAATCTCCACCCATCTCCACACCTGAGCCCAGGACCCTAACTCTCCCTTCATCCCTGAAAAAAGAAAACGTCTCCCCACCACCCCAATCAGGCCTGCTTGGTGGGGTGGAGATGTCCAAGTATTTGGAAAAAACTACTGCCTCTATTCACAAGTTGTGGCCTGGATTCTAAGGTCCAGAGAAGCCATTACCATATATTATAGCCCTTTCTCAAAGCACAGACTGTTCAGGCCTAAAGAGTATTCTAAATAAAATCTCACTAAGACAGACCCAGCTCACTCCAGTCTTCCCTCCAAGGTTGGTACAGCCTCAGGATCTGCTACAATAAGATTTCCTGAGGACAAACAATAATTTTAGCTATAGGACAACCTAAATCCAGGTGTAGGGAAAACAAATTACCTAATTCTAGAGCACCCCAATTCTGCTAATGATAATCTGAATTGATATTACTAAATGGATTAGTTAACATCTCAGATTCAAGCATCAGCATTTAGACTACTTCTCTAGCCTTACTTGAGAAATTATCTGATATTTACAAGTAGAAAATAGATCAATTTCATAAAAAGGGAGTTTTCCATAGATGCAAAGGATGATTTTTATCCTAGGTGAGAGAAGCTGTTTACAACCCTCCAAAATGGCACTTTCCTAGCTTTCACATTTCAAGAGCTTCATTCTCCCAAGGCATCTGTCTAAACACACAAAGACATGCAGAAGCACATGCTCATAGAGGATTGTTCCAGAGCTGGTTTGTCCTCAAAATGAGTAGTTCCTGGACTCTGTGTTGATCATGGCCCAAGACACTACACAGAAGGGAGTGATGGTGAGGTGGGCCTAAGGGTGATTCTCCTTTACTGGTATCCCGCAGTTCAAATAGGTCAGTCTAAAATGATCTCTTTTCAGTTTGGCTACCCAAGTGAGTTAGTTGCCCAGACTCTAGGAAAAAGAAAAGGGCTGAAGCAATTATTTCTCTGGAATATTCTAACAGATTGAATAATAGAATGTTTCAGATTCCCTTGAATATTGCCAGTCCATTAGTAGAAAACCCAACTTAATAAAACTTTAATGCCCAAAATTAGTGTATTCATATATACTTTAAAATTTTTGAGCAAAAGAGAAAAGAAAGGAGAGGAATCAGGTAGTCGAAGGGGCTGAACTACAGATAAGTAATTAATGAATATCTTTTTTTTTTAACTGTTAGGCAATGGTTAACAAAATGTTGAAAGATTGAGGTTGCTTTTTTAAAAAGAGATGCCTTGAAAAAAAAAAAGAGATGCCTTGAGGAAAAAAAAGCAAATCTATACAAGAATTTTGTATTTTAATAATAACAGCACTATATTTAAAATGTTGATAATACCATATACTATATTTATAAGGATTTAGTGGAAAACTAGATATAATTATAAAGGACTATCTAAACAGTCCAGTGTTGGAGAACAGTCCTCCTCTACTCAAGTCTAAGACCTGTGCTCTTTCTATTATAATATAATTAAAGTGTTTGTTTCTAGAAAAACATGTACTTATAAGATGTGCTATGATAACATGGCTCTTATATGGCAGTCTTTCCAGAAATGTAGCACATTCTCCCCTACACATACACTTCAATGCATATTATTACTCATACTTCTACAGGGATTTAAGGGTTTGTATAAAAGCTTTAAGCTTCTACTCTCAGAACATAACTACTTTCTGTATGCAGAAGTGTTTCCAATTTTAATGGAAATCATCTTAATTTCCCCCAAGAATATGTATATCTTTCTAAATAGTGAGAATAACAAAATTCAAAGTTAATTGCCTAATGCAAATATAACTAAGAGATACATTGCATAGGAAATGAATTGTTGCTAACAAAAACTAATAGCGATTCACTAAGAAAGCAAGCCCAAAGAAAATTAATTCTTACATGAACTTTAAAACAGCAAACTGAATGCCTCTCGTTGAAAATGTCCATCAGAACTAAAAAAATACACTGCCAGTTTTGCATTAATCTATGAAATGTATCCTTATAGAAACACAAAATTCAATTTGTCTTTTATAAACTATATATACACATGTCCTCTTCCATTGAAAACACACAGCTGCTTGAAACAAACTCTATCTTCTTTCAAAACTGTGGCAGAAATAAAATTCTATGGTAACTATCGTCTTAAAACTGTCTTAGAAATTTCACACAGGAGCAATCATTTAGTACTTACACATATGGGTGTCACATTTATATATATCTTCTACTATCCCCACACCCACAGAATGTTTTCCTTTGCCACATGGCATAAACAGTCAAAAATATTCCCGGTATCCTCTGGTTGTCAGGTAGTCAAAGCAGCTGGCTAGCAGTATATAAGAGTGATTCCACATATGTCCACTTTGAAATAATTTTGAACACTACACCTTGCTAAGAGCACTGGGGGACAGGCTATAAACAAAAACCACCCAAGGTCATCCTTTCATTAAATTTAAAACCTCTAACAGAGAAAAGATTTGGAACTATAGTTCTATAATATCAGAAACCAAAGGAGATATAAGGGAAAGATAAATTAATTCCAAGGAAGTAGTAGATCAGGAAAAATGCCCTAAAGAACGTGATCTTTTGAGTCAAATGTGGTGGGATAGGTAGACTTTTATATGAGAGCAAAAAAAGGGCATTTCAGACTGAAGGAGTAGCTTGAAAAATGGCAGGAAGTCAGGCAGGTGCAAGGCATATCAGGGAGAGGTGATCTCTTCTGTTTGCTAAGAGATGGAGGTAGAAAAGGAAGAGAAAGGATGTAGTGGAAAATCAACCCGGAGAGCTAGATCAGGACCAGATCATGAAGGGATGTGAGTCTCACATTACGTCATGCACACTTTAGTTGGCTGAATAGGGTGCCATGGGTAGGTTCTGAAGAGAGTGACATAAGATCTTCGCCTTAAGAACAGTTGGGAGAATTTGGGAGAGGAAGCAATAGTATACTAATTGGCTTTTCAGGCCTAAACTAAGATAGGACCAGTTGCAGTGGGAATTGAAAAGAGAGCTTTATCAAAAAGCTGACAGGAGAAAAAGAAATTCAAATGGCCAATCAACATGTGAAAAGATGCTAAACTTCACTCATCTTTAGGTGTTTCAAACTAGAGCAAAGAGGTGCCATTTCTAATCTCATCAGATAGGCAAGAGTGAAAAATACTGATAACATGCAATTATCAGCAAGAACATAAAAAAATGAGATGGGAACTTTCCATGATGTTTAAAAAGAGTCCAAATTTATAAAACCTTCTTGGCAATAGCGATCCAAACTTAAGATTTAAACTTAAAATTACATTCCCTTCTATCTACCAATTACTCAAGTATTCAAACACACACACACACACACACACACACACACACACAAATATAATGCTGCATTGGAAAACTTGGAAACAGCAACAGGAAAGTGATAATTGATTAATAATTTATGGTATCAACATTCAATATAATTCTTCACAATCTTTAAAAAGGAATGAGGGAAATTTACATATCATGAAATAAGTTTTCATAATATATTATCATCTGTTAACATAGGAAGAGGAGGGACAATGGCAAAAAGATGTGGCTAGGTTCTTAAGCCTGAACGTATATATGTAAATAAAGAGAGTGATAGACAAGGCTAAAATGATATAAAGCAGACTATCTCTCTAAACTTAGAAAATGGGATCAGGAGAAAGAGAGGACCTGGAAAGGAAAACTTTTACCTTTTACTTAGTACAATTTGAGGCTCTTCAAATTTTTTACAAAGAAAATGTGTTAATTTTATAATTTAAAACGTTTTTAAAGAAGCAAAATGGTTCTAGAGGAAAATAAAAAACATTAGGAATCTTTCAGAAGTTCCTCGAATAATATGATTGTATGACTATGTCACATTAATAAGTGAAATTTGTGAGTATTTGGTCAAAGAAAAGAAATTAACAAATTTTACAATAATTTAACTGCCAATACCCATGACAGTTGAAGAGTGTTTATCTGCTTGTGGTTTAGCCAGCATTCTAATCCCTAAAGAATCCTGGGGCACAGATGCCAACCAAGCCAGAAGTCTACAGCCCTTCCTTGTCAGCATTCTGTTATGTCAAGAGACCTTTTACAGAGGAGAATGGCTAGAAGAGAGCTGCCACTATTCTAATCTCTATTTCTATGAGTTTGTCCTTTTTATATTCCACATATAAGTAATATCATACAATATTTATCTCTCTCTCTCTTTGAGTTCTCTCATTTAGCATCATGCCCTTAAAGTCCATATTCATGTTTTCATAAATGGCAGGATTTCCTTCATTATGGCTGAAAATATTCCTTTGAAAACGTATCACATACCAGAGGCTGTGGTGTGAGGGAATTGAGGAGATACTGTTTAAAGGTACAAACTTGCAACTAATGGATGAGTAAGCCCTGGAGATCTAATGTATAGCATAGTGATTATAGACAATGATACTGTATTATAAACTTCAAAGTTGCTATGACACTAGATCTTAATTATTTCCACCACAAAAAGAAATGAAAATTATGTGAGGTGACAGAGGCATTAGCTAACACTACAGTAGTAATGATATTGCAATACATAGATGTATCAAACCAACATGTTATACACCCTAAATTTATACAATGTTTTATACCAATTATAGATCAATAAAAATAAATAATAAGTAAGCAAGCAAGCAAGTAAATAAATAAATAAATAAGATTTCCCCAGGGGGGGCAAAAAAAGAAAGAACTGCTCTCTAAAACCTTAAGTTGGAATCTCAACCCTTGCTTTATTTGAGGTAGGATTTCTGGTTTCACATCAAGAATGTGTGTCATCTGAAACACACTTTGGACTATATTCTAAGTTCACCCTTGGTAGCACCATTGTTCAAAATGTGTCATAAAAGATAAACAGAATATTTATCTTCTGTGTATCTGTAATGAAGAAAACACAACTAGAGCAAGTAAAAGGGAGGAAACAAAATCAATGATGAAAACCACGTCAGAAGTGGTTACTGGTAAATGTCAGATTTCATGTCTTGATATCACAGCTCATGTTTTCAAACAGAAAATAATTACTTTCCACAAAACTACCTGAAAAAATTTAGGCTGTATCATCAACCTTCACGAATTCAGGCTAACCGTGCATAAGACTGGTCTAAACCAGATAAAAACCAGGAGAGTAAATTTATAATACAATCAAATTTGAAAGAAATTCAAAACATAAAATGTCAGTATTATTGAGCTTGTTAGAATATAAACTCAGTTTGTTCCCAACAAAGCTCAATTGGAAAATAAATCCCAGATAAAAGAAATGATATGGTGGGTAGATTGCTTAAAAGAAGCTTAGGGGATGCCTGGGTGGCCCAGTCCATTAAGTGTCTGCCTTTGGCTCAGGTCCTGATCTCAGAGTCCTGGGACAAAGCCCCACATCAGGCCCCCTGCTCAGCGGGAAGCCTGCCTCTCTCTCTTCCCTTGCCCCTTCCCCTGTGCTTACTCTCTCTCTGTCTCTCTCTAAAATAAATAAATGAAAAATCTTAAAAAAAAAATCTCAGAATTAAGTTAGACCTCTGAAAGATCATCTTCCTAAAAATAGGCATTTGGCCCCTCATTGTCTCATTATCACAGTCTCTTAACATTTTCCCTTACTATTAGGATTTTTGCTTTTATCAAGAATAATTAAAATATATAGATGTATAATTTGCCTTCCAATTCAATGGAAAAATATTATTGAGGTCATTCATTGTCCATTTTATTACTCAACATCAACTGTTCTTGGTATTAAAAGGTATTGACTAACTAGAGAAGGCATAAAATACAAATGCTCTGAAATATTTGAAAACATATACTCTGTGCAAAATAAGTATACATGTTGCAATCTTGTTTACACCACCAATCTGCTTAGTTGAGTGTAAGACAAAGTTAAATGTCAACAAACCCCCATATGGATTACAAAAATTTCTAAATTTGTATTTCTCTGTTCGTGTTGTATTGCATGTGCACCAACAAATTAGTGAGCAGATTCTTTCTTCTGAGTTATCAAAGCTATAAATTAAAACAAAAATTGGTGTATTCTTTTCATAATCAGTTGGTGTAAAATATAAATTAATTCACATATAAAAACAATAGAATAAATTAAAACTATTGAAAAAAAGGAACCCAAAATGGGTTCTGTGGCAACATATAAAGATTTCACATAATTGTATTCTATTTTTTTTAATATTTATTTGTATTTGAGAGAGAGAGAGCAGGGGAGGGGCGGAGGGAGAGGGAGAGTCTTTTAAGCCAACTCTGAATTGACTGTGGAGCCCAACACGGGGCTCAATCTCACAACCCTGAGATCACGACCTGAGCCTAAACCAAGATCAGATGTTTAACTGACTGCACACCCAGGCACCCCACATAATTGTATTCTAAAATATATATTTACTTAGTCTAATATATACTGAATTATACGTGGATACATGAATATACATGGAATTGAGTATAATTCCATACTTAAAGTATGGAATTATTCTGAATTATATCCACCAATGGCTTTTGGAGCACCTAATTAACATTATCCATTCATTCCACAGGTTGTGTTCCTGTAGAAGAGCTAAGTATCAAATATTCACCCTCACTTTGGAATCAGCTATCTAAAGGATAGCTCCAGACCCCACGCAGCAATCCCTGTAAACAGGGAGTTAACACTAGTAACTACTGCAATCAGATATTTTCTGCATCTCTGAATGGGTATTAATACAGCTAATAAGAACTAGCACTGACTAAACACTAAGTTCTAAGGCATACGACAAGTGGTTTGCATGCATTATATTACCAAATTCTCCCAAGGATCTTCCCAAGTTCAGTATACTTACTAGTTCCATTTTAAATGAAGCTGCAGATAATAGAGTTTATCTACCTAAGGCACAAAACTAGGATTTGGCAAAATAGTATCCAAACCCAGAATTTGTGGCCCCCAAATTCAGTCTTAGTGCTATACTGAATCAGTATTACAAGAAATTATTTTCCCAGTTTTTTCAGAAAAACACACAAAAAGAGGATAGTTAAGGAAAACAAGTTTTTCTGAAATTTCCTAAATAACAGCTAAATAAAATAAGAACTAAAATATATTTCATCATTTTATCTCAAAGTTTAGCTCATGTTTGAGGATTTAGATAAAAAATAATTGGGTGAGTTAGAAAATGTTAATTATGGGAAAGTAATTCTTTTAATTTAATTAAAATTTAGTCTTCAGAGTTCATTCCCGCATCAATTCCTGTTGCTTGGTTACCATGAGGCAGACATAACTAACTACACAAGAATTATCACAACTATACTAAAAATAATAAACATTTCTCATCTCCCTATTGTACTGTTAAATACTGAATTACAGAATAGAGCAAATAAAGTTTATTACATCCCTAACAATAGCCATTTAATACATAAACTAATGATTTCATCATTCTCCATTGAGTCTTCTAATCTCCTAGATATATAACTGATGAATATATCTTCAGCTTCAATGACAAGAATACCTTATAGAATCTGACCAGTGAGTCACCTGAAGTGTTCTGTGGCTGACAGTAAGGACCCCATTTGATAAGCACTATGGAGATAAGAAATGAATCACCTACAGTCAAGATAAGG
Organism: Nasua narica; assembly: GCA_028533885.1. Taxonomy (NCBI): domain Eukaryota; kingdom Metazoa; phylum Chordata; class Mammalia; order Carnivora; family Procyonidae; genus Nasua; species Nasua narica. Next base: position 104,816,708 of record CM052810.1, on the reverse strand, counting down.
AATGTACAAACAGAATATCTGTTGCTTTGCTGTCTGAAGATTCTCACACCTTTTTCTAATAACAAAACCCCTCTCACCTGGGGGAACTCATTCCTTGTAGGTCAAGCAGAGTTGAACCTAACACCTCCCAGACCACAGAGGCGGGCACAAAGACCCTAATTAAACAACGTTCTCCATCCCCTTGGCCACAGCAATTGGATATATTATTCAAGAAGTCAAATCATACTTTTCAGTGAGACTACTATATTTACAGTAAAAGAGAGCTTTGGGGTCTGTCTTCAGGGTTGGGATCTGTACAGATACAGACTTGTAGTTACTGGCAGCTTATATTTCCAACCATTTGGAGAAATCCTATCTGAAAATAAAATCAATAAACAGAAAAAGTAGAGCTGAGTGATAGGACAGCTTCACTTGGAGCCAGCTCTTCCTTTGGCCTTTATAGTTACATGAATCAACATACTTCCTTTTTGCCTAAGCTAATTTGACCTGAGTTTCAACTGCAAACAAAAAATTTGACAGATACAATTGTCTCAAAAGTGGAGCTACTTAATTCCCTCTTGACTACAGTTCTATTTAAGAACCCAGGATTTGAAGATGATAACCACGAGCTGTATGAAGTCATATTTCATTTTTATTTGCCTCTAAAGCATTTTAAATGTTGAGTAGTGGTAACAAATTGGAAATCTGTGAGTTAAACACACTGGATCCATACATTATAGTCAACATTAGTTGAGGAGAATGACTGTGGAAAAAAAATCTTTCAAACAATACTTCACTTCAGTATCTTGAGGCCTTAAATTCAATCATGAGAGGTTTATTTCCTTTTGGTAAGTCTTGCTATTTCCCTCCAGTTCTCTTTTGAAAAATAAATGACATTAAGGCACTTACATCCTGGTGTGAAATACTCAAAAATGTTTACCTCCAGGACAGAAGAAGAGTAGGTGCTGAAAGTTTCAGAAAGAGGGTAAAAAATAAAAGGATCAAGAGAAAGAAGAAAAGTCACAGATCAAGAGAAAATATTTGCAAAAGACATCCCAAAATACACAAAGAACTTTTAAAACTTAATAAAAGAAAAAAACAACCTGATTAAAATATGGGCAAAAGATCTGAACATACATCTCACCAAATAAGATATGTAGATATCAAATAAGCATAAGATATTCAATGTCACATGTCATTAGGGAATTGCAAAATAAATAAGATACCACTACACACATATTAGAATGGCCAAAATCCAAAACACCAACAACACCAAATGTTGGCAAGGATATGGCAATAGGAATTCTCATTCACTGCTAGTGGAAATGCAAAATGGTACAGCCACTTTGAAAGACAGCTTCTTACAAAAGGAGGGCACGTATTGCATGGAGCACTGGGTGTGGTGCATAAATAATGAATCTTGGAACACTGACAAAATAAAATAAGATTAAGATTAAAAAAAATTAAACATACTCTTCCCATACAATCCAGCAATTACACTCCTTGATATCCAAATGAGTTGAAAACATGCCCACACAAAAACCTGCTCATGAATATTTATAGCAGCCCTATTCATAATTGCCAAAACTTGGGAACAGCTAAGATGTCTTAGGTGAATAGATACACTGTCATACATTCATACAATGGAATATTATTCAGTGCTAAAAGTAAATGAGCTATTAATCCACAAAAAGAAATGGAGGAACCATGAATGCACCCTGCATAGTGAAAGAAACCAGTCTGAAGAGGCTACATTCCAGTTATAATTCCAGTATATGAATACTAGAATTATAATTCCAGTTATATGACATACTAGAAAAGGCAAAACTATGAAGATAATAAAAAGATCAATGGTTGACAAGGGCTTGGGGGGAAGAAGAGAAAAATAGGTGGTACATAAAAGATATTTAGGGAAGTGAGGCTCTCCTATAATGTATTATAATGGAGGATACATGTCATCATACATTTATCAAAAACTCATAGGATGTATACCACGAAGAGTGAACCCTAATGTTAACTATGGGCTTTGACTGATAATGATGTGTTATTGTTAGTCCATCAGTTATAACAAATGTACCACACTGGTGCATTGATGCAGGATGTTGATGGTGAGGGAAGCTTGTGCATGTGTGAAGAGAGGGTACATAGGAACTCGCTGTACTTTCCACTCAGTTTTGCTCTGCAGCCAAAACTGCTCTAAAAAATAAAGTTTATTAATTTCATTTTAAAAAGTAAAGCAGTGAAATAGATGATGACCAAGAGTCAGCACATGGCACACATCACACTTTTCCCATCCCTATCACTCTTCCATGGGAAGAACACTTGATTTAGGACCTTCTGTTTACATAACAAGTATTTATTGTAAACCTACTATGTGTCTAGTACCTGGTGGGTGTCTTGGAAATGGAACAGAAATAGCCATTTCCAATATGCAGTTTGCAATCTAGTATAGAGAAGTAAGACAGTAAACAAATAATATGTAATGATAGATTATAATAAGTGCTAAAAAGAAATGTATAGAGAACTAAGAGATAATGATACTAGGGATAATTTTACCCAAAAAAGGAAGAAGAAAAATAGGCCTGTAGGTGTAAAGAGATGCAGGGTCAAAGAAGCATGTTTATAACATGAGAGCACTAGATAATATTTGAATATTTGTGAGACTGGTCCAATAGAGAAAAAGAAATCAAAATGCTCAAGAGCGAGGCAATAAATTATGAAGCAACAACTCCAAGATGGCATGAAGAATTAGAATTTGAAATATATGTAGAAGATTTGCTCTTTGACAGGAGAGAAATTCCCCCTTTTAGCAAGAAAAGAGAAGTATAAAGAGAAGAAAAAATATTTGCCAGGTCACTAGTAGGAAGGTATGGATCTTCTCATCATATAAACAGAAATCTCCTTTGATGGTTTGTGTGGTGGACGGCAAAGGTAGAAGAAGCTGAAATAATTTTTTATTAAATCTAGTCAAAATAGGAATCACATTTTTGGCCAGCAAAGGAAAGAGTTTTTACTGTGGTGACCCTTATAATGTTAATCAGGTCCAGAGCACAGTTTTGACAAAGTCTGTGGTTTGCGGGGATCAAAGTGAAAGTCATGCTAACAGGAGAAATGTCTCTGTTCACATGAAGTAGATTGCATTTTCTCTGAGTTAAGTAAAAGCTTGCCTTGGTAAGGTACCCTTGTTTCTTAAGTAAACAATGAGAAAATCAGCCAATGTGGTTAGTGGGAAGATTAACCTGGAACTAGAGTACCCACACTGATCTGCACTCAAGGGACAACCTCCATCACCTGAGTCAGTACCACTGCGCCTACGAGGATGTTCATTAGCATCCAACCAAAGCCTGAACATTTTTATCTTACAAGACAAAGGAAAAGGGAAAAGGAGGGGCCATGGCCTCCTCTTAGGATGGGAAGTGAAGGCTTCCAGAGGAGGATGTTTGCTCCAAGTAGAATTTGAGAGAGAGGGATCTAGAAAATAGAGAAAAGGGGGGTAATGGGAATTGAGAGGTAGAGAGAGAGACTTGGAAAAAAAGAACATCTACTTGAGACCATTTCTCTTAGAAGGTCTGAGGGTGCAAGGCCCTTCACTAATTTGGAGAAAAAGATTTCTGTTCCTCCAACATGATGTAGCCTTTCTGGGAGATCTTCCCAGTGCTTTTTTTTTTCTTTTTTCCAGAGAAACAGGACAGAGTGGAAGAAATTGGAGTGACTAGTACTGACTAACCCCAGTGGATTCCTCTCAGATGTGAGCTACCCAGACTGGAGGGAGAAAGTGACAGGTGCTGAGGTCCAAAAAAGAGAATGACTGAGAGAATGCTTGCCACAAGTGGGTCATATGAAATATGAGGCAAGATCTTCAGTGAGCATTTTAAAGAGAGATGATATGAAATAGTTTTTGTGACAATGGGAGAACGATACTTCAGTTTGACACAGGTTGCTGGGAAGAGTTAAGAGCCTATTTAAGACAGAAAATTTTGTGTCTGAGCCTTGCTTCTGTCATTTTGTAGATGTGTGATGTTTTTACGATTTATATAACCCCTATAAGGCTGTAGAAAAGATTAAATGAGATTAGGTATGTAAAGCTCTTTATACATATTAGAGTCTTAAAAACTATTTGTTTCTTTCATAGCTTTCAGGATTCATAAGCTTTACTAAGCTGCCGGGTCTTTTATTTTTAGGTCGATACTCACTGGAGAGTTTTTTCCTGGGTAAAGTGTTAACATTAAGCAAGATGCAAAAATAACACACAAAAATAAGTAGTGTTTCTATATACCAACAATGAATTATGTGATAAAGATGCAAAGAAAATGACCCTATTTACATAAGCATCAAAAATAATAAATACTTAAGAATAAATTTAATTAAAGAGGTAAAAGATCTCTACAATGAAAACTATAAAATACTGATGAAAGAAATCAAAAGAGACACAAATAAATACAAATCCCATGTTTATGAATTAGAAGAATTAATATTGTTAAATGTCCATACTACCCAAAGCCATCTACAGATTCAATGCAATCACCATCAAGAATCTAGTGGCATTTTTTACAGAAGTAGAAAAAAAATCCTAAAATAAATATTGAACCACAAATGACCCCAAAACAATCCTAAGAAAAACAAAACAAAACAGGAGGTATCACATTTCCTAATTTCAAGCTATTATTATAAAGCTGTAGTAATCAAAACACTATGTACTGGCATAAGAACAAATAGGTCAATGGAACAGAATCAAGAGCCCTAAAATAAATCCAAGGATGTACTAATATTTGACAAGATAGCAAAAGAATACTCAATGGAGAAAAGATAGTCTTATCAATACACGGTACTGGGAATTTGGTTATCTCCATGTAAAAGATTGAAACTATATCCTTGTGTGACACCAATCACAAAAATTAACTCAAAATGGATTAAAGACTTAAATGTAAGACATGAAACCATAAAACTCCTAGAAGAAAATGTAGGAAAAAGCCCCTTCATATGGGTCTTGGCCATGATATTTTGGATATTACACCTAAAGCACAGCAACACAACCAAAAATAAACAGGTAGGAGTACATCAAACTAAAAAGCTTCTGCACAGCAAAGCAAATGATCAACAAGATACAAAGGCAACTTACTGACTAGGAGAAAATATCTGCAAATCTGATAAGCTGTCAATATCCAAAATGCATGAAAAAAACATGGGAAACAACTTACTAGGAAAAAACACAAATAATCCTACTTAAAAAACTTACTAGGAAACTTACTAGGAAAAAAACACAAATAATCCAACTTAAAAATGTGCAAATGAAATCAATCCATGTGATAGAACAAATCAACAAGAGAAGAGAGAAGAACCACATGGTCCTGTCAATAGATGCAGAAAAAGCATTTGACAAAATTTAGCATCCGTTCCTGAATAAAACTCTTCAAAGTATAGGGATAGAAGGAACATTCCTCAACATCATAAAGTCTATCTATGAAAAGCCCACAACAAATATCATTCTCAATGGGGAAAAGCTGACAGCCTTCCCTTTGAGATCAGGAACACGTCAAGGATGCCCACTCTCACCACTCTTGTTCAACATAGTACTAGAGGTCCTAGCAACAGCAATCAGACAACAAAAAGAAATAAAAGGTATTCAAATTGGAAATGAAGAAGTCAAACTCGCTCTCTTCGCAGATGACATGACACTTTACATGGAAAATCCAAAAGACTCCACCCCCAAACTACTAGAACTCATACAGCAATTCAGTAATGTGTTAGGATACAAAATCAATGCACAAAAATCAATTGCTTTCCTATACACTAACAATGAAATTATGGAAAGGGAAATTAGAGAATCGATTCCATTTACTGTAGCACCAAGAACCATAAAATACCTGGGA
>CM052810.1:104790669-104810359 GCA_028533885.1 Nasua narica | reverse complement strand
CAAACCTGGTGGTGAGTATCAAGAAGGGCACGTATTACATGGAGCACTGGGTGTGGTGCATGAACAATTAATCCTGCAACACTGAAAAAATAAAATAAACATATTTGGGGGAAAAAAATAAAATAAATGTAGCCATTCCTTTCAGGAGCAGGAATACAGGCTTTCCTAACAATCAAACGCACACACACACACACACACACACACACACACACACAAAATGAGCCAAAAATAATGACAAGATGGAGGAATTCACCCTAAAAGAAAGAACAAGAAGAATTCATGGCCAGGGATTTAATCAATACAGATACAAAAAGATGTCTGAACTAGAATTTAAAACAATAATCATAAGGATACTCGCTGGGCTTGAGAAAAGCATTGAAAACACTAGAGAATCCCTTACTGCAAAGATAAAAGAACTAAAAACTAGCCAGAACAAAATAAAAATGCTATAACTGAGATGCAAAACCAAATGGATGCAATGACAGTGAGGATAGACAAAGCAGAGGAATAAATCAGTGACACAGAGGATTAAAAAAGGTATTAGATCACCAACATAGACTCAGGGATCTCAGCAACAACTTTTTTTTTTTTTTTTAAGATTTTATTTATTTATTTTAACAGAGAGAGAACACAAGCAGGCAGAGAGGCAGGCAGAGGCAGAGAGAGGAGCAGGCTCCCTGCCGAGCAAGGAGCCCGATGCGGGACTCGATCCCAGGATGCTGGAATCATGACCTGAGCCGAAGGCAGTTGCTTAACCAACTGAGCCACCCAGGCGTCCCTCTCAGCAACAACTTAAAGTGTAATAACATTTATATCATAGGAATCCCAGAAGAAGAAAAGAAAAAGGAGCAGAAATTTTATTTGAATAAATTATAGCTAAAAATTTCCCTAATCTGGGGATGGAAACAAATATTGAAATCTAAGAAATACAGAAAATTCCCATTAAATTCATCAAAAGCTGGCCATCACCAATACATATCATAGTCAAATTCACAAAATACACGGGCAAAGAATCCTGAAAGCAGCAATTGAAAAGAAATTCTTAACCTACAAGTGAAGACACATCAGGGTTTGCAGCAAATACATCCACAGAAACTTGGCAGGCCAGAGAAAAGTATTATGATACATTCAACATGCTGAATGGGAAAAATATGTAGCCAAGAATACTTTATCTAGCAGGGCTGTCATTCACAACAGAAGAGAGATAAAAAGTTTCCCAGACAAACAAAAAGTAAAGGAGTTTGTGATTAAACCACTAAACCAGCCCTGCAAGAAATATTAAGGGGGACTCCATGAATGGGGAAAAAAAACGAAAGCAACTAAGACTAAAAAGGAACAGAGAACATCACCAGAAACACCAACTTTGCAGGTAACAAAATGGCACTAAATTAGTATCTTCAATAATCACTCTGAATGTAAATAGACTAAATAATCCAACAAAAGATGTAGGGTATCTGAATGGATAAAAAACAAAACCCATCTATACACTGCCTACAGAAGACTCATTTTGGACCTTAAGAAACCTGTAGATAGAAAATGAGGGCACGGAAAACCATCTGTCATGCTAATGGATCTCAAAAGAAACCCAGAGGACCGTACTTGTATCAGATAAACTAGAATTTATTTTTTTTAAGATTTTATTTATTTATTTGACAGAGAAAGAGAGATCACAAGTAGGCAGAGAGGCAGGCAGAGAGAGTGGGGGAAGTAGGTTCCCTGCTGAGCAGAGAGCCCAATGCGGGGCTTGATCTCAGGACCCTGAGATCATGACCTGAGCCAAAGGCAGAGGCTTTAACCTCCTGAGCCACCCAGGCACTAGCTACAACAAACTAGAACTTAAAACAAAGACTATAAAAAGAGATGAAGGAAATTTTATCATAATTAAGGGTTCTATCCATCAAAAAGATCTAACAATTGTAAATATTTATGCCCCCAACTTGGGAGCACACAAATATATAAAATAATTAATAACAAACATAAAGAAACTCATTGATAACAATACCATAAAAGTAGAGACTTTCACACCCTACTCTCAACAATGGACAGATCATCTAAGCAGAAAATCAATGAGGAAACAATGGCTTTGAATGACACACTGGACCAGATGGACTTAACAGATATATCCAGATCATTTCATCCTAAAGCAACAGAAAACACATTTTCTAGTGCACATAGAACATTCTCCAGAATAGATCACATACTGAGTCAAAACCAGCTCTCAACAAGTATAAAAAGATGAGATCATATCATGCATATTTTTAAGACCACAACACTATGAAACTTGAAGTCAACCACAAGAGAAAAATTTGGGAAGACCACAAACACATGGAGGTCAAAGAAGATCCTACTAAAAATGGATGGATTAACCAGTAAATTAAAGAAGAAATTTAAAAAATACATGGAAGCAAATGAAAATGAAAGCACGAGGTCCAGAACCTTTAGGATGCAGCAAAGGCGATTCTAAGAGGGAAGTATATAGCAATACAGACAAGAGAAGTCTCAAATACACAACCTAACCTTAAGGAGCTAGAAAAGGAATAGCAAATAAAGCCTAAAGTCAGCAGAAGAAGGGAAATAATAAATATTAGAATGGAAATCAATGGTATAGAAAGAAATAGAATAAATCAATGAAACTAAGAGCTTGTTCTTATAAATAATTAATAAAATTGATAAACCCCTGGTCATACTTATCAAAAGGAAAAAGGAAACAACCCAAGTAAATAAAATCATGAATGAAAGGAAACCACAAATACCACCACAGAAACACAAACAATTATAAGAGAATATTATGAAAAAATACATGCTGAAAAACTGGGCAATCTGGAATAAATGGACAAATTTCTTGAAACATACCAACTACCAGAACTGAAACAGGAAGAAAAAAAATTGAACATACCCATAAGGAGCAAAGAAACTGAATTAGTAATCAAAAATCTCCCAAAAAACAAAAGTCCACAGCCAGATGGCTTCCTAGGGGAATTCTACCAAACATTTAAAGAAAAGTTAATACCTATTCTTCTCAAACTATTCCAAAAAGTAGAAATGGAAGGAAAACTTCCAAACTCATCTACAAGGTCAGCATTACCTTGATTCCAAAATCAGATGAAGACCACACTAAAAAGGAGAATTATAGGTGAATATCCCTGATGAATATGGATGCAAAAATTCTGGAAAAATACTAGCAAATCAAATCCAGCAGTACATTAAAAGAATTATTCACCACGACTTAGTCAGATTTATTCCTGGGCTGCAGGGAAGGTTCGATATTTGCAAATCAATCAACATGATATACCACATTAATAAAAGAAAGGTTAAGAACTATAAGATCTCCTCCATAGATGCAAGAAAAGCATTTGACTAATACAGCATTAATTCTTGATAAAAGCCCTCAACAAAATACTGTTAGAGGAAACATACCTCCACATCATAGAAACTATACACAAAAGACTCATAGCTAATATCATCCTCAGTGGGGAAAAACTGAGATCTTTTCCTCTATACAAGAACAAGACAGGGATGTTCACTCTTACCATTACTATTTAACATAGTATTGGAAGTCTTAATCTCAGCAATCAGACAATGAAAAGGAATAAAAGGCATCCATATTGGCAAAAAAGAAGTCGAACTTCCACTGTTTGCAGATGATGTGATACTCTATGTAGAAAGCCTGAAAGGCTCCACCACAAAACTGCTAGAAGTAATATATGAATTCAGCAAAGCCACAGGATATAAAATCAATGTACAGAAATCTGTTGCATTTTGGGACATCTGGGTGGTTCAGTCAGTTAAGGATCTGCCTTCAGTTCAGGTCATGATGCCAGGGTCCTGGGATAGAGTCCCACATCTGGCTCCTTGTTCAGTGAGGAGCCTGCTTCTCCCTCTGCCTCCTGTTCTCCCTGCTTGTGCACATGCTCTCTCTCTCTCTCTCTGACAAATAAATAAATAAAATCTGAAAGAAAGAAAGAAAGAAAGAAAGAAAGAAAGAAAGAAAGAAAGAAAGAAATCTGTTGCATTTCTATACACCAATAATGAAGAAACAGAAAAAGAAATCAAGGAATCGATCCAATTTATAATTGCACCAAAAACCATAAGATACCTAGGAATAAATCTAACCAAGGAGGTAAACAATCTGTACTCTGAAAACTATAGAACACTTATTAAAGTAATTGAGGAAAACACAAAGAAATGGAAAAACATTCCATGCTCATGGATGGGAAGAACAAATATTGTTAAAATGTCTACAGTACCCAAAGCAATCTACACATTTAATGGATCCCCATCAAAATACCACCGGCATTTTTCAGAGCTAAAACAAGCAATCCTAAAATTGTACAGAACCACTAAAGACCCTGAATAGCCAAAGCAGTCTTGAAAAAGAAAAGCAAAGCTGGAGATATCACAATTATGGACTTCAAGCTATATTACAAAGCTGTAGTCATCAATATCTTATGGTATTAGCATAAAAACAGAAACATAGATCAGTGGAACAGAATAGAAAGCCCAGAAATGGACCTTAAACTGTATGGTCAACTAATCTGCAACAAAGTAGGAAAGAATATCCAGTGGAAAAATGACAGTCTCTTCAACAAATGGTGTTGGGAAAACTGGAAATAACATGCAGAAGAATGAAACGACCATTTTCTCACACCACACACAAAAGTAAATTCAAAATGGATGAAAGACCTAAATGTGAGACAAAAAACTATCAAAATCTTAGAGGAGAACACAGGTAGCAACCTGTCTGATCTCAGCCACAGCAACTTCTTGCTAGAAACACCTTCAGAGATAAGGGAAATAAAAGCTAAATGAACTATTGGACTTCATCAAGATAAAAAGCTTCTGCACAGCAAATGAAACAATCAATAAAACTAAAAGGCAGTCTATGGAATGGGAGAAGATATTGAAAATGACATAGCTGATAAAGAGTTAGTATCCAAAATCTATAAAGAACTTATCAAACTCAACACCCAAAAAAAAAAAAAAAAAAAGAATCCAATTAACAAATGGGCAGAAGACATGAATAGATTTTTTTCTGAAGAATTAATTCAGATGGCTAACAGACAGAGGAAATGATTCTTAGGGTACCTGGGTGGCTCAGTTAGTTAAGTATCTGCCTTCAGTTCAGGTTATGACCCCGTGATCCTGGGACTGAGTCCCACATCAGGTTCCCTGGTTGGCAGGAAGCCTGCTTCTCTTTCTACCCCTCCACACTGCTTGTGCTCTCTCACTCTCTCTCTCTCTCTCTCATGTTCTCTCTCGCTCTCTAATAAATAAATAAAATTGTATTTTAAAAAAGATTCTCAACATCACTCATCATCAGAAATACAAATCAAAACTGCAATGAGATACCACCTCACACCTGTCAGAATGGCTAAATTTAACAACACAGGAAACAACAGATGTTGATGAGGATGCAGAGAAAGCAGAACCCTCTTACACTGTTGGTAGGAATGCAAATTGGTACAGCCGCTCTGGTGAACAGTACGGAGGTTACTCAAAAAGTTAACGGATCTACCCTATGACCCAGAAATTGCACTACTAGGTATCCATCCAAAGGATACAAAAATACAGATTTGCAGGGGTACATGTACCCCAATGTTTATAGCAGCATTATCAATAATAGACAAACTATGGAAAGAGCCCAAGTGTCCATAGATACACACACACACACACACACACACACACACACACACACACACGGAAAAAAAGAGAGAAGGAGAAGGGGAGGCAAACCATAACAAACTCTTAAGGATAGAGAACAGAGGGTTGTAGAGGGACATGGGTGTGGATTGGGCTAAATGGGTGATGGGCAGTAAGGAGGGCACTTTCTTTGAGGAGCACCGAGTGTTACAGGTAAGTGATGAATTACTAACTACTCCTGAAACTAATATTACACCATATGTCAACTAACTAGAATTTAAATTAAAATTTGGAAGAAAAAAAAGATAAGTAAATACTAGGGAGGTAATGTACAACATGATGACTACAGTTAACACAGCTGTATGGTATGTCTGAAAGTTGTGAGGGGCACCTGGGTGGCTCAATCAGTTAAGTGTCTGCCTTTGGCTCATGTCATGATCCCAGGATCCTCACAGGGCTCCCTGCTTAGTGGGCAGTCTGCTTCTCCCTCTCCCTGTGCCTTTCCCTGGCTTGTGCTCTCTCTCTCTCAATAAATAAATAATTATTTAATTACATTAAATCTGTAAAAAAAGAAAGAAAAAAGTTGCTGAGAAGTGTGCCTGTGTGGCAAAGTTGGTTAAGCATCTGACTCTTGGTTTTGGCTCAGGTCATGATCTCAGGGTCATGAGATGGAGCCCCAGAGCAGGCTCCACATTCAGCGCAACCTGCTTAAGATTTTCTCTCTCTCTCTCTCTCTCTCTCCCTCTGCCCTTCCCACATGTGCTTGCTCTCTCTCTCACTCTCAAATAAATAAATAAATCTTTAAAAATAAAAAAAGAAAGAAAAAGTTGCTAAGAGAATAAATCGTAAGAGCTCTCATCACAAAGAATAAAACATTTTTTCTTTCTGTATTCATATGAGATGACAGGTATTAAATATACTTATTAACTAATGGATATTAACTAAGCTTATCGTGGTAATCATTTCACTATATATGTAAGTCAAGTCACTATGCTATACACTTTAAACATACAGTGCTGTATGTCAACTATATCTCAATAAACTGAAAGAAAAAAAGTTTTAACATTAGGAATAATAATTCCTAAATACTTTTAGGCACTTTGAGCATTGAAAATTGTTCAGGGTCTATATTACTGAGTCAGATTATATATTTTTTTCAAATCAGCCCTAGGACCTATAAAAATATAAAGTATCAAACTGATTTCATTGAGATTTATTTCTACCTAGAAGACAGTCTTTCTGCAATGAAAAAGAGTCATTTATTAATAACATAAGGATTTTAATATGTAATTGGTAAACTAATTATGAGAAGGCAATTTGATTAAACTGCTTTCATTTAAAACAGAACCCAAAATATGGGGTTTTGGATTTCCAGAGGGGTTTTGTATTTATTTCTTTTCTGGGTTATTTGAAATTCCATCATGGTGCCCAGGTTCTCATACTTTAATGTATATCAGAATCACCTCAGATAAATGTTAATCATTCAAGTTCTTGGGCCTTAACCCAAAGCATCTGATTCTTTAGGTCTCACTGAAACCAAATAATATGCATTTTTCACCAACATTCCAGATATCATTAATATAGGTAGTCTTTATTGCCCATTTTGAGGAACATTTAGAGCCTGGACAAAATGCACATTCACGTTGGGAAAATTATCTGTTTTTATCATGTGGAGAATCTAAAGAAACTCGTATTTATTTTCATATATATGCCATAATTTATTCACTTTTGGAAAGAAAAATCCTCCCTTAATTTGAATTTTTGATCACGCCTTATGAATACATATATTTTACAGAGTGTGAAACACTAGTTTGAAAATATTTTTCATGATAAAGGCCCAAATGATTCATATATTTGTTTCATTAGAGGCTCTGGCAGCTGTTTAAATAATTACTTGATGTTATAATAGCAATGTTTTCACATTTTCCTTTGTCTATGAAGATATTTACTTTGAAGCCCCAGGAATTACCAAACCTTTCCTATTTTTAGGATCTTTATGTGAAAAAGGAAGGATTTCCTAAGATTTCCTTGGGAATTTTTCCCAAGGATATCTACTAACTATATCTTGTCTATTCCTTTCCATTACTCCTATAAGAAGTCATATTTCTTTTCACACCATAACAGAGAACATTAGAAACACAAATTTGCAAGCTTATGTAGAATTCAAGCCAGATAAAACTTGGAAAACAACTATATGTCTTTCAGAGAATTGCCTTTCAGCAACATTGAAAATGCATAGTTCAGATACCAAATAGCAGATAACTATAATGCTTTCCAAGATGGAACATAAGGTCTCAGTCTATTTTAAGAGGAAGAAAAGATTGGAAAATATCCCAGAAATGTCATTGTAGGAGCAGGTTGAACAACCCACTAGTATAAAAAGAATTTTTTTTAAAAAAAAGCAATCACATCACACATTTATTAAATTTAGGGAAGACAGTAGAATAAAAAGTGTTAGATTTTCTTAGGGAAAATATTCAAGTGAAACTTAGTTCTGAACTATAATTGAATATTACAGTTTAGTAGATGCTGTTCAGAAGTATGGGAAGAGAAGGGACCACAGACATTCATCTGGTCATTTCCCTCCTTGAGTTGGGTCCTACCACTAAATCACTTAAGATTACTAAATAATCTCAGTTTTAATGCCTGCAGAGGAAGAAATTTATACATCTCTCATTTACCTGATCAATAAGCAATGCACAGGTAGAATCTATTTCATTCCTTCTTTTATTTAATCCAAAAACATTGACTAAGGCCCTACTATGTGTGGGTTTGCAAACCGGTCCTCTTACATGGAAGGCAAGAAAAGACAGAAAAAAGAGGCAGACCATTCCAGATTGGTAGATGGCAGGTTTAATAACTAAGAACTTGTCTTGGGCAGCTGCAAGATGGGTAGACCTTGGCACCCGCCCTCCAGATTCTTAAAGGTTTATACAGATGTCCATGGGGTTTAGTCAGATACACCATCCAGATGGTCTGAATAACACATTGCTCTCTGAAGGCTCTGTCCTTGAAAATGGTTCCCACCATGGCAACAACGGAAAGTGTACATTCTCAGCAGAGGGGAAAGGGTCAGGAGGCTCTGATTACCCAGGTAAAGCTCAGTGGTCAACCAGCAACCACGCCCTCTCAATTACCTCCTCCAATACTATGTACAAGTTGTATCACTACCAAAACCTCCGAACAAAAACTGGGAAATTTCATTAACCACTAAGGTATCTCAGATATGTTTATCAAATGTCAGATTTATTTCAGTGACATGAACACTATGCAAAATTACAAATCTTAACTGTTTGCCTGCATTATTCTTTCCTGTTTCAGTATCTGCCATCTGTATCCCTCAATCATAGTATAAAGATTGATGGGAACTTAAAATGTTCAGCTCAGGAATCCTTAAATACTTCATTTGCAGCCTCTGAACATTTAATTTGTTGATACTTGATAAGCCAGTGACATTCACAAATCTATAACTTGAAGGTGCTATTGGTATGCATTTGTATTCAATCAGAAATGAAATACCTAAAAGCACCTGGATGGCTCTGTCACTTAAGCGACTGACTCTTGATTTCAGCTCAGGTCATGATCTCAGGTTTGTGAGATCGAGCCCCCATCCAGCTCTGCGCTGGGCATGCAACCTGCTTAAGATTCTCTCTCCCTCTGCCCCTCTCTACCATGCACCAGCTATCTCTCTCTCTCAAAAAAAAAAAAAAAGAAGAATCCAGTCACTAAATTCCTTCAACTCTTTCTTCTCAAATCTGATTCCTGAATAAAAGGATTAGGTTCTCCAAACACATACGTTTACCTGGCCTGGTGATCTCATTCTATCACATGCTTCCAAATGACTGGTCTTTGTCATGTTTTCCAATGCAAAATAATCCATTGTGTATATATTTTTTCATTCAGAATCTTGTCTGAAGTATCCAAAGTAAAAAGTAGTTATATTTGATCTTTACTTGATGATAATATGTTATTAAGAAAATTTACTCACTTCACAAAAACCAGGGTTTTTGTTTCTGTTTCTGTTTTTATTTGCTCGTATGCATTCCTACATACCCTCCTGTCTCTTCATTCCAGTCACTACCACAGCAAGTTCTTCTTGGGGTCTGACTAGTTTCACACAGTACCTCCATCTCACACCTCATGCCTTTCTCCTCCAGTCCCAAGCTTCTCTGTGGATATATTTTAAAACTTTGTGAGAGAAATAAAACTGACCTAAGTAAATGGGCAGATATGTCATATCCAATAGCAACAAAGGTTTTCATGTACCTTGACGAGTGGGCCCTAAAAGCTAAATGGAAAAACACAGGGCCAAGAATAGCCAAAGTATTTTGAAGATCAAGACGAGTGCCTACTCCTACATTATAGAGCTAGAATAATTAAAACAGTGCAGTGTTCATGTAGAGAAAGACAAACAGACCAATGGGCAGAAAGGAGAACTTAGAAACAGTCCCCCCTCTACTTTGAGGTACCTGGTATATGACAGAGGTAAATGATGGAACAGTCAGCAAGTGACACTGGGGAAATATGCTCTCCATATGAATAAAAATAAAATTAGATCCTTACTTAGGCCACATGAAAAAAATTTTCCAAGTGGGCTAAAGAACGAATTGTGAAAAGTAAACTTTATACTTTTGGAAATAAATATAGGTGATATTTTTAATGAATTCATTGTTAGGGATAATTTCCTAAACAAGACGCGTTAAACACAAACTGTGATAAAGGATGAATATACTTCACTAATTAAAATTAAATACTTCTGCCAAATAAAAGACTTGTCTCTTGAGCAATAATGCAAGCCAGTCTGGGAGGAGATATTATATATGTAAATACACAAAAATTATATAATAGACATAGATTATATAATATATAGATATTAAATTATAAATGATTATAGTACATATTATATATGACACAGGATTACTACTCAGAATCCAGAAAAAAACGCCTATAGATCAATTTAAACTAACACAATCCCAGTAAAATATTAAAATGGCAAAGGATATAAATAACTACAAACTAAGATATCCATGTGGTTAACAAGCATAAGAAATGTTCCTTGTTCTAACTAGCAATTAGAGAACTAAAAATGAAAAGAAATTGAACTTTCATATCAATCACATTTGTAAAACTTAGAGTTTAAGTTTTAATAAATGTGAGAAAACAGGAATTCTTACTATAGTACCATGGGAAATTTGTACCTCAGTGAATTTGCCAATATCTAGGTGACTAAAATATGCTTAGCCTACCATCCAGGAATTTCTCCTCCCAAAAATATACAAGAAATTAGACAATTCTAGGGGAATTTCTAGAGAAACTCTTTCATATATGCACAAGAAAACATACAAAAATGTTTATTGTACCAAAAGATTGAAAGCAATTTCAAATCAGATAAATTGTAGAATTATATATAACAGTAAAAATGAGTGAATTATAGCTATCTATAACTACATCGTGTAAATATATCTCAAAAAACTACTGTTCAGTGAAAGAAGCAAGTTAGAGAGTATTAAATATACTACAACCCTGTCTAGATAAAGTTTCAAAACTTTAAATGTTAATTGGCATAATGTTTATGCAAACTTACGATGAATTTGGTCAATAGACTGTAAAACTAGCTTCCCATTTTATTACTGACTTATTTTTGGTAAATGTAATTTCTAGTTCATGGCTAGTAAAGAGGGTTTTTGATTTATTACTGATGTGTGGCTGATTTTTATTTTATTTCTATTTCATGGAGAGTACAGAAAGTTTACTTTTAGAAAGAAATACTTCAGAAGATTTCATAACAAATTCTTACAGATTGAACAAATGAATCATTGAAAAGCACATGATGACTAAAGTTTAGTGAACCAAAAATTTGGTATTGATTATCACCTACCTTATCCTAAATAATTTTTTAAAGGGAGAGAGAGAGAGAGAGAGACAAGAGTCAGGGGAGGGGCAGAGGAAGAGAATCCTCGAGCCCAGCAGAATGGGGAACCTGAGGCCTGGCCCAGTCCCATGACCTATGAGAGCATGACCTGAGCCAAAACCAGCAATCAGATGCTCAACCAACTGAGCCACCCAGGTGCCCCAACCTAAATAATTTTGAAAATCTTCCAGATATATATAACATCCCAAACTGAAGTAAGGTTGCTGACTCATCTAATGATTTCTATATTTTGTATAACTCCATGTCAGCTAGATAAATGAAATTTACAATTTTAACATTGAGATAGCATAACTTTGATAAAAACAAATATCCTTTAACAATTTTTATTATTTATTCTGTGCATAAATATGCTAACATTTCCACTGGGCTGAGAAAAATTCTCTTTACTTCTACAACCATGAGTAAATCCAAAGCTCAGAGCTAATTGATGAGAAAAATGGCATTCTGCTACTTTTTTTTTAGAGTCTGGAATGTAAGCTTCACTAATTGTAGTTTCCTTGGAAGCACAGAGGTCTATATTAAATCTTGTCACATTTTAATCTACATTTAATTATCATAGATCAGTCTTCAAATGCCTACTGATGAGAAAGAAAATCACACAGCATATGATAACTGAGGAGCACAGAAAAAGTTGCAAAGCATCTCTTTCTTTGCTTATGTAGTAAAACTAACCAGTATTCTCTTGCAATCTCCCAAAATAGATAAACTCAAAATACAATAAAACCACCTCCTCAGTGTAGATCACTATAGGAGAACTTTTCCACCAACTGTTAACAGCTGTAGGTTACATGAAAGCATTTGCTTTCTTTAGGGATCATATTCCAGCAGCAAAGCTCTAGGGATGTTTATATTGCTATGTGGGAGTCTCCTGAGAATACTGCCTCCCAAAGCGTACAGAATAATGGCTCTGCTCCTCCTTACAAATCCTGAGAACCTGTGGTTTGCTGCTACACTACACACGTCAATCATCAGGCCCTCCACCCCTCCTAAGGAAATCCTGCTCATGCAGTATGCTAGTGCTTTTCCTTCTGCGGGGCACGCCATATTCTACATCACATAACCCACCTCCTCCATCACCCTTGCCGCACCTAACGCGAAAACTGGTGGTATCTGACCCAAGGTGAGACCATCTGTTAGCTGTTCAGTAGCCTATAAGCTGGCTTGTGAAAGGCTTAACGGAGTCCATTAAACTCTTACTCTGGAAAAGGGAAACGTGGTAAGAATTGGTATCCACGTGGGAAGTAAAAGTTCAAGAATGCTCATGGAGAAGCCATGGGGCAAAGGAGAGGACAGGAAGGCAGACAAAGGCAGGAAGAAGGAGACAGAAGTGGGTGGAGGATGCTTAGGAGAACCATAGTACAGGCAGCAGGTTTTAGTTGAAAGAGCACTAGCAACAGAGAGAGGCTGAGCGCCACAGGCTGGTGGGGGGTGGGGGAGCACCTTGGGGCAAAGCTCCACAACCACTTTTGGTGAGAAGGCCTTGCCTTACCAAACTGTCCATCTTAGACTGAGTCTCCATTCTTCTTACTAATATCCTTAAGGTAACACCCTCATACTTGAACTAGACTGGTGATTTGGGAATGGAAATAATCATCATTTCTACTACATTTTAAAATATGAAAAGCACTACAAAGTTTATAAAATCGTATTACAGTCTCACAGTTCAGTCTCTTGACGCTCTTATTTTGCTTATAGGATTTCCTATGTCCTTTTCTGATTAATTTTGATATTTACTACTCCTACTTCTGGCTAAATAACTCAAACCAAATGGGAAATACAAAAGTAAGCAAGAAAGTTAAGACGTTAGTACAATATTTATGATATTCTTATCCCTACCTTATCATTCATACATGATTTGTACTGTAATCCTGACAGACTGTTATAAGGAAAAGCAGATAATGGAGAGTAAGATACAAACCCCTTAATGTTGTTGAGTACCAATTGAGCCATGCCAATTATACAAAAGAGAAAGACAGAAGAATCAAGGTCCTATTTTTTAACTCCACTATTTTCCATTTCTCACATTTGAACTGCTCCTGAGTTTAACATAACAATGCCAAATAGAAAAGAGAAAAAAAAGAAGAAAAACTCACAATTTTTTTAAGTGTAGCTTCACTTAGAGAAAAAAATGAGAAAGCCATTGAACAAAATATTTCCCACAAGTGATCCTGAATTCCCCAAAGAAGTTATTTATAGTTGGTTCCAGAATCACAAATTCGATTTTTATGATTTAAAAAAAAGTGCCATCAGAGTTTTCAGAAAGAACCTCTGTTTTTCATGTCTCAGATATCAGAGAGTCAAGGACTTTGAGTGAAAAAAAAAAAAGATTCTCTTCTTCTGAAATACACATCCATTATTTCTGAGTCTCTAATACCTAGCATATTTTAAACTTTTAAATCCTTCTTCTTATGATTTTGCAGTCTTTATGGTCATCCCTAAAACTATTAATTGGTTATAGATTACAAATGAAATTTTCCACAGAATTCCTGCTTCTTTCCCTCTTTTTCAAATAAAAAACTTGAAGAATTCTTCATAATTCTATTAACTCACAACATTATCCTGAGCAATTATTACAACAGATAAATCATTTATAATTGTAAAACCATAGTAAATCAAACTAAAACAGCAACAGGATAATTTAATTCTAAAATAAGCTTGTTTTCCTGTCACTCAAACTTGTGTACAGTTGATATTCTTCACATTTGGATTGTCTTTATTAAATATAAATCCAGAACAATCAAAACTCCACTTAAAGGTGTCACTTTTTCTGCCAAAGTACAAAAAAGAAATTGATAGCAGTATTAAAATTATTTTATATCAGTCCCAATTATGAATAGCTTTGTCCCAAGAAGAATTAACATTTAGTATTAATTTTTCCAAGATTTTATTTATTTATTTGACAGAGAGAGATCACAAGTAGGCAGAGAAGCAGGCAGAGAGAGAGGGGGAAGCAGGTTCCCCGCCAAGCAGAGAGCCCGATGCGGGGCTCAATCCCCGGACCCTGAGATCATGACCTGAGCCAAGGCAGAGGCTTTAACCCACTGAGCCACCCACGTGCCCCTAGTATTAAATTTTTCATGTTAGCCTTATTGATCCACAATGATCCAGCTATACCACCATGTCAAAAATTAGGGTCTTTAAACAAGCATGCTTGAGAACAAAAGTGGGTAAGAGATTAGATCAACAACCTCTATTAATCTTAATTAAGTATCCAAACTCATAAAGACATTGCTTTTGCTGTCTGACTGCAGAACCCAACGTGATTTACACCCAAAATTCCTAACGAGATGCTCCGGAGTGTTCACACAATAGTCCCCAAAATTACTTGATAAGCTTCAACAGAAATTTATTATTTTAAAACATAATACTAAGTATTGGGAATAAAATAAAATTTCTTAAACATGATAAAACAAATACACACCAAAGTTATTTGAGGCAATTTTAGATGTACATGCTTCAAATTCTGGAAAAAGGCAAGGATACCCACTACTATTTCTATTTGTTATTCAATATAGCACAGGACATCTTGGTAAATAAATTACTTTATTAAAATAAAATACATGTAAGAATTTAAAAGGAAAATGTATTCATCTTAGCAGATAACTAACTAAAAGAAAATCAACATACTCTTAAACTGCTAAAATTAACAAATAAAGTGAATTTACTGTATTTAAAAGCCAAGTTCATTATTTCCCCTTTGCTCATTTGTTTTGTTTCTTAAGTTCTACATAGGGGTCAAATCATACGGTATTTGTCTCTCTCTGACTGACTTATTTCACTTAGCATAATACTCTCTAGCTCCATCCATGATGACGAATCATTTTAAAGATGTCAATTTTCTCCCAAATTTATGTATATATTCAATAAAATTCATATTAAAATCCCAGAAATGGAATATGACATGGTGAATTGTAAATGCACATAGAACACTGAAGATCTGTAACTAGAAATGAAATTTTTTAAAAGAACAAACCTGAGTATTTACCTTTCCTGATCTTAAGACATACTTTATTTTTTTTGTTGTTACTAAAAATTTTTATTTTGGCAAGTTTCATGCTTACGATAGAGAGAATGATAGAATAAAGAAGCCATATGGTCTCTTTATCTCAATTCACCAACTGTTAATATTTTGTCCCAGTTATCCTAATTTGCTCTTTCTACATAGGCATTTCACAAATCCTCCTTCTCCCACCCCCTGCTGTACCATATAAAAATAAGTTGCTGACATATGATGGACATTCGCTTTACACAGTCACCAAAATCAACAAATTTGGCCCCCTTCATAGCCAAGAAATATAACTTTGGTATAATAACATCTCAAAGGGGAACGCTCTTACACTGTTGGTGGGAATGCAAGTTGGTGCTGCCGCTTTGGAAAACAGTGTGGAGATTCCTCAAGAAATTAAAAATAGAGGTACCCTATGGCTCTGTAATTGCACCACTGGGTATTTACCCCAAAGAAGCAGATACAGTACAAAGAAGGACCACATGTAGCCCAATGTTCATAGCAGCAATGGCCACAATCGCCAAACTGTGGAAAGAACCAAGATACCCTTCAACAGATGAATGGATAAAGAAGATATGGTCCATAAATACAATGAAATAGTATGCCTCCATCAGAAAGGATGAATATCCAACTTTTGTATCAACATGGACGGGACTGGAAGAGATTATGCGGAGTGAAATAAGTCAAGCAAAGAAAGTCAATTATCTTATGGTATCACTTACATGTGGACCATAAGGAAAAACATGGAGGGCATTGTGAGAAAGAGAAGAAGGGTGAATTGGGGGAAATCAGAGGGGGAGATGAACCATGAGAGACTGTGGACTCTGAGCAACAAACTGAGGGTTTTGGAGGAGAGGGGGTGGGGGTTGGGCGAGCCTGGTGGTGGGTATTGAGGAGGGCACATATTGCATGGAGCACTAGGTGTGGTGCATGAACAATTAATCTTGTAACACTGAAAAAAAAAATAAAAGTATTTGACGGAAAAAAATAACCTTATCTCATATTCATTCTATACCTACTCTCAACTGATGTCTAAAATGTTAAGACATACTTTAAAACCATGAAATCAGCGTGATATTGGTACAGGAATAGATGAGGAGACCAATGAAATGTAATAGCAAGCCTAGAACCACCTGGCATATATGCAAAGTTAGCATATGAATGTAATGGGATCACTAATCAATAGGAAATGGACTAATAATTTGGTAAAGAGTACCGACAACTGGCTTATTACGTGGAGAAAAATATATTTGGATGCTTCCTAAACCATATATATAGACAAACTCCAAATTGATTGAAAAAACCTAAAAATTAAAATAAATATAAAAAGCCATGTGGAGGAACGCCTGGGTGGCTCAGTCGGTTAAGGGTTTGCCTTCAACTCAGGTCATGATCCCAGGGTCCTGGGCTGGTATCTGGTATCAGGCTCCTTGCTCAGTGGGGAATCTGCTTCCCCCTCTCCCTCTGTTGCTCCCCCTGCTTGTGCTCTTGTGCACTCTCTCTCTCTGACAAATAAATAAATAAAATCTTTAAAAAAGAGACTCATGTAGAAGAGTAGGGATGGATTTTTTTATATTTAAAGAAGGCCCCTACTGCACAAATCGTAAGAAAAATTAATGGATACATATTCTACATAAAAGTTAAAGACTTCATTTGAACAAGTGGAAGAATGGTTCCAGACTAGAAGAAAATAATTGAAATACTTAAGTTTGACAAAGGATTAATTGCTATAGTATACAATAAAGTATTATAAATTATTTTAAAAAACAAAAAATATTAAACACAATAGAAAAATGGTCTAAGAGTTGTCAAAGGAAATTCACTAATGGGGAAGCCCAAATGATTAATTAGAATATGAAGCGATGTTCAACCTCCCTAAGGAGCAGAGAGAGCAATAAAAATTAATGTGAAATACTATTATACAGTCATCAGAATGGAAAAATCGGAATGTGAATAATAGCAAGTGCTAGCAAGGATATAAGAAAATGTTAACACCCAATGCTCGTGGAAATGGAAACTGGAGCAGACATTCCGGAAAGCATAAAATTGTGTTGCATGACCAATCCTGAATACAAAACTCAGAGAAATTCAGACAGAATGTTCACCACAGCATGACTTTTGATAGCAAGTATTTGGAGACATCCACGACATACATCACTGAGAGAAAGTACAAGTACAAAAGCACTCATACAGAGTGGCTTTTTTTTTTAAAAAGGAGGAGGGATGTAATGTTTGTGCAATAGCACTGGGTCTGATTTAGCTACACAAATACTCTCGTAAAATCACAGCAGAATACTCTTCAGTAATGAAGAGTGTTTTGATCATTTGGGATAGTTAGCACTCAGTACAGGGCACATAACAAGTATGTCACAAATACTAACTGAATGAATGATGTTACTGTCTTCCACCAATATACATGTAGTAAGTTTTCCTTCTCTCCTGTTTTCCAGTTTTGTGAGGCAGAATAATGGTTCTATAATGTAGTTTCTCATATTAAGTGGTTGGCGTTCCACTTTTTTCAATTCATATTTCTCCTTTAGCCGAAGTTCATATAAGACGCTCTTCTTGTGTTGCATAAAAAATAATCCTCTTTGTCCACTCTTCCAATGAGCTAACATCCCATGATAAATTTAATTCACTGTACTATTTTAAACACTAAATTGTACTTTATGTTCATATTCTGTGTGTGTCAATAGATCACTGGCTTAATAGAGTGTAATAAATGAGTTCTTAATTGATTATTGTTCTCATTAATCACTGTACTTCCACAAAGAAGATCTGTGAAATACACAGACATAATGTGATGCCCCAGAGCACAGAGCAAAGAAATGGATGGTAAGCATAGAAATATAATTTTGAAAACTCAGGAAAAATGAACCCTAGAGCATCACGTATTAGAATTGCATTGATAGTAGAATTTTTTTTGACCCAGTGTGCAACCATAAAGTGTCATTTGGCTTTATGAAATATCTATAATAAAGAATAGTTCCTCAAGGTGTAATTTCCTGATCAAAACGGGTTTTTGCCCCACACAGCAATAGGTTTCAAGAGATCCCAGGTGTTTCAACTGATAGCCACTGACATTTCAAACTGTGACTACGCACTGCACTGCTATTTCTGCAAGAGATGGTGATGGTTATTTGGTATAATGCAGGCTCAAAGCACTCCACAATATAAAGGAATAGCCTTTGAAAACCATCAGCTCTAAGTCTCACTATCACTACTAAATAAACCAATGACAAAGAGATATTCACCTACCCTCCTAAAATGTATTTTATTTGAAATGCCCTTGTAGGGGAGAAAAAGTAAGTTCTTTTATTCCAAATCATTGACAAGAACACTGGAAATATTGAGAAAATTGTACTCATTTCTTCTGAATAGTAAATCAATTGCTTCATCTTATCTTTTCCTGTCATTCTAACACTCACAATGATATTATGGGCAACCATTTTGAAAAGATCTTTATTAATCTGAAATATCATTGGGGAAACCAAAGGTGAGGAAGTTAAAATTTTAAAATAACAAAAATTTTATTTTTTTATTTATAAAAATATTTACATATATAAAAATATTAAAATATTTTTATAGATTCACATATCAATTTATTATTTATTTATTGTATTTTAAAATAACAAAAATCAAAAGGGTAGAACGGGCAAAAATGGGACTTAAATCCTGATGTTTTTACCCCTAATTAAATGCTCTTTACATTACACCATAGAAGATTTTTTACTGTGAGTACAAAGTACCCTATAATGTTACCCTCCTCTCTGAAAACTATATTTCTCTTTGTTCTAAAAGCCTGAAACCATTGGATCTTATTGGCTAGTATTTTGGTGAGAATTTTTACATCCATGTTCATCAAGGACATTGGTCTGTAATTCTCCTTTTTGAAAGGGTCTTTGTCTGGTTTTGGGATCAAGGTAATGTTGGCTTCATAAAATCAGTTTGGAAGTTTCCCTTCCATTTCTATTTTTTGGAACAATTTCAGGAGTATATGTATTAATTCTTCTTTAAATGTTTGGTAGAATTCCCCTGGGAAGCCATCTGGCCCTGGGCTCTTGTTTCTTGGGAGATTTTTGATGACTGTTTCAATCTCCTTACTGGTTATG
>CM052810.1:104773810-104790169 GCA_028533885.1 Nasua narica | reverse complement strand
CAGGGCCCAGGGAAGCTAAAGCAGCCGACATGTGTGTGACAGAAACCAGAGAGGAGATATAACAAGAACTCTATAATAGATCACTGTAGGTTAACTATACTGGAATTAAAAAATTAAAACTAAATAAATATTTTCAAAATAATAAAAATTAAGAAAAAAAATTGTAAGTGCCAAAAAAGTAGCAAGTCCTGAAGAGCTTCCTGGCATGGCATCTGATGTAGACAGAGAAGGGTAAAGATGGCTACCCAAAGTACTTAGGCAGATAGCCTAAGGAATGCTCACTGAGCTTTCCCCACAACTCCCAGATCCAAGAGGGCAGCCAGATGATGTTCTGTGGCCAAAGGCTAGAAGGATTTGAATATAGATATGAGACCAGACACCAAAGAAGCAGAAGAACCAAAAAATAAACAAGAACAAGTGTGCCTAAGAGGATGCCTATGTGGCCAGTGACACTGTGAACCAGGTTCACCAACCCCCTCCATACACATCTTGTTATCTAACTATCCCTTGAAACAGAAATCTGAGGGAGGTAAGAAAACTGATTTGAGAGAACGATAAATTGACCAAGATTTGGTCTTTAAGTTGTAATCAAAGGAATTTATAGGGGAAAAGAAAGACATTTATTGCCAATCTGTGTTTCACTGCAGTACTATTTTTTTGTTGTACTTACAGTAGAGATAATGGTATATTCCACTTTAACAAAACTGCTACATCACTTAGCCCTGGATTCCTCCTAATCTCAATTTTTATATTTGATTCCATCCACTCTCACTGGTGCATTTCGGCTTTTAGGTCCCATTCCAGCCCCTACATTTGGCTTTCTCTCCATACAAGTGCCTGTGCGTGGCATCTTCCTTCCCGATTGAAATATGCCTCCCCTCTGCTCCCTGGGGATCCTGCCCTCAACTTTTAACTCTGCCAAATGAATCTAATGAAAGGGGTGTGTGGCTGCCAGTACATTAATGTTCTATCTCTCAAAGTTAAGCTGTTTTCATTAGGACAAATGTCTACTTGGCAAAATATTATAGAAGATTAGAAACTTCATTTCTGTTGAAAACCATTGACCCACATGAGCCAGCCGACCAGAGTATAAATAGGGAAAAACGAAGCAGGTTCAGATACATGATAGCATTAAGTAACTACATTTTAAAGAATATGAATGACAGCTAACAATTGCAAAATTTTTGAAAAATATTACTATAATTCATCATGTAATCCAGGACACTTTTAAGAGGGACAGGGGTGCTATTGATAATTTCTCTGGGACAAGAGTCATAAATCATGACTCTTCTAGCCAAACCTAGGTGTATGATCACCTACATATAAAATAATCTACTGATACAATCAATAAAGAGAAAATATCAAGTTTTCCAAAATATATTGAATACACCTCTATTGCTTAATATGCCGAGCAAATGGAGGTTAATCCAAGAGTGAAAAGAAGGAGTTAGAGGACATGACAGAAGGCAAAGAAGAGAAAGCAAGGGGAGAAAGGAACTGAGATGAATCATGGAAGTAAAAGGGGGAGACTGCCTTATGGAAAAGAGAATTTTATGAGGCCATCTTCTGCTTATGGCACTTTCACCGTCCCTCTCCCTTTGCAGCTCTCTGAAAATGAGCCCTGGTGCAAAATGATCTTTTCTACAGATGCATGAGTTGCTAATTTCCGCCTTGGGCCTAGTATCCTACAGATCAGCATAGCCTCAGCTCCTTGGAATTCATGCATGACCCAATTCTTTTCCTTCACTTAAGTATATTTTTAAAATGCCATATTATAGATTTTCACACATACCCATCTACCTAAATCATCACCTCAGTTTGTTTTGAAAAAAATCTCACACTTCAGATAATTTCTTCTGTAATTCAGTTTGAATCTCTAAAGTATAATCTCTAAATTATAATCAAAGGTATAAAGATAATCTCTCTTTAATAATGTAACAACAATAACATTATCCCATATTAAAATGGCAATGCCTAAGAATACCTTAATGTTACCAAATATACAGATTACAGTCAGAATCTCCCATACAATGTTTCGAGTTTCTCTTATTATTGTTGGTGTTTGTCTATTTATCTTTACAGTAGCTTTACTCAAATAAGTTCCTGATAATGCATTTAGCTGATATGCTTCTTATGGATTTTTTTAGTATTTATAAGTTATTTGTCAATAGACAGGTCATGGGATTTGTAGACTTTCGCAGTTTCTGAGTTTTACTGGTTGTACCTTTATATAATAATCTAGCCTGTTCCCTTGGTTAAAGGCATAGTTCCTTAACTTTTCATTTAAATTTCCTCTTATTTATTTAATCAATTAATCGAAAGATGACAGTAGAAGGCATCCTTCATATACATTCACACCATGACCAATGCATTCCTACCCCAACATTCTCTTTGCCAGATTTCTCCAATCTTCTTATCTAAGTAAGTTTCTTATTCACTTTTTGGTATACTTGGTTTTTTAACATAAGTAATAGGCACACAAGCATACATATACATACATGTTCATATTTTTTCCATCTTAGGTAAAAGGTATTTACTAAACAATGTTCTAATCATTACTTTCATATATTTAACTGTTCCTATAAGGCTCATTCCATATAGATAGATATAAGATAACTCATTGTTTTTTATAGCCTTATAGTACTCCACCATGTGATGTACCACAGAATATAGGGTTGCTTCCAGGCTTAAAAATGCTACAATGAATAGAATTGGAATTGCTTTTTGCTCCTATTGCTAACTTGTCTCTAGTGCCCTCTCCAACTCAACAGTCACACAAACTGTTCTCAGGTAACCAAAACACAATACTTGACATATCTGGCATTCCTACTAAGTCTCTCAGCCCTTTGAACACCTTCATGATGTTTAATTCAGCAACATGACTGCCACAAACACCCCTCCTCCAATACGACTATTATTCTAGAATTTAATCCTAAAAGGAAGTTTAGAGATTATCCTGTTCAAATCCTTTATTTTCCAGATGAAGAAACTACAAAGAGATCATATGATTATAACCAAGGTCACATAATATCAGTGGCTCACCCAAGACCAAGAGATTTATCATCAAGTTAAGGAAGCTCAAGCTTCTACTTAATTTGCATGGACCACTTCCAAGGCCCAAGGACAACTCCTAGCAATGTTTATATTATTACATGTTCTTGCAAACTTTTTAGAAATAAATAGCTATAATCAGTTAAGACCACTACCTCTTTCCACTCTAACTTCTCTATATCATGGATGTGGCATTGGAGTAGCAATGGGCATTTTGGGGATCTGGCTAAGAGGATACTGGGTTAGGAATGCACCACTCTTAATGTGGTTGGATAGGAAGCTGCCTTCTCTTATCATACACAGATTTATTAATTAAATAAATGAGTTAAAATTTAAATTAGAAATTAAAAGATTATGAAATAAAAGTGATACAAATGAGTGATTAAATCAATAGAATTATTTGGAAACAAGGGAATTGTAACGATTTTTTTTTCAAATTCTACCATAATTTTCAATAGATAGGGATGAAAGATAGGTCATTCCAAGTACAGAATATAGGATGATAACAAAAATGGAAACCAAAAAATTGTAGATTTTATCCAAGAACAACAAGAAATTCTGTATGGCTAGGTTATAGGCCATGCATTGAAAAGACATTTCAGAGAAGGAATAGGTCAGCACTAGATGAGACATGAAAATTTGAACTTTATTTGGCATTTCTGTGAGCAGAAAAATACATGACATAATAGTGCTTAAGGCATATGACTGAGGATACAGCGTGGTGGATGGATTTTGGAAGAAAGACTCGATTGCAGCAAGAAAAAATAGAAGACCTTTACAATGGTCCAGACCAGGGCTTATGGAGTTTAACCTATAGTTGTGGATGAAAATGGAAATAAAAGTGTAAATTTATGATGCACTGTGGGGTATAAATCAATAGAACTTGAACATGTATTGGATAGTGGAAGTGTGGAAGAGTCCATAGTCCAGAGTTTCAATCTAGAGACTGATGGTTGGAGGGCAAAAATGGGGAGAAAAAGTTCAGGCATTCCCTATGACCTATTTCTTCTTTATAGTAATATACCAGCAAATTGCATGGTTCTTTCCCTGAAAGTTTTTTCAAAATTCTACTATTCATAACCTGCCTTCTCTTAAGAGAACACAAAATTTGAAGGAAAATGAAGGGCTTTCTAAAACTGATTACATCAGAAAGCTACTGAATGTAACATAATCTTATTTGTTGATTTTCTTAGAAATTTTGTGCTCCATTTCATCCTAAACCTCTTGAGCTGGAACTTCACTGTCTTTTTTCAATCCTCATGCCCTTGTTTCGCAATGCATTTATTAAACCAGTTGATTGCAAGAACTGATTACAGTGGCACATAGCTGACAGCAACATATAAAAACTTCCAAAGCCCAGTTATAACTCCATACATTTTCCTGAAATAGCAGTACAGATACTGTTTTAAAACAGCCAGGATAGGGCATCTGGATGGCTCAGCTGGTTAAGTGTCTGTTTTTAGCTCAGGTCATGATCTCAGGGTTCTGCGATTGAGCCCCACATCAGGCTCCCTGCTCAACAGGGAATCTGCTTCTCCTTCTCCCTCTGCTTCTCCCCCTACTTGTCCTCTCTTTCTCTCTCTCTCTCTCTCTCTCTCTCTCATTCTCAAATATATAAAAAATAAATAAAAATTAAAAATAATAATAATAAGTTAAAAAAAAAAAACAGCCAGGATAACTCATGGGACAAAGTCACAGGACAAGAGGGATGGCAATATTCAGATGATAACAGCAATAATTCAGATAATGTTCAAATATTACCTGATTCAATCGCTTAAGTAAGCAGTATACCACTATGCTAGACCTCCTAAGGAATACAAGAGAAGTTTGAGAAAATAATTCCCACCTTCCAGGAACTGTTTGTCTCTTGGGAATGAGAAGAGATATAGTCTTACTATTTCAGGTAAACATGTGATTAAATACCACTGTAAGTTGTTCACATGAATCAAATGCAGTTACACATTTAAAAAAGAAATCGTGTTCAAACTGAAATAATAAAAGAAATATTTATTTAGAAGGAAAGACTTCATTGGTCTTTAAAAGACGGTCATCATAGGACCAGCAGAGAAGAGGGGAAAGAGAACAGAGGTTTGGAGGAAAGCAATCTCAGCATTAGCATGAGCCTAGTATGTATGCAAAATAGAAAAGATGCTGATTTTGGTGAAACATAGGGTAAATGATAAAGAAGAGAAGAACAAGAGATTAATGAGGATGGAAGAGCCTTGTGGTGGAAGGCTTATTAACCACAATTCTATGCACAAGGAAAGTTATGGAAATGAATGATGGGAGAGTAATGTAATCAAAGCAGAATTTTTAGGAAGACGGATTGGCAAGTGTGTCATGATCACCTGGATACCAGACACTAGAGGCAGGAAGACCAATTAGGATGCTACTCTAATGGGAGGTAGGGTCAGCAAAATGTCTAGGAGAAATATCAAATGCAAATGAGAAGAAAGCAAAATCAAGTGCCCCAGAAGACATTCTATAAATCTATGAGCTGTTAGGATTGTTATGACTATCAGAAAGTAGGTAAGAAAAAAAAAAATTTTAAGGCTGAATTTTTCTATGCAGCTAAATCTTAAGTAAAAATAGGCTATTTTCATCACTGTTAAAATACTGTTTGTATCTATTTGGTTTTACCATACCTTCTTTGTTAATCATTCCAAATAAGAGACTCTTAAGTGTCAAACTGAGGGTTTGGAGGGGAGGGAGTGGGGGGTTGGGTGAGCCTGGTGGTGGGTATTGAGGAGGGCACGTATTATATGGAGCACTGGGTGTGGTGAACGTACAATTAATCTTGGAACACTGAAAAAATAAAATAAAAGTATTTGGGGGGGAAAAAGACACTAAGTGTGAAGATACAAAGGTAAAGTTTAAGGGGAAAGTAAGGGGAAAAAAATTTTCAGGTTTTTTGGAGGGTGAAAGTGATTGCCTTCAAGTTA
Source organism: Nasua narica (assembly GCA_028533885.1). Classification (NCBI taxonomy): domain Eukaryota; kingdom Metazoa; phylum Chordata; class Mammalia; order Carnivora; family Procyonidae; genus Nasua; species Nasua narica. The sequence goes on along the minus strand of CM052810.1, from coordinate 104,784,176 downwards.
ATAAAATAGGATTATGGAGGAAAGAAAGCATGGTAAGTTGAAAGCTTCTCTAAAAGAGAATAGAAAGAAAATGAATACTTTTTGAGCACTTGCTTTAGATATTTCATCTTATTTAATCCTTCCTACAACCCAAGAAACTAGTTTTCACATTTTATAATTTTCAAACTAAGGAACATTGAAAAATGAACCCAGACTTATATTAAAAAAAAAAAAAAAAGGAGAGAGAGGATTCAAAACCAAACACAGAAACTGCTATGGAATTCCTCCTGTGGAATTTACCTAGTCCACCTAAATCCTCCTTGAAATTCTCCCAGAAAGATGATAATTTCCTTTCCTGCTAGCAGCTTCCTACTTTTTAACTCTGAAAAATGTGAGACTTTATGGTGTTAATAGGCATTTGGGGAGTGGAGCAGAGCCCTGTGTTTAGGGGTTTTTTTTAAGATTTTATTTATTTATTTGACAGAGAGATCACAAGTAGGCAGAGAGGCAGGCAGAGAGAGAGGGGGGAAGCAGGCTCCTCGTTGAGCAGAGAGCCCGATATGGGGCTCGATCCCGGGACCCTGAGACCATGACCAGAGCCGAAGGCAGAGGCCTCAATCCACTGAGCCACCCAGGCACCTCTGTGTTCAGGTTTTTAAAGAAGTGCTTCTAAACCTTCAACATGTTAAAATGCAGAAACTATCCACAGCCGTGATACTGTATGCAGCATGTTCCAAAATTTTGTATCCACAGAACCTTTCTCTCGTGGTGCATCTTATGGGATTAGTATTCCTAATCAGGTCAGACAATATGATCGGATATTTCTGAAAAAGCCTTAGAGACTAGAAAGTAGAAAGACTATTGGGATACATTCATTTGTTAATAAGTAGAAATATAAGTGATTAATATACATCCCACTGAATTTTACGATATAAGAATCCAAATGACATACATAGGAACCATTGTGAGAGAGGACTTTCAAGTTTGCACAGTGTTAGATTTGGTGCAGGAAGCCCTTCTGGGCTTCTAATAATCGAGCTAGAATTTGACACCATGATGGAGCATTTGCCAAACAGCCTCTGGTTCCATATACCCATTCCTGTTTCGTACAACTTCATCTTTGACAAAAAGTGAGTGTTAAATATGTAAAGAGAAGTGAAAAAATAATTAAGTACCATTCTTTTAGGAAACTGTATGATTTCATTCCAACTTCCATGAGAAATATGGAATCATATGGTTTCTTAAAAAAATGGTATTTAACTATTTTTCTTTCACTTCTCTGTATATATATACATATTATAAAAATAATATGTGATCTTTTTATAAGAAATCCATATACAGGTATTATATAATTATACCCACAGAGCTAGAAAAGAAAATATTAGACCTTTCTTTGAGGAGTAAGGATAGAAATGGAAATATATTTTTTTTACTCTTGGCATTTCTGCACTGACAAAATTTTTATATCAGGTATGTGCTGAGCTTTCAATTTTTCAAGAGAAAAAATTGAAGAAATTGGATGTCTTTATTTGAAAAATACATGATCCTCATCTCTATCATGAAATTATAAATATTCATTTTTTTCTAACAGAAATGTGATCATTCTGTTCTGAAACTTGATTTTTTTCCACTTAAAATATACCAATTGATTTTCCATACCCGTTTGCATGAGTATACCCCACTATTCTTAATAGCTGTAAAGTGGCAGAATTTAACTGTACAATAACTAGATTATTATGTTGTGAAGCATATCAGTTGTTTTCAAGGTTCCACAACAACAAGCAGTTCAGTGACCATCACTGTACATGTATCTGACACTCTAGGTGTATTTGTGACATAAATTCCTAGAAGTACAGTTGCTGAGTGAAAGGACACATAATGGCATATGAGATAAGCCAAACTCAATGAAGTACCAGCAAAACAACTTCATTCAGTTTCAGTGCTAGTCTTACCTCCCTGCTTTCCAAGCAGACTGCATAAAGCATCCAGGCTAGCCCCCCGCCCCAAAAAAACTTCATGTTAGTATCCCACTTAAATATTCCTCTCCCAGCTCAGACCTGACTGTGTTTCACACTTCTCCAGTGGGGAAGGGAAACAGGGACTGTTCTTTTAGTATTTCTCCCCTCCTGCAGGAAGCTTCTCTGCAAGTGTTCTTTACTCAGCTTGAAATAAGGGGAGGGAGAAGAACCTCTCTCAGTCTCTTTTCCTATAACTCTTGCTGTTCAGGTGACAGACTAAAGCATAAGAAGCATCTGGGGTACACACTTTTCATAATTTTCTCATAAATTACCTAGAACCCTGTCTGGACTAAAAGGAAATTGATTGCCAGTTGTTACTAGTTTTAGAACACTAACCCACGTAAGGAAATGCTCTATTTAATCTCCTATTAAACACATTTTAAATCTGCCACATATTGACAGATATTAATAAATGACACTCAGTTAGGCAATTTTCACTCCCTCTGAGAATCTATCAAAGGGAACTTATTTCTCCTCACCCAAATTTTGAACCATTGCCATTCTGAGGGGTGGAAAATGTAGCATCTAACTTTTGCTTTGTGTTTTATATCAGTGATCAAACACCTTCCATTTATTTATTTATTGCTATCTATATGTATTTTCTGTGACCTGTCAGCATATATCTTTTTCCAATTTCTACTGTTTTCTTTTACTTGTTGGTTTTTATAGCTTATATACGTTATGAAAATTAGTCCTTACACATCTTAAATATATATCTGAAATAGATGTAGACAGGAAAATATAGGCAGATAAACAGAGATAGGATAGCAATGTATTTTGGTAGTATTTAGTGTGATCTTTTACTTTGTTTATGGTGTTGTTGGTCTTGTACATGTTTGTAATATTAAAATAACCAAGTCAATCTTTTATTCAATTTTTTCTGGAAATTGGATCTTTTTTTAAACTATTTTTTTAAATTTTTTATTTATTTATTTGACAGAGAGAGGGAGAGCACAAGTAGGCAGAGAGGCAGAGAGAGGGGGGAAGCAGGCTCCCCGCTGAGCAGAGAGCCCGCCGTGGGGCTCAATCTCAGGACCCTGAGATCATGACCTGAGCCGAAGGCAGAGGCTTTAACCCACTGAGCCACCCAGGCACCCCTGGAAACTGGATCATTGTTTAATACTTTGTATACATTTTTCTACTGCTTCTGATTCCATTTTGGTCATTTTCATTTTTTCTAGAAAATTCCCTAATTTCTTTTTGATTTCTCATTATGTTTGTTCTATGACATCATCTAATATTTTAATTTTCTCATTGTCTATTATTTTTCCTGTTTGTATTTTGATTTTTAGTTTTGGGTATTTCTTGTTCCCTCTTCCTTTTGCTTATTTAGGCTTACTTAATTGGCTTCCCAAATAACTAACTTGTGACTTATCAATTATAGTTTGCTTTCTGTGTTCTAATTTATTAATTTATACTATCAGGTTCGAGTCCTTTTTGTGGTTTTCTCAGGTGTATTTATCTTTTCCTAATTTCTTGGATTAGGAAATACTAAATTTTTATTAATTTTTGTTTTATACTATAACTGTTTGAATTATAAATATTCCTCCTAGTACCACTTTAGACCATAGGGATATAACTTAATTTCCAGATAGTATAAAATTTTATTTTAAATTACTCTTCCATAGAGATTTAAGAATGAAGTCAAGGATTGCCACATTGCCCAAGTATTACTGCTATTTAATTGTACTCTAATTGGATGCCACTCTCTGTAATTTAATTTGGGCTCAATGTGAATGGTGCCCCCAGAACTGTATAACACAATGGCTCTTAGATGTTTGTTTATATCTTAGGTTATTAGGTATGAAAATTCTAGTTTTTGCTATTAATTCCTAGTTCAATAACATTGTGGTCAAGGAATGTAGTCTCTAGTGTTTCTAATTTTCAACATATTAAGGATTCTTTAGGCTTAATGGTAAATTTTTATAAAAGGCTATCTATGGTAAAGAGTCAATATATAACTATTAGAATGTCCATATTAATTGTGTATTCTGATTTTTATAGAGTTACTTCTTTTTCATCTACTTGATCTGTCATGGGCGAAAAGACATGACTTAAAAATCCTTTACTAATATCCAGTTGTCAACCACTATTCCTATATAGTATGTTATTTGGTACACAAAGTTTTGCGATAGCTATATATTTATTTATTGTGGATTTTACCCTTCAGCATTGAACTAAAAATTGCCATTGACTACCTAACATTATTCAGTCTTCCCCCAACTGTACAGAAGCTGTATAATTTAGGCTGAACTGAGTCACCATCCAACTCCATGAACGATACCTGTTAATCTAAACAAAATTGAGAAAATTTTAAATGCTTATTAATTCATTTTTTAAGTAGCAATACAATAAACCTATTACATGTTACTACAACTAGCATCTTTTTATGGAAAATAACTATATTTGCCAAACAGAAACAAATGTACTGAGAAGAAAGGAATTGTTTTTCATTTTTGCAAATCTCTTTTAACATCTTAATAGAAGATAGTTAAAATCAAATATCTGTTTTGCATTTGATTTATGTTGTTTGAGTGAATTAGATGAAGAAAATCCAGACATACACAGATATGTAGTTGTAAAAGGGAAGAATATTCAATGGCTTTTTCACATAATTGTAGATATTCTTTTTTGATACTCCACTGTATCAACAATTGGCTTAAGTATCTTAAATAGTTGCAATATAGAACCTAAAACCATATAAACCAAACATTTTCTACTCTTTAAGGATTTTGTTACATTAAAGTTTATTGGTCTAGGGATACCTGGGTGGCTCAGTCAGTTAAGTATCTGACTTTTGGTTTTAGTTCATGTCAGGATCTCCAACCTGGAGATCATCATTGAGCCGCATGTGGAGCTTTGCCGTCAGTGGGGAGTCTGTTTCTCCCCTCCCTCTCCCCCTGACCCTCCCCCCACTCGCACGCAGGGCCCACCTCTCTCTCTCTCCCTAAAATAAGTAAATCTTGAAATTTTTTGATTGGTCTATTTTGTAATGTGAATGGATCTAATTTATGTGAATCTTCTAAATGCTGACATATTTCATTATACAATATCAAAAAATCACATTTGGTAACATTACCATCTATAAATATAATCGGAAAAGTCTTTTAATATTAGGATGCTGCTAAGCTCGTGGTAGCAGACACAAGTATTCCAAAAATCAAATTTGTTGCCTGAAAGCTTGAGTATTATCATTGGGGGAAAAAATTACTATCAGTGGTCTCCTTGAAGTGACAGATTCACTTCATTTGTTTTCAATAAAATGTCTGTCAAATATTTAAGTCTGAATAACAATAGTTCGTGTGCCAGGGGTTCTTTGAAATAAAATGGTGCTGCTTGGAAAAAAAGCAGTTATTTCAGTTGCAACTCAAATAATCTCAAAATGCTTTCCTTGAGACAACCAGACATTCATTGTACTTCAAGGTACTGCAGGTGTGCTTCTTGCTTACTTCTCATTTCAGCACAAAAAACACTGAAAAGACTTGCATCAAAGGTCAAGGTTTAATTACCTTCACAGTTTTTACAGAGTTATCAATTCATAAGTGGAACTGGCCTTTTTGACTACGAGTGACTGGCAATGAAAACTACAATGATCACTAGTGCAGCTTGGTGACATTGCCGCGAATCACGCTGAGGCACCAGCACTTTTATCTATCAGCTTTTGAATCATCACAGCAAATGTCAGTACACTGAAAAGGGCAATCATCTTCTAGTTTTATTATAAAAATAGTTTTAACCTTGCAGATCTCTTGAAAGAGCCTTTGGAATCCCTGGAGATCTTTGGTTTACACTTTGAGAACTCTGGTCTAAAAAATCAACCAGGGGGAGCCTGGGTGGCTCAGTCTTTAAGTGTCTGCCTTCAGCTCAGATCATGATCAATCCCAGGATCCTGGGATGGAGCCCTACGTGGCACTCCCTGCTCAGCAGGAAGCCGGTTTTCCCTCTCCCACACCCCTTGCTCGTGCTCCTGCTCTCACTGTCTCTCTCTCTCTCTGTCAAATAAATAAATAAATAAAATTTTTAAAAAATCAACAAGGAGGCAATCCTATCTGCCCTTCGCTGTAATTGGTTTAGAGTGGTTGGGATTTTGGTGGGGGTGGGATAATGAGGAGAGGGAAGACTGTGAATGAGGAATCACATTTCCACAATTACTATGGGCAGCCCTCTTATCACCATGAGGGAAGCAAGTTTAAGAATAAGTCACACAAAGCAGGGTATATACCACAGACCTTCACAGAAAAGCAAGGTCACAGACCCTATGGCATTCACTATTCCACTGAATTTTTGGTTATATGTGATAAAAACAAGATACCACACCCAAAATAGAGTCACTTATATCAAGTTCCATCACCAAACCACAATTTTAACTTAACTGTAGTTTCAGCACTCCCAGAAAAGGAATCTTAAACCAGTCCATCAGGTATCACTTAATCAGCACTAGTGAGGTAATCAGAGTGACAGACTCCCTCCATCCCCTAAAGGAAATAATCAATCCACTTTTTTGCCTAGAAAAGTCCTACATTTTGTACAGCTCCTCAGAAATTCTTTCTATCTACTAGATTGGATGCTGCCTGATTCATGAATTGTTGAATAAAACCAGTAAGATCTTTAAAATTCATTTAGTTGAATTTTATTTTTTAAAGTATATGCCAAATAGTCCCCTCATTTTCAAGCCAGTTTGACTTTGTCTCTGTTCCAAGTACTAAAGATATCATGGTGAATGATACAGACAAAACCCACTGTTCTCACAGAAACTAACCTTAGAATCCTCTTAAGGGTACTTTATCTCATTTAACTTTACTTTTTAAAACAAATATGTTTTGTTCTTATTCCTGATATCTTATTTATATTTTCTGATTTTAGTACCTTCTTTATTTCTATTTTTTACAAAGTTGCTTCTGGTCTTTTTTTAAGAAAAGTTTAAATGATAAACTATATTTCTTGAAGTATCCACTTTAAAATGTATTTTCTGACTCCCTGCTAAAAAAGTAGTTAAACTTCCTTCTATCTCACACTTTTTTTCTCCCCATCTCCCAGTATTTTGCTTTTGAGGCTATTATTTTTATATAGTCTACATTTATAACACTTATATGTTGCCCTACCATCACAATATCCATAATACTTGAGCCCTATTAAGTTCTAATACAAGTACTTCTAACACCAGTTTCCCTATTTCTGAAATCTTTATCATGACTCACTGATTTTCATTAGGTAATTTTTTTTCAAGGCCTCATTTTGCTATGTTTTTTGTATATTTGAAAAATATCTGTCTTTGATTTTTATCTCTAATAGAATAAAAAAAATCATTGAGTCACATTTTTTCCTCTTAGATATCTGATATTGCCCTATGATACTCTATCATTAAAAGGCACTATGCCTTAAAAAAAAAAAAAAAAAAAAAGGCACTATGTCTAACTGGGTTAACATTTTTCTTTTGCCCTAAGAATCATTTCTAGGTCCTTCAAATTCAGTAACGTCTCCAGGCTATAGCTTGATATTGGTCCTACTCTACCATCTTTTCCTTAGCATACCCTGTGCCCTTCCATCTGCAGATTCTTTTCTCTCAAGACAGACTTCTTTTATCTTGTCTTTGATGCCATTTATCCGATCCATTTATTCTGTTCTGTTCAGTAGCACTGACTATAAGCTAGTGGGTAAAAACAGGAATTTCTCCTGTTGTGTGGAATTAAGGCTAAGACCCCAAGCTGAGAATAAAAGATGCTATACATCCACATTTTAAGTTCTAATAACCAGCAGCTGGTACAAGACATCTCCCTGTGGTAGAGGACTTCTGGCAGGACTGGCCCTACAAATATCACCTAGTTAATTTGAGAGCCAGACGAGAGAGAGGGAAGACATTACCTTTAGGAGAGTCTAGTGTTCAAGCTATTTCTACTTCCTTCCTTCCCCATGGTTCAAGAAAGAGGGATACTTTGCTTGCCAGAAGCCTTTAAATCACCTTGAGTAGGGTGGAGCTATACTTCTAGGACATTCAGAACAGGACATATTTCTAATAAGATATTAACTGCAATTCTCCTGAGTTTTCAGACAAGTACAGCCCACCATATATAAGGCATATACATAAAAGAACTTGATTCCAGTCCTTTATTTTTTCACAGCTTTTAAAAATTACACTCTAGGGTATGTGTTGTTATTGTTTACCCAGTATCTAAACTTCCTTGCTAACTTAGTGGGGACCTCAATGTGTGACTTGGTAGGAAGCAAGTTCCCATCCACCCACTATGGCATCTAAGGGGAAGCAGATGGCTCAGCTCCTCACCCCTGCAGCCAGGGCATAAGCATGTGGGCCAGGCTCAGCCAGCTGGCTCTCTGCCCAGGACTTTGAACCTGAAGCAAGTGAGGCCAAGAAAAAGGAATGGCTAGAATCATTTGTGGTGGCATTGGCCATCAGCATGGAGTCCAATACTGAGCACAAGCCGGACTGCCTTTTTTATTATTTAAAACAAAACAAAACAAAACTAGAGTTAATTTCTATTAATTGCAGTCAAGACCCTGACTGCTCCACACAATTAGGATCACTAACATGTTTTTAATATATAGTTATCAGGTTAACTAAACAGTATGTATTATATAAGATCAAAACACAATTAACAAAGAGCTGTAAAATATTTCACATCCCTTGCTCTTTTTTCTCATATACTTCTCTTTTCTTGGCATCCCCAAAGTAGAATAAACACATTTTTGTTTTTATAACTATTGCCAGATAAACTGGGAAGACCCCGGGCTCTGGGGCCTTGACCCAGCCTGTCTCAAAGGTATCACCAAAGATTCTCATCACAAGAAAGAATTCTAGAACAGACACACAACACAGCAGACAAGCAATATAAGCAGGGAAACTTATTAAAGTGAAAGTACCTTGGAGATGTGGGGCAGGGAAGTACAAGAGCACTATGCACCATGCCCTCAGTTCAGGGTCTCTTTTATTGAGAATTATTAACTAGGGGGTGGAGTAGTCATTACTTGGGGTCAAGATTTCTTGGAAGCTGGGTTTCAGGCTTTTTCTTCCTTATGTAGTCAGGGGTTTCCTGTCATGGCACTCGCCATCTTGGGCCTATCTGGTTTGATCTGGCTTCGCGTGGAGTGCTGCCAGGACAGGCCTCTGACTTTTCCCATGGATGGCCACAGCTTCCTCTCTGCTGGCCTCAGGTATCCTGTTTGAAACTAACTAACTGCCTACTTTCACATAACTAGTGGATGTATAGAAGAAAGCCAAAATAGCGAAAGTCCTTTCTCTGAACAATTTAAATTAGGTAACGTATAAATGAGATTATGTGTTTCCAAATTAGATTCCCTAGATTTGTTTTATTATTAATTTTTAACTTAGCATCTGAGTTTAGCTGGTACCAGAATTCGAATAGAGAAGCTAGGTGAAATGATTATTTAGGTATACACTTTGTACTGCTAAGCTTCATTCTGTCAAATCTCTTCACATACCATTTTTCCCCTAACATAAGCCAGTGAAATCTACTTCTATTTTATATCCTTTTTCAAGGGAAAAAAATCTGTACCAGCTCCTCATGTTCTTACTCTCAAAAGTTCTGCCCCATTACAACAGGGTTATTAAATGCTAACCTCTTGTTTGAAAATACAGGTGACTTACAATAAAGCAACTGAACTGCAGAGCAATTGATTCCCTCCCTTCAGTGAAATTTAGCCACTTTTGCTTCATTAAAAGTCTCTTATTAAGCCTCTTGCCTTTCTAAAGTATTTCCTGGTGCCATTTTTTTTAATGATTCCCATTCTCATTTTACAAAACCTACTTGAATCCTGTTACCCTGACAACAAGGAAACATGAACTTCATGAAGACTAAATACAGCAGAATTGAATTTAGCCTCTCTCATCATTTAAGAGCTCGTATATGGAAGATTTGTGATACAATGATAAAACAACATTGACCAACAGCTTTAAGAAGACTTAAAATTATTGCTTCACTGACATTTTTAAGAAATGTCACAGGATTTTCTAGTAATATATAGAGTGTTTATATGTATCAGATAATGCTACTAATCTATAAAATCAAAATCTAAATTTCCCTAGCCTTCTGAGTGATGGACTCTTATTCTCCTCATTTTACAGATGAGGAAACTAAGGCATGGAACATTTAACTTGCTCAAGGTCACAGGGCTAGGAAATGTCAGAAGCTGGTTCAACTCCTAGTAGCTTGGGTCCTCTGTTTGTTACTGAGTTACTTGGTGTTTGCATATAAATGAAGATTATCTCACACTGAACTTGAAATTTGAATCAAATTTAATGTTTGGTGGCAAAAAGTAAAAAACTACTGCTTTTACTCACAAAAAGAATTGTCACACTTTAGGCAAGGCAAACATCCTCAGCTGTGTTATTCTGT
>CM052810.1:104730700-104773310 GCA_028533885.1 Nasua narica | reverse complement strand
TCAGTAACTGGCAGATAAGTAAGTTATACTATTTTGCCATTTCTATCCTCATTCTAAAGAATTGTTGATTTCATAGATGGCCATGTAAATTTGCTTATTTAAAACAGCACAATAAAACATTCTTTTGGGGGAGAGCCCAGAAAAACATGATACATTTGTTTGTGTCTTCTTTGTTTGTTTTTAAGATTTTATTTATCCATCCCACAGAGAGAGAGAGAGAGATCACAAGTAGGCAAAGGCAAGCAGAGAGAGAGGGGGAAGCAGGCTTCCCACCTAGCAGAGAGGCCGATGCGGGGCTTGATCCCAGAACCCCGAGATCATGACCTGAGCTGAAGGCAGAGGCTTTAACCCACTGAGCCACCCAGGTGTCCCACTTGTGCATTCTTTGTTTTCTCATCTAATTGTTGGGGATTTAAATCCTTTGGGAAATATTAGACTTCTAAATGAATAGCAAAATAAAGCATTAGACCTGAAAAGATTTGTTGAAATCATCATAATTTGAAAACATTAGCTCCATAATTCAATCTATACGTAAGACTAGGGGGAAAAGTTACATTTCACGTTCCATTTATAGCTTCTAGAAAGTAGTTACAAGCTGTCTGGTACAGAAAAAGAACTTGTAGTGGACATGAGCCTTTTGTCTGACTAGAATCAGAATCTTCAGGGAAGCACCCCTGCTGTCCCCAGCCCCTAATAGCTGTAGGAGGGAGCATGGAACTTAGTTCTGGCCACATTAATGGGTGAGAAATGGCAATGTGATCCAAGTGAGGCCAATCAAAGTCACTGGCAAGACTTTGGCTAGAGCTCTAAGGAAAGAGGTGCTAGCTAAATAAATAATGTATGTCTAGCGATTCTAGTGGCCATCTTCACCATGTTCACCATCTTCATCTACACTAAAAACCCCACTTAAAATTAAGCAGATCCAGAGGAAAGCAGAGTCAAGAGATAGAATGATGCAGATTCCTGATGACATCAGTTATACTTCTATATAGAGCATGCTTGAAGCTAGATTCTCCTCTTGAATTTAAGTCACCAATAAATTGCTTACTCTCTCTCTCATTCTCACTCTCCCCCTGTAGATGTATATGTATGTATATGTGTGTGTGTGTGTGTGTATATATAAGTTTTGGTGGCTACAACTAAATGAGTCTTGATTAACACGGTGCTCAACAAATCTGAGTTTCTGTCCCCTCTTCCTTTCCTTCTTATTTTTTTATGTATTACTTGGAAGAGTGCCAAAATGGGTACATTAGACTACAGAATATATAAACTATAGACTATCAGACTGTGCAGCAAATCATTTTTTGTGAGGGAGACAGAATAACTTTTTTAAAAAAGATTTTATTTATTTATTTGACAGAGAGGAGAGAGATCACAAGTAGGCAGAGAGGCAGCCAGAGAGAGAGGGGGAAGTAGGCTCCCTGCTGAGCAGAGAGCCCGATGTGGGGCTCGATCCCAGGACCCTGAGATCATGACCTGAGCCGAAGGCAGAGGCTTTAACCCACTGAGCTACCCAGGCGCCCCAAGACAGAAAAATTTTTAAAAGGAATAAATACTGTTGCATGTGAGACTTTTTAAAATTATTTTGTGTCTGATTTGTCATTTACAGATAGAAAAAATTACCATGCATCTCCAGTTTCTCTCTGAATAAAAGATAAAGTATCATGAAGTAAAAAACTCATTGTAAGAATACGGATACACACTTTCATGATTCATAAGCTTAATTCTAGAAACTCAAAGAAAACTCCAGAAGGCACAGACTATATTGCGTTATATCAGTATTTAATGAAAGCTCTATTTTTTCCTTAAAGACCTAAATCCAAATGTAGCTATTCTTTAACCCCTGTGTGGCTTGTAAAGTAAACATGCCATATCCCACCCTATACCTCAGGATGGCAGAAAAAAAATCTTCATAATGTTTCCTTTCATAGGAAATTTCATAGCTAGATCATATACAAAATAAGAGAAGCCAGAGGGAAAAAAACAAGAAACGGTTCTGGTTGTCACAGAATATTCTCAGAAAAAAAATACAAAGCCATTTGTGTTTTTATTGATGTTTCTTGGGTTGAAAGACAGTGGGGGACAATTAGGGAGAAGGTTAAGTTGTTGAGAAATAACATTTTCATGTTGTCATCATTTTATAGGAAGGGAAATCAAAGAAAACTTGTTTCCTTTCTGGCCTAGTTAGAATTTGAACAGTATTATTTAGTAGAAGGCAAATTACTCTCTTTTTCAAACCCTACCCCTTTCTGTGATGTTCCCTTTGAAACAGAATCGGGTCCTTTTCCAAGAACATGCAACATATATTTGTATATACGCAAATCATTTCCTTTAGTCTCATACCCACTGCTAGGACAGTCACCATTTCTTACATACCCACCTACACGAAAGGAAAAGATCTTTTGCAGTCCTAAGGCTTGGCATAAGCAATCTAAGCTTTAAATGATGGAATCAGTATTCCTATAACGAGCAAGACAGGCTTCCAAACAGTGTTGTACAAGTAAACAGATACATGAGCAATACCACTTCCTTTTTTCAGCTATTGTTTGACCTCTCTTCAGGGCACTGGCTCAATATGTATACTCCTTCTCCTTCTTCTTCTTCTTCTTTTTTTGTTTTTGTTTTTGTTTTATTGCTACATTAACCACCACCAGCAGAAAGGACCATGTGCAACCAATCTGCTGCCCAAGTGAAGGCTCTGTTCAATATTTCAGTGATCCCAAAAATGATATGCCACTTGCTTGGCTCTGCCTATAATATTGCTCTCAATTTCTATCTGCCCTGGGCATCTTCCTCCTGCCACACAGCCATATGAGCCTAACTTCACCACATGCAGCGCCAGATGCCAGAAATGCCATGATACCGAAGCATGTGACGCCAGGATGATCCGCTCTTTCCCATATAATTAAATGAGAAAACTGCAGGTATACTGTCTCCTGCTTGGCTCCCTCACAAATGCAGCCAACAGGTCCCACTGCACGTGATTTATCTAAGTACAAAGGAAAGATGTAAATGTGCCTCTCAATATTTTTTTTTCATCAAGGCCTGGAGCCCCACGAGGTTGGCTACCTTGTGAAGAAAAGCAGGTGTTAAGGTTAAAGACCGTGCACGGCAATACCCAAGGTAGCCAGCACCCTGAGGCCTCTGTTCGAAACCATGTCACGTGCTTGCCTCATGCTTTAACACACCTGTCATTTCCTATTGTGAGCTGCCCAGGCACTGGGTTGGCGACAAACCAGGATTAAACCTGCTGGCAACTATTCACCGCATGTCCGTCAGCATGTGCTCTGAAAATCCCTCAGACCCTCAGACTTGCCAGCAGCAGCCAATGTTTCCTTTGATAACTGCTACTCCCAGCAAACCGCATTCAGAACAGATAGCCCATTAGAGGGCACTTGCTTTCATCTCTGCTCTCCCGTACCGCTAACAAGCTTCTCTCTAATAACCATATAACGATCACACATTCAAAGAGGGTTTAAAAAAAAAAAAAAGGCAAGTAGTGCAAACAAGGTTTGCAGTATGAATTATAAACATGAGAACACTGGATAAATTACTCGTGATACTGGGTACAAAGTGTAACAGTTTGGCTTCAGAAGATTAAGTAGAGCAAGAAATTATGAATTTTATAACTTTACCCCAAATTCAGTCTGTGGTTAGGCCTCTAGCCTTGATGGTATTGATTTATCTTTAATATTAGCATCTAACACTTTCCAAAATTATATTTCTCTTAGAATTGATGTAAATACCAAACAATTATCACTTAATGCTGCATTATTCTTCAAGCATTTCAGTGTTAATGGCTCAGCGTTACATACTGAAAAACAATCAGAGGAAATTGTGCAGCAACTAATAATTTTCCCAGATGTACATATTCCTTATAAAGGAAGGTTTCAAATTTTGAGGTGTGAATTCACATTTTCAGGCAATTCATGGAGCATTTAATATCTCAACTGGCATCTCAATTAGCCTCTCACAAATGTGAGATCTGAATCCATCTCCTCTCACAAATGTGTATCTGACTTCTCTAAAAATTTTCTATCATCTGCTATGGATTCTGAGGGGGTTTCAGCTTCCTAACCTCTACTAAATAATCTCAAAGGAAGAAATTAAAAGAAAGAATGAATCAGAACTGTCCTGTACTCCTTGGTGATATAGAGCATCTTCCCTTCAATCTTTGCCTTCAGTCCATGCCTTGCCTTATCCTCAGCCTTTAGCACTTTCCTTGGTGACCATCTGGCACATGGACCTCACAGCCTGTATTTCTCCTTGACTTCAGCACCCTTCCTCCCAAAGCCAGCCACAAAAATTTCTGATCAACCTCACCATAAAGCTCTAGTCCTACTAAACTATAAGTTGCATGAGAGCAGAAGCTAACGCTTGCTCGTTTTTGCAGCTCCCACAGCATCTGGCAAAATGACTAGCACACACTACACCACTGAGGCTTGAAAATCTTTCTGATTTGAGTGCAATGTATCTGAAATCCTTACCTCAGCACTCTCTTTCTCTCCTCCCTGATCACAATCCTACCATCTGTCTTCCTTCCTGTCTCCAATCACATCTGGACCTCATTTTTAGGAAAACATTTAATAACGAGTCTTTTGCACTTCTTCCAGTTCATCACAATCTTTCCACTGGCGGTATAATCCCCACTCCATCCTGGACTGCTGTCGAGGCACGTCCCTGCCAGCCCCATCGCCACCATCAAAAGCCTCACCCTGTGACCTACCGGCAAGCTAAACTCCAAATTAGTTTCCCACATATGAATGCCCTTCCGATCTATTTCTAGGCTGATTAGGATGTCTAGAGAAAAGTGAAAAAATGGCCCAGTGCAGTCACATACTGGGGAACCGCAAAAATAATTATTTGCTACCTCTCATTAACTTTTTTTTTTTTTTAATAGAGAGAAAGAGAGGGAGAGAGAACACAAGCAGGGGGAGTGGGAGAGGGAGAGGGAGAAGCAGGCTTCCCGACGAGCAGGGAGACCCATGCAGGGCTTGATCCCAGGACCCTAGGATCATGACCTGAGCTGAAGGCAGATACCCAACGACTGAGCAACCCAGGCGCCCCACTACCTCTCATCAACTCTTAACTTACTCCTAGCGATTAACCAGTGATTTCTTCTCTGTGAGCCCCAACCATTCACACTCCAAGCATGTCGGATTTACTAATGTTCTATTCCAAAAGGCTGATCTCACACGCAAGTTATATAAAATGGATGTATATCAGTGAAATACATTCCTTGCAGTTAAATTCCTTGCAGAAGATTTGAATTTCTAAATGCTTTTTAATGTGATAGCCCAATGAGATCTATTTCTGTTGGTGGGGGTGGGTTTCAATCATGTGGCCAACACCTGGTATGTGACTTTATTCACAACAAATAATTCATTTGAGAAGATGAGAAAATGGTTACCTTTACTGAAAAAAAGGAAAAAGTGCTGACATATACTGTCATCTATCAAAGCATGAGACCACTGTTCAAACTCTGAAAACCCAAAGCTGCAAAGCTTGGTTTATTGCTCACCTTGGTAATGGAGAGTAATGTCGGTTAAGCACAGTCTCACTAAATTAAGCAAACTGCGGATATTAGGGGGTTTTAAGAAAAGAGGGTGGAGAGCAGGGGACTGTGTTAGTTATAGAGGCAATAGGAGTGTCAAAGGCGACTTAGGTTGGATAAAGACACATGCTTAGCTTGGTTACAGAAACAGGAATTGGTTGAAGTCAGCTTTAGGTGCACAGTCACTGGACAGAGTCCACTGCTGATTGGCTGACTTTCAAAGGATGAGGCCGTTACTGATTGGTTGGCTTTCAGAGGCGAGGTCACATAAGCAAATTGTCATTGGCCAATTAGGTTTAAAACCTGTTCTGGTGTTTACTGGTTACCATGTCAGCTTTTTCCCTCCCGGGAGTGTGAAGGGTTTTTACAGTTCTCACACTTAAAAAAATGTAGAAGCTATATTAAATGTTGGTGTTGGTAGTCTTTTTTAATTCTATCTAACATAATATGTCATTCCCTTAACTAAACAGAAGACTGAAGTTGGCATAGAGGCTTCATCTGATTTGCAAAAGTCTGTCAGTCAATTCATAGTGACAGCCTAGAGCAGCATATTGAGAGGACTGTGAAATTCCATCCAGGCCCAGCAGGTTAGACCATCATTCATGAGCCACGTTTGTTATAGAGAGAAGAAAGGAATGGCAAGATCATGCCATGTGTTTTCTGATTCTGCCCTAGCTCCAAAAGCCACATTTGACTAGGCTGGACTCCATGAATGGTTATGGCAGAGATTAATTTTAACATGAATAAATTGAACTGGCTCAGTTCTAAGTAACTGGCATTTAAAAATGACAATGACCAGAGTAGAATAAAGGGTATGGGTGTGAAAGCAATGAGGAAAGTATCAAAATTCAGTGAAATCTTGTAAATTGAAGCAGAGTGAAAGAACAAACATTTGTATCCAAAGATGTAAGAAAGAACAAATATTTATACCCAAAAGAAAAATTTAATTGGAATACATGTCATTTTTTTTACTTTTTCTCTGAAAAAAAACTTCTAAATTTCATTTTGAAATTTAGTGACAATGAATAAAATGTTTCCTAAGATTAATTCTTTATGGTTTTTAATTTCAAATTCAAAATAAAATATTTTATTTTTAAAATTCTTGATATAAGACATCTTTGTCTCAGTCTAACAAAGAGGTCTTAGTCCAATAAATAATATCATTCCCCACAAACATTATTTCGTACAGGAGTATTCACTTTTCTCTCAGGACTTGACATGTGCATTTTCTACTATTTTGAAAGCAAGTCTCAAGATCTCAGCCTATAATAATTTCTGAATTGAGTGAAACACAAATTTGAATGGGACACTTGGTTAGAGCATAAGAATATGTCACTTTTTAGTGAGGAAGTCTGGCAGACCTTCCAATATCCATATATCAACTTATTTTTGCCATCCTTAGCTCATTGCTACATACACAATAATTCCAGTAAGTAATTTTTATAGGTTGGATTTTTATTTTTTATGATCCCAAAAAGGAAAATGATTACTGCCTATAAAAAAAAATGAAGAGAAAAATGTGGGTTCTAAGGAACTAATGAAATTCATGAATTTAGAGGATTGTTTAGGTCTCCAGAAGTATTCCTCATGATTGGCAAGGGTCTGTTCAATTTTAATTTCCCTCAAATGTCCAGGGTTTAAAACTGTACATGTCTAGTGTGTTCTTTATGACAAATTAACTTGCTCTCTCTTCTCATCAAGGTATGAACAAGAGCTGAGCTCTTGAGGATCTTTCTTTATACTCAAATAGTCAATTCAGGGGGCAGTAGTAAGCACTACATCTATAAAGTCTTCTACTAGACACAATGAGGGAAGAATAATGGACTATATAAAGACTATGTAAAAATTACAGATGTGCAGTAACAAAAATTAGGATTTAATATTAATATATAGTGGAAACTGGAAATGCAAAGGTTAAAAAAAAGTAATAATATTCACTAATGGTATGACTAAGCAAATTTCTTTTTTTTTAAGATTTTATTTATTTATTTGACACAGAGAGAGAGAGAGAGATCACAAGTAGGCAGAGACGCAGGCAGAGAGAGAGGGGGAAGCAGACTCCCTGCCAAGTAGAGAGCCCAATGCAGGGCTTGATCCCAGGACCCTAGATCATGACCTGAGCCGAAGGCAGAGGCTTTAACCCACTGAGCCACCCAGATGCCCCGACTAAGCAAATTTCTTAACTTCTCTGAACTTTATTCTCTGTATTTCTAAAATGGTAACCTCTTGTCCATTGTGTTTTTTATTATTAAATGTGATAATTCAGTTAGAGTGTTTATTCAGTACTTGACACATGACAAGCATTAATAAATATGTATAAAAGCATAGTGACACCGGGTGTGGATATCAGGGATGGGTTCCTCAAGATGGTTAAATCCACGCCAGCTCCCAGAGTAAAATTCAAAGAAAAAAACAGAATCTATTCCAGGTAAAGGCATGAGCAAAAAAAATGGAAATGGAAATTTTTAAGAAAAGTATTTTTAATTACCTTCATCTTAGAAATTATGTACTATTCTGTATAAGACCATATTAACTTTCTTTTTAATAACACAGAAACTGAATTGAAAGAGATCTTGAAAAGACAGTCAACCTATTACTTTGGCTTCTGACAGGCAGAATCACTTTTAGGCTATGTACCTGTTATTTACTTGAGATGATAAAAAAGAAAAATCATGGCAATTTTCAAAATCTGAAACCCTTTATTTGGTGGCCAAGCCTATCTTTCCCTTTAAGGTTAAAATAACACTTTCTAGAAGTAACTGTCCCTGGATGTACTCTACAAGGGCACCAGTCCTTTCATAGAGCTCTTTCCTTTCCCGAATCTGTCAGTTATCATTAATGTTTCTGACTGTCGGCTACATCCAGGGCACTTGCTGAGGTGGAAGGTGTTTTTCTTGAGTGTCTAATTTATGGACAGAGAACAATATTCCATCAAGCAAATGCCTAAAGAAAGATCACATGCTACAACTTCTATTTGTCCATCTTGGTAGATGGAGATATCAAATGTTCCCTGAAGTGCATACATTATAAGAAGGGTCAGGGTTGCTTATGAAAAAGAAATTTTTTAATCAATAAACTTAAAAAAAATAGCCTCCAATAAAGTGGATTATTAAGGCCTCCATACACTCAGTTTTTTTTTTAATTTTGTTTTCAGAAGAATTAATATAATCAAGATGAATGTGGACATTTTATTTGCAACAAAAATAGAATAGCTTTCATAAGGCCAACACTCTCACCAAAAGTAACTTGAAAAGCTATATAAAATAGTTTTTAAAATATATCTGTAGGCATTGGAGAACTTTGGGGCATTGGAGAACTGAGGGGCCAAGATCTGAGAAAGAACAGAAATTCTTTGAGGTGAGCCCAATATTCTGCCTGTAGCTTTACTCCCTTGGTACATTTGCTGAGTCTTAAGCAAGAGAAGAGAGGTGGGGCTAAAAACTTTTGCAGAATGCAAATCCTAACAGGCAAAGAAGCCATTGAGCTTTCTCATAGAGGTAAGAAGAATAAATTGCACTTTGGGCCTGCTAATGCAGGAGGGGCCCAGAGGGGCGTTGGGGTCACTGACAGAAGGGAAGCACAGAGAAGTAAGCCTGAACTCACATATGTGTTCTCCTTATAGCATTTGCCAACTCTAACTGCTGTTTAAAAGAAGCCTGACTAAATGCAAAGTTTGGAAAGTAAAAGAATGAAAAAATTATATAATATGCAAAATAAATTTTTAAAAAGCTGCTGAGATCACACTAATATAAAAACGTACTTTAAAGCAAGAAACATTATAAGGGGTAAAAAAGGCTTCTCATAATGGTAAAAGAAAAACTACAACTTTAAACATCTATCTTTCTAATAGCATAGCTTTAAATATATATAACGCAAAACATAACAGAACTAAAGAAGGAAATGGATATATCCACTATCACAATGGGAAATTTTAAGACACCTCTTTCAGAAGTTGATAGACTAAGCAATAATAAATCTGAACAATACAATAACTGGCTTTAATTACTTTCACGAATTCTTAAAGCAAAATAGAAGAATAAACTTTTTATAAGTGCAATGAAATATCAATCAAAATTGACCCGTCACAAAACAAGTCTCAACTAATTTCAAAGGACTGTGATCATTCAAGAAAATTAACCTAAAACCAGAAACAGAAAGATAATTAGAAAATCACCAGCTGGGGTGCCTGGGTGGCTCAGTTGGTTGAGCAACTGACTTCAGCTCAGGTCATGATCCCAGAGTCCTGGGATCGAGTCCCGCATCGGGCTCCCAGCTCCACCGGGAGTCTGCTTCTCCCTCTGACCTTCTCTCCTCTCATGCTTGCTCTCTCTCTCTCTCAAATAAATAAATAAAAATCTTTAAAAAAAAGAAAAAAGAAAATCACCAACTGTTTGGAAACTAAGCAACTTATGGGTTAAAAAATAATCCTAATAGAAATTAGAAAATGTTTTTAAATTAATGATTATTAAAGTACAATATATGTAATCTTATGGAATTCAGCTGAAACTATAATTATAAGCAAAATTTTAGTCCAAGATTAATATTTTAAGAAAGAAGACTAAAAACCAATGTTCTAAATATCTATTTCATGACGCTAAAAAATATTAGCAAATTAAATCCATATAAAAGTAGAAGAAAAAAACTATAAAGAATAGAAATAAAGTAGAAAATATGCACAGTACAGAAAACCAACAAAGCTGAAATCTGATACTTAAAAAAACTAGTAAAACTATAAACTATTAAGAGAGATCAAGAAAAAAGGGGGAAGGCACACATGGCCAATATCAGTGATACAAAAAAGGGCATCACTACGGGCACTATGGACATTAAAAAGAAAATTAGAAGATATATAAATGTTTGCCAGTAAATTTGAAAATGCATATAAAATAAACTCCTAGATAAATACAACTTTCAAAAGTTAACACCAAGAAATTGAAAATTGGAGTATTATCATACTAGAAAAGAAATGAAATCTGTAATTAAAACCTAACCACTGCAAAACAATCTCCAGATTCAGATGGCTTCACCAATGAACTCCTCTACACACTTAAGAAAAATACGATACAGGGGCACCTAGGTGGCTCAGTTGGTTAAGCATCTGCTTTGGCTCAGGTCCTGATCTCAGAGTCCTGGGCTCCCTGCTTAGTGGGGAGTCTACTTCTCCTTCTCCCTCTGCCCCCCCCCTGCTCATTTTCTCTCTCTCAAATAAATAAAATCTTTAAAAAAGAAAAAGAAAAATATGATAAAAATGTTATATGAGCTCTTTTAGAGATTAGAAAAAGAGGAAACACTTCTCAACTCATTTTATAAAGCCAGGATAATGTTTATACCAAAATCTGACAAATGCAATTTAAGAAGGATCTTTATAGACAATTTCTCTCATGAACATAGGCATAAAAATCATAAACAAAACAAGTAAATCAAATCCAGTCATACATAAAAAAGAAATCATAACCAGTTGGGGTTTATTCAAGTAATACAAAGTTAGTTTAACAACCCACATTTAATCAGCATAGGGCACCTGGATGGCTCAGTGGGTTAAGCCTCTGCCTTCGGCTCAGGTCATGATCTCAGGGTCCTGGAATCAAGGCCCGCATCAGGTTCTCTGCTCGGCAGGGAGCCTGCTTCCCCCTCTCCCTCTGCCTGCCTCTCTGCCTACTTGTGATCTCTCTCTCTCTCTCTCTCTCTGTCAAATAAATAAATAAAATCTTTAAAAAAACCTAAATCTTTAAAAAAAAAATTAATTAGCATACTTACCACCTTAACAAAATAAAGGAAAAAGCCATATAATCATATAAATATATATAAGAAAAATTATTTGATAAAATTCTACACCCATTTTTCATTACAGAAAACTCATGACAAACTAGGAATAAATAGGAGCTTCTGGAAATGTCTTCCTGAAATTTTTCAGATTTCTCCTACCTCCCACTCTGGAGATCATGAATAAGAGAACACATTCTATCAACACTTTTTTTTTTCTTTTTAAATCTTTTTTTCTTTTAAATATTTTATTTATTTGACAGAGAGAGAAAGATCACAAGTAGGCAGAGAGGCAGGCAGAGAAAGAAGGGGAAGCAGGCTCCCTGCCAAGCAGAGAGCCCAATGCAGGGCTCAATCCCAGGACCCTGAGATCATGACCTGAGCCGAAGGCAAAGGCTTAACCCAGTAAGCCACCCAGGTGCCCTCTATCAACACTTGTAATCAACACTGTATATCTTGCAATTAAAAGTTATGAGATATACATATATATGTCACACATACATATAGACACACATATATTTATAATTTTAATGTTATAAATACTGAAAAAGTAAGAAAAATTATAATTATTCACAGATAACATGACCATATACATAGAAAAATCTAAAAGAATGTTCAGGTATTTATTAGAATTAATAAAATAATTTAGTAAAGAACCTATATAAGATCAATACACAAAAATATATATATACTAATAAAAAAGTACCAAAAAATAAATATTTTAGAGACACCATTTCCTAAACCATCTAATACCTAGGTATAAAATCAAATAATAGATAGTCAGGACTTAAACACAGAAGTATGAACAGATATTTTAAAAGCTCTATATAAGAGAAATACCATGTTCCCACATCTGAAGACTCAATATTGTTACAATGTCAGTTTTCCCAATATTGATAACCTATGAGAAATCCAACCTAGGTCAAAATCCCAGAAGGTTTTAAGGAGGAGGTAGGAATAAGTTGATTTTAAAAACTGGTATGGAAATTCAAAGGACCAAGTTAATTCAAGGGACTGAATAGAGAAGAAAAACAGAGCTGGAAAACTTACTCTACTATTATCAGGATTCAAGATACAAAGCTCCAGTTATTACAATACTGTATTTGGAACTTAGATAGATGATGAAGGAGACATAGTGGTGCAGAAAGAAGAAACGTTTTTTTCCAATAAATAGTACTCTGTAATTAGATATCTACATAAAAATTAAATACATCCATTGACACAAATATCAATTCTAAATAGATTGTAGATCTAAGTGTGTAACATCAGGCAATAAACCTTCTAGAAGATGAACAAAAAAAAATATCCTTATGACCTTGTGGTAAGCAAAGATTTCTTAAATAGGACAGAAAAGTCACTAAACATAAAGTAAAAGAATAATAAATTAGACTACATTTAAATAGTGAAGTTCTGTGTATCCAAAGATACTGTTATAAGAATATAAAATTATGCAGCAAACTGGGAGGAGAAATTTATAATTACATATCTATCAAACTATTCATATTCAGAATTTAAAAAGAACTCTTCCAAAACAATTAGAAAAATTACCTACTAGGATAGTTGACACCACACAGAAGAGATTCTGCAAATGGCCAATGAACATTTGAAAAGCTTATTTCATTAGTCTTCAGGAAAATTTAAAAACCTCAGTGAGACCTCACTGTACATGACCAGAATGGCTAACATTACATGACTGGGGGTGCCTGGGTGGCTCAGTCATGAAAGCATCTGCCTTCGGCTCGGGTTGTGATCCCAAGGTCCTGGGATCGAGTCCCACATCAGGCTCCTGCTTGTTAGGAAGCCTGCTTCTCCGTCTCCTGCCCTCCCCCTGCTTGTTTTTCCTCTCTCACTGTGTTTCTCTCTGTCAAATGAATAAATAAAAATCTTAAAAAAAAAAAACATTCAATGACTAGTAATATCAAGTGCTGATAAGGATGAGAACCAATCAGAACTTTCATACACTAATGGTGATAGAATAAACTGTACAACCATTTTGGAAAACCATTCAGTGGTAGATACAATTGAACATATGCATTTCCTATGACTTAGCAATTCTACCTCTAGATATATATGTGTCTATATATATGTACTAAACAAAAGATAGACAAGATGCCTTACATGAACCTATGTGGATAGTAGCTATTTGGCCATTCGTTACATAGTCAAAAATTGGAAACAACCCAAATGTTCATAATAAACAATTAAGACAAACCAACTGTGTTATATTCATACAATGGAATATTAAACAGCAAAGAAAATGAATAAATTACTGCCACAACAACAACATGGAAGAGTTTTACAAACATAATGTTGAGTGAAAGAAGCCAGACAAGGGAGTACATATTGTGTGATTTCATTCATATAAAGTCTAGAACTGACAGCCCTTATAGATAATGATAGACATTAAGACATGACTTACTTTTGGGAAAGAAGGATAATGACTGGATAATTTACAAAGATAGTCTGAAGTTCTGCTAATTATTTATTTTTTATAAGATTTATTTATATGTTTTAGAGAGAGAAAGTGAGCATGCATACACATGTGAGCAGGAGGAGGGGCAGAGCGGGTAGAGAGAGAGAGAATCTTCAAACAGACTCCCCGCTGAGCCTGGAGCCCCACACAGGGCTCAATCCCAGGACCCGAAGATCAAGAGTCAACTGTTCAACCAAATGAGCCATCCAGGTGCCCTCTAATTTTCTATTCTTTTATCTGGGTAGCAGTAAAGAAGTGTATTCACTTTGTGAAAGTTTATCAAGCTTTGGATTTACGCATTTTCCTATATATGTGTTACACTTCAATAAACAGGTTTTTTAAAAAAGATTAGTGTAACTACAAGAAGTTGTACATTGAAGAAACATTGACTCCTATTAGCAATGGACATTAAGAATAGGCCTACAATGTAACTGAGCATTCAAGGAAAACACTGCTATTTCAGGAACAGAAGAGGCATTCTGTTACAGTCAAGAGGACTAGAACATCTCTCTAAAGATTAATGGAAGTATAGCAGAAGATTGCATTTAGATTAGGATACCATAATACCTCAAAATGGAGTGCAGGGAAAAAAATCTTCTAGTTCAGAGGAAATAAGTTTTGGATATAGAAAATAAAAGCATCACAGTCATTTTTCTATTGAAAGAATAATACCAAAGCAAGAAATAAATTCACTAGAGCTAAGAAAAGCATGGTTTTATCACCATGATCATTCCTCCTCTTTCTTCTGCTTTCTCTTCCATCCTATCCTGCCCCCCAACAACTATATCAACAACATTGTCATCACTGTTGTGCTGTCCCAATTTCCCCCAAATAGCCACTGTTGTAGAAGAGAGAAAACAAAAAAGTTTCAAATAAGAACAAGATTTCTTGGTCATTACTGCTCAAAATGGTCCTTCTTACCAAGACTGTGGTCATCAACCAGATTTTCAAGAAACTGGTTAAAGAACAAATATATGCACAAAACACATACAATTTTTTCCATTAAAATGATTTTATCTTTATAACTTAAAAGCAAATGAAAGTGGTTTACAGGTCTGGGGCACCTGGGGCACCTCTCTGCCCTCAGCTCAGGTCATGATCTCAGGATCCTGGGGTCAAGCCCCACATCGGGCTTTCTGCTCATCGGGGATCCTGCTTCCCCCTCTCTCTCTCTGCCTGCCTCTCTGCCTACTTGTGATCTCTCTCTGTCAAATAAATAAAATCTTAGAAAAGAGAAGAGAAGAGAAGAGAAGAGAAGAGAAAAGAAAAGAAAAGAAAAGAAAAGAAAAGAAAGGAAAAGAAAGGAAGGGAAAGGAAAGGAAAGGAAAGGAAAGGAAAGGAAAGGAAAGGAAAGGAAAGGAAAGGAAAGGAAAGAAAAAAGGGAAGGGAAGAAAGAAGGATGGTTTACAGGTCTAAGTCCCGTGAAGCTCCAGGACAAAAAACAAGTTTTGGTCTCTGAGAAGTCAACTGCTGCAGGAAAACAAGGGCAAAAGCTTCCCATGCATGTCAGAGCCCATATTCAGACTCAATGTTGAAAGTATGTTTGAGAGCAAGGTTATTCCTATCTGTGAACAGAGGCTAAAATGAAAAGCTCTTAGACTTGGATCAGAAGAAAGAACAAAAGTTTTCAGGAATGGTTGTACAGTATCTCCAAACTAATAGAGGACATCATTTCAAACAACTGGTAACTCCAAGAATCCAAAAGGAAGCAACTGTCAAATCACCAAGTACAAGTGTTGTGTCAGAAGAGAGGAGTAAAATTCTTACCTAACATGTACTTGAAAGTCAAAAACCACTCTACTCCTCCCTGTCTTACTGCATGTCATCAAGAGAGACAATATGAAAAAGAAAGATCAAACGCAACACATATAGACAGACTGTTTAGCAGAAGTTGCAAAGATCCATGATAAATCCACCATTTAACAGCCATGTGGCTTTGAATAAGTGGCTTTTTCTCTCTAGATCTGGATTTCCTCATCTGTAAAAAACAAAGACAATGGTAGTACCATCCTCTTGAGTGGATGAAATGATGTGTGTAAATCATTTAGCAAGCCCAAGCTCCCAGTAGGTGTTCAATACTTATGAGCTTCTATTATTTTCATTATCAAGCATTTGCTAAGTATCTCTTGGGTAGTTTTCTCTCAGAACACTGGAATTTACTGGCTGGCTCTGGGCAAGGAAGCTCTATCACAGAAATGACTTCAGACAAACCGGGATACCTTTAGAATTATTCTGAGAATGACCACGGTTCAATTCTTATAATTGTTTTTGTAACTGATGTTAATTACAATCAACAGTATCTACAGAGCTTCTCGGTTTATCAGCTCCTTGGATCTCCACCCATTTACGGCCCGAAGGAAATACTTGCTATCATACTACAATGGCTTTTCTTTTAAGAAGACTGACTCCTAGAGACAACTTTAAAAAGTAAGGCATCTGATTATTTGCAATGTTGTTTCTATTTTGACTCTCTTCTCACCCTGGATTAGTTGTTAGTTAAAAAAAAAAAAAGTTAAAGTGTATAAAAACAAAAATCCCATTCTACATTTCACCTAAAGATTCCTGACACTGAACTCTGAATGGTTAGCAAATATAAATGGTTAGTGAGATGTACACTTTCTTTACCTGCTACCTGATCAGTAAGCCCAGAGTGTGTGCCCAGAAACTATGTCAGAGAAACCAGTAGAATCATTTTTCATTATCAAATCTTTCCAAATTACACAAAAACTAGACTTTGCTTTCCTCATTTACTTGAAATTATATATTTCAAGCTATTCACCCAATAGCACATTATACAGCAATAAAAACCAAATAAACAAAGAAATAAAAAGCAATATGGGTAGATACTAACAATAAATTAAACACTAAATCCCCAAAAATTACATACCATATATTACCCATTTTCTTAAAGCTAAAACAACTATAATTACAATTTATAATTTTTAGGGTTAGGCATAACCTATATAGACATAAAACTATATAAAAAGGACAGAAAGGCAGTGATGAACAATGGCACAAAACCATGGATTATAGTTTGTGGGAAGAGGCTAGAGGATGGGACAGAGAGGGAGACATGGTTAGATTTGATTTTGCACCATCGGATAAAGGTTATTATCAAGGACCTAGTTTTAGCTTTAGATACCAAATTCATGGGTGCTTATTACATTACTAAAAGTAACTGTAGGGGCACCTGGGTGGCTCAGTGGGTTAAGCCTTTGCCTTTGGCTCAGGTCATGATCTCAGGGTCCTGGTATCAAGTCCCCATCAGGTTCTCTGCTTAGTGGGGAGCCTGCTTCCCCCACCACCCGCCTGTCTCTCTGCCTACTTGTGATCTCTGTCTCTCTTTGTAAAATAAATAAAAATAAAATCTTTAAAAAAAAAAAAAAGTAACTGTATCAGTCTATGTATTAGCCAGGATCCAGTCAGAAAAACAGAAACCACACCAATTATTTTAATAGAATTTAGTATCAGAAAGTGGTTAAATAAATATTTGAGGAATTAAAAAGCCAAAGAGAACATGAAAGTAGCATCGCTATAGTAACACAGGAATCAGCTACCATCCTTAGGGCTAGAAGAACAAAAAGAAAAGATTTTATAAAAAGATTTTATAAAAATCTTGAAGCCCAGAGGAGGGACCACATGGAGTCTGAGGAGAGGGCCCTACAGAACTTGGGCTAGCCCCTCTGAGGAGACACAATAAAGTTAGACTTGAAAATGCTAGAAGAAGTTGGAAACTGGAACCAACAGACTTTGTCAGGGTAAAAAGCCATTGTTGAAACAATGCTGATAGGAACAACAAGCAAAAACAGGAAAGAGAAGACCCTTCACCATCGCCTCGCTCTCCGGTCTCCCTCTGTAGATCCCTATTGGTGGAACATAACAGGAATCTAGCTGGTCAACGAGGAACATGATTAGTAAAATCCTAGCCCCATAAACATGATAGAGAATGGCGTGTTCGGCACTGAAAAACAATAGCTTACTAACTGTCATGGACAGGTAGGCTAGGTTATACTGTCCTGACAAGTCAAATTCTCTAACACAATAAAAGTATATTTCCTGCCCATTCTCCATATCCAGTACAGGTCAGCAGGGAGGATCTGTCCATCAGAACCACTCAAGGCCCTGGGCTTAGGGAAGTTTCCACAATCACCACAGCAGTGGGAAAGATGCATGGATCATACACCTGCTTTGAATGCTTCTGTTCAGAAATGATTCATATTACATCTGGTCATGTTTTGTTGGTCAAAGCAAGTCCATGACCGTGCCAAAATTCAGGGGGTATGGGAAAGATGGTCCACGCCCAAAAGGCCAAGGAAATAAATAAAAATGGTCCATTCATGGGCTAATAATGAGTATGTGTTATAAACCAAGAATTACCATTAATCCAATTCCAGGCACCTGAACACACGCATACAAACACACGGACATACGCACGCACAGGTTTGCATTTTATAAATACACACCACTTTATTTTTTTCCCCAAATATGTTTATTTTTTCAGTGTTACAAGACTGATTGTTCATGCACCACACCCACAAACCTTTGTCATGTTACAGTAAGTATCCCCTAGGAGCCACAGTGAAATATACCCAGTCTCTGAGATAGTATAAGGAGTTAGATGGCATATTTTTAAGATTTTGTCCCCTAGACTGAAGTACTAAAGAGAACATGTTGAAATTTTTAAGGACGCTTTTATCAGATTTAAGAAAACAACATACAATCCAAGAAGGATCTACCTGATGTGAAATATGTTGGTCCCCTTGAGAGGGCTGAATTAGGCCAACAATTCAAATTGGTTTCATTCTAAGTGCCAATGTCCAGTGTGTGACAGGTGTGGCTGGAGGGAGGATCCGCCAGCCTTCTCAGGCAAATACTCTAACCTCCTCTGTCCTAGCTGTGGGCATGAGTTGCTTCTTGAACCTTTGAGAAGCTACACTTTTCTAAGTGGTTATAGCCAGTCATCACTTTTCACCTTTATCTTTAATGAGTCAAGAGCCACACACGTGAATCTCCAAATCTCTTCCCTGTGTGACTAATTCCTTCAGGAGTAGGTTTCCATTTTTCTTCTCTAAACACTCTGGTTTAGTCTGTATCCTTGAGGCAGCCGAGCACACAAAATAGAAGACAGCACATACCTGCCAATTTCACACTTCTAAAAATAAGTTTCTTGGCAGAGGCAGAAAAACATGGAAGGCCTTTCATTTTCCAGTCATGAGAGCTACTGTCCTGCCCTCTTCTATTCTTCAGCCAGAATATAGACAGTAAGACAATCCAGATGAGCCAAGGTAGAGCTCAGGCAAGTGGTTTGTTAGCACACGACCTGCTAATGGGCAGTCAGACAGCCATGCTGTACTAAAAATCCTAAAATGGGCCTCTCCCGGCAGGGCAGAGGATCATGGGGGAGTGGGGAAGATAAATGAAACAAGACGGGATGGGGAAGGAGACAAACCATAAGAGACTCCTAAACTCATGAAACAAATTAAGGGCTGCTGGGAGGTGGGGGGCGGGTAAGGTTATGGACATTGGGGAGGGTATGTGCTACGGCAAATGCTGTGAAATGTGTAAGCCTGATGATTCACAGGCATGTACCCTGGGGCAAATAATACATTATATGTTAATAAAAAAAATTTTTTAAAAATGGCCTCTCCCAAGCTCACAGTGTTAAACTCCTAAGTCTTATCCTGAGCATATATCTATAGACTTGAGATAGAGGGGAATTTATGCAAAAAGGTTCTAATGACCAGAAGATCCTAGTACTTCCTGGCATCCCCCAACCTTGTCCCTAATAAGCCAGATCACTTTGGTCTTCAGGGTCCTTTCAGGATGCCTATTTTAGCGGCAATAATCCATGGCTTCATCTCTTTTCAACTAATTATCTTCCTAACAGCACCAGCAGGTGTGGCTTAGGTGCTAGGTTTGGCCAGACTCTTCTTGGAAACTTCAGGTGGCAGAAACCCAGTTCAAACTGCTTCAGCAGAAAAAGTCCATTTTACCTCAAACCTGAATATGTGTCGGGCATGACTGGGTTCAAAGATTCAATCAACAGTGTACTCAGGAAGCTGGCTTTGCTCCTCTTGGATCTGCTCTCTTCTTCCTGGCTTCCTTCTCAGGCAGGCTCTTCCAGTCTGATGGCAAAGGTGGCCACCAGCAGCTCCGGCCCCACTCTGCCTGCCAGGTTAGGAGTCCTGGCTTCTTTCCCAAGAGCGCTAACAAAAGTTGGGGCAATGTGTCTTTCACGACCAAATCCTGAGTCATATAAGGAGCCAGGGTCATGGCCAGCCTTGCCCATGCCACTTGCGCTGTGGGTGGTGAAGGGTAAGTGCACAAAGAACAATCGGAATGGATATGCAAGCCAAAAAATCAACATATCGATGTATGCCTAGTACCAGGATGGATGACTTAAGGATGCAGCTGAAAGTAAGAGTTCTCATGCAACATCCAGTCAGTCCCTCGGGCCCATTCAGTAACACAACAGTGCAGCAAAAAATAAATTCAAGATGTAGTAAGGGGAAAAATAGTAGTCTGCTTTATGTTTAACCAGCATGGAAGAAAAAAAGGGATAGAGGGAAGGAAGAAAGGATGGAGGGAGAGAGAGGAAATGAGGGAGGGAGAGACAAAATAAGACTCAAAGCTTAAATAAAGGAGATTCTATGCACTATGCCTAAAATTTTAAGAAATCCCATACCTGCCCTAGGATTACTGTCAATTCCTGGGATGTTTGTGTTCTCAAGGTGAAGTCACTAGATTGTCTATGCTACCTTCTGCATGCTGTACAATCCTTGTCATACCTTGACCTCTGCCCCTCTTATCGTTCTTTGCAGCAACAAAGGCAAACAGTTCAAGGCAGATCTCACTGGCCTGTGTGTACTGGCTGTGATACTCCAACTGATCAGGGCCAAGGAAGTTGTCTTTGGGATTTCCCAAATCTGAGCAAAGACCCAGGATGTCCTTGGAGTCTCAGGGCACAGTCCTCTCCCCAGGAAAGTAGTGATGGGAGTGCCTCAGTTTCTTCTAGAACACAGCCCTCCAGCCTCTACCTGTAGCCCCTCTCTCTCCAGGGTTCAAACTCAAATCCTTAAAGCTAGCAGGAAGACCAAAGTTGAATCAACAGCCGTCCCCTTCTCCCCTCCTAAGCCCTTCAGGGGAAATTTCTCCTTCCTTCATCAAGCAAAATCCTTGCAGCAAGTTTATTCAAACAGATCCACTTTCCATCCTCTTACCAGGTGAATAAACTTTTCCTAGACACTACTGAACATCAACTTAAGCCTAAGCCAGGATCTCTAACAAGCACCAACAAATATCAAACTGTCTCCCCAGCTATGTAAGAGAGGTTCCTTTGGAGTCATATTTTCACATAGGGTCTACCTAGATTTCTTTCCTTATCTCACTATAAGACAGTTAATGGCTCTGATTGTTTTCTCAAGTATCTCATCCATTAACTGTAGGAGGGATCTTTGAGTTACCACCAGAAATGCCAGATGGCATTTTGCCCATAGAGGGCCTTTTTCTTACCATTGTTTTATCCTCCCTTTCCATCATCTCTCATCTTCAGTACATTTTTCTTCCACCTGGGCCCACAGCCCCAGGCCACATTATCATGTGTTTCTCTACCTCTATATCTCGCTTTCCTTGCCCACTTTTGAAGTAGTTACACTTAGAACAAAGTACCAAAGTGGACGTCACCACTTCCTTCAGTGCCGCTGTGTCAGCACACGCCTTGGAATGTTTTGGTCCAAAAGCTCACCAAGCAAAGAAAATTAAGGTTCAGATTCAAAGGACAGGAGACCTTAGAGCATCCTACTTAACCTGCATAGAATGGATCAAATGCACGAAAGAAAGCACAAGGCTGTAGCCCAACCATGAGTCATATGAGAGGAGTGGAAATGCTGGCAGCACAGCACCGAATGAGCAATGGTAAAAGGCACTTCAGCATAGCCCAGGCAATCAGACACTGTGCAGAACACAGAGGCACTACTTCTGCTCTGCTCCAAATGTGTTAAAGTAAACAAACAATAAACAAACAAAAAACTCTTACCTCTTACCTCTTAACTTCAAAAGGCACATTGTCCTTTTGAAGAAAATGGCAAATAAGGAGCAGAAATTAGAGACCTATTTACTTTTTCCCTCCAATATCCTGAAGTAAGCTAGAAACGGCTTCTTGAGCTCTCATTCTCTACTTGACAGAGTTTTAATGAAATGTCACGCTATCAGGTTACTTACTTATTTAATGTCCCAGCTACAATGCCTTGTTGGAATTCACCTGGGAGTCTCGGCAAGCCAAATCATGCGGCAAATCTTTGGTGGCTGAGACATACCATATTCATTTGATTAGAAATGGAGATTCTATGAAAAGAAAAATTAAAGAACAAGAACTTTAATCAGAACCAGATCAGACATTTGATAGGGCTAATCACAGAACATCGTTTTTAACTCTGTAAAGATTAACTGGGCCTTCAGAATGTGGTTCCAAGTCTTCCTGGAGAGCACCAGAAAGATATGCATGAGGGTAGAAATTTGTGTTGGAACAATGGAGAGTTCAGATTCCGCTCCCCATGCAAGGCAAGGAAAGAAGCAACCAGAGATGGTCTCCTCACCTGTTTCTTGAGTGTATTTACTGCCTATTTAATTCTCTCATTGACCCTGCACCTTAATCCTCCCCAACTTCCTCTTGTTATACAACAAAAAAAAATCTTAAAAATAAAAGAACAAAACACATTGTAGGTGCTTTGCATATATATTTAATAAATGCTGTTGATTGGGAAAATGAAAAAAAGGAAGAAGGGAGGAAGAGAGGGAGGAAAGGAGAAAAAGAGGAAGGAGAAGAGGAAAAAGAAGGAGCAAGGGAAAGAGAAAGGGAAAAATAGAGGGAGGGAGGAAAGAAGAAAAAATAATAAACTCAATATTCTTCATGTTCCATGTAAAAAACATTACCACTTTTACTTTCTAAGGGAAAAAAAAAGGACTATCAATATATTTTATCCTTACTAATTTATTTATATATAAATGTGTCAAGAGAAATTTTAGGCCATTTTCCTTAACACTTAACACATTTATTAAGAAAGGACAAGATTAAACAAGAACAGAACTGTTCTAGAAAGTTTCAATACATAGTCTTAGAGCCCAGGAAAGTAGAAACATCTAAGTATTCCATAAGGGTATGGCTACTAAGTGGTTTTGCAGAGCCTTTTTCCTAAAGATTAAAAGGAGAGTTCTTATCCGTAATTTCATAGTCAGCTTTCTAGTCCAACCTAAGACAGGAACGATAAGGTGCTCACAAAAACTTGATCACCTCTATATCTTACACTCTCCTCTCTTTAAAAGATTACTTTGTTTTAAGGAGGAAAGCAATACGCTTTTTCAAGCATTTATTAGAGGAAATCCAACTATTTTTCAAAGTTGGAGGAAAATGTGATTTCCTCAGTTTCTGAAAAGCAAAGACATTGGGAAGAAATGTGAGTTTCAGACTTTGGAAACCCAAGTAGCAGTGGCAAATATTCTGATCAGTTCATTTTCTGAATTTGGCTTTTAAAGTTCAGATTTGAGTTTTTTCAGCCCTCTACTTTCCTCTCCATCACAGACAGACAATATCTATTCTAAAGGAAGCCCATCTAAAGTTTTATTGGTTAGGCTTAACGTTGTGAAAAATACAGAAATAAACTCCAGAAAAAGCTGTGAATTATAAGATATATGTTTAAGTTCACTCACAATTCCCCAACAAATTTATGGCAGCAGTGAATAACTTAAAAGGAGTTGAAACAGGCCTTCAAAAATGAACAATGACAAAAACAAAAACAGCTCCAATTAGGCATGGAAGGAACTTAGAAGTTACCACTTCATCCTAACAACAAGTAAAAAGCTCAACACACTGAAAAATCAACAACTCTTTGTAGATCCATCAGAGATGTGATTCCCAAGGCAAAGCATTGCCCTGAAAATAGGAGAGACTAATGGAGAATCACAACCTACTGCAGCAGAAATCCTTGAGCAGAAACCACCATGGGAGTCAATGCCAGGATAAGAAAACCTGAACCGTAATTGATGGATTGCTAAAGGCTCAGTGTGGACCAGAGTTAAAAACTCCAGCAGGGGTCAGCAAAAGGGGTCCCACACTTTTGTGAGTTTTACCCCCAAGAGGTCTACCAGGGTCTCACAGCAAATACCAGAGAAAAACTCCTTGTGCTTCCAGCAAGGAGAAGGGAACAGGAACCATTCTGAAAAACACAGAATATTCCATTTTTCTTAACAAGGTCTTCTCTCAGGAAAAACAATTTTATCAGAAATACTAAAGAACATTTTACAATTTTAACCTACTAGGGATTTATCAGAACCTAACCTATCTGGGAGAAGGGAAATATCCAACTCCAGTAGGCTCTAGCCTCTCGAGGGAAGGAGGATACCCAACTCCAGGCCCCTCTAGTCATCCTGTCCTAATTAGGGGTTAGGGAGGGATTAAAAAGCACAGGTGAAGTTCACAGTTCTCAGGCAATAGTTCACCAAAAGACTGAGACTGAATTGTGATGTTGCCAGCTTTGGTTTTCTTTTTCAACATTACTTCGGATATTTGGGGTCTTTTATGATTCCATACAAATTTTAGAATTGTTTGTTCCTGCTCTGTGAAAAATGCTGGTGTTATTTTGATAGGGATTGCTTTGAATCTGTACATTGCTTTGGGTAGTACAGACATTTCAATAATATTTGTTCTTCTAATCCACGAGCATGCAACCGTTATTCCATTTCTTTGTGTCTTCCTCAATTTCCTTCATAATTGTTCTATAGTTTTCAGAGTACTGATCACGTACCTCTTTGGTTAGAGAGGTATTTTATTGTTTTTTAGTGCAATTGTAAATGGGACTGATTCCTTGATTTCTCTTTCTGTTGCTTCATTATTGGTGTATAGAATGCAACAGATTTCTACATATTGATTTTTTTATATCTTGCAACTTTGCTGAATTCCTGTATCAGTTCTAGCAATTTTTTGGTGGAGTCTTTTGGGTTTTCTACATAACATATTATATCATCTGCAAATAGTGAAAAGTTTGACTTCTTCCTTGCCTATTTGGATGCCTTTTATTTCTTTTTGTTGTCTGATTGTTGAGGCTAGCACTTCCAATACTATATTGAACAAGAGTGGTAAGAGTAGACACCCCTGTTGTATTTCTGACCTTAGGGGAAAAGCTCTCAGATTTTCCCCATTGAGGATGATATTTGCTCTAGGTCTTATATATATGGCCTTTATGATGTTGAGGTACATTCCTTCTGTCCCTACTTTCTTGAGGGTTTTTATCAAGAAAGGATGCTGTATTTTGTCAAATGTTTTTTTCTGCATCTCTTGAGAGGATCAAATGCCAGACGCCAGATGGCATTTTGCCCAAATAGGGCCTTTTTCTTACCATTGTTTTATCTTTCTTTTCCATCATCTCTAATATTCAGTACATTATTTCTTCAGTATATTTTTCTTCCACCTGGGTCCACAGCCCCAGGCCAGATCATCATCAGGTTCTCATCCTTTCTTTTATTAATGTGGTGCATCATGTTGATTGATTTGCAGATGTTGAACCACCCTTGCAGCCCAGGAATAAACCTACTTGGTTGTGTTGAATAATCCTTTTAATGTACCGTTAGATTTGATTAGTTAATATCTTGGTGAGAATTTTTGCATCTATGTTCATCAGGAACATGTTCACCTGTAATTCCTATGTTCACCTGTAATTCTCCTATTTCACTGTGGGTCTTTGTCTGGTTCTGGGATACAGATAATGCTGGCCTCATAAAATGAGTTTGGAGTTTGGAAGTTTTCCTTCCATTTCTATTTTTTGGAACAGTTTCAGAAGAATAGGTATTAATTCTTCTTTAAATGTTTGGTAGAATTCCCCTGGGAAGCCATCTGGCCCTAGACTTTTGTTTGTTGGGAGACTTTTGATTACTGATTCAATTTATTTGCTAGTTATGGGTCTATTTAGATTTTGTATTTCTTCCTGTTTCAGTTCTGTCAGTTTGTATGTTCCTAGGAATTTATCCATTTCTTTTAGATTGCCTAATTTGTTTGTACATAATTGCTCATAATATTCTCTTATAATTGTATTTCTGCAGTGTTGATTGTGATCTCTCCTCTTTCATTCATGATTTTATTTAGGTCCTTTCTCTTTTCTTCTTGATAAATTTAGCTAAGGAATTATCATTTTGTTAAGTCTGCTCCTAGTTTCCTTGATCTGTTCTTGATTTCTGTATCATTGATTTCTGCTCTAATCTTTATTATTTTCTTCTCCTGCTGGATTTAGACTTTATTTGAAGCTCTTTTTCCAGTTCTGTTAGGTGTAAGGTTAGGTTGTATATTTGAGACTTTTCTTGCTTCTTGAGGAAAGCTCGTATTGCTATATACATCCCTCTTAGGACTGCCTTTGCTGCATCCCAAAGGTTTTGGACTGCCATGTTTTTATTTTCATTTTTTTCTATGTATTTTTTTAATTCTTCTTTAATTTTTTTGTTGACCCCTTCATTCTTTAGTAGAATATTCTTTAACTTCCATGTGTTTGTGGTCCTTCCAAATTTTTTCTTGTGGTTGACTTTAAGTTTCATAGTGTTCTGGTCTGAAAATATGCATGGTATGATCTCAATCTTTCTGTGCCAGTTGAGGCCTGATTTGTGACCTTGTATGTGATCTATTTTGGAGAATGTTCCATGTGCACTCAAAAAGAATGTGTATTCTGTCACTTTTAGATGAAATAATCCAAATACATCTGTTAAGTCCATCTGTTCCAGTGTGTCACTTAAAGCCGTTATTTTCTTGTTGATCTGCTTACATGATCTGTCCACTGCTGTGAGTGGGGTGTTAAAGTCCCCTACTATTACTGTATTATTATCAGTGAGTGTCTTTAAGTGTTTTATTAATTGATTCATATATTTGACTGGTCCCAAATTAGGGGTAGAAATACTTACAATTGTTTGATCTTCTTGTTGGGAGACCCCTTTATTGTGATATAGTGTCCTTCATCTCTTATTGCAGCCTTTGGTTTAAAATCTGGGTGTCTGGCATAAGTATGGCTGTTGCACTTTCTTTTGATAAATGGTTCTTCACCTTCTCACTTTCAATCTAGAAGTGACCTTGGGTCCTAAATGAGTCCCTTGTAAGCAGCATATTGATGGGTCTTGTTGTTGTTTTAATCCATTCTGCTACCCTATGCCTTTTCATTGGAGCATTTAACCCATTTACATTGAGTAATTATTGAAAGATATGAATTTAGTGCCATTGTGTTATCTGTAAAGTCGCTGTTGCTATAGATTGTCTCTGTTCCTTTCTAGTCTTTGTTACTTTTAATCTCTTTTTCCCACTCAAAGTGTCCCCTTTAATATTTCTTGCAAAACTGGTTTTGTGTTCACAACTCCTTTAGTTTTTATCTTGGAAAATCTTTATCTCTCCTTCTATTCTGAATGACAGCGTTCCTGGATAAAGTATTCTTGGCTGCATATTTTTCCCACTTAGCATATTGAATACATCATGCCACTCCTTTCTGGTCTGCAAGCTCCCTGTGGACAGGTCTGCTGCAAGCCTTATGTGTCTACCCATGTAGGTTAAGGACCTTTCCTCCCTAGTTGCTTTCAGAATTCTCCCTTTATCTTAGATTTTGCAAGTTTCACTATGATATGTCTTGGTGCTGACCTGTTTTTGTTGATTCTGAGGGGAGTTCTCTGTGCCTCTTGGACTGGAATGCCTATTTCCTTCCCCAGAGAAGAGAAGTTCTCAGCTATAATTTGTAGCCCCTTCCCCACTCTTTTCTGCCCTTTTTCCCACTCTTCTTCTTCTGGAACTCCCATGATATGGAGATTATTTCACTTTATGGAATCACCGAGTTTTCTAAGTCTATCTTCATGATCTAATAGTTTTCTTTCCCTCTTCTTTTCAGCTTCATTATTTTCCATAATTTTATCTTCTCTATCACCTACTCTCTCCTCTGATTCTTCAAACCTCATTGTGATTATATCCACTCTGTTTTGCATCTAATTATAGCATTTTTTACTTCAGCTTGAGTTTTTAGGTCTTTGAGGTCCTTGCTGTCTCTGCAGCAAGGGTTTTTCTGGTGTCCTCTATGTTTTTTTTCAAGTCTAGCTCTTAGTCTTATGACTGTTGATTTAAATTATTACTCAGATATATTGCTATATCTGTTTTCAGCAAGTCCCTGGCTGTAGTATCTTCCTGCCCTTTCTTTTGGGAAGAATTCCTTCCTCTTGTCATTTTGGCCAAGTTTATATCTTTTGCAAGTAATGAAAGCTTGTTATATTTCCTGCACTTCAGAGTAATGCTATATTAAAAAGTGGTCATACAACATCCAGGGCCTTGCACTTCAAGAAATGTTTCTGGCGTATGCTGTATGCACTCTGCTGTTGCATTTTGACTGCTCTTTCTCTGCTCTTTTCTCGAAAGAAAGAAAGAAAGAAAGAAAGAAAGAAAGAAAGAAAGCCTGCTCAAAAAAGAAAAAAAAAATGAAAAAGACCAAAGAGACAATCAAAAAATCTATAAACCTGATTTCCAAAAAAAAGGAGAAAAAAGAAAAAAGAAGACTAATCCAAAAAGAGAGAGAGAGAGAAGGAAATGAAAAAACAAACCAACAAAAAACTGTAAGCCTAATTCCAAGGGGAAAGGAGGAGAAGGAGAAGGAAGGAAGGAAGGGTGGGAGGGAGAGACAGCCTGGTCCTATTTGCACTGCAGGGGATGCTTTGAAGCACTGTAAGATCAGTAGACTTGGTGCACGTGGTGTACTGCCTGTGTTGCTCTTCTGGGGTAGAGGCCCACTATGCTGGCTCAGTCGGTCCTACACCAGTGAAAAAAGCATTTGCCGAGCACAGAGAGGTGAGCCCCACCTCCACCAGGGGCCGCTCTGTAGCTCTCTGAAGTCCAACCACGTTGGTAGGGAAGGTAAAATGGCACCACCCCACTCTTTAGTCCCTGGATAGGGGCTCCCATACCCCTGCGGTTCCGGAAGCCCTCACAGAAAAGTGAGAGCCATTAGCACACCCTGCACCCACCTCTCCTGCATTTTATCTTTGGCACAGCTGGGATTCAAATCTCCAAACCTCTGGTTTTATCCTTGAAGTATAGCTGGGATTCAAAACTCCAAATCTTAAAGGAGCTGGCACTGCTCGGATGTGCTCCCTAAGTTAGAGCCTTGCTACACTCTGACTAGTGCCATTTGTCCCAGGAAAACAGTCCCCACCTGCATGGTGCACGGAATCTATGGTGTGTCACCATGAAAAGCAGCAAACAGGTTATGCACTGTCTGCGTGCACCTTTGTCCCCTGCAGATGAAAGGCTCTTTACTGGCACCTGCAGGGTCTTTTATCTTTGGAGAGGCAATATGCCCTCTTCCAAATGCACTCCTGGAAAGGGGACGACCTGTCCCAGTGAGACGCGGGTTACCTAAGAGACCTCTATACCACTCTGTGCTCCGGCCCAGGCCAGAGCTGTCCTTCTCTCCAGGAGTGCATGCTAATGCTCCACTGCCGTGGCGTACTTCCAAACCTTGGAGCTTGAGCGTCACTCAGTGTTTGCAAAAAAACCTGTGCCACTCAGTTCCCCTTGCTCCCCAGTCTGTGGTCTGAGATATTGTCTTCTTGTGTGAACGCCATGCTGCACTCTGTAAACACCTCTCCGCTCTCCCCGAGAAAATGGTTCCCTCCCCTCCACTGCTCGCAGCTTTTCTCTCCCACAATTCACTTCCACGCACCTCACACCTGCCACGCTGTCTCCCTCCAACCATGGAGAACCTCCTTCCAATCCTCAGATTGATTTCCTGGGTATTCCATGTGATCTGACCTCAATACAGCCCGGTTCCAGGGAGGACGAAAGCCCAGGGTCCTCCTACTACTTCTCCGCCATCTTAACTCCTCCTCCTCAAACAACCCACTTTACATATAAAGGCGCATACAGATTTAAAGAAAAAAGGGATAGGAAAATATACAGCAACCTAATGCTAATCAAAAGAAAGCAGGAGTGGCTATATTAATGTCAGACAGAGCTGACTTCATAAATCATCAGGAAAATATATTATTATTACATAATAATAAAGGAATCATTTCTCCAAGACATAAACAATCTTTAATTTGTATGTGCCTAAGAACAGAGCTACCAAATATGTGAAGCAAAAACTGATAGAACTGCAAGGAGAAATAGATGGATCCTATTATAGTTAGACACTTTAACACCCATCTATCAGAAATGGAGAGACCCAGCAGGTAGAAAAATCAGTAAAGACATACTTGAATTCAACAGTGTCATCAATCATTGGATATAATGGACATCTATAGGCTACTTCATCCAATAATACAGGTTCTTCTCAAGCTCACATGGAACATTCATCCGCATGTATCACACTCCGTGCCATAAAACACACCCATCATAATTTAAAAGAACAAAATTTATACACATTCTGCCCTCAAACCACAATAGAATTAAACTAGAAATTGATAACAGAAAGATAACCAGGAAATCACAGAAAATGTGAAGATAAATGCCATACTTCTAAATGACACCTTAAGAAGAAATCTCCAGAAAATTTTAAAGATATGTTTAACTAAATGAAAACGAAAACACAACTTATCAAAATTTGTGGACTGCAACAAAAGCAGTGGATCATAAATCTATGTTTCGAACACAAAACTACGTGGCAATGATATTTTAGAATCAACACCAAAGGCATAACCCAAGAAAGAAATAATTGATAAGCTGGACTTTATTAAAATGAAAAACTGTGGCTGTGAAAGACACTGTCAGGAGAATAAGAAGATAAGCCACAAACTCAGTGAAAATTTTGCAAAAGATAAATCTGATAAAGAGCTATTATCCAAAATACACCCAGAACTCTTAAAACTGAGCAATAAGAAAACAAGTAACTCAATTTAAAAATGGGTAAAGGATCTGAACAGAACTCTCATCAAAGAAGATATGCAGATGGCAAGGGAGGAAATGAAAAGATGTTTAACATCATATATCATCAAGGAAA
Organism: Nasua narica; assembly: GCA_028533885.1. NCBI lineage: Eukaryota > Metazoa > Chordata > Mammalia > Carnivora > Procyonidae > Nasua > Nasua narica. Next base: position 104,742,526 of record CM052810.1, on the reverse strand, counting down.
AGCAAATTAAAACAAAAATAAGATATCACAACAATAAGATGCCTATATTATTAGAATGGCCCAAATCCAAAATACTGACAACATCAAATGTCAGTTAGGATTTAAAACAACATTGTTGATGAGAGTTCAAAATGATATATCCACTTTGGAAGACAGTTTGACAGTTTCTTACTAAACTAAACATACTCTTACCATATGATCCAGCAGCTGCACTCCTTGGTATTTACCAAAAGAAGTTGAAAACTTATGTCCACACAAAAACTTGCACATAGATGTTTACAGCAGTTTTATTTATAAACTCCAAAACTTGGAAGCAACTAAGATGTCCTTCATTAGGTGAGTAGATAAATAAACTGTGGTACATTGAGCAATGGAATATTATTCAGTGCTAAAAAGAGATGAGCTATCAAACCATGAAGACACAGGGGGGAAACTTAAATATATATCACTAAGTGAAATAAGTCAATCTGAAAAGGCTACATACTATATGATTCCAACTGTATGACACTCTGGAAAGGGCACACTTTAAAGAAGGTAGTGAGATCGGTGATTACCGAGGGTTAAGGAGGAGCTATGGATGAATGCACAGTCCACAGAAAATTTTTAGGCAGTAAAACTATTCTGTACAATACTACAGTGAAGGATACATCTCATTGTACATTTGCCAAAACCCATAGAATGTACAGCACCAAGAGTAAATCCTAATGTAAACTATGTACTTTGGGTGATAATGATGTATCAATATAGGTTCACCAATTGGAATAAGTGTATCACTGTTGTGTGGGGTGGTGGTGCCTGTGTGGGGGTAGGGGGTATATGGAAACTCTGCAGTTCCTGTTTCAGTTTTTCTGTGAACCTAAAACTGCTGCTAAAAATAAAGTTTATTAATTTAAAAAATGAACAATAATACAAAGACAATTAAAATGTATTGGGCAAGTATACATCTTCCACAAAGACTAAAATACAGATTTGTTAATTCTACAACAAATTTAAGCATCTACCTTGTAGGAGCCACTGGTCAAGGTAGTAGGAGAATAAAATAAATGAAATCTATACCCTACCTAGTGAGGTGAAGATATAATTACATAATTACAATATATTGAGAGAAGTGTTATAATAAAGACATGTATGAATATTTGGAGCACAATGGAAGGAGATATAGTAGTTTCAACATTTATCTAAAGAACTATGGAAACTACCATCTGTGAAGATGAGGTATTACCACAACAAATGAATGTGTTAATTTTTATAAAATGTATAACTTAATAGTAATATGAAAAGAAAAAAAACTAAAGGTAAATCAGCACTTTATAATTTTTTTAAGATTTTATTTATTTATTTGACAGAGGGACAGTTAAAGAGGGAACACAAGCAGGGGGAATGGAAGAGGGAGAAGCAGGCTTCCCCCCAAGCAGGAAGCCTGCCTGACACGGGGCTCGATGGGGGGCTCAACGCAGGGCTCTATCCCAGGGCGCTACAGGACTTGATCCCAGGGCACTGCAGAGCTCAATCTCAGGGTGCTGGGATCATGTCCTGAGCCAAGGCAGACGCTTAATGACTGAGCCACCCAGGCACCCAGTACTTTAGAGTTCTTCAGCCAACTTCTGTTCCACAGCTAAGGATTAGAAAGTTATCTTGAAAACAAGTGGTTTTAATACCCAGATATCTGCATTTAGAATTTCCTGTTATTTTTCTTTCCTTTACTATAGCTCAGTAGTTCTCAACCTTTAGGAAATACAAGAATTAGTATAGTAGGGTTATAAACACAAAAGTATGTGTATCGTATTTTGTAGCTTGCTTAAAAAAATTCTTGAAATTTTTGACCACACAAATTTGCTGGCTTCACATGATGTTCTCTTACCTCTCTACTAGCTTTGTTTTAGGTGTTTTTCCAGAGGATATGATAGTAGAATGGAATCTAACATGATAAAATAAATTGTTTTAATTTAAATTTAAAATAAGCTCATTCCACTTATGATCAAAAAGACAAGAAATACTTGTCTTTCTTGTACAACAATACAACAACAAGTGTTGTTGAGGATGTGGAGAAAAGGGAATCCTTATGCATTGTTGATAGGAATGTAAATTGGTGCAGCCATGGTGGAAAACAGTATGGAGTTTGCTCAAAGAATTAAAAATAGAAACACCATATGATCCAGTAATACCACTACTGAGTACATATCCAAAGAAAACAAAAACACTAATTCAAAAGATATATGCACCCTGTGTTTATAGTAGCATTGTTTACAATAGCCAAGACATGGAAGAAACCCAAGTGTCCAGCAATAGATGAATGGATAAAGTAGAGGTGGTATGGAATATTACTCAGCCATAAAAAAGAATAAGATCTTGCCCATTTGTGGCATGGGTGATCTAGAGGATATTATGCTAAGTAAAATAAGTCAGACAGAGGAAGACAAATGCCAAATTATCTCACTTATATGTGGAATATAAAAAACAAATGAACAAACAAACCAAAAAAACAGACTCCTATACACAGAAAATGGTGGATGCCAAAGGAGAGGTGGCGGGGGGGGGGGGGGGTGAGGGATTGAAATAGATAAAGGGAATTAAGGGGCACAAACTTCCAGTTCTAATATAAATAAGTCATGGGGATGAAAAAGTACAGCATAAGGAATATAGTCAATAATATTGTACAAGGTTATGACTACACTAATCTTGGTGAGCACTGACTAATGTATAGAATTGTTAGATCAATATTTTGTATGCCTGAAACTAATATAGCATTGTATGTTAATTGCAATTCAATAAAATAAAATAAACTCATTCTTAGATCATTTAAAAGAGGTGATTTCATGCTTAGATTGGGATTCAATATGCCATCTCATATAATCTGCCTGGAAAATGTATAAAATGTGATGTTACCCCCAGGAATTCTCATTGCTGAGTACACCACTGCTTAAAACACATAAAATTGAAAATACTAAATAGTAACTTAAAGGATTTTTGCATGGACACAAATATTAATTTACTGTTGACAAAAACAGAAAAGTAGAAAATTACACACAAGTAATCATTTTCCAAACACTATAATGTGAAACACAAAACTGCTGAATTCCAAGTATGTGTGGCATCCCTTTCCCCCAAATCTCTATACAGTACACCCAGACTTAGTCACAAACACACCTGTTTTTTTAAGGGCAGTTGGGTGGTACTACTTGCTTTGCATATTATGAAATTCCCCACAGACATGATTGGTTTCGTGAATATTTAGATGACAACAAGTTGAAGGTAGGATGTCAGTATATAGCCATATTTCTGCTTGTTCTTAAGGACAAGGAAGGAAAGAAGGAACACAAAGATAGTTTATTTACTCCAAGTCATACAAAACAGATTAGAATTTTCCAAAGTATGTTTTTAGAATACCAGGCTCTAGAGATATTTCATGAAGAATTCCATGAACAAATGACTTTGGTAAATAACACACAGCATAATCCCTTCTTAGAAACTCACAAAGCACATTAAAATATTAGAAAACTCTTATAAGTCTAATAGTAAAGTAATGTGTTTCACTCTGTTTAATCAGTATTCCCAGACTTAATTTATTACGGAACTGAAGGGTGGCAGAATATGCCATCCCAAAATATGTCATTTGCGCATACAGATTATTTTGAGCTAAAGACACTTAAAGACCAATAGAAAATACTGCACCAGAAAAAAACTATAGAGGCTATTTTTCAAAGTGTGTCTCTCATTTTCAGCAAAAATTCACACTTTATAAAATGGGTAAATGATGGGGTTGTTATTCCGTTTTCATGAACATTCACCATAGAATTAACTTATTAAAACTTCCCTTATACATTTAAAGTGAACTAACTTTTAATTTGCTTATATTAGTTAACTCTCATGCAATTCTTTCAGAAAAATAATAATTGATGTGGGCTTCTTAAAACTATTGAATGTCAAAATGTTCTACCCACCAAGTAGATCATAAAAATTGAAGACCCCAGAATTCAGCAAGACAGTAACTAATGAAGTCTTCTATTAAGCATATTTATTAAAGTAACTTGCACAGGGGTATCTGGATGGCTCAGTTGGTCAAACAGCTGCTTTCAGCTCAGGTCACAGGTGCTGGGTGGGATCAAGCCCTGCATCGGGCTCCCAGGTCAGTAGGAAATCTGCTTCTCCTTCTCCCTCTGCCCCTCCTACATTCTCGTGCACTCTCTCTCTCTCTCTCTCAATCTCTCTCTCAAATTAATTAATAATTAATTTTAAAAAATAAAGTAACTTGCCCAAAGTAGGCACTTATTCAATTCTACTTGAACTGAACTGAGCTGAAGGGGGGAAAGCTAAAAAAATGAGCTATAGTCTTCTCCAACATGTTTCTTTTTTTTTTTTTCTTTTTTTCCAACATGTTTCTATAAACCAATTATTTCATAGGTAGAGGAGTTTTGCCGGTATAGAATGCAGAACTTGTGTTGGTTGATATGCATTGTTTTTTCAGATGAAAATAGTGGAGGAAGAGTACTAACCTTTTGCAGGAAAGGAGAACAGTCTCAGTTTGGTAACTATACAGACAGGAGCCTTTTCACTTATATTATTTCAAATGTGTGCCTTCTCGTTTCTCTAAAGAGGTGCACCCCAGCCTTGAAATGCTCTTCTTCCTTTGTTCTGAGCTCCGGTTCCAGTTGCACTGTCTCCATGCTAGCAAACCAGCATTTTCATTCTTTTTCACTTGTGAATTTCGAGTATCTCCTGAGGCAGCCCCCAGCTGTTTAGTCTTCAGACATGGTTCCTGTTTTTGCTTCAGTTCTGGTTCCAAAGTTGCATAGGTATTAAGCTGTCTGCCCCAATTCTATTTTCCCATAAGCCTTAATATTTTTAGAACCCAATTTTTCAGAATAGGAGGTTTTTGAGGAACCTAAATTTCATGTTCTATTAAAAACTACTGCAGTTATAAGTTACTGTCTTAAAAGAATGAATGAGTAGTATGTTTTGATGATACAGGCTGTCGTTTGTTTGTTTCTCAAACCCCGAGGGTGTTGGGGGACGAGAGGAGTTGGGATGGATTGAATGACTTCAATATCCTCCATTCCCTTCCATTTGCTCTCCTCTGGCCTTTTATCTGTTTCTAGAAAACATCATGCCAAAGTCAGGGCTTCTGTAGATATTCTTTCTATTCATTCAAGTCTCAGCTCAAATGTCAACTTCTCAGAGAAATCTTTCCTGACCACCTTACCTAAGGCTGTATACCCCCAAACTTCTGTTCTATACCATTTCTCTTTTTCATTGCCTTTGTAATACTTAACATTTCCTGACTTTTGTGACTTGTCAGTCTCGTGAAAGCTTGAACCACATCTGCCTTTTTGACTACAGGTAAAGCCAGAGACAAGGGCACTCACAGCTGAAGAGATATGCAAGATGAAAAGGCACCCTTATCTATACTCTTCAGTCCAACTACCTACCCGTCTAGTCCCATCTCATACTACTCTTCCTAACAGCTTCTCATTCCAGCCCTGGCCATTATTGAAAAGTTAGGAGGAGCCACAAGTCTCCTAGCTTGATCTCAGGTCATACCCTATCCTTACCAGTTCATTGATAAATCCCCAGTATCTGGAAGACATTGGCTTCCAGGAGGCACTACAAAAATACTTCTGATGGTATGGCATAATAAAAGAAAAAAATGCTAATCAACAAATTAAGAGATTTTTCTCTGGCTGCTTAAAATAATCTTTAAGTCATTGAATCTTGTCATTTTGTTTTGTTCTCCCCTGTGCTTTTGGCTCACTGATTACCTGTCAATGCATATAGATGAACATCTACCATACTTTCAAGTTATTTTTATTTCCTGTGTTTCCTTATGGACCATTTTTGACCTGTTTTCCCTGTCGACTTTGATATTTTTTAAAAATCTATATCATCTAAAGACAAAGTAGTATAAAATCAAGTAGACATGAGTTAATGGATGCTTTACTCAATCTGAGTGCATTATGTTATAGTGGAAACCCTTGCTTCAGAATGGATAATACATAACATTTTAGAGGATCTTAATGTCCATATTTAAAGCAGTTCAAGTCCATAAATTCTTTCGCTTTTTATCACCATAAAGTAAAGAGCATCTAGGATTATTCTTTTAAATATACCATAAAATGCATTATTTTTCCCTTTCTCCTAATCCAAGCTCTAATTTCAAAGAATGATTCCCCAGTGAAAAGAATTATCTCCGTTCTCAATCTGTAAAATCAAAACTATGCTGTAGTTGGAATTCATATTTAGATAGTTTTTCCATAATAACAAAATTACTAATTAAAACATAAAAAATTTAAACCAAACAAATAGATATTTTGGTATGCATGGAACCATATGCTAAGAATATATATTTTAATTTTTTGATTAATTAGTATTTAGGTTGGTGTCATACAGCTACAATTATAGTGATAGATATAGGCACTGCGATAGTTGGTACTTTTATTCATTCATCTGACATCGCTGAATCATTTGAGTCATGATTACAATGTTCAGGTTTACTTCCAATGAATATTTCTATCTAATTCATATTCAACGGTTCAGGTATATGGCACCTTGTTCTAACATAACAGGAGCCTGAAGCCTCACCAGCTCCCACAGCTGTGTCACTGTCACATTCTAATGGGGCTACATTACCTTATACCCTATACCCTCCCAACTAGGAAGGGCCTTTGTTTCTCTGAATAGTAATTTTTTTAAAAGATTTTATTTATTTATTTGACAGAAAGAGATCACAAGTAGGCAGAGAGGCAGGCAGAGAGACAAAGGGGGAAGCAGGCTCCCTGCTGAGCAGACAGCCAGATGCTGGGCAGCTAGATCCCAGGACCCTGAGATCATGACCTGAGCTGAAGGCAGAGGCTTTAACCCACTGAGCCACTCAGGCGCCCCGTCTGAATAGTAATTTTAAATGTAAACAATGTCTTTAAAACAAAATATTGGAAAACTATGAGCCTAATGCTGCTGCAAATAAAAAAGACTAGGAAATTGAATGTTCTCACTACAATAACAAATGAATTCACAGTAAACGAAGCAGTTTCTATTAACTGGTGCCATGGGAGCTGGGTGGCTTAGCTGTCAAGAAATTTCCCATGGGATTGCTATGCACAAATCAGGCCAACACTAATGAATCTCATCCTATTTACCTCACTTCTAAAACCATTATATAAATTGGTTCAGTGACATGGAGGATAAACACAGTTAGCAGGCTATGGGATAAAAAAGGACAGGGAGAGAGCTCAGCATTAACACAGAGGAAATCCCACATAGAAAAGTTTTCTCTAGCTCCACTACCTAAATACAAGCTAATAAACAGTAGTAGTTGTTATTATTATATGATGATGATAAATAACATTTATTAAGCTGCTAAGATGTATCAGGCTTTGCTCTACCAAGTGCTAAGTGCTATGCATGTCAACTCCCTACTGCTATAAACACCACTTTAGAGCTAAAGAAGGTAGGGTTTAGGGAAGTTAAGTAACTAGTCAGGGATTCCATAACCAGTGAAGAACAAACTTTGAAACCTTGAACTCCTCGCTCCAACTCCATATTCTTTTTTTTTTTTAAGATTTTATTTATTTATTTGGCAGAGAGACACAGAGAGAGATCACAAGCAGGCAGAGAGGCAGGCAGAGAGAGGGGGAAGCAGGCTCCCTGCTGAGCAGAGAACCTGATGGAGGGCTCAATCCGAGGAGCCTGAGATCATGACCTGAGCCAAAGGCAGAGGCTTTAACCCACTGAGCCACCCAAGCACCCAGGTGCCCCTCCAACTCCAGATTCTCTCTTGCTCACTGTCATACAACTGCATGGAACAGATAAACAATAAAATACAGCAGGAGTGGGACGACTGGGTGGTTCAGTCAGTTAAGTATCTGCCTTGGCTCAGGTCATGATCCTGGGGTCCAGGGATTGAGCCCCACTTTGAGTTCCCTACTCAGCCCGGAGTTTGCTTCTCCCTCTCCCTCTGCTTCCTTCCCCCTCTTGTGCTCTCACACACTCTCTCTCACATACGCTCTCTTTCTTTCTCTCTCAAATAAATAAATCTTGAAAAACTTAAAATAATAAAATATAATAGGAGTGAAAAGTGTTAAAGTGTTAGTTTCCTTCTAGTGATGTCAGGGCATATGGTTTCCTCTCTTCAGTGGATTAAATATGAGCAAGTATAATAAATAAAGAGATCTCAGGACTAATACCACTCTTCTATTGTATGTTATTCTTGCTTTCAGAAACTGAGATTAAGATGATCTCCAATGTCCTTTCCAGTTCTCCAGTTCTTCCTGACTTCCATTCTGAGTGTGTTTGGTATAATCAAGTCCAGCTTCTTCAACCACATCGGAAACAGAGAGCCACTGTCCTGCACCATGCAGCCTTCATCATCTATTGAAATAATGGACTGCTGTTGTGAAAATTGCTCCCCCATGAAGATTTTCTAAAATCCCAGACATTTTGATTTCCTTGTGCTTTCTAAAGTGCAGCCTTATCTCCTTGTGAATTTCCAAAATCCATAGGTCAAATTGTAAGAAAAGTGAAATCTGGCCATTGATATGGAACCTGTGAAAGATCTGTAGGAAGGCCTACCTAAAAAAGGCCATAGGGCCCAAGAAAGCAAACCAAGAGACAGAGAGGTGGTCAAGGTCATAGGCCTGTGACTACTGATTCATGAATGTAACAAATTCAAAAAGAGTTGATTACAGGATGCTCTCAAAGCTTCTGTGGCCCTGTAAATCAAATTTGTCTTTAATAACTACTTTAAATCCAATAAATATTCATTTGTTACAGTTGTTACCTCCTAACTGAAAATCAATTACTCAGTTTAGTGAAGTTTTATCACTTGGCCTGATCTACCTGGAAACATGCAGGGCCGGCAAAGTCATGGTCAAGGAGGGAAGCCCTAACAATTGCCTCTTTTTGTCTTCTTTGTAGATAAAAAAAAAAAAAAGGCTAAAAAGAAATCGCTGATGCTGGGAAATGGCCATTTTTTTGATTGAAGTATAATACATTATAAAGTATATAAATCTGCTATAGATAGCTCGGTCAATCTTTACATACATGTAACCTCCTTTTTTTTTTTTTTTATTTATTTATTAGAGAAAGCGAGACTGAGAATGAGAGGGGAGAAGGTCAGAGGGAGAAGCAGACTTCCCGCATAGCTGGGAGTCCAATATGGGACTCGATCCCGGAACTCCGGGATCATGACCTGAGCTGAAGGCAGTCGCCCAACCAACTGAGCCACCCAGGCGCCCCATGTAGCCTCCTTTTAATCACTACCCACACAATCACACGGGAGTCTGGGGTATCTCCAGCACCACAGAAGGTTCACTTGTGCCCCCTCTAGGTCATTACCCCTCACTGAGGATGACCACTATTCTCACCTTTCCTGATTTCATGGATCCATTTTCTCTGTCCAAATTTTTTAAGAAATAGTACCGTACAGATACAGTGTATATTCTTGTGTATCTGGATTATTTTGCTCAGCGTTATTTTTACAATTCATCCATATTATCGCTTGGATCAATAGTTCGTTTTTTTTATTGTTACGCAGGTATTTGATTCTATAGAAGGATATGTAAGTTGTTTCTAGTTGGGGGCAACTCCGACTAAAGGCCATATGAACATTCTCATACAAGTAATTTCTGTTGGCTAATGCCCAGGACTGAAATTGCCGGACCAGAGTGTAGGTGTACATTTACCTTTAGTAGACACTGCCAAACAGTTTCCCCAGGTAATTGTACCAATCTGACCCCCACCAACAGTGTATGAGAGTTCCAGTTGCTTTCTACTTGACTGGTGTATTGATTTTAAAACTAGCTGAGAGTAAGGACCTTTTTCAAACTCATCTATGACCCCCAAATTTCTAGTCATCCCCCAAATTCAATTACTATCTTTATTTCCCAGAATTAAAACAACCAGAAATGTTTGTTCAGATAGTTAACCTGAACATCAATGAAATGCAAAGAATTATTTTATTTTTTTTTACTTTTTTTTTAAAGATTTTATTTATTTATTTATTTCTTAGGAAAGAGAGAGAGTGAGAGAGAGCATGAGAAGGGAGAAGGTCAGAGTGAGAAGTGGACTCCCCATGGAGCTAGGAGCCCGATGTGGGACTCGATCCCGGGACTCCGGGATCACGACCCGAGCCGAAGGCAGTCGCTCAACCAACTCGCCACCCAGGGGCCCCTATTTTTTTTTTTACTTTTTAAAGATTTTTATTTATTAGAGAGAGAGAGAGAGTGCTAGCACAAGTTGTGGGGGAGGGGCAGAAAGAGGAAGAAGCAGACTCTCTGCTGAGCAGGGAGCCCAATGCAGAGCTGGATCCAAGGACCCTGAGATTATAACCTGAGTGGAAGGCAGACACTTAACTGACTGAGCCACCCACAAAGAATTATTTAGATCACATATAAAGATTTTCTGATAACAACAAATGTCTAATGGAGAAAACGTTGAGGTTTCTGTTGTTTGTGTAGGGAAGAGTTTTATCCTTGATTCTTTACAAAAATCTGTATTTGAGCAGGTTGGCTAACAATGGCTTTCACAAGCATTAAGCAATTAGATGATTCAGTTTTTATCCTTTGCAAACAAATTTGCCTTTAGCCAACACAGTGGGGAATGAAAGCTCCTCCTCCACAAAGTGCAATCCCTGCTTTATCCCATCCATCTTCATTAGCTGTCACCAGGGTTAATATAAGAAAGTTCCACTTTCAGCAATTTATTCTTTTTTTTTTTCAGCAATTTATTCTTGAACCAATTTGATTATGAAGTTTATGCACAAAAGGCCCATTTGTCAAAAATACAGAATGTTCATGGTTGGGAGATAGAAGATTTTGAGAAAGTGAAAGATAAAGAAAACATTCACAGAAATTAACACAGGAATGTGCATGCCTTCACACACTAATTTGAATAAATTGACACTGTGTTTCTTTAAAACTCTCACAAAATAATTTGCTTTCAAAAAAAATAATAATTTGCTTTCTCCCAGCACATGTCATATACAAAACAATCATGTTTATCAATCCTACTCAGCTTCAACTACTTTCATTCTTCATGTAAACTTTGTTTATGATCCTACTTCCTCAAAGTCTGAGTGTTGCTTACATCCAGACATTCTTTTCCATGCAACACTTTTTGTCATAAAAAGGTATCCGAGACCATTCTTCTAGGAGCAAGATAGCTCCTCAGATGTTTGATGTCTCTCCATCATCCACTGTCATTTTGAAGGAACTGTTTGCTTCTGTAAGAACACACACAACCTAAGAACTTAATCTTTACCTTTTCCCTTGCGTGAGCTCACGTCCCATGAACTTCGTGAAAGCACCTACCATAAAAAAACAGTCACATAAATTGCTTTTCTTTAGTCCAGAGCACATTTATCTTCTAAAAGAGTGTGTACCAAAATGCCATGATGGGCTTATTTGGGCTCATTATGCTATGATCCCTAATTTTTCATCTTTCAATTCTAGAAAGTTCTTAGGGGCCTCTCAGCTCTAATTTGTCTTGACCTGCTTCTCTTTAGTTACCTTCTCTCTATTTGCTACATCTCTAGTACCTTCTCCACACTTTCTACTTTCTACCAGCTCCTTATCTTCATTTAAATACGCTAATAAGCCCCCATTTTTCAATATAAAACAAATAATCTTTTCTCATGTCCTTCTTCTATCTCACCATTCCACAGCCAAATTTCTGGAAAGGGTTGCCAGGATTCTATTGGCTCACATCCTAATCAGCCCTCCATCCACTCAGATCTTCCTTCTGTACTCATCACTCTCTGGAAATTTCCACTCTATTATTCATTAATATCCTTGTTGCTAAATCCAATTAACAATTTTTAGCCATTACATTATTTTA
>CM052810.1:104686120-104730200 GCA_028533885.1 Nasua narica | reverse complement strand
ATAATCTCTTCTAGTCCTGTCCATGTTGATACAAAAGTTGGATATTCATCCTTTCTGACGGAGGCATAATATTCCATTGTATAGATGTACCATATCTTCCTTATCCACTCATCTGTTGAAGGGCATTTTGGTTCTTTCCACAGTTTAAAAAAATAGTCTTATGTAGGTAAATTTCAAATCCCTTGACTGAATTCCAGACCTACAAATGCAAATTCCTACATCCTCACTCAAACATATCATCTCCTCCCTCCTCAACACCTGCTTCTGAATTTCAACGGATGGCACAACTATCCACTGGGTAAGGAAGCCATAATTTGAATAACGTTATTATCTCCTCCACTGCACTTATCATTCCCAGTTAACGAACTGTGTTGATTCTAAAAATAAGAAGTAATTATTTATTGAGTTCTTACTATATACCAAGCACCGTGCAAGGAGCTTTTACTTGCATTATCTAGTTTAATCCTTTAAAGTAAGAATTGCTATTACTGCCATTTTTAGGGATGAGGAAACTAAAGCTTCGAGACGTTAGGTAAGTTGCCAAGGTAGAAAATATGAAGCCAGAATCCAGAGAGACAGAGTTCTGAGCTAGTCCATTGTACAACCTCCCAAACATTTTTCAAGTCTGCACAGCCACATACTTAGTTTAAGCCATCCACCATTCACTCATTCATATTCTCTATCTTTATTTTATCTCTCTCCCCACCTCACATGGATTCCTAAAACAGACACTTAATATATCACCCTAAATTTCTTCTATCTCCATCTTCCACACCAAATGAAAACTGTCAAAACATAAATCTGATCAAATCATTCCCTGTTTTAAAATCTTTCAATGGCTTCTTGCTGTCTTTCAGGGAGAAGTTCAAACTCCTTAGCAAAGTTTGCAAAAAACTTTTGTGATCAGACCTCTTCGGTATGTCTCTTGTCCCTTTCCTCACCCTACACCAGCACTACCAAACTTCTTTCATGTGCATTCTAACCACAAAACAACCACTTACTATTTTCCCTGTATAAAATAATCTGCCACCCCCACCCCACTGCCTCCTGGCTAGACCCCACACGTTCTTCAGACTGTCACTTCCTCCATCCCATACAGACAGCTCCGACTCCTCAGTTGTGTCCTCACCACACTTGGTACTTCTTCTGTCACTATTTTAATTGTTTATTACATGCTTTCTCTATTTCATTTTAAACTTTTTGAGAACAAAAGTAAAGTTTTCTATAATATTTCAGTGCCTAGCACAGTATCCAACACAGAGTATCTATCCAATAAATATTATATGGATTAAAAATCCACTAATTAATGTTGAAGACAATTACAGTTGTTCCTACATTTTCCCTCCAGAAGCAGGTTACCCTCCTCCAAAGTAATTTGTTTGAATCCATTGGCAACTGCTAAATAATCTTCCAAATACTCATGTCTCATGCAAGACATGGCAAGAGGTACAGAGATGAACAAGATAGAGCGACTGCTGACAGTGAGCCTACAGTCTGGCGGGCAATGAGATGAAGTCCAAATTAGCTGAAGAAAAGGAGTATATGTGATTTTCCACCACATTACAGGAAGACATAATATGAACTGAAGCTTTGAATATGGTTATATTTTCCATACATGGCAACGCAGGCAAGGGTCCAGACAATAGAGCCTGAGGAAGACAACAAACCTGGAAAATGAACACTATGAAAACTTGAATGGCAAGAAGTATGAGGAATATGGATAGCCTAGTTTGTCTTGATCTTAGGGAATGACATTGGGAGTAGATAAATCAGGAAGATATTTTAGAATCATTCAGCCTTGGAGTCATGGAGACCCTTGACACCAAGGGAAGAACTGTGTGTATATATATGTATATATGTATATACATATATACATATATACACACATATACATGTACATATACATGTATATGTGTGTATATATATATATATTCAGTAATCAGAGTGGAACCAAAAAATATTTGAACAAAAGAGTGACATGACTGGAGCTGAATTTTAAGATTGAAGTGGCTTGTGGTTTGTATAGAATGGTTAAGGCAGGAAGACACAAAGGTGGGGAAATTCCCATACTTCAGCAAATCAAGTTCAAAACACCAATAGCACAAAGCACCATTGTTTGGTTTTGCACGGAAAGAGAAAAATAAATGTCCCAGATTGTGAGTCTGTTAGGATACTGAAAGAAGGCAATGTGGCCTCTGCCCTTGAGGAGCTTCTATTGTACTGGCAGAAGCAGAAAGAATAATAAAATGAAAATAAAGTATGATGGGGAAATACAGAATGAAAGAACAAGCATGACTCAAAACCTTGGCACAGGCCTAGGAGAGAAAAAAAAAAAAATCTTCCCCAAAAAACTGAACTATAATGCAATTCTTAAATAAATTGGTGGTCTGAATCACATTATCAGTATGATCCAAAACACATCAGGCAAAGAATTTGAGAGAAAGGACAGAAGAGACATTGTAGAGCTGGAATTTATACAACTTGGCAAACAATTTGATGTGGTGGAGGATGAAGGAGAGGGAGAGGTCAAAGACACGAAGAGTCTGATCCACAAGGGCTGGATAACAGTAGTGCCTGCAGCAGACATAGAATTCAGGAGTAGGTGTTATTTAGGAAGGGACATGAGTGTACTTTTGTACAGGCTGCATTTTAACTTATTTTTGTCCATTATCCCAGATGAAGATTTGTAGCAAGGAAATCAAAATGCAGATTAAGAATTGAGGATTGGGGTGCCTGGGTGGCTCAGTGGATTAAAGCCTCTGCCTTCGGCTCAGGTCATGATCTCAGGGTCCTGGGATTGAGCCCCTCATCGGGCTCTCTGCTCAGCAGGGAGCCTGCTTCCCACTCTCCCTGCCTGCCTCTCTGCTTACTTGTGATCTTTCTCCTCTCTGTCAAATAAATGAATAAAATCTTAAAAAAAAAAAAAGAATTTAGGATTATGGGGCACCTGGGTGGCTCAGTCGTTAAGCGTCTGCCTTCAGCTCAGATCAGGATCCCAGGGTCCCAGGATAGAGCCCCACATCGGGCTCCCTGCTTGGTGGGAAGGCTATTTCTCCTTTTCCCACTCCTCCTGCTTGTATTCCCTCTCTGGCTGTGTCTCTCTCTGTCAAATAAATAAAACCTTTTTTAAAATAAAAAAGAATTAGGATTACATTAAAAAAAAAAAACAAATCCTGTATGTTGTTTATTAGTTGGCTACAAATGCAAGGGAAAAGCTGTATAACAACACATGCTCTACCCTCTACATCCAGGAGAAACAGCAGATGTTTTAAGACTAGATGTTGTGTATGAAAGAAACTTCCATATCTCTAGATATTTACATTATGTGAATTTTTGTAATGAACATGAGGTTGCAGCACCTGGGTGGTGCAGTTGGTTGAATGTCTGACTCTTGATCTCAGGGTCTTGGGCCCAGCTCCTCAGGGAGTCTGCTTGGAATTCTCTCTCCTCAGCCCCTCTTGCTTGTGCTGTCTCTCTCTCTCTTTCTCTCAAATAAATAAATAAAATCTTTTTAAAAAAATGAACATGAGGTCGAGAACTAACTTTAATTCTTAAAGTTTTGGTTTAAAATATTTGGCATTAAAAATATAAATTGAGGGCTCCTGGGTGGCTCAGTTGGTTGAGCGACTGCCTTCGGCTCAGGTCATGATCCTTGAGTTCAGGGATCGAGTCCCACATCAGGCTCCCAGCTCCACGGGGAGTCTGCTTCTTCCTCTGACCTTCTCTCCTCTCATGCTCTCATGCTCTCTCTCACTTTCTCTGTCTCTCAAATAAATAAATAAAATCTTTAAAAAAATATATAAATTGAGATAGCGTGGGTAAAAAGATGCTAGCAAAAGTTGCAGAAGAGGATATAGTTGGACAAAGACACAAATATAAAAAGATAAATGGTCCAAAAATTAAGCCTGGAGACATACTCTAAAAGAATGGACGGGAGATAAGACCAAGGAAAAAGGAACACATCTGTCCAAAAAGTAAATGGAAAAACCACAATATGCAACATCACATAAAATAAAAAAGAAGTTGGGGACGGGAGTCAGACACAAATTGCTATGCGTCAGACATGATGTTAGTGACATAACAGAGACAGTTGCTATTTATTGAAGATTCATTATACTTCAGAAACACGCTAAGAATTTTATGATAATAATTTCATTTTCTCCCCCTAAGTAGCCTAAAGGTATACAGAAAAGTCTTCATTTGAACACCTGGAAACTGATACTTAGAGAAACTAAGATTTAAGGTTTTATAGCTAGTTTGGGGCACCTGGTTGGCTCAGTCAGTGAAGCATGCAACTCTTTTTTTTTTTTTTTTAATTTTAAATCTTTAATTTGTTTTCATGGTTTTCCTCCTTTTTGCTTCCAAAAGGAAAGGAGAGCATAGCGCCGCGCCTGTACGTCATCCAGGGTCCCTGGGCTGGGGCAGGTCCCAGCCCAGCCCCCAACCCCGAACCCCCAGCTACCTTGGACGACTGGGGTGCCCGATTTCACATGCAGCCCCCAGAACATGCAACTCTTGATCTCAAAGTTGTGCATTCAAGCCCCACTCTGGGTATAGAGATTTCTTAAAAATAAATTCTTGGGGTGGCTAGGTGCCTTAGTGGGTTGAGCATCCAGCTCTTGATATCAGCTCAGGTCATGACCTCATGGCTCCTGAGATCAAACCCTGTGTGGGAATCCACCCTCAGCAGGGAATCTGTTTGAAGATTCTCTCCCTCTGTACCACCCCCCAATCATGCACTCTCTCTCTCTAAAATAAATAAAGAAATCTTTAAAAAATAAATAAAATCTTCCTTACAACAGGTTTTATAGCTAGTTTAGTTGGAGAGCCCAAATTCAAAGCCAGTTCTGAATTCAGATACCTTGCTCACTCAGACTTCTGCCCATTTGCTTGTAATTGGAAGAAGCGAAGTGTCAGATGCTGTACTGATATAGTGAAGGTTATAACTAACAAAAGGGAGTTAGGCTGAGTGTTAATAAACTGCCTACTGATTTTTGAGAATAGTGCTTCAGTGAGTAAAGGGAGTAAAAGCCAAATGTAATAAATTAAAATGTAAATAAAGCTTTGGCAGTTATAGGAGTAAGAATCTTATTTTTTTTTTAATTATTTTTAGACAGAGAGAGAGGCAGAGGGAGAGGGAGAGAGAGATTCTCAAGCAGGCTTCATACCCAGTAACATGAGCCTGACTCAGGGCTCAAACATGACTCTGAGATTATGACCTGAGCTGAAATCAAGAACTGGATGCTTTTTTTTTTTCTTTTTAGATTTTATTTATTTATTTGACACAGAGAGAGAGATCACAAATAGGCAGAGAGGCGGGCAGAGAGAGGGAGAAGCAGGCTCCCTGTTGAGCAGAGAGCCCAATGTGGGGCTTGATCCCAGGACCCTGAGATCATGACCTGGGCCGAAGGCAGAGGCTTTAACCCACTGAGCCACCCAGGTGCCCCAAGAATTGGATGCTTAATGGACTGAGCCACACAGGCCCCCAAGAGCCATTTTTTTAATATGGCATTAAAGTGAGGATTATTTATGACTAAAGAAGTAAGAGAAAGGATATAATTAATACAGTGATGTCCTGGAAGAGATGGGGTCATGTCCGTAGGTGGAAGTCTTAGACTTGGAAGATACTGGGTCCTGAAACAAAGGAATGAAAGAGAGAGAGAAAACCTCCATGGAATGAATTGAAAGAGCTTCTGGTTTTCAACAAGAGTTCCTGGAAGCGAGTTTAAGGCTTTAGGAACATAGAGAAGATTTTGAACAATCATTGTGAGACACACTATAGAAAGTCACAACAACACGCGATCAAAGTTGGTGGGTGGCAGAATGAGTCTGATATAATAGCATGGATTGTATAGATTCATTCATATAGACTATGGCAATATGCAATAGTCTAATATTCGAGAGGGTAGTCTATAGGAGTTAAAAAGTTCATCACTATGAAATGAGTGGTGAAGCTAAAAATCATATGGGGACCTGGAGCTTAACAGGCCTTAAATCAAACCCTGATTCTACCACATTCTGTAAGCCGCTCCTTCTGCAAACTTGGGAATTTACTTCATCTCTAAGCCTCAAAATTTTAATATGTAGAATCAAGATAATAATAATACCTACTCCTATAATTCATTGAGAAACAAATGTTTGCATAGCACAGAATTTAGCACATTCCACTTCCTCAACCAACATATAACCAATATTAAGTAATGGGAGAACTGAGAGAAGTCTGTCAAAGAGTTGAAAGAAAACATAAGATCAACAAGCAAGTTAAGGATGAATGATGGCATAAAAGAGGGAAAAGACAAGAGGCTGTGGTCAGAGAAGGAAATTTTAGAATTTGAGCACATGCAGGCAAAGCCCTTCTAATGAGGTGTGAGGTCAAACCAGGCAAGTAGTCAATTTTCAAAAAATGGTGGCCACTGGAGCTGAAGCACCTGAGAAACTGGGAAGGAAGTATATAATCCAGACTGGGAAATGAGGGAAACAGGGGGAATAGGTGATGCATGAAACCACTGGTGGCAGGAGAACATTTATATGTGGTTTATAGGTGTCAAGACGAGAAACAGAAAAATGGTATAAGGAACTTCAAAATAAGAAATTACTAATGAAAAAAAAAAGAAATTACTAATGGAGGGCAAAGAATATATAGAATTCTTTCTTCAGGAATAGAATGTGAGAAGAGCATTGTCAAGAATTTGGTTCTGACATTGAATCCTGACTGAAAGCGGCAGATTAGCTTGTCACAGCTTCGTGGGCGCTGGCAGAAGACTTAAGACTCTCTCTCTCACTATATATATATATATATATTATATCTATGTGTATATATATGTGTATATATATAGTTTTATAGCAATAGCCATTGCCAGAATTCTAGCACTTTCTGTGTCATTTCTGGAGCATTTCATGGAGCCAGGTAAAGGACAACATCTGCATACTCAGTGGGTTGAACATAGAGGAGAGGAAACCCAAGCTTTGGGAACCAGAAGTTTTTATGGGAGTAAACATGACTACACTTTGTTCTGAAGGGAGACACAATATCTTCCATAGCTGTTTGCTCTACAAATATTCTTGAAAAGATAGTCTTGAACAAAGGCAGCCAGTGCCTCTATTCACAAGGCATGCAGAAATGCAAGAGACCTGCAGAGAGTTGTCGCCTAACAAGTATCTTCTATTAGAAAAAAGTGGAAAGGAAATATTATTAGAGAAAAAAATTTCAATTAATGTAAGGAGATAAAAATAGAATCACTATATTTACATTAAGTTTAACCTAGTTTCAATGACAATTCCTTCTCCTAGGGACAGTTTTCCTTCAGGCTAACATCTCAGAGCTTGGGGCTTATCCAGCTTCTCGGAAACATTGCCCTCCTTGGCTCCCCACTTATCGTCACCTAGAAGACTCAGGGTGTCTCGGGCTCCCTGCTTATTCAGTGAGAACCGCCATCAAGCACACTGTTTCTAACTGCAGAAAAGTTATTTGCTATTTACAAAACTGTGGCATCGTGATATGATTTCCTCCTGCTATCTGTTCATTTTTGTATTAAATCACCCCAAGCTCTCAGCCTCTCATAAAAAACACATTTCTTGAAAACTTCCAAAACTGACATGAAAGTTCTGTTTTCTGAAAGTTAAGATAAAGAACTACAACTGCATTGTACATGCTTCTTCATGCCATGAAGGACAAGGGATAGCGGAAATTCAGTGAAAGAGAGAGCGTTACTGTAAATTTGAAAAATCACATACTAAAAGCAACCTGTCAGCATCTTCTTTGGGCATATAAAGCATTTCACAGCAAGGGAACTTACTTATAAATAATTTTGGCCATGTGATACCATAGCTTTACAAAATACAGCATTTTAAAATGCATAACACCAGACAATCCCAGAAAAAGTGAAGGTTTAGTCACAAATCCATCATTAATCAGCTTTGTGAAAAACATCTGGATTTTTACGATCATTCACTCCAAAGCCCTGAATGGGCCCGATATCTAAAAGAGTAACAGTGTTTTACTTTTCATCTGGAAGACATGATCAACTCCTATTATCTTTCTTCCCCTTCCAGAAAGAGGCTAGGACAGAAAATTGAGCTTTACTCTCTCCTTTAGGTAAGGTAAGGGCAGTTTCCTTTTTATACAGGCAATAATAATGATTTAAAAATTTCCACCCTGTGCATCAGTTGTTAAAGAAATATCAGGGCCTGGCAATAGTTAAAGCAGTAAAAACAGATTTTTATTCAGGACTATTCCAAAAGGAAGAAGGGAATCTCCCTAAAGAACTGGACTCAATTCCAAATACAACAAGGAGAGAGTGGGGTGAACAGCCAAGAAGAGTGGAGAGGTCACCTAAGAGGACTCTTGCTGTAGAAAGGCCAGGGAGACAGGGCACATCCTCTGTAGAGGAAGTCACATCCAAGCACAGGTCTGTGTCCCCAGATAAAGTCGTGGAATGGGCAGGAGTTAACCAGGAAGCCAAAAGGGGAGGGAAAGGCATTCCCAGCTGAGAAAAGAATCCATGCAAAGGCTCCAAGGGCGGGGTGGGTGGGTCAGTATGTCCAGAGCGCAGGGTGAAAAGGAACGCGTAGTGATATTCAAGTGAGGGACAGAGATCATGAAGGGTCTTGTTCACCAAGTGAAGAAATTCACCTTAATTCTAACAGCAGCAGGGAACCACTGAAGATTTCACCGAAGCAGGAAAATAACAAGGTTCAGTTTATATCCCAGAAAACTGCTCAGGCTGAGGACTGGGCTCTAGAAGAGGAACCAGGCTGATGGAAGGAAGGCCACATGAGAGATGCTTGCAGGAATACAGGTGAGAAAGCCGGCAAGTGGCAGTTTTGGAGAGCGAGAAATGGTGGGTTTGAAAGTGATTCCTGAAGTAATGTGAAATTTCTGGGACTCAGTCATTGGTACAGTTGTCAGAGGAGAAATTAGATGACATACAGATTTCTAGCTTGGAAATCTATTCAGTGGCAAGAAATATACGAGAAATGGTCAGGCTCGAGAAGGAAAATAACTATTTGTTTGAGAAATGCTGAGCTGTATGTGTTCATACACACAGACGAACACCCGAGTTGACAAGTGACCCAAGTGGTTGGTAAGATTTGTTCTACGGGGGACGCCTGGGTGGTTCAGTTGGTTAAGCAACTGCCTTTGGCTCAGGTCATGATCCCAGCGTCTTGGGATCGAGTCCAACATCGGGCTCCTTGCTCCGCAGGGAGCCTGCTCCTCTCTCTGCCTCTGCCTGCCTCTCTGCCTGCTTGTGTTCTCTCTCTTTTAAATGAATAAATAAAATCTTTAAAAAAAAAAAAAAAGATTTGTTCTACGGAAGTTCTAGAGATAATGACGTAGGAACCAACTTCACGCAAATAGTATTACAGCACTAGGGTTATGAGGTCACCCAGAGAGCGTGTACAGTAAGGAGAAAAGTACGTCTAGAAAAGGCCAATCTTTAAAGGTCAAAAAGACAAAGTTTCAAAACAGACTGAGAAAGACTGGCCTGAGGTGTGGGAGGAAAGCCAGATGCGATGCCCCAAGATTTCAGGAAGGAAGAAGTGACGGCCATGTCGAATGCTGCTGATGAGACAAATGAAAGGACTGAGGCTATGTCCCATAACCCTACCAACAAGAATGGATTTTTGCAGAGCCCAGGAAGCTGCTACATGACAATTGGTCCTCCTGTTTCTTGTCAAACAGTGGGGATAGGTTGGAGGAGGGCCTTTGGAAGCTGCAAGAAGAGAAAGAAAGAGGGGCGCCTGGGTGGCTCAGTGGGTTAAAGCCTTTGCCTTTGGCTCAGGTCATGATTTCAGGGTCCTGGGATCGATCCCCATATAGGGCTCTCTGCTCAGCAGGGAGCCTGCTTCCCCCTCCCTCTCTGCCTGCCTCTCTGCTTACTTGTGATCTCTCTCTCTCTGTCAAAAAATAAATAAAATCTTTAAAAAAAAAGAGGAAGAAAGAGCTTTCTAATTAAAAAAGATTTTGGGGGTCAAAGGTTGGGGTGAGGACACAGGCACCGCCTGGAATCAAAGCTTGTGGTGTGGGACCTGATCAGGAAGACTGTCTAGGTTTGAGTCACTTACAGGAGTGAGCCTGGGCAAACTACTTAATTTCTCTGTACCTCAGTTTCCCCATCAGTGAAGTTGGTTGTTGTGAGGTCTAAATTAGTTCAATCATGTAACATGTTTACACAATGCCTGGCATACAGTAAGCATTTGGGGTTAGCTCTCCTTAATATTTCCTTCTTCTCTGGGGATTGTGTCAACCTTCGGAATTCTGACTACATCTTTGAGAAAAGGGGCCCCCAGGGTCAACTGAGATTGGATTCTCTTCAATCTGACAAAAAAGAGTGTTTAGAGATAGACTTAATGTGATCTAAATGGAAGAAAAGGGAAGGGGCATGGGGACGACTAGCTTTGTCACCACAGGAGAGGGAGTGACGTCTGTGAAAATAGAGGAGGGGTTGCAAGCTACAGCCCACAGCCTGGTTTGCAATAAAACAGGTACACCCATTCCATTACATGGAGTCTACGGCTGCTTTATGATACAGCTGCCGAGTTGGATAGCTGCCACACCGACTGTGTGGCCTCCAAAGTCTGAAATATTTAGTATCTGGCCCTTTCCAAAAGAAGTTGCCAACCTTTGATATAATCAATTCTTCCAAAATATCATGAAAGCACCGAAAGGAAAAAAAAAATCAAAGTACTGGGAAATTTAACTGATTGTGGATTCTACATGAATTACTTGTATGATTTGGCCTCCCAAAAGTATAAATGAGCCACAGTTGGACTGTTAGAAATACAGGATCCACAACGATGGAGGAGATCACTGACCAAGTGGGAAATATTATGTTGAGTTTGGAGCGGTACTATTACAGTCTAGAGCAGCATTGTCCAAAAGAACTCTCTGTGATGATGGAAATGTTCTAAATCTGCACTGTCCAATATAGCAACCACCAGCCACATATGAATATTGTTTGAGTGAAGAAATGAATTTTAATTGTATTTAACTTTATTTTAAATATAACTAGCCATATGTGGCTGGTGGCTACCAGACTGGATAGTGCCAAGGTAAAGTATTCAGCATCATGGAAGTAGCTGTATAATAAAAAGAATATTTTATTTGGTAAATGTTTTTAGCTTTATTCTGGGCATACAAAGTAAGACTCAATTAAAGCCGAGCAGGTAGACAGCTGCCTGCAAAACTGAAATGCAAGGATATAAATGTCATGATGATAGATAAAAATTGAGTGCCAACTATGTGCCAGGCTTTGGGCAAAGCTCTCAACATTGCTTATTTTATTTAACCCTTCAAGAATTCAGTAAAATAAATACCATCCTAATCATATTAAAACAAAACAAAACAAAATACTCAGCAGCCCAAAGAAGACTAAGTAGATTTGTAAGACCATAAGTCATAATTGAACTGCATTCAAACATAACTCTGAATGACTCCAAAACCAAAGGTTCTTTCTAAATAACAGAGAATGAATTTTATGCCACAGGCATACAAGTGGGAGAGAAATATGTTCTGCTTTTGGAGGGCCAGATTTCTAGGGGAGGGAAGGCCAAAGACAGCTAGGAAGGATAGGTGATACTTGAGCTGAATCTTGAAGGAGAAATAGGTCTCCATAAAGATAAGAAGGAAAGACCATTCCAGGCAAGAGGGTACCACATGAGGAAAAGCTGCAGAAGGGCACAAGAGTTGTGGGTAGAGCAAAGAATCAAGATCTTCAATGGGTTGCTGGTTGGGTTCCTTCTATATGCTACCTACTGCTACACTATATTTACACACATTATCCTAAGCACTGTGGAAGGTATGATAAAATAAATGGTCAAGGTGTGATCCCTGATTTTCATGTTCAATCTAATGGAGAAGACTAACAAATACATAGCCAGACTGGTTGAAGTAACAGTTACAAATTACCCTGAGAGACAGAGATTGAACCTCTCAGTCATTAGGGAGTGTGATAAAGCCTCTACATAAGTGAGTCTCAGGTTTGTCTCAAGTATACAACATTAATAAGCATGGTAGAAAAACCAACCAGAATCGTCAGTGGAATGCTAACAGAAGGAATTTGTGAAGAATCTAGAGATGTTTAACCTCAAAAAGGTCAAGGTCAGGAGAGTTTGCCTTCTATCTTTTAACATATAAAAAGAATGTCACAGAGCAAAGAGGTTATTCATGCTCTCAGTGAGCCTAGATTGCAGAACTCAAAATGAGGGAGGAAAACTCCAGAAGGTAGATTTTATTTCTACATAATGAAATTTTACTAACGGAGGATAAGATTCTGTCTTTAACCAAACATTGGTCAGGATCCTCTAAGCTCTTTTTTGACAAGATCCAATGATGGCATGCTTCAGCCAGTTTTACCAAAAATACTTCTGGGTCAATGTAGTGAAAATCCACCCCTGCATGACACCTGATCAACTTCCTGATCCACCATCCTCAACATCTCATCACCTTGACCTGCCTTAAACAAGAATCCTGTCAAGTCAGTTTCACCAGAATCCCCCTATCCTTGCTGTTTCCTCTTAGTAAGTTTCTATCCACCAACCTCTATCCTGCTTCTTGCTATCCTGCCCATTGTCCTTGTCATGTTAGAAACGGAGCACAGTTCTATATGGCAATGACTCTTCCCTATTGCAAGAGCTTCTAATAAAATTTGCCTTCACCACTTTACCTTTTGTCTGGCTCTGGTTTTGGACCCCAAGCAGAAGGTGCCCGAGGAAGATAGCCATCTTTTCTAGCATACAGCTATCCTAACATACGATCTATTCCAGACATCTCTATTCCAGCACGGAGGTAGTATCAACATCCTGCCAGTTTCTTCTTGCAGCTCGACTGCAATCACTTTTCTTTAAGTACTCACTGAATTGGAGTTTGGGTACGTTTATTTGCAATAATTTGCATGTGGAACTGTTATTCAGAGAAGAAATTCATTTCATTTTCCAAATTTATTATCCTGGTGAATCTCGTTTGGATACTAAAAGAGTTGCCCTGACTTGAATGATATTGTCTTTGATTATATACTATAGAAAGCAATACCCTTCAAATCCAAGGTCCTGGCCTTTTTAGGAAGGTCTCAGATCCCTGAACAAAATGACTAATATGGTACACAGTGTGAAACAATACATGAGAATTTCTTCTCAAGTATTGTATAATTCAGACTTTTCACTGGTCCGTAATGCTAGCCTTCTCTCACATTCCCACACTTCCTTTGCTGATTTATTTACCTGTCTGTAAGACCCATAGGGCACCCTTTCTCCGCTCTTTATCATAGGAGGCTGATCTATGCAGCCGAACTTCCCAAGCTCCCTTGAATAATGCTTGTTTTGTTTAGCCAATGCGGGGTACTGCTGGAAGATTGAAAAACTAAGGATTGTTTGATTTGGATGGCATTTCCAGCAACGGCTTATCTCTTCTGAGGTCCTAACTCCTGCCAGTCTGCCCTTCCCGTGGTTACTGCTCCCACCAGCTTCCAGGCACCCGGGGAGTCCCGTTGACTCTCCAGGATGTAAATCCCATGTTGGCTAATCTCTAGATTTCCTCTCTGTCCCCTTTACTGTGTGTGTATGCATATGCATGTGTGTATTCACAAAATATACAGAGCATAAGGTCCCCTTTATTCTTTTGCTTTTCCAATACCTTTGCAACTAGTTCACTATATTGAATTCTGTTAAATTACCTCTGTGGTTCTATTCTCCTCATAGGACCTGGAATCACCCCATTCTCTAATTTAACAGGGGTTTTATATAATTCTAAAGTGTGGATTTAAAAAGTGAGTGGAAATCATCAAAAGAAGCGGTATTAATTTAAGGAAAACCTCTTCCTTCACTTGGTCTAAATCTTAAGTGATGGCTTTTGCAGGCTCCTCTCTTCCTTGTCATCTAGTTTAAAGTTCC
Source organism: Nasua narica (assembly GCA_028533885.1). Lineage (NCBI taxonomy): Eukaryota > Metazoa > Chordata > Mammalia > Carnivora > Procyonidae > Nasua > Nasua narica. Next base: position 104,716,313 of record CM052810.1, on the reverse strand, counting down.
TCTCCTTGATAGGAAAGTGGCCATTGCATCATCTTGTACTTGAACACATTATACCTTCAAGTGTCAGAGATTTCATTTTGGATTCTTACTAGACTTTAAATCCAACTGAATTAATATGAATCCTTCTATAACAAAACCTATTTAGAAAATCACTCGCAGGAATTCCTTTATCTTTTATATTTTATTTTCTATTCTTATTTTTTCTTCCTGCCTATTTCCTTTTTCTCTTTTCCCCCATGGAAATAAAAGACATGATCAGAGCAACATTTAACCAGCCCACCAACATGACCTCTATCTTCCTTTGTGTCAAAAGAGGGAGACGTTGCCATGGCAACTCTGGAGGAGACACTCTTGACTTCCTAGATTGCAATCTCCAAAAAGAACTGTCTTTCAGATCTTATCCATTCTCGTGTGGGAGGCCTGATATTGTTTTATACAGAATCTTTTTCTTTAACGTGAGACCCATATTTGAAGGACAATGATTAGGGATTGTCCCCAGACCAGAGGCATTTGTCAGATGAGCACTATTCACCTGCAGACCATTTTGTGCTCAATTGCTTCTCATTCAGCTAATGCCAGGACCACTCTATGGCCTCAGAATCATGAATTTTGACAATCATCCATTACTAGGACCTTAATATGGAAAATGTCAAGAGAGGCCAGTCCAAAGCCTTTCTCCTAAAATGAATGTTATTATCCTACCATTTCCTTATCTCTGATCGTTGGTCCTTTCTGCTTTCTATTTTCCACTCTATGTTTTAATACTAGCCTTCTGCTCCTACGAACTCACTCTCTGCCCTGAAGTGTATAGTCTATGGGCTCCTGTGTCAAGCATGACTGTATGCAGTAGAGAGGGCGAGGTATTACTGAAGTCAAAGGTCACCAACTTTGGGAATGGAGAAATCAAGAGGGGACAATCCATGTCACGGCAGACAAACTGTAGCAGCTTCTGTGTTGGATATAACTGACTTTCCTCTCAGACTGCTACTATTTCAGAAGACAGAAAAAATAAGGAGGGAAGGACAGACTCTTTCTTGAACACCGTTTTGGTATTGGCCTCCCCGGCAAGTTGTAAAGCCTATGTAGAGTACTCAGTGTCCACCTATCCCATCTGCTGCTCAGCTCCTGCCCTCTTGTCTCTTTCTCCTTTTAGCTCTAAACTGGGAGCTGAGAGGTGACACCAGTATGTACTAGCACCGTTCTAAGTCCTTTGCATACATTTCCACCCCTCACCTTCACCAAAGCCCATCATGTTACTGATGAGGGCAAGGAACTTGCCCAAGGCCTTTCAAGTAGAAAGCTGCAGAAGCAGAATTTGAATCCCAGTCTGATCCAAAGACTCTTTTGCCTTCAACACATTGAATCTCCAAAGGAGACAATCTGAAAAATAATATGAAGTCTTTTTATGCATCTATTTTCCCACTGGCCTAGAAGCATTGTGAGTAAAGGGATAATTCATATGCTTTTCTGTAGCACCCATGCCTGACACATCAGAAATACCCAATAAACATGTGCTGAAGGCTGAATGAATTTGTTAATTCCCACCTCTCTTCTTAATCCTGAACTCAAATTACTGCCAACACCTTTAAAATGGCCTTTTCGCCTCTATTCTTCACCACCTCTAACTGAGCTTCAACAAACATGATTAATTTGACACTATTGCTTTAAAATGCTAAATAGGGGTGCCTGGGTAGCTCAGTTGTTAAGCATCTGCCTTTGGCTCAGGTCATGATCGAACCCCACATCAGGCTCCCTGCTCCACGGGAAGCCTGCTTCTCTCTCTTTCCCTCCTCCTGCTTGTGTACCCTCCCTCCCTCTCTCACTGTGTCTCTCTCTGTCAAATAAATAAATAAAATAAAAATCTTTAAAAAAAATTAAAAAAATAAAATAAAATAAAATTGCTAAATAGCCCCCACCAAAATGATAACATGCAAATTTCTCTTCCCATCACTATCCTCGAGTTTTATCTCTTCCTTGTCTATCTCACACCAGACAAACTACCCTTCATCCATTTGCTGAATTAGAAGTCTTGAATTACTGGCAGGTTCCCTATAACAGAGCTTTGAGCTTTTGTTTCCAGGCTTTCAGCTTTGGTGTATGCGATTTCCTCCACCTTGAAAGCCCTAGTCTTTCCATCTCCACCCCGGCCACGCACACACACACACACACACACTCTCTCTCTCTCTCACTCCTGCCTCACCTTATTTGTCTGAAAAGTCCTATTTCTCTGTTATGAACTGAATGTTTATGTCCCCCCCCAAATTTTTATGTTGCAACTCTATCCCCTAGTCAACGTGATGGCATAAGGAGGTGAGGTTTTGCGGAGGTGATTAAGACTGGAGGAAGTCATGAGCGTTGAGCCCTTGCAAATGGGATTAGTGCCCTTGTAAGAGTCACAGGACAGCCTGCTTCCTCTCTGCTCTCTGTCAAGGATGGGCTATAAATCTACAACCCAGAAGAGGGCCCTCACCAGAATTCAACCATGCTGGCACCCTGATATCAGACTTTCAGGCTCCGGAACAGTGAGAAATATATGTCTGTTGTTTATAAGCCATCCAGTCTGTGGTACCTCATTATGGCAGCCAAACTAACTTAAACACCCTCCTCTAAGGATTAGCTCAAGTAACACCTTCTTGGGATTCACCAATTTCCTGAATACCTGTGATTTCTGCACCTTACACAGGTATCTACTATAGAAATTACTGCATGTTGTTTTCACTATCTACTTCCTCCCTGTTTTGTGAGCTTGCTAAAGGCAGGGACCATGCCTTTTCATCTCTATGTCCCCAGGACTTAGTATAGTGTCTGGTGCTGTGAACCTGAAAAAAATCAATATTTGTCCAAAATAAGAAGAAGGAAAGAAGGGAGGGAGAGAGAGATAACCCTGAATTTGGTTGAGAAGAGAAACCTATGGGAACAGTCATGCAGTGAATACATTTTGGTCTTTGAGGCAAGGTGGGCAAGAAAGTTGTGAGGCCTGGAACATTGTCTGACATAACCAACCCAATGACTATGTGATAATAATAGTGATTAGGAAGGTAGAAAATCAGGGAAGACAAGAGTCAGCAAAATAAATTTCTTTATCTAACTTCATTTCAAGCCGTCCCTGTCTGGAAGATTCATCACCAAATCCTATAGTATAGCAATGCTTCTGAAATCATTAAATTTATTGACTTTTCAAGTCAAAATATTTTGAGATACAAGATCATGCCTGTTGCAAAGAGTGTGATATTGTCTTGTCAATTGGTTTTTTCTACTGCCACTAAGCAAAGAACTCAGGAACATATTTCTTAGGACCTACAGCACAGAATATATTAGATTTAAAGAAAATCAGAAATTAAAACACTTAGAGGAATGGAAATTATATTTTATCAATTGTAAAAGGCCTGGTTCATGTTGCTATCTCCCATGTGTTGTGTTTAATGTTAAGATAAAATATAGATTACATTAGCAGAAATCTGGTTATATTTAGTAAATATATAAAAATAAAAAAAAAAAAAACTTAAAACAGCATAGTAAAAGCAGCTTACTCTGAAATCCAGGCTCTGAAACATTTCTTAGGACTGACAATTTTTTGAGATCAATAATAAAGGTTATAAAATGTCATAAATACACATTCCTCAACTCAAAAGTAGAAAGAATGCTCAATATCATGAAGGGATTATTACTACAAATCGGATAATGAATGTCCTTTGGTCTTTATCAATATAATAATTTTGACATTTTTATATGGATAATATTTATGCTGGAAGTATTAACACCAGGCTTTCCTTCCTCCTAGGGTTCCAGTTGTTTGTTTGTTTGTTGTACTGGTTATTTAGTATAGCAGAGGGTACAGTTGTTGGCTATTTTTTTTTTTAAGATTTTATTTATTGATTTGTCAGAGAGAGAGCGCAAGTACAACCAGAGGGAGTGGCAGGGAAAGGGAGAAGCAGACTCCTTGCTGAGCAAGGAGCCCAATGTGGGACTTGATCCCAGGACCCTGGGATCATGACCTGAGCCAAAGGCAGACATTTAACTGACTGAGCTACCTAGGCTTCCCTACAGTTGTTGGTTAAAATGATGACTATAGTCATGTATTAAGAGTCTACTATGGTTCAGTCATTTTCCCAATGCGACCTCTGAGCTTCATAACAATTCTTAAAGGAAATTATTGTCAGTGCCTCTCTATTATAGATGAGGAAATCAAGTATTCAAACAGACTAATTTGCCCAGGGTTTCAGAGCTCATAAGAAAGGTTTGGCCTTTGGACTCTATGCAATTCCATGAGATTCCATGAGACTCTAAACCCATACTTGTTGCTGTGCCATTCAATCCCAGATGCCAGTACTGCTCTGAATGGAACAGAAGAGTGGCACATACCCAGAAAAATGTATTTGGAAAGAAAGCTCTTTCCATCAGAGAACTGGACTGGAGAAGCCCACTTTGAAAGTCCACACAGGTTTTTAAAGTGGAAAAAAACACTAAGGCCAAGGTAAGCTATTCAAAATAATCTCTTCAGAAACATTATTTTTTTATTTGTGTGAATATGAACCAAAGAATAATGAAAGAGACCAAACAAACAAACCAACCCTGAGACAAAGCACAGTAATGCCCTATTATAATTAGATCACCCAGGAGGCCCAGGCAGGAATGACTGGCACCAAGTCTGTCTTGGCTACTTATAAAACCAAGAAGGGATGTGATGGTCTTTTTGATGTCTCAACTTGGCTAGGCTACAGTCCCCAGGTTTTCAATTAAACACTCTAGGTATTGCTGATTAAAGTCCATAATTAGTTGACTTTAAGCAAAGAATATTATCCTAAGTAATCTGAGTGGTCCTGATTCAATCAGTGGAAGACCATTAAGAGCAGGTCAGCTCAGGCTCCCTGCCCAAAGCTACAATACTTGGTGGTTTTCTTATACCTCCTTCATGCAATAGTGGCAGTTGTCTCTAAAATAAGTCACATAAGCCAAGTCACATAATCCTAAATAAATGCCACTAATTTCTCTCATAAGGGACTAAGTGTTAAATCCATTATGCTGATCAACCACACACTAATTTCGTCTATAGAAACTGATTTCTAACATTTATAATGCTGATTAGCGGAAATATCTAGTGTTGACCAGAAGTAGAGGCAATGCTTGCAGCAGCCACCTATAATGAGTACCTATTGTGATCAAATGCTAACTTGCCACGCTCCCCCTAGAACAGCTTAAATTCACATATAACACGCTGCTATCTCGAGGTATTTTGAAGCAAATTGAAGATATCATAATAAGTACTAAAACTAAGTATCTAGAAGGAAACCAGGTTTTCCTTAAACTAGTGTGCTGTTTTGGCATCTTTCAGGTTATGATACCCATCACTAGCCAGCAAGCTGGCATGTTTGACTAAGCTTGTCTATACCTAATTATTTCTTGAGAAAGAGGAAAATTCTACTTCTGGACCTGATAGGTTGAGATAAGCAAGGACAACACAAGTCTCTCCCTCTGAACAAGTTCAGATGGTCATTTTGGTGGAGTTTTTCTTATTAAATGTTTGGGAAAAATTAAATTTGCTCTCTGAGAGAATCCCTTAAAATAATAACCTTCATATGGGAATATATAAACCATTGAAAAATTATTCATTAAATACATTTCACATTTTTAGAGGAACACATATATTTAGGTTATTCGAAACATACAGGTCATGTGAAACCTTGAACCTTCAGAAATATGAATGTCTGTAGAAAAGAAAAGAAATTTTGATCCTGAATACAAAAATGAGATAGACAAAGGAATGCCAAGGTGAATATCCCAAATTCTCCATCAAATGCCTAATTTCTTATCTTTACAAAAGCAAGCCTCCCCAGTTGAAGACTGGGGTTCTTCATCAGGCAGAAAGCACAGAATGTGTTTCACTTGTCCAAATGCCTATGAAGCATAATGTTAAATCATGAGCTTGGGCACCAAGAAGTCAGGCAGCTGGTCCTCCTCCACACTTTCTTTTTACCTGGCGGTCATCAAGCATTTGATAGGAACCAATTTACTCATGAAATTCTATGGGGACAATGGCACAGAACTCGCTGGCCATTACTTTCACCAGGCTCAAGAAGATAGTCACAAAATGCAAAGGCCTTTGAAGATCTGTTTGCTAATTTATTTAATTGACATTTATTGAACTTCTGCTATTTGGCAAAGTCAGGATTAATAGGTGGGAGCTCGAGCAGGTGGAAGACTAATTCTAGCTACCCTCAAGGATTTCACAGTCAATTGGGAAAGATAAACACAAAATGGCATTAAACCAAATGAATAAGCACATTAGATGAACAAACACAAAGGACCTGTTTGTGAAAATGAGACAAAATAGTGCTGGAAAAAATGATACTTTCTACCCTAGATTGAAGAATATGGTCCAAGGAATGTGGATCTGAGTTCCCACAACCTGTAAAAAAAATTTGCATTTATGACCCTTTTATCTCTCACACCCAGCACCAATGCCCTGGGGCAACCTCTCTGGGACTACCAAAGTATTAACTCATTACATTTCTCTATTGCATCAAAATTCCCATGACCTTAGAGAAAATAACATCAATTAGAACAAATTTTCTTAGGCCAATTCTCACCAAGGAATAAATTAGTAATACGGTAGTGGTTAGGAAGTACTAAGCAGAAACATTTTTTTTAAGGCAGAAACATTTTAAAAATCAATGGGAATACACTCAAAATTTAGAAAATATTAATTATCCCACAGGCTGAGAGTTTAAAATAAAACATATATTGAATACCTACAATTCATTTTTTCCCAAAGTGTGATACAAATCCCTCTTGACATTCCTCTGATGGTATATAAAATTATTTCAGGTGTCCAATGGAAAACATTTTTATTTTAATAGCTATATGCATATGTATATGTTTCTGCAATTACTTATATATAATTATATTGGAAGTATATGTAACATACCATTGTACTAGCCTACATATATATGAATACATTGCAGTAATACTAGCTTTGTATTTTTTAAGGATATAAACTTTTTTTTTAAAGATTCTTTATTTTTATTTATTTATTAGGAAAGAGAGAGAGTGAGAGGGAGCATGAAAAGGGAGAAGGTCAGAGCGAGAAGCGGACTCCCCATGGAGCTGGGAGCCCGATGTGGGACTCGATCCTGGGACTCCGGGATCATGACCTGAGCTGAAGGCAGTCACTCAACCAACTGCGCCACCCAGGCGCCCTATTTTTTAAGGATATAAAACTGAGAGACTGAAGGGGCGGGGGAATAGAAAAAAAAATGAGAGACTGACTATACAAATGGACAATGGATAAACCATATAGAAAAATAAAACTGCAGAGGTGCCTGAGTGGCTCAGTTGGTTAGGCGTCTGCCTTTGGCTCAGGTCATGACCCCAGAGTCCTGGGACGGAGCCTGGATTCGGGCTCCTTGCTCAGTGGGGAGTCTGCTTCTCCCTCTGCCCCTCCCCCTGCTTGTGCACTCTCTCTCTCTCTCTCTCTCTCTCTCTCTCTCTCTCTCTTTCAAATAAATAAATTAAATCTTTAAAAAAAAAAAAAAGAAAAAAAAAAAAACACCGTGACCCAGAGTCTATAGCAACCAGCCCAGAAAGCCAACTCATCCTCTAAAAGTAACCAGTCCGGGAAGCCAACTTACTTTCTGCAAGTCAATCGCTATCTCTAACAACCAGTTCAGAAAGCCTAACAATAACCCCTGTAAACAATGGCCTCAAAGTGGCCAGAACCTGATAATTAACTGAGAGCTTCCCTAGTTTTTGCCCCATTTCCAGCTTAGGGCCAACCAAACGAAGCTAAATACGTACCCTTAGTCAATCACATAGGATGGCCTGCTTCGGTTAGCCCACCAACAGCTTCCCCGTGCAAAGAGCCTCCCAGCAAGGTATACCCAAAGCCTTTCATTTCTTACACTTTTGCACTCCCCTGCCTGCCTTTGGGTCTCTGCCAAACGTAAGTGTTGGTGGCCAACTCCCTTGCTATATAGCAAGCTCAGAATAGTCTGCTTGCTTTCATCTGGGTGGTCTTCATTTATTTCCACAAAATAGAGTCTCTTTCTAAAATAAATGTACTTGGGGTGCCAAGGTGGCTCAGTCATTAAGCACCTGCCTTCTGCTCAGGTCATGATCCCAGAGTCCTGGGATCGATCCCTGGGCTCCTGGCTCAGCGGGAAGCCTGCTTCTCCCTCAATCACAAACCCCTACTTGGGTTCCCTCTCTCACTGTGTCTCTCTCTGTGAAATAAATAAATAAAATCTTTTAAAAAATAATAATAAAATAAATGTACTTAAATGTGAGAAAGGAATTTAATTAAATAAAATCTAATTAAATAATACTACGGATAACACATGAATGTTACAAAAATTATCACAGTGGTAGACAAATAAAGCAAGCTTGAAAACACTATGTTCTGGGCAAAGCTTATGCTGCGCCAACTTACAAGCACAAAAACTAGCCCAGCTTACGAGAATACACCGGGTATGCTCCCACCTCAGACCTTTCCACTGTCTGCTTCCTCTGCTTGGAACGCTTTCTCACGCAGCCACAAGATATGCCCCCTCTCCCCTTCGGGTCATTGTTCAAATGTCTTCCTTGTGAGTGTTTCTCTTGCCTATTTTGTTTTTATTAGCAAAACCCTCTATCTTATCTTTCCCTTCTGCATACCCACACTCATAGTCCTCACCACCTTTCATGTTTTATTTTAACCATAGTACATATCATCATCCAATATGCTATGTGTTTTATTTCCTTGTGACAGTTTATACCCCATACTAAAATGTAATTCCCTGAGGGCGAGGACGTTCCTCCCTCTTTTTTCTTTCATTTCCCCCTCCCTCAATGTTCAATAGATCAAATCCCCAATATATAAAACAGTGCCTGTCACTAAGAATGTCTTCAATAAATATTTATTAATTAAATGAAACCTGGAAACATCATCATCTTTTGGAATCAGCAGAACTCACGCTCAGATTCAACTATGTCACTTGGTAGCCCTGGTAGACATGAAGATGTGCCACCCAGATCCCCTTCCAGGGGTGACATGTCACCCCACCTGTCACCTGCCTCAGGGCTTGCCTCAGCTGCCAAGAGGCATCTTACTCAGGGACACGCCCTGAAAAGGCAGCCAACACCCTGTAACTGATTGAGTTTAAAGGTGCAGAAATTTCAGCCCAAGGGGAGATGCCATTGAGTGGAATGTGCTCCAGGGCGCCCCCTGGTGTTGGCCATATCTTAGTCATGCCTGAATCACACATCAACTTCTCCCTCTGCCCAATCCTGCTTTCTTCCAACTTTCCTCCCTTCCACGGGCCTTAATCCTCAATAAATACCCTGTACACCAAATTCCATTCCAGCATCTACTTCCTGAGAATGAACGTGCAACGTTAGCTAGGTGCCCAGGAGTTTAACCTGTGACATCAACTCAGATTCCAACTTTCCTCAGCCTCCTTCTCTAAATTCCTCAAGTAGGCTCTGAATAGTTGTGACATGCTGTTAACAGCCAGCCCAGAAGCAGCTTGTACCTCTCAGGGTATCTACAGACTTCTGCAGATCTGTGTTGTCAGGACCCAGAAATCATTCAGTGTAACACAGACGCCAGTGATGAAGCCTGAGCAGACCCCAAAGGTCCTGCGTGTAGGATTCTAATCAGAGCCTTCCTTCACAGAGTGAAATAAAGAATCCTTAACCTACTGCTATTTATTGTTCTTCCCAGCTACTGCACTCAATATGAAAATGAGGTGGTTTTTTTAAGATTTTATTTATTGAGAGAGTGTGTGAGAGAGGGTAGGAGCAGGGGGAGAGAAAGAGAGAGAGGGAGAGGAACATTCCCCACTGAGCTGGGAGCCTGATGCAACTCCAGGAACATGACCTGAGCGAAAAGTAGATGCTTAACTGACTGATCCACCCAAGCACCCCTGAAAATGTTTGTTTTTATTCATAATGTCTGTCTCCAGTTTACAGTCCCCACAGGTACCCTCATGACTTTAGTGCTACCAGCTCAGACCCTGACTTAGGACTCTAAATAAACAACAGAGTACTGATAACAATAATGACAGCAACTAATCCTTGGCTTTCTGGTGGATCCCACCCATGAATAATGCCATAGGCGCCAGGCTATTACACTATGGTTGCACGTTTCCTACACATAGCGAGCTAGCTACACTGGGCTGGGGAGCAAATTACTGATCAACAACTGGGTGAGTGCAATATATACTCAGTACAGATTTCTGCCAGGTTCAGTCCAGTGACCTGAGAGTAAGAGACTTGGAGCCCTATGAATCCCTTCACATATAACAACATCACTAAAAACATAGTTTTCTCCATGGAAGGACACCAGTAGATTTCTAAGTGTTTCAGTGGGTATTACGCTAAATAGAAAAAGGAAAAGTTCAGGGAACGTTTTTTAATTAAAATCAAATTATATGGGTGATGACTTTATAGATAAATTGATTACGTGGCATGTTATAGCTGTTCTCTTGTTACTGAGTTGAGAAAGAATCTGAATGAATCACAAGAGCCCAAACAAATGAATCTCACGGTAGAAATAACAAGAAAAGAAAAAGGGGCCAAATGACTTGTGAAAAAACCACTATGCCTTATCAGGCCTCTTTCCCGTTTTGTGCTTCATGGAATGACAGTAGCATCAGCTTTGCACGTCCAGGAACCTCTGAGCTGACACTGGTATGTATTTGGAGAGCCTCATGAGGTTGACCACGATGTTAAGTATTCTACGAGTAAGACACAGGAAATAGTTTTTTCCCACAACTTACAGGGGCAGACAGCCTCCGTGCCCAACTTAGGGACAGCTCAATAGCACATGACTCATTAACATGAATGGGCAGAATGCCCTTGACATTGTCATCACTCTGTCATCCATTCATCTCTAAGTCTGAGAATATCCTTCGCAGATACAACCCAGACGGCAGCAGCTGCCTGCCCAGTGCAGTCCTCACATAACACACAGTCACACAGCACCAGCAGGGCCATTGTTTCCATGAGGATGATGTGACTTGACTGTCTAGGGAAATGGTTAAAAAGAAGTAGTATCCCAACCCAGGAAGGATTTGTCATGACGTCCCAGGCAAGTGGCTCTCTCATTTTGGAAGTTGTGAGACGGGCCCACTGGCACACAACAGCAAAAAGACAAAGGCATAAGGAGTCCACAGTGAAGCCCAAATAGATACAGCTCAAGAGCCACTCCCTACCAAGAGGCATGGAAGACCTAGATATTTAATCAAAACATAACATAGAAAAAGCACAGATTCTTCGTGGAGGAAGTCATAGAAACTTTCTAAATGTTCAGCTATGGCAGAAACAGCTTGTAAAGAAGAGAGCCTGAGTTTAATGGGAAAGAAGAAATACTGAATTTTCTATCCAGCTCCCTTTGCCGACATGGAAGCAGTAATTTTCATTTTGTGAAAGAAGAATTATAGTGTTTTTGCAATTCAATACACTTAGCTTCAGAGCCTCAGAATCTGTGCTTTTCAAGCTGAAGATGCTAAACTACCAGAGGATCATGAAACAAATCAAGCATGTTTTAAATAGTGGAAAAGGATAGAACACAGTGAGATAGGATAGAATGGAATAGAATAAAAATACTGGACTCCATCACACGTAGGTATCATTTTGGAACATTGTTTCAGTTATAAGTATGCAGGTATGTCTGTTATCTGCTAGTGTGTGTGTGTGTGTGTGTGTGTGTGTGTGTGTGTGTGTAGGTGTGTATAGTGGGGAATGATGTACAATTTATTTATTATCCCGTGTATTGTGGAAACAAAATTGAGAGCCACTACTCTAAATCAGTTAAGAGAAGCTACTGACCTCACCCCTTTACCACCACACAGATACCAGGGCCTGGGTTTCATTTCCATGGTCCTCACATACAACCCATCAGTAAGCTGACTGAAAGCCCACTATGGGCTGCACATCTTACAAGGCACAGTGAAGGGAAGGCCTGTGACTGAGTCATCAGAAAACAGGAATCCTCACACTCTAGGCATTTTACTAGAAGGAGGGGGTTCTCCTGAAGGAGGAGAAGGCAGTGGATGAGAGAAAGGAATGGGGAGAAGTGGGTAGGGAGGGGAAGGAGAATATTTCTATAGATACCGAACACTTCCTGTGATACACCTGATAACTTCAGATACATTCAATTACTTGCCATATATCTAACATTCATTTTGACAGCCAGTGCCTTTGCACAAACAATTGCTTCTGTTTAAAATGCCTAACAGCACGTTTGAAACAGGCAATGTCAGGACATCTAAAGTTTGTCTGATTTTTTGCCACGGATCCATATGAAGAAGAAAGGAACTCTGCATATGTACTTTGAGCAGAGCAGAGGTCTTTAACCCCTTAAGAATTCAGAGGTTTATGACCTTGGATGGGGGAAAAATTATCTTTATTGGCACAAATATCTGATGGGCTTTTCAGCATGTACTTCCATTGTAAATATAGGCAACAAACCACAGAAAATGAGGAATACTTGGGACTTTGTCGACAATAGAAATCATGGATATTTTCATAGTATATTATAGTTATTGTAGATACCCAGGAACATCGTTTATATTTATTGCTACTTCAAAACTAAGGTAGCTATTAGATTTTCTGCTATATTTTGTTATTTAATGTGTTGTTACTAAAGAAGAATAAGAACTGCAATTTTCAAAATCTGATAACTGTATTTCAATGTAATTTGTTGCCTTTATAACGATAGGTATTTTATTTTATGTATTTTATAGCATTATTCTATAGGCTTCTCCAGACTACCAAAGGGGTTCATGGCATAAAAATGATTATATGATTGAGAGACTTATTAGAAAGAGCAATGAACATAGCAAAGGAACACAATTATAATCCAGAATAGTCAATCATAGAGGCTGGATTGGAATAAGTTATTAGAGTTATTTATACTAGAAACATATGAACTATCTAGAAGTTCTTAGGAACACCTCCCAATTCTCCCCACCGGGAAGGCTAATGGAAGACCACGGAGATGAAACCAATGTTTAGAGTAACCTTGGCTACCACAGACAGAGCTCCTGGAACTCAGGCCCCAGGGGTAGGGACAAACTAGTCCTGGGAAACAAGCTTGCATCCTGCTTGGTACCCATGGTCACTAATCTAGTACCTCTGCAGGGCAAAGGCCCCAAATACAAGAGCTCTGATCCAACTGTGAACTCCCCCTGATTCAACCTAACAAACTATAGTCTGTTTGGGCAGATCTGGGGTCTGCTAGGAATTCAGGCTTGGGGACAACCTCAGCCATGTAACAGGCACTGTGCTTCACATATTATCATTTAATCCTCTAAAGTCATCCTATAAAGAAGATTCTATAATTATAACTCCCATTTTATATCTTGAAGAAACTCAGGATTAGAAAATTTACTTAGTTGCCTTGAGTCACAGAGCAATCCAGAAGTAGAGTAAGACAACAATTCCTGCTACCTACTCCAGACCTTGTACTTTTTTTTCTTAACATTTTATTTATTTACTTGATAGAGCGAGATCACAGGTAGGCAGAGAGGTAGGCAGAGACATAGAGGGAAGCAGGCTCCCCATCAGGTAGAGAGCCCGATGCAGGGCTCAATCCCAGGATGCTGAAATCATGACTTGAGCCAAAAGCAGAGGTTTTAACCCACTGAGCCCCTCGAGACCTTCCACTTTTTTAAATGAAGTCTAGTTGATAAGCAATGTTACATTATTTTCAAGTATACAATGTAGCACATTATGCTTTGTGTACCAGAAGTGTAGCTCCCATCTGTCATCATACAACCCTATTATAATACCATTGACTATATTCCCTATGCTGTTCCTTTCATCCCTATGACTTATTCATTCCATAACCAGAAACCTGTATCTTGCACTCCCCTTCATCCATTTTTCTCATTCCCCTAACCGCTCCTCTTAGGCAACCACCAGTTTATTCTCTGTATTTATGAGTCCATTTCTGCTTTTCTTTGTTCATTTGTGTTGTTATTTAGACTCCACTTATAAGTAAAATCATATGGCATTTCTTTCTATGACTTATTTCACTTAGCATTATATCCTCTGGATCCATCCATGTTGTCACAAATGGCAAAATCTCATCCTTTTTTATGGGTAAGATTCCATTATGTATATATCACATCTTTATCCATTCATCTATCAGTGGACACTTGGACTGCTTCTATACCTTGACTGTTGTAGATAATGCTGCAATAAACAAAGGGAAACATATATCTTTCTGAATTAGTGTTTTCATTTTCTTTGGGTAAGAAAGAAATTCCACCCAGTAGTGGAATTACTGGATCATATGGTATTTCTATTTTTAATGTTTTGAGGAAGCTCCATACTGTTTCCCACAGTGGCTGCACCAGGTTGCATCCTCACCAACAGTGCATGAGGTTCCTTTTTCTCCACATCCTTGCCAGCACTTGTGCTTTCTTGCCTTTTTTGATAATGGCCATTCTAAATGGTGTGAGGTGATACCTCCTGTGGTTTCGACTTGCATTTCTCTGATGACTACATGAATTGTACAAGTTCTTTACATATTTTTAGATATTAACCCCTTGTCAGATACATCACTTGCAAATATAGTCTCCCATTCAATAGGTTGCCTTTTTGTTTTGTTGGTTTCCTTTGTTGTGAAAAAAAAATTTTTTTTCTTGTAGTCTCAATGGTTTATTTTTGCTTTTGTTTCCCTTGCCTGAGAAGACAGATCTAGAAAAATGTTGCTAAGGCTGATCAGACCCGGTACTTTTCATCACTCTGCTAAAGCGTCCACTCTCCAATCTCAGCAGGGGCAGATCTCTGGGGTTCAGAGAAGTAAAACCACCTACCTATTTAATATAGCTGTGGATCCTGCAAACTATACTCGTACTGGAAATTCAGGGTATTAATCAGCCTGGGCTCTAATGAAATGTCATAGAAACTTTTCCTCCAAGGAAACTCCAGATCCTGGAGAGAGAGGGTCAAGGGGGAAGATCATCTACCCAAGAATACTCTCTCCATTGTATGTTGGGGGTGGGGATGGAGACACAGAAATATAGGAACAGGCCCTGATAAGTGCAGGGAGAGGCCCCGGCATTGTTCCCTCTAATCCTGTCAGTGGTCTTTCTTGGGTCTCAAGTAGTTTCCTTATACATAGACACTGAGTGGTGCCCTGTTGATCTCTGCATGGCTCTCTTTTCTGGTACCTTCTCTTAAAGGCTCTCACTGCCTTCATCTCTCTGGACTTTCAGCCCCATTTCCTCACCTTAGAGTATCTGCCAGCTTCCACCTGGGTTCACCCTCTTTGTACCACAGCCTGGACACTCTTAACACTCTCCCAGCAAGCTGGGACAATCATAGGGTTCACCTTCTTTGTTTTTCATCTCTCAGTAACCACTTTTTCTCATTGCCTAATGACCAATATTTTGAAAATCATTTCTTCATGTATTTTGTCTGACTTATTTTGGGTCAGAGGATTAATCTTAATTCAAATTCTTTAATCAAAATTTCCTGTTAGATGCCATTGAAAACTGTTTCCTATGATTTTACTAGAATCTTTACTAAAGATGAATTTTTAAACCTGAGGTTAAAAAGACTTTATTTCCTTACTATTTATCCCTACATTAAAACTCCATTACCTAAGATAACCTAAGAGAATGTCCAACATAGTAGGAATTAAGAAACTGTAGCAGGCTGGTGGGGAATACACACAGCAGGTAATTTTGCTTCCCTGAATCAATCACAAAATAGGTTAAAGTAGGATGGTGAAGAAAGAAGGAAGGAAGGAAGGAAGGAAGGAAGGAAGGAAGGAAGGAAGGAAGGAAGGAAGGAAAGAAAGAAGGAAGGGGAGAAGAGAGAATCTGATTCCAAAAGGAACATGCAGTCCCATTTAAGCACAAGCATAAGTGCTGAGTCATGCAGCCCCTCTTTCCCTTTCAAGTCATTAGGGCCTTATCAGTAGAACTGATATAGCTACTTACTTACCGGGATGGGGAGATTACTCTGGGTCAATTAATCTGGTGGTTTCAGAAAGTGTTACATTCTTACCACTTCATGAAAATTACCCAGAAACCACACTAATGATGTACTTTTGAAAACAGAAAATGAGAATGTCAACAAACAACATAAAAATGAAAGATACTGCTTTACCAAATGTACCACTTGCATTTATCCTGCCAGGCAAAGTGGAGTTCCTCTCATTTAGGACAGACTGCTTTGTGGCATACCAGCAGAGTATATATTTTATGGGTAGCAATAAAGTCTTATTAGTATAAAATCTCATTACAGCTAGTGATGCTCAAATCCCTCTTTTGAAGTAGGTGAGTTTGTCTTGCTTCGGCAGGAGTTGGCAGGTAGATGATTGATAAAGTGAGAAGAATTCAGAAAGGTAATTCATGTCCTCAGGCCCTGTCTGGTTCCCAGCCTCAGCAGCCCACGGTCCTCAAAACTCAGCCACTGGACCTAGGGTCCCATTTCTCTCCAAGCTCAAGGTCAGCAGTTCTCCAAGTGTGGCTCCACCTGAGAGTCTCTCGAGGAGTTTGTTAGAAAGACAAATTCTCAAGTCCCCGCCCCAGACCCACAGACTCAGAAATCTCGGGGATGGGCCCAGCAGCCCGCATTTCCCGGAGCCCCGCAGGGGAATTGAGACACACTCCCCGGGCTGGAGAGCAGCTGCTCTGCCCTATTGGCTTACACGGAACAGTCACAGAAAATCGGCTCTGCCGTCCCTCGGCTTGTTGGCTGGTTTTAGTGTCCATCTCTGTCTACTCAGGCTGCTCTAACAAAATACTACAGACTGAGTACTTCATCAACAACAGAAATTTATTTCTCATTGTTCTGGAGGCTGAAGTCCAGATCGGAGTGCCAGCCATGGTCAGGTTCTGTTGACTGCTCTCTGCTGGGTTGCAGAATGCTGACTTCTCACTGTGTCCACATATGATGAAGGGGTAAGAGAGCTCTCTTAAACCTCTTCTAGAAGGGCTTTGATTACTTAATGTATTAATCATCACATTCACGAAGGTGGCCCTCATCACCTAATCACCTCCCAAAGTGCCTGCTCTATCACCTTGGGGGTTAGGGTACAACACATGCATGGGGGGCGGGGCACACCCAAACCATAGCTGTATCTTTCTTCCACTCTAGCTACCTATTAGAAACACCTGTGGTGCCACTTAACATTCTGGGCCTGGAATGAGACCAAATAAATACCAATGGGTGGGAGGAGACAGGCATCCCGTGTTTACACTCTTCTCAGGGGATTCCCAGGAGCAGCAATCGTGTAGAACCAGTCACGACAAGGGCTGACCTCCAGTGGGATGCGGTTAAGTGGCTTGCCTGGCATGCCGATAGGCTTTTAACATTCCAGACTCCTGCCTCCATCCTCCACACAGGCCTGAGTTTGGTTCACCTGATGGGGTAAATGGGCTTCTGCTAATCCATCTGCCTTGTCAGTCTGACCAGTGCTGTAGTCCCATGGGAAGAGGTATGCTGTGTGTGACAATCTGCTAACTTTGGGGTCCAATACAGTTGGTCAAATACACCGAATCCTGGCTCTTCCACTTACCACGTGTGTGACATCTGCCAAGAAACTTAGAGTAAGAATCACCTGAAATGCCACTACCTTGAAAAAAACCACTAAGCAGTATTTTATGACCAGCCTTAATATTAATGACCAACATTTCTTTATACATGTGTATACAAATGTGTACATACACATATATAAAATTCTCTATAAATGAAACTCTGTAACACATGCTGTTTTTATCAGTGTGGGAATCTTCCCTAGTCCTCCCCTCTTTCTCCCTCACTCCATCCTTGACATTCTATTTCTTCCCTCTCTTTCCACCGGGAAATTATTGTTCACAACCTCATGTGATCTTAATTCCTTATCTATGGTCACATAAGCATATGCAACTTAAAATACTTTAATATATTAAATATTAATAGATAAATATAGTTTGATAAACAAGTAATACATCAAATATATATTTTATATATACATCTTCTATTTCGTACTTAAAACTACATAATGCAACCCCCTTCAAGCAACTAGTACAAATCTGAATAGAACTAATTAACATATTCCTTTTATTGGTTACATACTATTCTAGCCTATGAATTAAGTGTCTTTATTCATATGTATTTGTCATATGTATATCCACATATTTATATGCATAGTCATATGCATGTTCATATGATTATATTAACTTACTTCCAGAAAAATGTTGCAATAAACATTCAGAAGGGCAGCTTGTACCTACATATATCCTTACACACTGGAGCTCTATCTTACACACTGGAGTAAGACTAGTGAGTCAAATCATATGAATATTTTTGCTCATTTTAGGTATGGTCAGATTATTTTCCAGAAAGGCTATAACCACTCACATTTACAGGAGTAATACATGAGAGTGCTTTCCTCACATCCTTGCCAGCAGTGGGTGTTATCAGTCTTTTTAATTTTCACCAATTCAGTTAGTGGTTGAAAAATGAGAACTCACTAATCTGTATTTCCCTGATGATCACTGAGGTTTAAAAACTTTTTCATATGTTTATTAGTCATTTTGGATTTGCTCTTCTGTGAACTACCTGTTCACAACTTTTAAAAGTTCTTGTACCAGAGTGTCTGCCATTTGTTATAAGAGTTCTTTGCCAATTACAAATATTTATCTCTTGTCCATCTTATAGAATGCATATTTTTCACAGTGCCTCAATTGTCTTTTAATTTCATTTATGAGAATGATGTCCTACAACTTCATAATATAATCATATATGTCTATTTTTTAAAACTGCATTTTGACTTCCATTTCTTTTTTTTGTAAGATTTTATTTATTTCTTTATTGGACAGAGAGGAAGAGATAGTGAGAGAAAGCATGAGTGGGGAGGAGAGGAAGAAGCAGGTGCCCCTTCAGTAGGGAGCCCCATGTGGGGCTCAATCCCAGGACCCTGGGATCATGACCTGAGCCGAAGGCAGACACTCAATGGGCTGAGCCACCCAGGAGTCCCTTGATTTCCATTTCTTGGTTAAAATATCTCCTTAATCTGGATTTTACTAATTTTCATCAAAGATTTTCATTTTTTAAAAATCAGTTATTTGATGCAGCTGCTATTTATTTTTACGTATTATATAAAGAGGCATTTAGCAAATGTTGTCAGTATCTCCTCCCTCCCCCAATATTTTTAGAAACTTTCCATGTGCCCTGGCAGATTTCTAGTTGCCAAGGTCTAAAACTCTATGCCTGAAAGCTTTTTATCAGACATACAAAAAGCCAATGGATCCACACTCCTCAGGTCCAAAGTGCTGGCAAATTAAAACCATAACCATCTTCACCTAGCAACCCTCCCCCACCAATGACTCTCCAGAGTTGGTGTAGAAATACCCAGTTCCCTTGACCAGAACCAGCTACATAATTGCAGGGTGCAGTGCAAAATGAAAATTCAAGGCCCAGATTCAGGGTGTAAAAATCAGTAAGATAGATCCTAAATTCCTTACTTTTTAGTCTTTGTTTTTTATTAATAAACATCATTGATATTATATACATTTTCCTCTGAGTACAGGTTTGGATGTATTCCATGGACTTTTGGGATTCACGTTCTTCTTTTTATCATTTTCAATGTTGTCTATAATCAGCGGCTTATTTAAGAGTGCATTTCTTAATTTTCAAGGTTTAATTTTTTTTTGTCTTTTTATTTTAGTTTTATGAGATTATGATCAGAAATATGGCTCAGTCGGTTAAGTGGCCTCTTGATTTTGTCTCAGATCATGATCTTGGGGTTGTGAGATGGAGCCCCAGTTGGCCTCTGTGTTCAGTGTGGAGTCTGCTTGAGATTCTGTCTCTCCCTCTCCCTCTGCCCCTCCCCCGCTTGCATGCTCATGTGCACTCTCTCCCTCTCTCAAATAAATAAATAAATCTTTTTAAAAAAATAGAAATATGACATGCAAAGCCCTGCATTATTAAATGGGTAAATGTTAAGGAATTAAATGAGAAAGTGATTGGCCCTGCGTACACAGCAGGGGCTCAATATGTGATTGTGATGAGAGGGAAAATGATAGAAGAAAGAAAATTCCTGCTTTACACCATGTCCATCTCAAAGCATTTTATATTTGAAACCCATCTTGTGGCTGATGCCTCATAACCTACTGACAGATGTCTGGAGGAATGACAGCATAATGCCTGCCTGGTCATTAGAATTCTTCCTATGGTCTCCATTACGGAATTGTCTTTATTTATCATGCAGGCACTATTAAGATGTAGTTTAACTTAGTGGAAAAGAGCTCAGGTTCAGAGGTCAGAGTGACTGGTTCCAAATTCTGACCATGTCCTTACTGGGTATATGTAATTTCTCAATGATTTATTCAACCTATGTCTTAGTGTCCCTTTCTGAAATGCAGGAGTAACAACAGTCATTCCTTCAGAAAGCTAAAGTGAGAAAATAGTGAAGTAATATGTGTGTTAGTCAGAAATCTTTGAAATATAATTCAAGAAATAAAAAGGGGGCTGATAAAATTGCTGATTTGAGGCACAGATGGATCTAAGCGTTCAATAATATTATCAGGTCCTCTTTCCGCCATTTGCCTCTGATTCTCTGGGCACTAACTTTATTTCTCTTACTACAGAAGAGTTTCCCTAATCTACCTAGGGAATATAGCCATAAGCAACTACAGACTCAAATTATTACAAGTAGCAACCCGGCAAAAATAGAGATTATCTTCCTTCTAAAATCTCTATGTCAATCCCAGGGAAAAACTTTAATTTACCCTTCGTGGATCAGATGTGCATCTTTTAACAATCACTAAGAAAATTAGATCCTGCTTAATATGCCAATGCCTGTGTCTGAAAGGAGTGGGGAAAAACCACCTTGACTGTGAAAGGAGCACTTGCCCAAAGGAAAATTACCAAAAGAGGGAGGACAAACAAAACAACAAAAAAGGACCTCTGTTACAATTTGCAAAACACTTAGCATAGTGGTTAAATATAGTAAGGATTAATTCACATCATCTCTCTTATCATGACCACATATTGAAACTTCCTGGTGCTATTGGATACCATGTAATACTTGTGACCCCAGACTAAATTTTTTCTAGCACCAGATCAAAGGGTGTTCCTCTGCCCATGGCCAACCTACCATTAGATTGGTTTTTAGCTGAGTCTCGTCCAAACAATTAAGCAATTAAGTTCTCCAAAAGCAGGTGCACTGCTTTTCAAACATTCCTATAAGTGATAATTTTTTTTTTAAGTTTCTCATATGCACTCCCCTCATGAGCTGCTTCATTAATATGAGGTTTAATTATCCAAATTTAATTGAGGGGTGCCTGGGTGGCTCAGTCAGTTAAGCATCTGCCTTTGACTCAAGTCATGATCCCAGGGTCCTGGGATTGAGCCCCATGTCGGGCTCTCTACTCAGCCAGGAGCCTGCTTCTCTCTCTGCCTGCAACTCTGCCTGCTTGTGTGCTCTCTCTCTCCCTCTCTCTCTCTCTTTGTATATATGTATATAATACATATATGTATATGTATGTATATGTGTACATATATGTATGTATGTGTGTATATATATACATATATGTATAGATACATATATACACACACATTAAACTCATAACTCAAGAGCAAAAGCCAAAAAACAATTAAAAATGAGCAAAGGACATGAATAGACATTTCCCCAAAGATTTTTAAAAAAAGGCCAACAGTTACATGAAAAGATGCTCAACATCACTAGTCATTAGAGAAAGTATATTAAAATCAAAATGAGATATCACCTCATGGCTAACAGAATGGCTATCATCACAAAGACAAGGGATAACAAATTCTGATATGGATGTGAAGAAAAGGAAACTTTTGTGTACCATTGCTGGAATAGTGAATTGGGATAGCCACTATAGAAAATGGTATGAGAGAATCCTCAAAAACTCGAAAATAGAATTACCATATGATCCAGCAATTCCACACTGAGACTATATTCAAAGGAAATAAAAACATTAAACTCAAAAAGATATCTGTATCATTTCATTGAAGCATTAATTACAATAGCCAAGACATGGAAACAACCTAAATGTCCATCAGTGGATGAGTAAATAAAGAAGTTGTGGTATATACATATTCAACGCATTATTGTTCAACCTTAAAAACAAGGAAATCCTATCATTTGTTACAACACAGATAGACCTTGAAGGCATTACGCCGATACATGTCAGAGAAAGACAAATACTGTATGGTCTCAATTATATGTGGGGGGAAAAACTCATAGAAAAATAGGTCAGACTTGTGTCATCAGAAGCCGGCGGGGGGAGGGAAATTGGAGGAAGGTGGTCAAAAGGTACAAACTTCCAGTTATAAGAAAAATAAGAGCATAGAATATACCACATGATAACTGTAGCTAACTTTGCTGCATAGGAAAGCTGGTAAGAGGGTAATCCCGTGAGTTATCATAAGGAGAATTTTGTCCCCTTTCTTTTTTTTAGCTGAAACTATTGTGGTTATCATTTCACAACATATGTAAGTGGAACTATCATTCTGTATGCCTTAAACCCTTAAACTTATATTGTGATGCATGTCAATTATTTCTCAATAAATTGAAAAGCAAAAATTTATAATCCAGGGAAAATTTGGTTTCTTTTGCTTAGTTTAGACCAAGCATCTTAAAACATCAAGTAACATGTTTCTAGGCATTAATGAAAACCTTGTGTAAATGATTTTTTCCAATAAGTCATTTGGAATCTGTTTCTTAACTTTGCCTATTGCCAAAATTTTTTATCCCACTATAACTGATCGGTTGGTACAAAAAAGAACAATGTTTGAATATCATTATATGCATATGAAGAATTTATACTGTAGAATTTATTTTTGTATGACCAATATCATATTTTCTTTTTATTCAGTTTTTGGCTTTGATGTTTTATAATGCGCAGGTCTCAGACAAAAAAAGATTAACTTTATATTATATGAATTTTTCCTCAATAATAAAACCAACCAATAGCAAAAAAGTTCTAAGATTCTCAATTATTTGGAAATCAAACAATATAACTGTAAATAACCCTTGAGTTGAAGAAAAAGTCAATGGGAAATACTATATTTTGAGTGATTAAAAAACATCAGAACTTATGAGATGCATCTATAGAAGTCCTAAGGGTAATATTTATATGTTTAAGTACTTATATTAAAAAAGAATAAAGTCTAAGCCAATGATCAAAGCTTCTAGATTAATAAGCAAGAGTAAGAGGAATCTATAAAATCCAGAGTAAGAATTTTTTAAAAATTATAAAGATAAGAATGCAAAGCCATAAAACAAAAAAATGAAAAAATAGAGACCATCACTGAGATCATAAGCTGGTTCTCTGAAAAACTGAATAAATTTTATAAAGCTCTAGCTAGTCTAATCAAGAAAAAAAAAGACCAAAATTCTCAATAGGAATGAAAGAAGGGACAATAATAGAGATCCTACTAATATTACAAGGATACTAAGAGGTTATCATGAACACCTTCATGCTAATAAATTTCGTATTTTGATGAAACGGACTTTTTAAAAAGATATTATCAGATTGTATTTTACAAAATTAGTATAATAATTCTTACTCTATATGCTCTTTTAGAACTTACCTCTCCCTCATCAAGAGATGGAGTCTACATCTCATACTCCTGAGCCTAAGCAGGGCTTGGTAACAGAGATGGCACTAGGTAACTTCAGAAGTGAAGCCATAAAAGTGAATACAGGTCTAACTTTACTCCATTCAAATTTCAAAGTGCCATTCTTCAAAACAGCATTAATAAAACAAAAAGACAAGACGCGAACTGGGAAAAAAAATATTTGCAATACTTATATTCGACAAAGGATTTGAATCCAGAATATTCAGGAAACTCTTACAACTCAATAAGAAGACAATCAACCCAAAAATTGGGCAAAAGATTCGAATGGACACTACCTAAAATAAGATATACAAATGACCAATAAGCACATGAAGCCATACTTATAAAAGAATATTGTATTATTCCATTTGTATGAAATTCTAGAACAGGCAATACTAATCTATAATTTCAGAAAGCCCAGGGGTGGTTGGCTAGGGACAAGAGCTGCAAAGGCAATTGACTACAGAGTGGCATGAGGAAACTTTTTCAAGAGGATGAGTATTTTCTCTATTTTGAACCCAAATAATTTTATACTTAAAAGTGGTGTTCCATTGTTCTATTGTTATAAGTTTATCTTAATAAATTTGTTGAATGTTTAAACCATTAAAGTGGTTTAAAAGGTAAATTTGGGAATTTGATATTTAACTTTTAAAACCTAATAAATGGATGGCTCAGTTGGTTAAGCATCTGCCTTCAGCTCAGAAGGCATGATCATTGGCATAGACTTTGACTCTAAAACTTTGATGAAGCTTTGATCATTGGCTTAGACTTTATTCTTTTTTAATATAAGTACTTAAACATATAAATATTAGCCTTAGGACTTCTGTAGATGCATCTCATAAGTTCTCAGGGTCATCCCATGATCTCAGGGTCCTGGGATCGAGTCTTGCATCGGGCTCCCTGCTCAGTGGGGAATCTGCTTCTCCCTCTCCCTCTGCCCCACCCCCTGCTCATGCACACTCACTCTCTCTCTCTCTCTCAAATAAATAAAATCTTTTTGAAAAAATAAATAAAATCTAATCAACTACTATAGTGTTAACACATAGCATTTCCTACATATAAATGAAGTTTCAGAATACCTAAGGTCTTTTTTAGTATAAAATCTATAGTTTCCCATAAAATGAAACAAAACAATTATCTATAAAGAATTCAAACACCTGGGGTGCCTGGGTGGCTCAGTGGGTTAAAGCCTCTGCCTTTGGCTCAGGTCATGATCTTGGGATCCTGGGATCAAGCCCCACATCGGACTCTCTGCTCAGCAGGGAGCCTGCTTCCCCCCTCTCTCTCTGTCTGCCTCTCTGTTTACTTGTGATCTCTCTCTGTCAAATAAATAAATAAAATCTTTAAAAAAAAAAGAAATCAAACACCTCAACTGTGTTCTTATATGTCCCTGATCCTTCCTTTATATAAAAATTTGGCACATGACCTAAATAAGGAGCTGAGGAGAAAGACGCACTTTCTAGACTGAGCGGTGAAACCTGTGTGATGTGTCCTCCAACACTGCAGTACGTCAGATCTCAGGGTCATTGAAGGAATGACAGGTGGTTTTTCAGTAGGCTCATGCATCACAAACTACCAGTACTACTTAAAATCTACTGTTTTCCCTCTTCTTCCACTTTCTTAGAGTTTTCCTACTGGTGCTAACTATGAGATAAGCCAGCTTACATCAAATTCAGAAGTTAGAGGGAAGGATGCAATGACTTAAGACCAGCAGTTTCGGAATAGGTGATTATTCATGTTATTAAATGGAGAGACACCAAAAAGTGGATATCGTGAACTGTGTCTTTTAGTATTGAAAAGACCAGTGTATTACCTTATAGTAATAACAATAACAATAGCTAACTCAAATGAGGTACTTATGAGGAAGACTTTATTCTAAGAAATTTACGCATATTAACTCATGTCGATTCTCACACTAACCACAGGAAGCAGGTACACAGTACTTATCCCTATTTGCAGACAAGCAAATTGAGGCGTGGAGAGATTAAGTAACTTGCCCAAAGTTGTATAGCTAATAAACAGCATAGCTAGAATTTAAACCCAGATAGTGTGGCCCAAAGTCTGAGTCCGTAACCACTACTGTATATCACCTCTCAATGTTTATTGTGCCAGCATTTGACCACTATTAAAAGCAAGAATCTAGATTCTGACTTGTGTGATTCTGACATAAGAGTTCTAGATTACTTTCCTGGCTCATTCTGTGTATGAAGTATGTATGAACAAATATACCTTAGTCTATATCTATACACACACACGCACATGCACACACACACACACACACACACACACATTTCATATCAGTGACTTGAAAACATAGAAAGAAAGCAAGATAAAAGGTTATTGGTGATAGCCAATAACCACACAGTTTACCCTAGAATTCATGCCACACATCCTAAAAGATCTCTTCCTTCTCTCCTCTTACATAGCACTTTCTTTCTACCATGCTCATGATACATCACAGACACTGTATGTAGTAATGTGGTTATTTGCATGTTTCTCTTAATGCCTCTACTCCAGTATAACCTGGGGCCATGTCCAAGACATGTAACATAGTTCATTGTCTTTCATATACCACTTGCTAATAAGTGGTTGTTGATTTTTTCCCTTCTGATATTCACAGACCATGACCCCAGCCGAAAGCAAGAGTCAGACACCCAACCAACCAAGCCACCCAGGAGCCCCATTAATTATCCTCAGTTAATGAGAATCTCAGTATTTTCATTTAGGAAATGTGCCTTGATGGTTTTAAATAAAATAAAGAGGACAAAAGTCTTAGCATAGTACCAAGTGTAAAATAAGGACATGATAAATGTATTCCTTCCACATCTCACCTCTTTGTCTTATCCCTCCAGGATAGGCATTACAGATTGAATGTGGGCAAAGAGTAAAGTAATCTGAGTATAAGAGACAGTATGAGTGCCACATAGGAATAAAGACCAAATGTTGCCATATTCTCCCATGATGGATGTGAAATAGGAATCTGGAATTTTACATGGAATTTCTCCACATTTAATGTTGGTAGGGATGTCAAAATTGTGGAAACACTGTATTGCCATTACTGTGAGGTCAAACAAAACTTGCCTACTGTTCTTGACATTCAAAGGCCACAAGTTAGCTATCCTTACTTATCGAAAAGGGCAAAAAATGCTAACACCTGCAACACAACTTGAATGTAGGTATGCATAAACAAATACATCTCTATACGTATGTGCACAGAACACATTTTATGGTGCACACACAGCTCTTGGGACATATTGTCAGAAACCACCTGCCTCAGTTTATTTCTCTTCAAACTGATCATTTCCCAAAATGATGACATGAATTTAGCTAATCCCAACAGGGGAAATTATCATATTAAGTCTCTCCCCATTTAGTTAGACAACAATTCTTGAATACAAGGTCAGAGTCATTCCCCCTTAACCATTCTCCTGTGTTTTTAACAACTGCCTTTGTGCCCAGATGGTCTGAGTTGTGGCCTTCTTCAGTACACATGTGCTTTGCCATTTCTTCAGGATCCTTTCTTTAGAGTGGAAGTCACAAGATAAGTGACAATTTTTAAAAGGCTAATTAAGAGCCTTTCTGCACATGTCCTACTTAATTAGCTTCTGTCAACCTTGATTATACTCCAATTTTAAAAATTGCACTTATATTTATTCTGCTTGTGTGAATAACGTGAAATCACAGAAGACAGTTATTGTTCTTGCTTTTCCAGTGAATGACTACTACATCGTAATAAAGGAATTATCAAAATAATATAAATGCTAACCCAGAGACTCTCTAATGTGAATATATTTCATACTGATGAACTCCTATAATTGCAGCGCATGTTTAAGGGCAGAAAGGTAATTTTTCTCTGGCATAATAGCTCCTGGCAACTGCTTTGGAATTTCTTAATATGAAGGTGGCCAATGGGGAGGACAGTTTCTCTGCTCTGTATTAGTGCTTCTCAAACTCTTGTGTGTTACCACTCATCTCTAGAGCTTGCTAACTCTTCAGATTCCCCACCCCCAGACTTGTGTGACCTTTATCCAGAATGTTCCTTATTCTCTCTGATCCTCAGTATTCTCTTGTATAAAATGGAAATTATGTCTGCATTTAAGAATTTGATAATGAGCGAATTACCAAATATAGAGTTCCAGCATACTCCTGATTCAGTGTGCACCTTCCCCCTGGTAATCCTGCTACAGGTGGTCTGGAACTAAGCATATTTTTGAGAAACTCTTCCCTTCTCTCCAGACTGTGATTCTCAGCCAGGCTCTACATCAGAATTAATCTTTGAATTTCACTCCCAGAAATTCTACCACTGCATGTCTAGCAAGGAGCCCAAACATTCTAAATGTTTGAAAAAAGTGATTCCAATCATAGCCAGGGGAGAGAAGCATTACTTCACAGTACTGGTCTCCAAATACTTTTACTCAGGTGCACAGTGGAAAAAATTCAGCGTGTATCTGTAATAGATATAGACAGATATCTGCTTATGAAATGTTTGCCAGTTTTACTGTATTATGTATTACATGCTTGGGAAATATGCAAAGGCAAAAATATTTTAAGATAAAACAAAAATGTATTGTATTTATTAATGTCATCAAAGGTCTTTTGGCATTTGTTTAAAAACTTTTTTCGTGGTTTTTGTTAAAAAAATTTTAAAAAGATTCCAGAAGCATAGTTCTTAAATATTTGCTGACCATGAAGGCTTCATCATGCCACTAGCTACAATTGCATGGCATAAAATACATTACCTCTCAGAATAGCTCAAAGCAAAATGCAACCCAATATGTAACCATGTCTCTGAAAACATACATCATTAGTGATAGTAGATATAAATTCATATTTCAAAGAGTCTTCTTAATAATTCTAATCTTTTTTGCTGACTGCTTGCTGATTAGACTGCCAGTGTTTTACCTTGCAATGCGGCTGATGAAGAGTGTGGATAAGGAGGTCAAAGAAGAATTGGCACTGACATTTTCTTCTTGTCTGCCTGTGTTTGTATTATCAGCATTACTTCTTATCAACAAAATTTTTTGCAGGAATCTTTTGAGGCCATTGTAGTGCTTACTAGGGGGTCTTAAGGCTTACTTAAGGCTCTACTAAATATTCATATTCCTGGACTATCACAAGTCACAGTTGGCTTCAGATTCATTCAGAAGGATGTAAGCTAGGAACCACAGCTTGCCAGAAAACAGAACTAAGCATTCTTTTTCTGTCAGAGTCCTTGAGCCATTCTTGCTGCAGTCCAAAGGGTGGCCTCTGACCTCCCTATGTAATAGCTCAGAATCAAGATTATGAGATCCTCCACATTATCTTGATTCAGAATCTGTCCTGATAGTCAGTGTCTCTTGTAGCAATCTGTAGCCATAGGTCTCGGGTTCCCACAGTGACATACACAGCTTGAAGATTACCACTTAGCCAAAGGCTATAATGTCCCCTTTAGGAACATATAGTTCCCCCAGTCAAGCTGCAGCCTTTTACTTCGTCATTCTTTCTAATAAACAA
Source organism: Nasua narica (assembly GCA_028533885.1). Classification (NCBI taxonomy): domain Eukaryota; kingdom Metazoa; phylum Chordata; class Mammalia; order Carnivora; family Procyonidae; genus Nasua; species Nasua narica. The sequence goes on along the minus strand of CM052810.1, from coordinate 104,687,246 downwards.
TGTTGCCTAGCAACCTACTTCACATATTACCTTTATCAAAACTCTAAGGGAATCAAGGGAGGGAGGCAGAGCAAGATGGCAGAGAAGTAGGAGGTTGAGAGAGTCAGGTCCCAGAAGTTCATCTAGATAGTTATCAAACCATTCAAAAAGCCAGCATACTCAAAAGGAGAGAGAAGAGAGGAAGAACTGCAATTCCAGGAGCAGAAAATCGACCACTTTCCGAAAGGTAGGATGTTTGGAAAAGTGAATCTAAAGCGACAGGAAAAGAGACCGTGGGGGCGGGGCCGGCTCTCTGCAGCCGCAGAGCCGCGGAGCACAAAATCGGAACTTTTAGAGTCTGCTCTGCTGAGGGACATTGCTCCAGAGGCTAAGTGGGGGGTTTAGTCCTCGGGGGAACAGTGTGGTTTCAGGACCCGTCAGGTCACAAAGGGACCGGGGGTGTGTGAGTGCGGCAGAGCTCCCAGGTATCAGGGCGGAGAAGCCGGCAGCAGAGAAGGAGCCACGTAGTGCACTTTCAGTTTGGGCTTACCATGGACCGTGATCCGAGACACAATCCGGCTGCGACTCCACGAGCGGGGACCCGGCAGGGGGCAGCTCCGGAGAGACCCCCTCCTTCCTTCTCCTGGAGGAGCGGCACAGGAGCGCACAGCAGGAATCTACTGAGTTCGGAGTGGGGCCCCAAGCGCTCAGCTCCTCAGCCGGAGACTGGGAGTCCGCCATTTGCATTCCCGGCCTCCAGGGCGGTACGGAAAGCGCTCAGGGAACAAAGACTCCGGAGAGCGAACCTGAGCGAATTGCTTGGCCCATCCCCTGGCAAGGGTGGGGCAATTCCACCTCGGGCAAAGACATTTGAGAATCAAGGCAAAAGGCCTCTACCCCAGAAGATCAGTGAGAATATCCAGCCAAGACCAAGTTCATCAATCAGTGAAAACTGCGGAACTCCTGAGTATTTTTCTCGCTCACTCATCTATTCTTAGCTCGGTAAAATGACAAGGCGAAAAAACTCACTGCAAAAAAAAACAAGAGACAGTACTGATGGCTAGAGACCTAGTTAATAAAGACATTAGTAATATGTCAGAAATAGAATTCAAATGATAGTTATCAAACTAGCTGGGCTCGAAAAAAG
>CM052810.1:104602248-104685620 GCA_028533885.1 Nasua narica | reverse complement strand
ACTCCTAAACTCATGAAACAAACTAAGGGCGGCTGGAAGGTAGGGGGTGTAGGGTTATGGACATTGGGTAGGGTATGTGCTATGGCAAATGCTGTGAAATGTGTAAGCCTGATGATTCACAGACATGTACCCTGGGGCAAATAATACATTATATGTTAATAAATAAATTTAAAAAATTCAAAAACAAAACAAAACTCTAAGGGAAGTCCTGGGAAGCTAACAAAAGGGCAAGTTCTTATTCAGAAGGAGAAAGGGTTTGCTAACCCTGTATTCATGCCATTATGGTTATCCAATTTTGTGGTGGTTAGTTAAGTAAAAACCAAGAATATAATTTTTAGATTCACTTAACTGAGCACACAGCACATATCAAAGTGCATTTTTTCTAAAATCCAGCCAACATGGGAGGGTGCCTCTGTTTTCTCTGTCTTGGGGATACTTATATCCAAATATCTCATGTACTTTTACATGGCATAAGTATATGTCATGTGAACCTCTGAAGCATGGACAGGACTGAGGAAGGAGTGCTATCATATTAAATACTATATTTTCTTACTTTTTAATAGATTTTTAGAGCAGTTTTACGTTCACAGCAAATTTGAGAGGAAGGTATAGAAATTTCCCATATAAAAATTGGGTACATGTGGCCCTTCTTTGTACTGCATCTGCTTCTTTGGGGTAAATACCCAGTAGTGCAATTGTAGGGTCATAGGGTAGCTCTATTTTTAATTTCTTGAGGAATATCCACAATGTTTTCCAAAGTGGCTGCACTAACTTGTATTCCCACCAACAGTGGAAGAGGGTTCCCCTTTCTCCACATCCTCTCCAACATTTGTTGTTTACTGTCATATTGATTTTGGCCATTCTAACTGGTGTAAGGTGGTTAGAATAACCAAGATGCCCTTCAACAGATGAATGGATAAAGAAGATATGGTCCATATATACAATGGAATATTATGTCTCCATCAGAAAGGATGAATACCCAACTTTTGTATCAACATGGACGGGACTAGAAGAGATTATGCAGAGTGAAATAAGTCAAGCGGAGAGAGTCAATTATCTTATTGTCTCACTTACGTGTGGAGCATAAGGAAAAACATGGAGGGCATTGTGAGAAGGAAAGGAAGGGTAAATGGGGGGAAATAGGAGGGGGTGATAAACCATGAGAGACTGTGGACTCTGAGCAACAAACTGAGGGTTTTCGAAGGGAGGGGGTGGGGTATTGGGTGAGCCTGGTGGTGGGTATTGAGGAGGGCATGTATTTCATGGAGTACTGGGTGTGGAGCATGAACAGTTAATCTTGTAACACTGACAAAATAAAAGTATTTGGGGGAAAAAAAAGAAATTTCCCATATACTCTCTGCCCCTATACATGTACAGCCTCCTTCTTTATCAGCATTCCCCACCACAGTGATACATTTGTTATCATTGATCAACCTACACTGACACATCGAAATCACCCAGAGTTCATAGTTTACATTAGGGCTCACACTTGGTGTTGTAAATGCTATGAGTTTGGACAAATGTATAATGATATGTATCCACTATTATAATAAAAAAATAAGGGCCACAGAGAACATGTACAACTCTTTGTTGTATGAGGTTTTGATGAACATTGTAGGACATTAAGCTTCCTTGGCTACAGCTCACCAAAACCAGTAGCATTCTCCCTCTTTGGAGCAATCAAAATATAGTGGATACTATTTTCTTATCATTTTGGATCTAAAAAAATAGATGATGGTAGGGAGGGAAAGAGGGAGTGAGGGAGATAGGAAGGGAAGGAGGGTGGGAGGGAGGGAGGAAGGAAAGGAGAGGAAAGACTACTATTTTGTTTCTGAACTCCAATGAGCTGCCTCTTCACACTCAGTGAGGAGCATCAGTCCTCTTTGGAGATACTGTTCTTAGCCCTACATGATCTGAGCTCTGCTTACTCCACCAGCCTCACCAGTCATTCTTCCCCTTATTCTCTGTGCACTGTCTTTTTTGTTTGTTTGTTTGTTTTGTTTGGTTGGTTTTTTTTTTTTTAATTTAATTTTATTTTTTCAGTGTTCCAAGATTCATTGTTCATGCACCACACCCAATGCTCCATGCCAATACGTGCCCTCCTCAATACCCACCACCAGGCTCAACCATCCCCACACCCCCCTCCCCTCCAAAACCCTCAGTTTGTTGCTCAGAGTCCACAGTCTGTGGACTCTGTTCACTGTCTTCAGCGCACTTTTCTTTTAGTTTCTCTAGCCAGTGCTTGTCAAACTGTAATATACAAATGAATCGCCTGGAGATTTCAGTTCAGCAGATTCCGACTGAATCTGGGGGAAGGGCCAACAAGTTCCTGGTGGTGCTGATGCCAAAGGACAAGGACCACATTTTGAGTAGAAAAGCTCCAGGCCAGTGGTTCTTATCTCTGGGTCCACATCAGAATCACGTCGGGAGCTTGTAAATCAGCTGACACCTGGGTCCACCTCCAGCAAGGCCATCCTATTTCTCCTCTGAAAACTTCATCATATACCCTTCCTTCTTCTCTAAGGTACATCATCCAACAACTCCCACCCCACTGCTTCAAGTCACAATTGAAACATCACTTCCTCACAGGAGCCTTTCCAAGCTTTCAACTTGGGTAAGACCACCATCTTGGGCTATTTGGATGGCTATAACAAAAATACTGGCACGTACTCCAGATGGTTCATAAACAGTAGAAATTTATTTCTCATAGTTCTGAGTGCTGGAAGTCCAAGATTGAGGTACCAGCAGACTTGGTATCAGGTGAGAGCCCACTTCACTATAACTTCACATGCTGGAAGGAGCAAGGGAGCTCTCTGGGGTCTCTTTCATGAGGGTCAAGTCTAAAGGCCCTACTTCCAAATATCATCACATTGGGCATCCTTAAGTTTCCATATATAAATCTGGGGGGACACATTTGGTCTAGAGCAACCCTCGGTCACGGTCTCTTTTACCACCTTAATCTTTACCTCATGATGCTCAGCAGCATTACAATTAAATAATGAAATGCATACATCTCTATTTGCTTTCTGTCAAAATTCCTTTACAGCAGGAATCATGCCTGCCTGCTTTGTTTTTTATATCCCCAGCACCTGGCATTGTGCCCTACACATGATAAGAACTGAATTAATATTTAATAAGTAAATGAATCAATCTTTTAAAATATATATCCTGGTATAATGCCAAGCAAACTAAAGAAATATGAACACTACATTTCTAAACTATATAAAAATATATTTTTTTAATTTTTTTAAAGATTTTATTTATTTATTTGACAGGAGAGAGATCACAAGTAGGTAAGAGGCAGGCAGAGAGAGAAGGGGAAGCAGGCTCCCTGCTGAGCAGACAGCCCGATATGGGGCTTGATCCCAGGACCCTGAGATCATGACCTGAGCCGAAGGCAGAGGCCTTAACCCACTGAGCCACCCAGGCGCCCCTATTTTTTAAATTTTTAATCTCAAAGATGACACTGTTAACAATACTACCACATTAGTCAGAACTCATATATTAAGCACTTATCTTGTCAGTCAATAGATGATGGGGGACATCTGTCTGGCTAAATCAGTAGAGCATATGACTCGATCTCGGGGATGTAAATTCAAGCCCCACCTTGGGTGTAGAGGTTACTTAAAAATAAAATCTTTAAAGAAAAAAAAAAGATGATGGTAAAGAAGACAGCTAAAATCCCAGACCTAGTAGTCTAGTAGGGTAGACAGATATATTTAAGGATTTGGGATTCCAACAAATCCCAAGAGACTAACATCAAGCATCTCCCTCTTCTCCATAGTGGTGATGAAACTGAAAAGGACAGGTGCTGAACACTGATCTAAGCCAGTTCATAAAAATAATTACATTCATTAAATTAAATACCCTCAAATGGATTAAATGAGCTGTTATGAAGCTTATAATGAGGGTCTTAAAGTTAGTCTAGGGAAAGTGGGAAGCTTCCCTGGGGAAATGCATTTAGCTTGAGACCTAAACAATAGTTTAGCTGGGCAAAGGGTGAGAGGTATGGAGATTTCCAAGGGAGGGAACACTATCTTCAAAGACCTTATGGCTGAATGCTAAGGAAAAAGACCTAAGTGAACAGAGTCCAATAGAGCGAGAGCAGATGTGTGAGATGAGGCTGGAGAAACAAGCAGGAAACAGGTCACGCAGGAGCTTGTAGAAAATTTTGAACTTGATACTGAGTTCAATGCTAAGTCCCTGAGGAGTTTTAAGCAGGGAAATAATGTGTTCTGAGGCAGCACTGGGAGATGTTCCTGGCTCCCACTATCCCAAATACATCAGAATAAACCAGATAAACCTGTCCTTCTCCTAATGATTATTATTTCATTCTCATTTATTTATTCTTCTGCAGTTTTGTGAACCATAAAATATCTCTGTCCTTTGTAAATTACTTGGTGATTCATCCCGAGCCTTATAAAGCTTGGCTGGAGGCATTCTGATGCTTCTAGTCTTCATATTTTCCAAGAATCTAATAAAAAAACCGTAATTCAATCTTTGATGGTTCTCAGTAGGGAATACTACCTTAAAATATTACTTTATCCATTTTGGTAGCAATATTTTAATCAAATATTAAAGTTGCAGAAATTAAAATTATACAATTATACTTCTATTTTAGAAGATATTAAAAAAAGGTATCTTAGTGCCTGGGAAGCAATACAAATGACTATTAGGTTTGAGGAGAGAAAATTTACTTATTAATAACAACACTAAAAATTTTGTAACATTTGAGGTGTGTTAAGTCATCAATGCTGTACATATCCTCCTCTCCATATGAAGAACATGTACTTTGATTTAACCTGGATTTAGATGTAACCAATAAAGGAAACCTGTCTCTTAGCAGCACAATTATTCCCAAGGAAGATATTTTTTTAATTGAGATAATACTTTTTAAACGATTTGAATGAGTAAGAATGGGGGTGGTAAGTGTGAAACACTGTCCAAGGAGTATGCTCGTAGATGATGGGTAGTTCTTCCCGTGCTACATGTTTTGCACAAAACCGGTGGTTTTAAATTCTATCAAGCTCCACTGACCCCTTCTTATGATAACTATTGGATGATATTTCCAGAAATTAAATTATTATGTATTTCCTATCCACACATATTTTAAGCAATTCAAGAACGTTCCCTAAAAGTCCTATAATTAGGGTTGCCAGATAAGGAGAGGGGCAATGTTTAGGACACACTTATACTAAAAAATAATTCATTGTTTATCTGAAATTTAACTGGTCTGCCAATTTTTGTATTTGCTAACCCCGACAACCATGATTATAAAAGAAACAATAATATAATAGTTATCTGAATGTACAACTGTTCAGCCTTGACTATATAAGGATGCATAATGAGGGAGTCAGATGCTTGCATGTATGATGAAATCACTAGGAGTAATTGCAATAAATGCAGGCTGATATTGGTAGGTCATCGGTTGTTCAAATACCATAAACGGTGCAGCATTAATGATGTGATTTTCTGAAATGCCAAACACCCTCTTAGACATTTTAAGACAAACAAGCCCCCGACTTCTTTTGATTTGAACAGTAGTTGCACTGCTGCAAAACCTGGTGTATATTAAAACCATGCCAAACAAATGCACACACACACTCCCACAGATTTCCCTTAATGGATAATAGCAGTCTCATTGTAGCTACTAATTAAAACCATACATATAGGGAGAATGAGGGGAGACTTTCTAGAACAAATTTGAGGAAAGAACATAGATGAATAATTGGAATTTGATTAATTTTCTTCTCTTGATACAACATGAAACCACTGGTTGGCCTACAAAACCCATTTCTCTGTTTCTGAGAGCTTGGAATTGGGAAGAAATAGGCTCTGAACATATATTTCCCCTCCCTCTTCTAGGTCCCATAACCCATGATGTGGGGCAGGGAGGAAGGTTGAGGAGGCAGAGGTCATGGAAGACTACCTGTCTTAGTATTAGGAAGGGCTTCCCGACCTTGCTCTTGTTCTGTTGGGTAGTGCTGTAGGCCTTAGCTGGTGTTGTGGTTGCTGCATAAAGGCTGTGTGTGTTTTTTCTTGCGCTAATGTAAAACTTCACTCCGGCCCCCTCCATAATGGATAAATCCCTTCTCTAGCCCACAACCTAGAGCTCCTGCTCCTCTTGTGATCTCTGGGTTCCTTCATTGAAGTCCTCTTTTACCCCCTCCAAGGTCCTTGGGAAACTGGATGTCTGGGCTACTGCCTCCTCTTTCCTTTTTAGACACACTGTAGTATGTCTTCCAGTTATTTCAAGAAGGATGCTTACTCCTTTGGCCTCCCTATGTCAGAAATCTCCAGACCTCAGTAGGCATTAGTCTCTAGGTTCATATATCAGATCTCTGAGGATTAATGTCAAGCACTACTACTTTTACACAGTGGGGGAGAGGCTAAAAATGACAAGTGGTGCACACAGGTCTAAGCCAGTTTGGATCTTCTTGGAAGATATCTATGGTTCCTGCAATTAAAGATCCATAAGGACTGTATAGGTCCTTCTCCTCAACCTTGGTACCACATGCTATGCTACGATAAATTTGCCACCCATACTGGCAAATATGTGGAAGTCAAGAAAACAGTCTTACCACCTATACTGCAGGCTTCATAAAATCCTAGCTTTCTGTCCAATCATGCATGAAAGGTTCTCTTGAAGCAGATACAATGATTTTCAGTTAGCCATCTGGTCAAAGTCAGATAACAATATCTTCCTTTAGGAAACTGAACACAGTCTCCCGATTTCCTGGGAAACCTACACGTAAGGTGTTGTTCCAAATAGTATCAGCCCCTGAATTCCCTGAGTACTTATATCCTATTAATACAAGGGGAAAAGTGGATGTACAATATTGCCAGTCTAGTCACACATCTTTAGCACCATAATTTCACTAATGAAAAATTTCTAATATTCATTTGCTAATTAACAAAGATAACTGAAGTCAGGTTGCCTTAAAAGAGTAGATTTCTGATTCCTTAATCATTCAGATGTTAACTAACTACTTTCAAAGTGTGCATGCCCAATTAGGGGGACTTAAATATTAACTAAACACCCACAGAGTTAGTAGATTAAAACAAATTAACATGAATACGTCATACTCTCTGTGATGATAGAATAATCAGACATCCTGTTTGACCTGGGAGAGTTTATATACCTGTTGTCTAGAAATTGTAAGGAGTTGCTCAGAGTCCACAGTCTCTCATGGTTCATTGCCCCCAAACAAACAAACAAACAAACAAACAAACAAAACAAAACAAAAGTTAACTATTAAAATAAGCCTATTGGCAAAAAAAAGAAAAGAAAAGAAATTGTAAAGAGTATCTCCTTTCACCCTCAAAAGTGTCCCAGTTTGGGCAAAAATTTCATAATCACCATATAATATAAGTGAATTCTAAGAGCTCTCTCTCCATACAACTCCGAAGACATTCAAGTTCTGCCTGTAGTTTCTACAGCTCGTTAAGCATTCTGTGGATAACAAAATGCCAGACTCCCTACTTGGAGGATACCCCCACCAAATATGAGTGACTTTTTAGGAGATCCATCCCTTGGCTTTGCAGGGAGAGATCATTGCCCCCCAGGAAGAAGGGAAAATAAACCACTCTTACTGAATATCATAAAAGGACGTGCCCTCCATCTCCTTCATCCTCTTTTTGACTTTGAGATGGGAGATGTGAAGAAGGCAGATGGCTAGTGGTACTGCTAATTCTACACTGTGCACTAGTTGTGAGCCCAGCAGGCAAGAAACTGGCCCTAACTGCTGGCACTCTTTGGGGAATATGCTGTACTTCCCATCTTTGGTCATCAACCCTGGACATCCCAGTTTTTAGCCAGCATTTCCATAGCTCCTGCTCTTTCAGTAAATTCTGGGTTCACTCACGCCTTTTTGATACTTTCCAAGAATGCTGGAAAATAAAACTTGGATGCAAAAGGATCTGAGAGATCAAGAAAAGCCCCATTCAACATCCTGTTACACTTGCATAGACCCACGGTCCCAAAATTCAAGGGAAGACATTCCAACTTGGCAGACTGCATGTTCATTCCTTTCCCAGTTTTCTGTTGCCTGTGCCCACACCCTGGGACAAGCAAGATGTCATACTTCTCAAAACCACTGTTCAGAAAGTGGATCTGAATCTAATCTTGGTCTCACCAGTTGACTCAGTCCTTCCCCAGCTCTCTCCCTTTGAATGTCTTCTCTGTGGGAGAGTGGTGGCAGTGAGGGGTGAGAAGGAAGATTCAAACAGATGGCTGTAGTCTGGCCTTGAATTCCATGTTTGAAGGTAACTGGGCACCTCACAAAGGGTCTCACCAACCCAGCAACTGTCCTCCCACAGCCTGAATTTTTTGCAGTTAGCCAAGTATTGTACTTCTTCATTTGTTGTAGTTGTTTTGACCACTTCAGACCTAATTTTCACCCTGGGCACCCAATCCCTTAGAGTAAAACACTGATGCCAACATGTTAGTGACAGAAGGCAGACCATACAGATTATATGTTTAACTCCTTCATTTAAGGATCATTGTGATAGAAAGACAAAAGAAACAGGATCTAGCATCAGAGAACTTGTGTTCAAATCCACATCCACTATGGACTAACTCTGTGATCTTGGGCAAGGTAACAATCCAACTGAATTTCCTTTTAGTAATGGACAATACTGACCATACAAAATTGTTTAAAGATTAAGAGATAAAAACATCACAAAATAATAAAAATAAACACAACATAAATGTAAATATTGGCATAAAGGAATTATAGGTGGTCCCTAACTTATGATAGTTTGACTTACAATTTTTCAACTTTACAATGGTATGAAAATGACATGTCTTTGGTAAAAACTGTACTTTAAATTTTGAATGTTGATCTCTTCCCAGCCAGTGCTAATATGCAACAGGTGAGCCAGGGCTCCCAGTGAGTCTGTGATCAGGAGGGTGAACAATGGATATATACTTACTATACTGTATTATAACCATTTGGTACCCAGACAAGCATTCTGTGTTTCACTTTCAGTACAGCATTTAATAACTTAGATAAGACATTCAATACTCTATTTTAAAATAGGTTTTGTGTTAGATGATTTAGCCCAACGTTAAGTGTTCTGAGCACATTTAAGGTAAGCCAGGCTAAGCTACCATGTTCAGTTTGTTAAGTGTATTATTAAATGCATTTTCTTATGATATTTATGATAACTTACATTTTCAACTTATGGTGGGTTTATTGGGACATAAACCCATCTTAAGTTGAGGAAGGTATATAAGTTGTCCAAGGTAACACACTACTTAGGGGGGAAATCCATGTCTTTTAACTCAGTAATGATAATCAACATTGTTTGATTACTGACTGTTTCAGGCATTGTGCTAAGCCCTCGATATGCATGTTTTATCTCATTTATTCTTAATATTATTAATATATAAAAAACTAACCTTATGGTGCCTGGGGGGCTCAATCAGTTAAGCATCTGACTCTTGATTTTTGGCTCAGGTCAGGATCTCAGGGTTGTGAGATTGAGTCCCGGGTTGGGCTCCATGTTGGGCATGGAGCCTGCCTAAGATTCTCTCTCTCTCTCCCGCTCTGCCCCTCCTCCACTCATACACTCTCTCTCTCTTAAAAAAAATTCATATTCAAAAAAACAAAGAAACTAATATTAAAATGGTTAATTGTCAATGCCACATATATAGTAAGTAGCAAAGACATAGTCAAATCAAAGTTTGTGTAACTAGAAAAGCTGAGTTCTTGTAGTCAAGTTAGCAGATCTCAAATTTACATACCAAGAATCAAATTAGTTTCCCTTTGAGGAAGACGGGGTTGCAGCTCCTGCTCCTGACTCACCACTGTTCACTGTTCTCTCTCACCAAGGAAGAAGTCTGTCAGGAAGCCAGGCCACACCCAAGGCTTTTAAAGACACCAGGAAGACACCTGTGGAACCAGAGGTGGCGATTCACTGAATTAGAATTATTCTCACCAGCCACATCAGAAAATCTTTGGAAAAGTTATGTGCTGACTTGATCAGAGGCTCAAGGGAGAAGAATCTCAAAGTGAAAGAACCCCTTTGGATGCCTACCAAAGCTCTGAGAATCACTACAAGAAAAACTTGTGGTGAAGGTTCTAAGACTTGGGATCATTTTCAGATGACGATCCACTAGCAACTCATTGATTTGCATAGTCCTTCTGAGATTGTTAAGCAGATGACTTCCATCAGTTTTGAGCCAGGAGTTGAGGCTGAAGTCACCACTGCAGAGGCTTAAATGAACCTTCTTAATACATTGATTATCAGTTGTTAAAAAAAAAATCAGACATCCAAGCAAGATGGTAGAGAAGTAGGAGACTTAATTATCATCAGGTCCCAGGAGTTCAGTTAAATAGTTATCAAACCATTCTGAACACCTACAAACTCAACAGGAAATTGAAGAGAAGAAGAACAGCAATTCTAGGAATAGAAAATTGACCACTTTCTGGAAGGTAGGACATGCACAGAAGTGAATCCGAGGTGATATACGGGAAGACAGACTGAGGGGGGAAGGGCCAGCTCCCGGCAAGCGGTAGAGCAGTGGAGCACAAAATCAGAACTTTTAGAAGTCGGCTCCAGAAGCTGGAGTGAGGGACATCACTCCAGATGCTAAGCAAGGCGTGGAGTCCTCGCGGGGACAATGTGGTCAGGACCCATGGGGTCAGAAAGACCCAGGGTGCCTGAGTGTGGCAGAGCTCCCAGGTATCGTAGTGGGAAAGCCAACTGCAGAGACAGAGCCGAGGAGGGGCTCTCAGTTGGGCTTACCTTAAACTGTAATCCAAGGTACAGTCGGGCCACTGCTCTTTGATCAGGGACCCCACAAGTGGCAGATCCAGGGAGATGCCCTCCTTACTCCACTGGGAAGAGTGGCATGGGAGTGCACTGCAGGAATCTGCTAGGTTTGGAAACTCCAAACGGGGCCATGCTCCAGAGATAGAAACTCTCACAGGCCAGCTGAGCTCAGAGTGCGGCTGGAGACTAGGCAGACATGAGGGATTGACGCTTTTCAATGGAGGGCCAACTGAGGAGTGAGACCACAAGCTACTGGCTCCACTGGGCTGGAGATTGGGAGGCCGCCATCTTCATTCTCCTCCTCCAAAGCTGTAAGGAAAGCATTCAGGGAAGAAAAGCTCCCGAGAGTGAACCCAATCAGATTCACTCTTCAAACCCGGCCACTGCAATTCTGCCTAGGGCAAAGGCATTTGAGAGTCAATACAAAAAGCCCCTCCCCCAGAAGATGAGCAAGAACATCCAGCCAAGACCAAGTTCACCGATCAACGTAAACTGCAAAACTTCAGAGTTACAGGAATTTGGCATTTCCCCATGATTCTTTAGTCTTTCAGAGTTAAACTTTTTTAATTTTATTTTTTTCTTAGTCTATTTCTTAAATTTTTCCTCTTTCCTATTTTAACATTTTTAACTATTTTATCCTATCAATATCTTTTAAAAAATCTTCTTTAGGGCGCCTAGGTGGCTCAGCTGTTGAGTGGCTGCCTTTGGCTCGGATCATGATCCTGGCATCCTGGGATCAAGTCCCACATCAGGCTTCTTGCTCAGCAAGAGGCCTGCTTCTCCCTCTCCCACTCTCCCTGCTTGTTTTCTCTCTCTCCCTGTTCGCTGTGTCTCTCTGTCAAATAAGTGAATAAAACCTTAAAAAAATATTTTTAAATTTTCATTGTTATAGTCATATTCTATGCCTTTATTATATTTGACCTTATTTTTTGTATACATGTGGCTTTTTCTTTCTTTAAAATTTTGGGATACAGTATCTCTAATAGATCAAAACATACCCTAAATCTTGCACATGGCTTTGTTCTAGTCTCCATTCAAATCACATTCTTTTCTCTTTTTTTTTCAGCCAACTTCTTATTTTATCACTTCCTGTTTTAGAATCTTTTTTTAATTTTTATCTTTATAGTCATATTCCATCCCTTCGTCGTGTTTACCCATATATATATATATATATATATATATATATATAGGTATTTTTACCCATATATATATATATATATATATATAAGTTTTTCTTTCTTTAAAATTTGAGAGGCAGTTTCTTCTAACAGACCAAAATACACCCAAATCAAGTGTATGGCTCTCTCTCTCTCTTTCTCTCTCTCTCTCTACATATATATATCAATATATATATATTGAGATTGGAATCATTCCCTGCATATTTTCAGACCACAATGCTTTGAAACTAGAACTCAACCACAAGAGGAAAGTTGGAAAGAACTCAAATACATGGTGGCTAAAGAGCATCCTACTGAACAATGAATGGGTAAACCAGGAAATTAAAGAATAATTTTAAAAATTCATGGAAACAAATGAAAATGAAAACATAACTGTTCAAAATCTTTGGGACACAGCAAAGGCAGTCCTGAGAGGAAAGTATACAGCAATACAAGCCTTTCTCAAGACACAAGAAAGGTATCAAGTACACAGCCTAACCCTACACCCAGAAGAGCTGGAGAAAGAACAAAAAGAAAGCCTAAACCCAGCAGGAGAAGAGAAATAATAAAAATCAGAGCAGAAATCAATGGAACAGAAACCAAAAGAACAATAGAACAAATCAACAAAGCTCTGGAACTGGTTCTTTGAAAGAATTAATAAGACTGGTAAACCCCTGGCCAGATTTATCAAAAAGAAAAAAGACCCAAATTAATAAAATCACGAATGAAAGAGGAGAGATCACAAGCAACACCAAAGAAGCACAAACAATTATAAGAACATATTATGAGCAACTATACACCAGCAAATTTGACAATCTGGAAGAAATGGATGCATTCCTAGAGACACACAAACTACCAAAACTGAACCAGGAGGAAATAGAAAACCTGAATAGGCCCATAACCAGTAAGGAGAAGCAGTCATCAAAAATCTCCCAACAAACAAGAGCCTAGGGCAGATGGCTTCCCAGGGGAATACTCCAAACACTTAAAGAAGAATTAATACCTCTTCTCCCTGAAACTGTTCCAAAAAATAGAAGTGGAAGGGAAACTTCCAAACTCATTTTATGAGGCCAGCATTACCTTGATCCCAACACCAGACAAAGACCCCATCCAAAAGGAGAATTACAGACCAATATCCTTGAGGAACACGGATGCAAAAATTCTCACCAATATACTAGCCAATAGGATCCAATAGTACATTAAAAGGATTATTCACCATGACCGAGTGGGATTTATTCAAGGTCAGTTCAACATCCACAAATCAATCAATGTGATACATTAATAAAAGAAAGAACAAGAACCATATGAATCAATCAATAGATGCTGAAAAAGCATTTGACAAAGTACAGCATCCTTTCTTGATCAAAACTCTTCACAGTGTAGGCATAGAGGGTACATACCTCAATATCATCAAAGCCATCTATGAAAAACCCACAGAAAATATCATTCTCAATGGGAGAAACTGCAAGCTTTTCCCCTAAGGTCAGGAATATGGCAGGGCTGTCCACTATCCCCACTGCTATTCAACATAGTACTAGAAGTCCTAGCCTCAGCAATTGGGCAACAAAAAGAAATAAAAGGCATCCGAATTGGCAAAGAAGAAGTCAAACTCTCACTCTTTGCAGATGATATGATACTTTATGTGGAAAACCCAAAGACTCCACCCCAAAACTGCTAGAACCCATACGGGAACTCAGAAAAGTGTCAGGATATAAAATCAATGCACAGAAATCAGTTGCATTTCTATACATCAACAGCAAGACAGAAGAAAGAGAAATTAAGGAGTCGATCCCATTTATAATTGCACCCAAAACCATAAGATACCTAGGAATAAACCTAACCAAAAAGGCAAAGAATCTGTACCAGAAAACTATAAAGTACTCATGAAAGAAATTGAAGAAGATATAAAGTAATGGAAAAACATTCCATGCTCATGGTTTGGAAGAACAAATATTGTGAAAATGTCTATGCTACCTAAAGCGATCTACATATTGAATGCAATCCCTATCAAAATACCACCAATTTTTTTCAAAGAAATGGAACAAATAATCATGAAATTTATATGGAACCAGAAAAGACCACAAATAGCCAGAGGAATGTTGAAAAAGAAAATCAGAGTTGCCTGCATCACAATTCCAGACTTCAAGCTCTATTACAAAGCTGTAATCATCAAGACGGTATGGTACTGGCACAAAAACAGACATAGATCAATGGTACAGAATTGAGAGCCCAGAAATGGACCCTCAACTCTATGGTCAACCAATCTTCGACAAAGCAGGAAAGAATGTCCAATGGAAAAAAGACAGTCTCTTTAACAAATGGTGTTGGGAAAACTGGACAGCCACATGCAGAAGAATGAAACTGGACCATTTCCTTACACCACACAAAAATAGACTCAAATGGATGAAAGGCCTAAATGTGAGACAGTAATCCATCAAAATCCTGGAGGAGAACACAGGCAACAACCTCTTCAACCTCAGCCACAGCAACTTCTTTCTAGAAACATTGCCAAAGGCAAGGGAAGCAAGAGTAAAAATGAACTATTGTGACTTCATCAAGATAAAAAGCTTTTGCACAGCAAAGGAAACAGCCAACAAAACCAAAAGACAACCAACAGAATGGAAGAAGATATTTGTAAAGGACGTATCAGATAAAGAGCTAGTATCCAAAATCTATAAAGAACTTCTCAAACTCAACACCCAAAGAACAAATAATCCAATCAAGAAATGGGCAGAAGACATGAACAGATATTTCTGCAAAGAAGACATCCAAATGAAAAAGTGTTCAACATCACTCAGAATCAGGGAAACACAAATCAAAACCACAGTGAGATACCACCTCACACTAGTCAGAATGGCTAAAATTAGCAAATCAGGAAATGACAGATATTGGCAAGAATGCGGAGATAGGGAAACCATCTTACACTGTTGGTGGGAATGCAAGCTGGTGCAGCCACTCTGGAAAAGAGTATAGAGGTTCCTCGAAAAATTGAAAATAGAGCTATCCTATGACCCAGCAATATCACTACTGGGTATTTACCCTAAAGATACAAATGTAGTGATCCGAAAGGGCACATGCACCTGAATGTTTATAGCAGCAATGTCCACAATAGTCAAGCTATGGAAAGAACCTAGATGTCTATCAACAGATGAATGGATAAAGAAGATGTGGTGTATATATATATACAATGGAATACTATGCAGCCATCAGAAAATAACATCCTACCATTTGCAACAATGTGGATAGAACAGAGGGTATTATGCTAAGTGAAATAAGTCAATCAGAGAAAGACAATTATCATATGATCTCTCTGATATGAGGAACTTGAAAGGTAAGGTTGGGGGTTGGGGGGGGAAAGGAAAAATGAAACAAGATGGGACCAGGGAGGGAGACAAACTATAAGAGGCTCTTAATCTCAGGAAACAAACTGAGGATTCCTGGGGAGTGGGGTGGGAAGGATAACGTGGCTGGGTTATGGACATTGGGGAGGGAATGTGCTATGGTGAGTACTGTGAATTGTGTAAGACTGATGATTCACAGACCTGTACCCCTGAAGCAAATAATACATTATATGTTAAAAAAAATTAAATAAGCAAATACATGACGTGATGGATATGTAAATTAACTAGATGAGGAGAACCCTTTCACAATGTATGCATATATCAAATCACCACTGCGCACACTTCAAATATCTTACGATTTCATTTGACAATTATACCTCAAAGCTGAAATTATTTTAAAAATGAAATATGTAAAAGCTACATAAAGCAAACTATAAAACTACTGCAGGTCAGAAAAGTAAACCTAAATAAACAAAAGACATATCATGTACCTGAGTGTGAAGAAATCAACAGTATAGAGAAGTCAACTCTTCTCCAGTTAATAAATATATCTGGGACAATCCCAATAGAATAGTTTGTAGGACTTAAAAATCAAATGCCAAAGTTCATAGTTTATACAAGGGTAGCCAAAAAGATTTTGAAAAAGAGGAATGAAGAGGGTGGATTGGTCCTAACATCATTAAGGCATACAGTGAAACTATGGTGATTAAAACAGTGTACCAATGCCAATGGAATAATACAATTAAAAAACTGTCTGGACAATCATGTGTGTATTACTATGGTAGAATCTGTAAATCAATTACTGGATTTGGAACAACTGACTACTCCATTAGGAACAGATAAAATTAGATCCTTACCTCAGATCCTATGTAAAAAGTAATTCCATCTGGTCTAAAACCAAATTATGAAAAGAAAATTAATAAAACAAAGCACTAAGGATTATTCTTATTTGGATCCATAAGATATTCCTAATTACATACAAAATCCAGAGGCCCCAAAAGAAAAGACTGACCAAACTGAATTCATAAAATTTTTAATTCTGTTTTAGTAAAAGATACCATATGTAATATTAAAGAGAAACAAGAGACTTATAGAAAATACTTGCAACATATATAACAAATGATTGCTGTTACAATATTTAAAGAACTCTTATAGTCAATAAGAAAAATATCAATAATCCAACAGAAAAACGAGCAAAATATATGAATAATCAGTTCACAAAAATAATGTACAAATATTCAATAAACAGAAGAAATCATTTTCTGTTTCATGAGTGCTCAAGGAAATACATACCAAAGCGGCCATAGAAATTGTATTCATTTTCCTTAGATTAATAAACATTTTAAAAAATAAACATTTCAAACTTTGATAACAGGAAGTTGTGGAGAGGATACAAGGAAACATGCATTATTATATACTGTTCATAGAGGTAAAAATTGGCGAAGCACTTTTGAAAGATAATTATTAGCATCTACAAAACTTTGTAAGTGAATATACCCTTTGACCCAACAATTCCTCTCCTAAGATTCTAATCTAAATAAATGTTCTTTTGTGCACTAAAGAAATGTTCATTGTAGCACTGTTTATAAGAAAAAAATTTTTTGAGAAAAAACCTAAATGTTGATAGGGAGTGATGAAAAATTTATGTCACAGTCATAAAATGGGTCTACATGTATCAACATGAGTAAATCTC
This sequence comes from Nasua narica, assembly GCA_028533885.1. NCBI lineage: Eukaryota > Metazoa > Chordata > Mammalia > Carnivora > Procyonidae > Nasua > Nasua narica. Next base: position 104,668,650 of record CM052810.1, on the reverse strand, counting down.
TGACACATATACTTAAGTGAAAATAGAGTCAAAAACACAATATATTGCATGTGGAAGAATTTCTTTCTTTTAAGATACAGATGTGTGTGTGTGTGTGTGTGTGTATACATGCATACCTATACATATATGCATATATACATATACATGTTTGTAAAAGTAGAGAAAGAAGATGGAAATATAAACAATAAATTGTTAGCAGGGAGCCCTCTGGAGTAGAGTAGAATCTGGGCAGGAAAAGAAAAAAGAAAGTCACTTTAATTATCACAGATTCTCTTTCTCCTGCTGCACAACAACTGAGCTATAGTGAAAGACCTTGGACTTGGAGCCACTTGTGGGTGGGAGTTATGTAGAAGTAGAGACAACCCTGGCCTTGGTTGACATAGTAGATGCTCAATAAACACCTGGGTTAGAATTCCAGCTGCTTCAGGGGAGTGCTTGTTTTGTGCCAGACAGGATTCTAAGTGCTTTATACAACTCAGTGTCATACTCATGCCACTGAAGAAACCAATGTCCAAAGCTAGTGTCAATGAATAGGAGTAGCAAAAAGCCAACAGAATCTGGACTCAACCACCACTCTATATTGCCTGCCTCCTGTGACAGTTACACTCACACGTGCTTTATTGCTATCATACTCAGATTTCACCCTAACTCTAGACTAAGTAGGAGTAACAGGACAGGCAACTTTACGAGTTTTTGGTTAACCTGCTCCTTCGGAGAACAATTCTTTTGCTGAGCCCTGAAAGAGATCAAGGCTAAGCCCAGTAGATGGGAGCAAATAGCTTCTGTTGGCTTAGGACTCTAAGCAGAGGAGAGTTCTACATGCTGGATGGGCTTCTACAACAATCCCTCTGGGTTTGTGGAAAAGCCCTCACTTCCTTATAGGGATGAAGCGGTATCCAGGGTCTGAGATTACAGACAAAACCAGTTACTTTTACCTATTTCAATTGCACTCTTATTAGCTATTAAATTAATTGCACTTGAAAGAAAACTAATGATAACCAACATTCTGGAGAGTTTACTGTATGGCGAGTTCTGTTTTAAAAGCTTAAAACTATAGTCACATTACTTCTCAAAAAGATCCTCTGAAATGGTTATTACTATTAACCTATTTTTACACTGAAAAAATCAGATACCAAACAATTAATACTAATACCAACTTAAATCCACAATTAAAACAGTTTATTCATATTCATATTTATCTAATCTAATTCCACCCCAACCCCAGACCCCCCCCCAAATATCACCCACTAGGTAGCAGCGTACTAATCTTCAGGGTATTTTCCAGTATTGTTCCCAGAACTCCAGTTTGACCTTTGCTAGCAGTATGACTTTGGGCAGGTCACATAATCCTTTTAAGCTCCAATTCCCTCTCCGTGAACTGGTATAAACAGTCCCTATAGGTTGGTGTGACACGTATTTGGACAATGCTCTAGCCCACTTGCCTTGGGACCAATTCACAAAATGAATTGATTCATTCAAGATAACCAGCAATAGCCCTCTTCAGTAACAACTTTCTCACTCCTTGCCCAGGGCTAGAGTTTCATTGACAGTCTAAGACTTCCCAATACCTAGTTCAGTTCCTGGCATGTAGCAGGTCCTTTATAGTAATAATGTACTAGAATAATAATAGCTATTATTATTATTATTATTATTATTATTATTGTCTACCATGCACCTGCCAGTCATTGTACCAGGCACTATGTATGTACAAACCCTCTCATGAAATCCTTCTTGTTACCTTATAGAAGGGCATTAGTGATAGGCCTTGTGTTGTTTACTAGGTAAACAAAAAAAAAAAAAAGAACGCGGCTGCGGGGCTGAGGCTGTGCGGCGGTGGCCGGAGCAGTTCAGCCAGCGCACAGAGCGAAGATGGCGGCGGAGCGACCGGATGCGGTGAGGGAGTTCGTGGCGGTGACTGGGGCCGAAGAGGACCGGGCCCAAGGTAGGATCTCAAATCCTGAACAACCCCCCACCACCTCTTGTGGTTAGATAGCATCTGTGACCAGTCCTGGCCAAATGAGCAGAACTGTTTCCAAGCCAGAGCACTGCTGGTAACGACAACCCTTCGGAACTCTTTTTCCCTCTCCCGTAGCCAAATATTGGCTCCTCTGTCGTTCAGAGGACAACCGATATAGTGTAGAGACCCAGTCAGCAAAGATGGACATAAGCAAAAAACAAACTTTTGTCATTTCAGGCTACTGAGATTTGGGGGTTTTATCTTAATATTATAGTATGTATGATAGTATCCTAAGATAAAACCCCCCATTATATTAAGATAAATATATATACTATTTATCTCATATATATACTATTAGTTTATATATTATATGTATATATGTTAATATATATACTATTAGTATAGTATGTATTGTGTATATAATGTAATAATACATACTATATTATTACAAATATATACAGATACATAAGATAAATATATATACTATATATCTCATATATATACTATTGGTTTATATATTATATGTATATATGTTAATATATACTATTAGTATAGTATGTATTGTGTATATAATATAATAATACATACTATATTATTACAAATATATACAGATGAGGAACTTACACACAAAAATATCAAACAAAAATATTTAAGAAGTTTTCCTAGGTCACATAATTAGTTAAAAATATAATCCCGGGTCACCTGAGTGGCTCAGTTCATTAAGCGTCTGACTTTGGCTCAGGTCATGATCCCAGGGTCCTGGGATCAAGTCCCACATGGGGCTCCCTGCTCAGCGGGGAGTCTGCTTCTCCCTCTCTCTCTGCCGGTTCTGCCTACTGCTCCCCAACTTGTGCACTCTCTCTCTCTGACAAATAAATAAATAAAATCTTTTATATATATATATATAATCCCAATTGGAACTCATATATTTCTGACTCCCAAGCCTTGGACTTAACCCTTACTTTACACAGATTGCCAGTGACCATTGAGTGAATGTATGAATGAATAAATTAATAACAGAAAACTGATTTCATAAACTTGACTCTACATATTATTTTAATATTACATTCTAGATATACTTCTGCATGTCTGGTTCCAACTTGGAAAAGTCAGATAGACTATTGATGGCATAGGCAAAGTGCCATCTCTGCCTAGGGCTGATTCTAAACAGAGCTATTATCAAGAATGGAGATTAGCCATTATCTATTCCACTTAACTGAGGGAAAACGGAGTTGGAAGCAGAAAAGAAGAAAACAGACAAGTTGTACCCAACATCTCGCGTTCTGACCTCACCCAAGTGTATCCAGAGCAGGCCTTGACTTGAATATCCCCAGCCAGGCCTGGTCGGAGCTGCTCTGGTGATCACGACAGTTCTTTCTCATGGGCAGACTGTATATGGCACAGTAAGTGCCTAGCAATGGGGCAGTCCACTGCTCTTCACTGGGTCACAGAAGTCTGGAGAAACAGATTCTCATTGTGGTCACCAAAGGAAAAAAAGCTGTGATGTCAAGGAATAATAATCTTGGCATATGTGCAGATAATTCACAATACTAGTGATCTTTGTATGAATCATCAGAAACCATTTGTATTTGATAAACTATCAGAACATAGGGATTTTCCTTTTTTCTTTTTAAGATTTTATTTATTTATTTGTCAGAGAGAGAGAATGCACACACACAAGCAGGGGGAGCAGTAGGCAGAGAGAGAAGCAGGCTCCCCACTGAGCAGGAAACTCGATATGGGACTCGATCTCAGGACCCCAGGATCATGACCTGAGTCGAAGGCAGATGCTTAACCGACTGAGATACCCAGGCATCCCCACAAGGCTTTTTCTGACACTGAATAATGAGCTCAGTAAACCATCAGATTTTATAATCATGCCACTGGTTCAATACCATGAAAAAAAAATTTAAACACCTTGCAGTCATTAATGGGTTTATGTTATAACCAAGTCCCATTGAAGGTGCCCAATAAATGACCATGTTACAAGATGAATTTTATGCCTCCCAAATTCATGTGTTAAAGTTCTAACCCCTAGAGTCTCCAAATGTGACCTTATTTGGAACTAGGGTCATCACAAACCAAAATCTAAACCTGTAACTACCTCAAGGCTGAGAAAGCGAAACCTAAGGACAACCAATCACAAACAGCCAACTAGAGTTTAAGCTATACACAATCAATAATTCCCTTATTTACCTCTGCCTTTTCACTATAAAAGTTTTTCCCCAGTTTCCATCCACAGAGTGCTTCTAAGTACTTCCAGTTTGGTGTGGACCAATGGGAATCAACTTTTCATCAAATAAAATGCCTAAAATTTTAATACGCTTCACGTTATCTTCGAATACCAGCAAACCACCAGAAGCTAAGAGAGGCATGAATCAGATCCTCCTTCATAGCCATCAGCAAAAACTAAACCTGCCAATACTTTATCTCATACTTCTACCTCCAAAACTGTGAACATTTTTGCTATTTTAAGCCACCAGGTTGTGGTACTTTGTAATGGCAACCTGCATTATAGAAAGTAATACAGATAGTGTTATACAAAATTTCATATCATTGTTAGTTTTCTTGTCATAACTGAGAAGGAAAAGAGACAGAATTTCATAGTTCTAACATTGAAAAGACGAAACATGTATTAGAGTCTATTATCTTGAAAATACCATGTTCACTTCCAAGGACAGCTCTGCGCACATCAATTGCAAACATTCTTTAATTTACTCAAATTGCCTGCCTTACCGCAAGGAAAACACAGCTGGCACCCTTAGAAACTGTGATAGAGTAAAAGTAATTGGGTAAAGAGTTCTAAGTAATGGATTCTATTTTTTCACACCCTTTTAAAAATAGAAATTGCATCTTAGTTAAGAGTTCTATACTTATTGAGCATGTCTTTAAATGAGGCACAAAATTCTAAGGAAAAAGGAAAAAGAAAAGTTCCATTTCTACCTTCAAGACAGGAGATGTGGGAAATAAAGAGAAATTGTGTAAAGTTTGCACAGAATTGTTTGTTTTTATGTCCCTTTGTGTTCAACAGGAGAGAAAGAGAGAATCAGAGAGAGAATGCATAGGAATAAAATATAAGCCTCTCAAGTTTGAGAAGAAAAAATCTATTTTATCAGATTTATCTATTTTTCTAGAAACTTTTTCAACATAAAACCTACAGACACACACACACACACACACACACACAGCACCCAGTTTAAGTTAGAAAACCCAAATGAAAGACCCTTACATATGTCTAGAAGAGGGATGATAATACAGAAAGTTGGAGAAAAGTGGCTTCTCTCCTTCTCTCCTGCCTTTCCTGTGGCAGGAATGTATTTCTCCCCTTTGTTTCACCTATCAGTGCTTAATCACACTGCATGTCAGATCCTGCTTTCTGGTATTTCATTCTTATATGGGGTGATATTACATTAAACGTAATGTTTAGCCACTCCCCGGGACAAGACCAAGATTGAAGGTCCCTGGTTCTTTTTAAGTCATGGTTCTTTATTTTGGAGTGGTCACAGAGCTCTCTGAGAAGCTGATAAAAATTACACTCCCACTCATGAGGAAACTGCACTAGCACAAATATGCCCCAAATTTAGGAAACAAATTCAGTGATTTCCTAAAGCTCAAGCATGGATCCTGGGCTAAAAACCATCATTAAATTCAACCCCTACCCCTGACACAGATTTCTCATTTCAGTTCAACCTTCAATACCAGTTTAAACGTCACCTCTTCCAAGAAGTCCTCCCTTAATACTCCAGTGGATGCCAATAACTTATTTCTCTGAACCTTTACTGCATTGTTAAAGTTCACCAATTTAGTCTTTTATTGATTTCTATTTTCTTGCGCCTGAATTAGCTCTTGCCAATTGGATGGTAAAATGGATGGAAAAGTATCTTTATATATATAAATATATATATATCTGGAAGTTCTAAATAAATCTTAAAATCCATAGTTTAAGATTTATTTATGTAAGTTATATAAATTATATAAGATTTATTTAGAACTTCCAGATTGTTGAATATATCAAGATGCTGGGAGGGTAGTGCACTCAGAGAGAGCATGGAATCTCCACACCCCTTCCCCCTGATTGTTCCCGAGTTGTATCTTTTTTTTTTTTTTAATTTTTCTTTATTTATTTGAGAGAGAGAGATCACAAGTAGGCAGAGAGGCAGGCAGAGAGAGGGGGGAAAGCAGGCTGCCCGCTGAGCAGAGAGCCTGATGCGGGGCTCGATCCCAGGACCCTGAGATCACGACCTGAGCCGAAGGCAGAGGCTTTAACCCGCTGAGCCACCCAGGCGCCCCCCGAGTTGTATCTTTTATAATAAATCGGCAATCTAGTGAGTAAATGGTTTTCCTGAGTTCTGCGAGCCACTCTAGCAAATTACCGAACCTGAGGAAGGGGCTCAGGGAACCTTCAATTTATACATGTAATCAAAGCACAGGTGACAACATGGATTTGTGTTTGGTGTCTGAAGTAGGAGGAAGCAGTTTCACGGGACTGAATCCTTCACCTGTGGGGTCTGTACTACCTCCAGGCAGTGAGTATCACAGTTGAATTACAGTGTAGGATCCCCACCCAGTTGGTGTCCACAAAGAATTGGAGAATTGGTTGGTGTGGGTAAAAGCCCCTCATATTTGGTGTCAGAAGTGTGAGAGTAAAAACAAAGGAAGTTTGCAGCTATGAGATCACCAGGAGACTCAGTTATATACTTCACAGAATAACATCAGCCCAGTAAGAAAGGAAAGACAGTCCCAAAGCAGAATCGTTAGCATGCAGTTATAGAGATTATACTTGGGTAAAGTATAATCGACTTTATAACCCTATATAACCCTACTTCCCTGCATCCCTTGCTGAGAAGATAATCAGACTGAAAATGATTGATTAGTGAGAAACTAATTAGAGCAGAAATTTCTTTGACATATTCACTAAGCGGAGAATATGTTTAATTAGTATGGGAAAATATAGGATGCCACTGAGATAGATGTTCTGGTCACTCATTTCAACTAATGGGTTGTAGACAGAAGCTTGTTTCCTAATATTAAAGGACAAGCTTGTTTTGGTTTTGTTTGGCTTTGGTTTTGTTTTTTTTGATAAGTAAAATTGTGATTTTCATACAGATATAAAAATGAACACATATTAAAGCTTTTCTTTAACCCATTAATAGAGGAATTGGTAAGATGTAAGATGTTACAATCAGTTCAAAGGAGAATTCAAAGAACTGGCACATTTCTAGACAAGGAATGTTGGAGTGTGCAAATGGAGGCAAAACTAGTTTAATTCTTCAGAGAAAGGAAGAAAGTCAACTGCTCCTCTACAGGGGAGAGGTTGTATATCTACAGACAAGAATTATTTCACATGCTGTTAGTTATCTACAGGCTTCAGGGCTGTGAAAAATCTCCCCTAGAATCCATATCAGATAACCCAGAAGGGTGTGCTCCAGACTAGGAACAGCTCCCTACTAAAGCACCATTTCCCCCTCCTATCTCAATATTTGAAGACATGCTTCAAGTTTTAGGAAATACACCCAAAGCATGTGAGTTCACTACATTTAAAATGCTTAAACACTGTCTGAACTACAGAACTGCCAGCATTTAAAACTTAACAACAATTGGGAAAATCACCCCATCTGAAGGGATAATAACCTATATCACTGCTGGCAATCATTTGAACTTCACATCTGAGAGCCATGTAGAGGTGAGCACCCAGTGATCTCTCCCCTTTCCTAATTATCTCTGGATAATAACTCTTTTTTTTTTTTTTTAGATTTTACTTATTTATTAGAGAGAGAGAGAAAAAAAGTGAGAAAGTGAGAGAAGGTCAGAGGGAGAAGCAGACTTCCCACGAGCTGGGAGCCTGATGTGGGACTCGATCCTGGAATTCCAGGATCACGACCTGAGCCGAAGGCAGTTGCTTAACCAACTGAGCCATCCAGGCACCCTGGATAATAACTCTTGACTACTTATTTAAAAGTGGTTATTGTGCTCATCTTAAATATTCAAAATTATACCATGCAAAGAGTTATCTTTATAAATACTTTCTTAATTTCACTTTATGATCTGTTTTGTAGTCTTTAGTACATTTAATTAAATAAGGATGCCATTAGATTGAAGTGGCTCAAATGCTTTGGTGGCCTATGTAAGCAAACCAAAACTTAAACCTATAAATGCCTCAAGGTTACAAAATCAAAACCTTAAGGACAACCAATCACAAATAGCCAACTAGGCTTTGAGCTGTAGGCAATCAAATAATTTCCTTTCTTTAATTCTGCACCTTTTCTAAATAAGTATCTTTCCCCTGGCTCCTGTCAGGGGAGCTCTCCTGACCATTTCCTTTTCGGTGCTGCCCAATTTAAATCAATTTTAGCCCAAATAAACTCTTAAAAATTTTGAAATGCTTCAGTTTATCTTTTAACAAGCATTATACTTTTTTTTTTGTATTTTATATTTTACTTATATGTGTTTCAAACCAAGTTCATGCAAAACATAAGTATCTAAAGTATAAACTTTATCTTCTTTGCTTCAATATCTCTCCAAATATTTTGAATTTTAAGTGAAATCTTCCCAAAGTTATGTTTATCTGGTGCTTATTTTAGACAACTTTCTGTCATTTTTTACTCAATTTTTTATCCCTTTGTTCTTAGACCAGTGTTAATATTCTGTTTTCTTAGTGTGTAATCACATTTTTAAGTATATTCTATTGCCCACACAGGCTTTGTTATTAATACTATCATTTTAGAAAAGTATTGCTCAATTGCGATTCCTCGACTTTGACTCTGTTCACAAACAAATTTTGATTCAAAGTCTCCACCAGGACACACTGAATGGTGATGAAAGCACCGTGATTTTATACTGCGTTATGTTATCATTCATCTCCAATCAGATCTTATGTTCAATTGACTGACTCTGGGTACTAGTTAAGTCTAAAAATGGGAGGACAAATACAAAAGTCGGCACTTGAAGAAAAAGAGAAAACTCGTTTCCTTTTTTTTTTTTTTTTTAAGATTTTATTTATTTATTTGACAGAGAGAGAGAGATCACAAGTAGGCAGAGACGCAGGCAGAGAGAGGGGGGAAGCAGGCGTCCCACTGAGCAGAGAGCCTGATGTGGGGCTTGATCCCAGGACCCTAAGATCATGACCTGAGCCGAAGGCAGAGGCTTTAACTCACTGAGCCACCCAAGCACCCCATCTTGTTTCTTTCAGTAGCAGATTTGCTTCTCTCTTTCCTCCCCCACCCTCACCCACATACCTTTTTGAGTGTAAATACTTTGCATCCTGGATTTGCTTCCTAAAGTTCCAACTGAAGATTCAAGAACAGACTCCAGTAACCACAGATAGTCCCTAAACCTGAATTGATTTCTTAGGGGCAAAAGGCTTGCTAGCCAACATGCTTTGTTTTGCAAATTGAGGTGTGGACAGAGCCAAAAGACTCCAGAAAACGGTTTTGGGAGCCATCAAGAGATTAGGGCCTGAAGAGACTGTCTTTTTTCCACTGGATATTTTTTCCTGCTTTGCCGAAGATTACTTGACCATGGAGTTGAGGGTCCATATTTGGACTCCCTGTTCCACTGGACTATGTGTCTGTGTATATACCCCGAAGACACATATGTAGTGAAAAGAAGGGCCATATGTACCCCAATGTTCATAGCAGCAATGGCCACAATCGCCAAACTGTGGAAAGAGCCAAGATGCCCTTCAACAGACGAATGGATAAAGAAGATGTGGTCCATATATACAATGGAATATTATGCAGCCATCAGAAAGGATGAATACCCAACTTTTGTATCAACATGGACAGGACTGGAGGAGATTATGCCGAGTGAAATAAGTCAAGGAGAGAAAGTCAATTATCATATGGTTTCACTTACTTGTGGAACATAAGGAATAACATGGAGGACATTAGGAGAAGGAAAGAAAAAGTGAATTGGGGAAAACTGGAGGGGGAGACAAAGCATGAGGGACTGTGGACTTTGAGAAACAATCTGAGGGTTTGGAAGGGGAGAGTGGGGAGATGGGTGAGCCTGGTGGTGGGTACTAAGCAGGGCACGTATTGCATGGTGCACTGGGTGTGGTACATGAACAATGAATCTTGGAACAATGAATCTTGGAACACTGAAAAAATATGATTAAGTTGTTAAAGAAAAAAGAGACTAGGGCATGGACATGAGGGTACTGTCAGCCAGAAAGAACTTTTGGAAAGAGATCAGAAATATAATACAGAAATTTTACTACGTATTACTGTGGTACATGTAATCCAAACTCTCTGGTCCATTCCCCATTAAATCTTCAGTAAAAATTGGCATTATTCTGCAGAGCAGGCCTATTTTTTGCAATGTGACATCTTGTTAAAAAGAACAATTAGAGGGATGCCTGGGTGGCTTAGCCAACTAAGTGGCTGCCTTCAGCTCAAGTCATGATCCTAAGGTCCTGGGATCCAGTCCCACATTGGCTCCTTGTTCAGCGGAGAGCCTGCTTCTCCCTCTGCCTGCCACTCCCCCTGCTTGTGCGCGCTCTTTCTCTCTCTCTCTCTCTCTCTTGCACGCGCGCGCTTTCTCTCTGATTAAAAAAAAAAAGAAATTAGATGGGCATGAGTAATAGCTGCCTGTGAGTCTTACCGAGGTTAGATACAAGGGATACGCTGCCCTGGCAGGAGGCAGGCCAGAGGAGAGCTACTCCAAAGACATTGCTGAAATCCTGCCAAGCCTGACAGTGCACATTGATGAGCACATGATGCCTTTCTGGGGCTTCTGATCAAGTCCTTTGTCATATCCATTTTACCTACTTAAAGAGATTTACAAGAGATTGATTAATCTTACTATCCAATAACTCTACACTCTATTGAATAATCACAGTGCTTCTTCCTCTCAAAAAGTACTTTATAAATATTAATCCTCATATCACTCCCATAAATCCCACTTTTTAAATGAAAGAGAAGAGACAGATGTTCCCCATTAATTATCCTATCAGGAAATTGATTGGACATTTTCTGAAGAGCTTGACTATGTAAGAGAGGAAAAATAATTTTCCCTCTACCCTTCTGAGGTCTTAGCTGAAACCCTGTAAAAAAAAGACAGATTAACAAGAGAAAAAAAATTTATTAAGATGTATACACAGGAGACATCGAGGGAAAAATAAGTTACTCCTGTTGAAATAACCGTAGGCCCAAAATGGAGCTGCTTCTGACCAGGGTGCCAGGTCTGCAAACCAAAACTTAGGTAACTTTCATGTCTCTGCAAATGCCCCACTTGACCAGAAATAGTACGTTCAGTCAGGCAAATCCCCAAATGCGAAGCCAATTCTGCACCTTCTCATCCCAAACGAGGTTGACACGTGGCCCCAGCCAATCAGATATTTTCTATTTTCTCTTCCTGGTTCTTTATTTTTTAAATTATTTATTATTACTATTATTATTATTATTAACATAGAATGTATTATTTGTTTCAGGGGTACAGGTCTGTGATTCATCAGTCTTACACAATTCACAGTGCTCACCATAGCACATACCCTCCCCAGTGTCCATTACCCAGCAACCCCATCCCTCCCACCCTCTGCACTCCAGCAACACTCGGTTTGTTTCCTGAGATTAAAAGTCTCTTATGGGGGCATCTGGGTGACTCAGTCAGTTAAGCAACTGCCTTTGGCTCAGGTCATGATCCCAGAGTCCTGGAATCAAGTCCTGCATCAGGCTCCTGCTCAGCGGGGAGCCTGCTTCTCCCTCTTCCTCTGCCTGCTGTTCCTCTTACTTGTGCTCTCACTCTCTCTCTGTCAAATACATAAATAAAATCTTTAAAAAAAAAAAGTTTCTTATGACTCATCTCCCCCTCTGTTCTCTTCTTGCTGCATTTTTTCCTCTCTTCCCCTATTGATCCTCTGCCTTGTTTTTCAAATTCCACATATCAGTGAGATCGTATGATAATTGTCTTTCTGATTGACTTATTTTGCTTAGTATAATATCCTCTAGTTTCATCCATTGCAAAGGGCAAGATTTCATTTGTTTTGATGGCTGCATGATGTTCCTTTGATATATATCATATGTGCTTTATCCATTCATCTGTCAATGGACATCTGGGCTCTTTCCATAGTTTGGCTATTGTGGACATTGCTGCTATAAACACTGGGATGCAGGTTCCCCTTTGGATCACTACATTTGTATCTCTGAGGTAAATACCAAGTAGTACAGTTGCTGGGTTGTAGAGTAGCTCTATTTTCAACTTTTTGAGGAACCTCCATACTGTTTTCCAGAGTGGCTGCACCAGATTTCATTCCTACCAACAGTGTTGGAGGGTTCCCCTTTCTCCTCATTTTCGCCAGCATCTGTTGTTTCCTGACTTGTTAATTTTAGCTATTCTAACTGGTGTGAGGTGGTACCTCATCATGGTTTTGTTTCATATTTCCCTGATGCCAAGTGACATTGAGCACTTTTTCACGTGTCCATTGGTCATTTGTATGTCTTCTTTGCAGAAATATCTGTTCATGTCTTCTGCCCATTTTTTGATTGGATTATATGTATTTTGGATGTTGAGTTTGGTAAGTTCTTTATAGATTCTGGATACTAGCCCTTTATCTGATATGTCATTTGCAAATATCTTCTTCCATTCTGTCGGTAGTCATTTGGTTTTGTTGACAGTTTTCTTTGTAGTGCAAAAGCTTTTTACCTTGATAAAGTCCCAATAGTTCATTTTTGCCCTTGCTTCCCTTGCCTTTGGTGATGCCTTTGGTGATGTGTCTAGGAAGAAGTTGCTGCAGACGAGGTTAAAGAGGTTGCTGCCTGTGTTCTCCTCAAGGATTTTGATGAATTCCTGTCTCACATTTAGGCCTTTCATCCATTTTGAGTCTACTTTTGTGTGATGTAAGGAAATGGTCCCATTCATTCTTCTGCATATGGCTGTCCAATTTTTCCAACACCATTTGTTGAAGAGACTGTCTTTTTTCCACTGGACGTTCTTTTCTGCTTTGTTGAAGATTAGTTGACCATAGAGTTGAGGGTCCATTTCGAGGTTCTCTATTTTGTTCCACTGATCTATGTGTCCATTTTTGTGCCAGTACCATACTGTCTTGATGATTACAACTTTGTAATTCAGCTTGAAGGCTGGAATTGTGATGCCAACAGCTTTGCTTTTCTTTTTCAACATTCCTCTGGCTATTTGGAGTGTTTTCTAGTTCCATACAAATTTCAGGATTATTAAAGTCTCCTACTATTATTGTGTTATTGTTGATGTGTTTCTTTGATTTTGTTATTAATTGACTTATATAATGGCTGCTCCCATGTTAGGGGCATAGATATTTAAAACTGTTAGATCTTCTTGTTGGATGAATCCTTTAAGTATGATATAGTGTTCTTCCTTATCTCTTATTACAGTCTTTGGTTTAAAATCTAATTTATCTGATATAAGGATTGCCACTCCAGCTTTCTTTTGATGTCTATTAGCATGATAAATCATTCTCCACCCCCTCACTTTAAATCTGGAGGTGTCTTTGGGTCTAAAATGAGTCTCTTGCAGACAGGATATTGATGGGTCTTGCTTTTTACCCAATCTGATACCCTGTGTCTTTTGATTGGGGCATGTAGCCCATTTACATTCAGGGTAACTATTGAAATGTATGAATTTAATGCCATTATATTACCTGCAAGGTGACTGTTACTGTATATTGTCTCTTCTTTTCTGGTTTATGTTATTTTCAGGCTCTCTCTTTGCTTAGATGACCCCTTCGAATATTTTTTGTAGGGCTGGTTTGGTGATTTCAAATTCTTTTAGTTTTGTTTGTCCTGGAAGCTTTTTATCTTTCCTTCTATTTTTAATGACAGCATAGCTTGATAAAGTATTATTGCCTGAATGTTTCTCATTGAGTACCCTGAATGTATCATACCAGTCCTTTCTGACCAGCCAGGTCTCTGTGGATAGGTCTTCTGTGAATCTAATGTGTCTATTGTTGTAGGTTACAGACCTCTTGTCCCAAGCTGCTTTCAGGATTTTCTCTTTCTCTCTGAGATTTGTAAGTTTTACAAATGGTCCTGGGCTCTAGCCAATTCCTGCAGTGCACTCCCATGCCACTCCTCCCAGGGGAGGAAGGGGAGTTTCTTCGGATCTGACACTTGTTGGATCCCTGCTCAAAGAGCAGTAGCCCAACTGTGCTGTGGATCCCAGTTATGGCAACCCCGAGCTAAGAGACCATTCCTCAGCTCACTCTTTGAGATTGGCACTCAGGCATCCTCAGACTTTCTGTGACCCTGAGAGGTTCTGAGACCACACCGTCCCAGCGAGTGTTCCACTCCCCTCCCCCTGCCACTGGAGCAACGTCCCTTAGCAGAACAGACTTCTGAAAATTCCAATTTTGTGCTCTGCTACTCTATCACTAGCCACTAGCCGCTGACAGAGGCTCCCTCCACCTGTGGTCTATCTTCCCAAATATCGTCTCAGATTCGCTTCTTCGCATCTCCTACTTTGCAGAAAGTGGTCACTTCTCTGTTCATCGAGTTCTTGCTATTCTTTTTTTGTTCTCCTGTTGACTTTGTAGGTGTTCAGAATGGTTTGATAAATATCTAGCTGAATTTCTGGGACAAGACAAAATTTAAGTCTCCTGCTCCTCTGCCATCTTAGACTCATCCTCCTTGTTCTTTTTTTTTATTTATTTGATAAAAGCTTTCTGCCTTCCACTCAGTGTTGCAGTTCTCTGAAATGAGAATGTCCACTTCATGAAGCTTTAAATGTTTGTTTATATCATCTAAATTACCTTCTTTAGTCATTTTCTAACACAAATAAACCTTATTTGCCTCTCCTGTACAATTTGCAATGGAGTTCAAAAATTAACTGATGTCTTGTGCAAGCTTATTTTATTATGCTTGTTTTTGGAAAAAGAACATTTATAGTATCAGTGCTGAATGTATAGGCCTTATTGATTTCATCTGAAAGTAGCCACGCTGGAAGATAATTTTTTTTTTAAAAAGTAATTTCTTTTTTTTTTAAAAAAAAGCTTTTATTTATTTATTTGAGAGAGAGAGAGAAAGAGAAAGAGAGTATGAGAGGGGAGAAGGTCAGAGGGAGAAGCAGACTCCCTGTGGAGCTGGGAGCCCGATGTGGGACTTGATCCTGGGACTCCGGGATCATGACCTGAGCTGAAGGCAGTCGCCTAACAACTGAGCCACCCAGCTGCCCGAAGATAATTTCTTTATCACAGATAAATATACAATAAAAGTTCAAGATATGACTACTGGAAATGAGTTTAACAGGGTGTCTGTCATTTGTTTTAAAAGTAAAAGAAGGAAAAGAAATTGCATTTAGAAGCCATGACTGGGTCTGAGCAAAAGATGCATACTAACCAAATTCTTAGGAAGCCAAAAGAGATCACAGAGGGAAGTCTTTCAGAAAAGCCAATGAGTAAGGGCTAGATAGGAAGAGATAGGTAGGGGGCTATGTGATCAGGCTCACACAAATCCTAACAATGTGGAGGCATGGGGAAACCGGAGATAAAGGAACAAATCAGACCACCCTGCCCTAGACCTGTGGGGTGGGCCGTGTGGGCTGGGTATTAAAAAGATTTAAGTTCCCTGGTTAGCTTCCTATAAAGACCAACCCTAACGGCCCTTTTTGGCAACCCTATTGGGACCCCTCTCACTCTTGAGAGCTTTTTCTGTATCTTCACTTAAACTTCTATCACTTTACTCACTCTCCATTGTCCACAAGATTCATTCTTTGACTCCGTGAGTCAAGAACCTAGCTCTTCCACATCACCAGCAGTCATATTCACAACACCCTAATTCACTTAGCAAAATACATTATAGATCAGAAACCAATTTACTTATTGAGTCCAGAATTAAAGACAAGACAACTGAATGACGAAAATGAGCATTTTAAGCAACATACAGAAATCTGCCTAATTAACTGCTTTGTAGGTGCAAGGAATACTTCTTTTTCCAGAGGTAGGACCCGTCAGCAGAAGATTTCCTTTCTCCCAGAATTGTAGCAGAGAAAGAGAATGTGATTCTCAAGACTCCAGGTTGGAAGAACAGAGGGTAGTGGAAATGAATTCACTACAGTCAGTAAAAGCTATGTTTGAGTCCTGACTCAGCTACTTAGTCCCTCTGCTTTATTTATTTACCGGATTGGAAAGATATAGAACCCACTTTATAGGCAGTGAATGAGACAATAAATGTAGTGCTTAACAAGTGCAAGATTCGCCTCTTAGTTGCTATCCACTTACTGCCCTCCCTTATGAAATATTCTTTGTCATAATAAAATCAATTGTTTCATGGCCTTTATTATATTATTTATACTTTACTCTTCTTAGTAAAAGTCTAAAAGCTCCTTAGTTCCTTGATAAGCATTAAGTGGCATATTTAAAGTTCAACTCGGTCAGGTAACTTCAGAGGAATGAATAATCTCATCCAAGTTACTTTTTTTTTTCTTAAGAGCATTATTCTCTTTGAAATTTTAATCATATGCATTATCATGTCACCTTTTCAGAATGGTCTTTCCTGATCATCCCTTTTGTTACTCTTAAGTCTTTTGGCTCCAGGAAAAGAAAGCCATAATTTTCGTATTGTCACTTAGCTCCAGCAGTTGGCATGGTGCCAGGCACATAGTAGGTGTTCAATATATTTTTTCACAGGAAAATATAAATGTATTGCTCTTCCCTGACTATACAAATAGACATCCTCTAAGTCACATGTTAAATTTTTTATTTGGAAATTATGTTTTCCTATTTCTAAAAGGAAGTCTAATTTGCACTTTGAACCTGAAACTTTACAGGTTCTAATTAGTGTTTTGTTCATGTTGTTCTTTAGATCATCCAGGGTCTCTATGTCATTAAAGGCCTATTCAGATGATTTCATTTATCTCTTTCTACTGTTAGAATTGCTTAGATGTGCTGTGATTTTCTTCATTTGTCCATTGGGACTTTGGTGTGGCCAATACCTTAAGTGAGGATAATCACGAGGGGTGGAAGGTCCTATTGGCTGGCAGTGGAACAACAGAAAGGTCATCAGTCCTCCTTCATATCATCAGAGTGAAACTCTTCTGCTCTCTGTTCTCTATTCGCCCAGCTCAAGGTGGAAAAGAACCAGCCCACCATTCAGTTCCTCCTCTGTTTCCTGGACCATGACCAGGTGACTCTCCCCTTGAAGGGCAAGGTCCTTAAGGTCGCTCTCTGCAGGATGTCAGCATGGAGTGCTAGTCCTAAAGCTCCCATTGGACCCAGAGGAGAGAAAGCCTTGTTTTCTCTCCTGAGAATTTCTAGCTGGCACATTCTGGACCTCCACGTGTCTCATCCCAGTAGCTGTTAGGCTCAGGTGAATTTGGTAAGACAGAGGTCAACTTCAATGTCACAGAGTGTGATATCTTCTGGTCTCTTAACCAAATTCTGAATATTAACCATATTTTGCAGTTTAATATAACTGCAAACTTGTCAAAACTTAATTATCTCACTTACTTGGTTATCCTGAGAACAAGTAAAAAGGAAATTGTATAAACTGGATTAAGAACACAAGAGCTTTGGAAGACTTACAAATTGCCTTTTTTATTTTCTTTCACTAGAAATAATGAATAAAAGTAAATGATTGCCTCCAGAACTACTAGCTCTTGATACTCTGGAGGACTTCTCTTCACAGTCTAAGTTAGTATTCAGCATGTGTATGTGCTCAAAAAACATTTATTGAATAAATTAATAAGTAAATGGGTGAATGTAGTGAATGATAGTGCAATGGAGAATTAAGAAGATGTTGGTCACATTTATTCAACTGATGGGTGGTTTTCAAAATTTGTGGTTAGCCAGGGGTACCTGGCTGGCTCAGTCAGTAGAGCAAGTGACTCTTTTTTTTTTTTTTTTAAGTTTTTGATTTTTATTTTTTAAAGATTTTATTTATTTATTTGACAGAGAGAGAGAGAGAGAGACAATGAGAGAGGGAACATAAGCCAGGGGGAGTGGGAGAGGGAGAAGCAGGCTTCCTGCTGAGCAGGGAGCCCGATGTGGGGTTTGATCCCAGGACCCTGGGACCATGACCTGAGCCAAAGGCAGATGCCAAATGACTGAGCCACCCAGCTTGCCCCAAATGTGACTCTTGATCTTGGGGTAGTGAGTTCAAGCCTCAACTTTGGGCCTAAAGCTTACTTTAAAAAAAAAAAAAATTGTTTCTAGCCAGAAAGCTTTTTTTTCATACAATACCTAATGGGAAATCTCACTAAGTGTAAGAGATGAACTATTCTGGTTGAAATGAGCTTAGAGTAGCCTAGATCATATCTTTGTTTGGGTATCTCAGACAACAGAGGGCTTCCCACAAACTCCTTTATTCTGGGGGTCACAACATTGTGGTAGACAAACAAGGCTTGAATGACTGCAATACTTACTTCAGCTACATTTACTTTCAGTACCAATCGCCAGTTGAACCACTGGGTTCAATGAACTGCATCAATTATTGAGACGAATTAAGCAAATGAATGGGTCATTACTTTTATGAGCAGCCTAAGCTAGTCATTAAGATAAAATGATAAAAAGTCAGAGGATCTAATGCAAAACTGGGCAACAATTTCAAAAGAAGTTTAATCAGTTATTTTATGCTTAATGTATACTTTTTAATGAAATTTAATCCATTATTACTTAACTAACTAGAATCCTTGATAAACTGAATGGTTTTCCCCCATTCATTCATTAGGAAAGATGTAGATAGTAAGGAGATATGCCCAAATTAGTCAAAGTGTTTATGTGATAATGTCTACTTGTCCAACACAATTCTTAGCACTACAAAGATGTATAGAACATGGTCTTTAGAATTAGGCTGCTTACAATTTAGTTGGGAAGACAAAACTCACATGTATGAAATCATCTGGAAGAAACTGTATTAAACTCTATGTAATTAATTTTAAAAGTGGCTAATTTAATTTTTTAGGGCTATTGTAATCCTAGCACCACTAAAGAAATACATTTTCAGTGCAAGTTCTTAGAATATACTCTGGAGTCAGTTAAGATTGAGTTAATATCTTATGGTTTTATAGTAATATAACTGTACTATGAAATGTAAAATTTAGAGTAATAACTTTAAGTCATTATCGAATCTACAAATATCAAAGTTCATATCAATCAAGAGTTTTAGGCAAAAGGGATAGAGTGAAGCCAAATCACAGGCACCACATTGGAGAGTTTTACAATCAGCTCTTATCAAAACTTTGAGGAAAGAATAACTTGTGCTGTAAAAACTCATGGAATAAAAAAGAAGGAATGTTCCCTAACTAATTTTATGAGACTAGAATGATAGTAATACTAAAATCATTCATGGGTAATAGAAGAAACATTTTAGGAGAACTTCACTTATGAAAGAGGTACACAGGGGCACCTGGGTGGCTAAGTGGGTTAAAGCCTCTGCCTTCGGCTCAGGTCGTGATCTCAGGGTCCTGGGATCAAACCCCGTATCGGGCTCTCTGCTCAGCAGGGAGACTGCTTCCCCCTCTCTCTCTCTGCCTGCCTCTCTGCCTACTTGTGATCTCTCTCTCTGTCAAATAAATAAGTAAAATCTTAAAAAAAAAAAGAGGTACACATATACCAAGTTAAATATTATTTAATTACTTCTGCTGTATCATGACCAAGAGAGATTATCCCAGGAATGTAAGATAGCTCATTCTTACAAACAAATCTATCAGTGGGCTCTAGGTAAAGATGATAATTATTATGAATGATATTATTCCACTTTTTGGCTATTATGAACATTTGTGTACAAGTTTTCGTGTGGACATATGTTTTCAATTTTCATGGGTATATAATCTATATTACTGGAAAATGTGCTCTACCAAAGTCAGGAATAAAACAAGAAAAGTGAAGATGGGGAAAAGAAATGAGATATACAACTTAAAGGGACAAGCAGAGGGAATCCCTACAATGATGATGAACAGAGAATCCAAGATGACAACAGTATCTCGGGCAAAGAGATCAAGCAGAGACTGGAGCAAGTCTGAAGGTCCCAGGAGACATTTCTTCAAGAAAACAAACAGAATATTTGTTGTATCAGAATATATTGAGAAGAGATTGCAGTTAAATTAGCAATAAATACAGAGAAACTAATAAAATAAAACAAGGTAATTATGAACTCTGGAGAATATCATTTTCTGGTGGAGCTGTGACTGATACAGATTTTGGTACTTACAGTGCTTCTAGAAGAACAAAATCTTAAGGATGAGTTTTCTGAATTGGTTCAGGATTTTCTTGAACTGGGTCTCTAACCTGACTAGATTTAAAATACTAAAGATTGAGGCACCTGGGTAGTTCAGTCTGTTAGGCATCCCACTCTTGGTTTCCGCTCAAGTCATGATCTCAAGGATCAAGAGATCAAGCCCCACACAGGTTCTGTGATCATTGGGGAGTCTGGTTGAAGATTCTCTCTCTGCCCCTCCCCCCTTGCTTTCTCCCTAAAATAAATAAACAAATAATAAAATAAAAATAAAATAAAATAAAATAAAATACTAGAGATTATTCAGTAGAAAAGAGGGTATTTGTAGTTTATGGCGTGATGTGGCAATAGAGATATGCAAAATATCACCCCTGGCTACTCCTAATGAAATATTTGTAAAAGTTGAGGTTTTTGATGTCTATGTATTTGATACTTTAGAACATTTTAGTCACACTAAGGAGTATAACAAGATTCACTTGTTGTTTCCAACTGCATTAGAGAAAGTGGACAGGAAAAGGATGAGCTCCGCTTCAAACTCCTGGCTCAAGCTCTGCATAAATGACCTGAGAAGTCTGTGTTTGATCTGAAAGAAACCCTCATCTCCTGAAGCTTCAAGGCTGAGATTTCTGAAAACTAAACCAGAGTTTTATCCTGCTAATGGCTGAATTACAATGCAAATTGAATTCCCAACCTTGCTAAGCGTCTTCTGTTAAAGTGAATGCACTGACTTACAAAGGAATGGGATCCTGATAATTGAATAGAGACATCTGGGAAGATCCCAATGAGGTTGGAGATATAGAACCCCAAATGCTGCTAGTAGAGGCAACCCTTCTACCCTGTTTACCCCATTAACCAGGGTGATTAACCCTGCTGTTCCCAAAAAACCTCTAATAGCCTCTTTTGAGGTAGTGGCTCTGCAAGGTACTGTTGATTCTTCTCTGCACCTGCCACTGTCAGTCCCTGTGCTTCTAGACCTAAAATGAGACTCAAGTCTCAAAAAGCCCTCCAGGGTGAAATTTAAGTGTAACACAGAATAGTTTTTCTACACAACAAAAGAGATACATGAATTTTCCAATTTATAAAGACAGAAATCTGGGGAGTGGGTTTTCGGGTGTGGGTAAAATGGTGGAGGGAATAGAGGGTTAGATCATGCCAAATCGATTGATATGGGCCTCTTAAGCAGGGATTCTGGACTGAGTGATTTAGCTTGAAAGGTTAAAAAGGGCTCTGATAGGTTTTTGGTTGACTGAAACATGGACCAAAATGTGTGCTACACTAAAGTTAAATGCCTGGTATAATATAGAGGAAGGAACTAAAAGGCTTGGGGAGATTGGGATGTTAGGTGGATTTGTTATTAAGACCTGGCTCACCGACATCGGGAGAGTCCAGAAGACAATTTTTATAATCCAATGCATAGGGTGACCTGTTCTGTGCTTACCAGTCCTTCCCCAGCCAGTACTGTCATTGTCCAATGGGTTTATGAATAAAGTAGCCATTCTAGCAGACATGGAGGTTAGGCACAGGAGCATGGACCTGTGCAGCATGGTCCATTCAGCAGCATGGACCCCCACTCAACAAACCTGACCTGGCTATAGCCACTGCTGAGCACCCAATCTGCCAGCAGCAGAAACCAACACTAAGTCTTTAATATGGCACCATTCCCCAGGGTGATTAGCTGGTTAACAGGTTGCAGGTTGACGTTTCTATCATTGAATAGGCAGCATTTTGTTCTTATGGGGACAGACACTCTGTATACAAATTTGCCTTCACTGAATACTATCATTTTCCATACTATCATTTTCCAAAACTACTGTCCATGCACTTTCAGAATGCCTTATCCACCATCATGGTATTTCACACAGCATTGTTTCTAATCCAGATACTCACTTCACAGCAAATGAAGTGTAGCTGTGTGTCCATACTCATGGAACTATTGGTCTTAGCGGCATCCTGAAGCAGCTGGCTTGATAGAACAGTGAAATGAACTTTTGAAGATTCAGTTACAATGTCATCTAGGTGGTAATACCATGTAGGACAGGAGCAAAGGTTTTCCAAGAGGCTATGTACATGCTCTGAATGCCATCCAAGATAAGGTGCTGTTGCCCCCGTATCCAAATTTCACAGGTCTGGGAATCAAGGGGTGGAAATGGGAGTACACCACTCATTATTACTTGAGTAATCCACTGGCAAAATTTTTTTGCTTCCTGCTCCTGTGACTGCATGTTCTGCTCATCTTAAGGTCTTAGTCCCAATGGTAGGAATGTTTCTGCCAGGAGAACCAACAATGATTTTCTCGAACTACAAGTTAAGACTGCCACCCAGTCACTTTAGCTCCTCGTGCTTCTGAATCATCAGGAAAAGATGGTTGCTTCCATATTGGCTGGAGTGAGTAATCCTGATTACCAAAGGGATATTGGGCTGCTACTACCAATGGAGGTAAAATTAGAGCTAAAATGCAGGAGATTCCTTAGGTGTTTCTCAGTATGACCATGTTTAACGGTTAATGTCAATGGAAAACTACAACAACCCAATTCAGGTAGGACTTTTAATAGCCCAGAATCCTCAAGAATAAACATTTGTGGGGCAGCTGGCTGGTGCAATAGTTTAAGTGTCTGACTCTTGGTTTCCGCTCAGGTGATGATCTCAGGGTCCTTTGTGGGGTTCCTCACTCAGTGGGAAATCTACTTAAAGACTCTCTCTCCCTCTGCCCTTCCCCCAGCCCCCCTTCTTCCTCTGTCTCTCAAATAAATAAATAAATATTTTTTTTAATTTAAAAAATTTTTAAAAAATATTTTACTTATTTATTTGAGAGACAGAGAAAGTGAAAGAGAGCATGAGAGGAGAGAAGGCCAGAGGAAGAAGCAGACTCCCTGCAGAGCTGGGAGCCCAATGCGGGACTAGATCCTGGAACTCAAGGATCATGACCTGAGCCGAAGGCAGTTGCTCAACCAACTGAGCCACCCAGGCACCCATAAATAAATAAATCTTAAAAAAAAAAAAAAAGAATAAACATTTGGGTCACCCAATGAACCACAAGAACAGTTACCTGAGTGCTTTCTGAGGACTAAGGGAATATGGAATGGATAGTGTGAGAATGTAGTTATAAATATCAGATGACCACTGCTGAAAAAAGGATTGTAATAGTTGAGAGAGAGTACTTCTTAAATATAGGAAACAATAAAATAGTTTTATTCCTTCTCTTATTCCCTTATTATCTAACATAATACGTGTTAATACTTGTTTACTTTCTATCATAATATTTAAGTTACAGAATATCAAGAGAAGAGTGAAGTTCACTGAAAGACTTTGCATCCTCCTCTAGAGAAAGGGTTAGTGCATTTTAACATGTAGCAGGATTGTTCAATCATGTTAGAGGGAAGCATGACCAGTTATTGTCTTTATTTGAGGATTAAATATCATTTAAGGAGGTGCGTACAGATGCCAAGTTGACAAAGGGTGGATTGTGACGTCAATTTAACGTGTCAACTTGCCCAGGCAAGAGTACCCAGTCATTCAATCAAACACCAAGCTAGGTATTGCTGTAAAGGTATTTTGTAGATATGATTAATATCTACAATCAGTTGACTTTAAGTGAAGGGGACTTTCCTTGATAATCTGGGTGGACCTGATCCAATCAGTTGAAAGGCCTTAAAAGCTGGACTGAGGCTTCCCTTAGGAAGAAGAAATTCTGTTATAGACTGTAGTGTCACCTCCTGCCTGAGAGTTTTCAGCCTGCTCTAAAGATTTGAACTTGCCTAGTCAGCATCCATAATGGCATAAACCAACTACTTGCAATAAATCCCTATGCCCCCATGTGCCTGCATGTGCGTGCACACACACATTATACATATGTACACATATAAACATAAGTATATATATGTAAACATATATATGATATATAATAATATATATATAAAGAGATGGCAAGGAATAGGCTTATATATAAGATATATAGGTATCGCTACATGTATCTCCCACTGGTTCTATTTCTCTGTTGGAATCCTGATACAGTGTCTGTTAAAGAGATGTTTGCTGTTTTTGAGTTCAATTTGCAGCAAGTGATCTGACAGAAATGTTTGTTGATTGCTATAAATTTGCTACAAGTTTGTACTGTAAAGAAAATAATGATTTCTTTAGAGTGCAGGACCATTGTTTCAAAACAAAGCAGGGTACCAGGAAAGGGTAAGAGCTATTAAATTCTATTTATTCAGCTTCTTTTATTTCAGGGAAGCCAGAAAAACAGCCTTGATTTATTGGCAAAGTCCTTTTAAAACACCTTGAAATTATTTCTTCATTCCCTGAAGAAACAGACCTCTTCCTTCTTTTATAGACCTTTTTAGTTTCAAAAACTCCAGAAAACTCCATGTCCATAGTCAGTTAAAATCATACTGTTTTTGGAAAAAAAAAGTTGTATAAAAGTATGAAAAATTGCTTCTGCCTGCTTCAACCACTCCCTGCTAACCAGATTTGTATGACTTCTTTTAAAATTTTAATATGCTTACACACACACACACACACACACACACTTTTATTATTTTTTTATTTTTTAAAGAGATGTTTGGTCTAGGGTTTTGGGGTTTAATTTTATTTATTTGACAGAGAGAGAGAGAGCACACAAGCAAGGGGAGCAGCAGAGAGAGAGGGAGAAGTAGGCTCCCCACAGATCAGGGAGCCTGATGTGGGTGGGACTCGATCCCAGGACCCCGGGATCACAACCCAAGCCAAAGGCAGTTGCTTAACTGGCTGAGCCACCCAGGCACCCAGCACCACACATTTTTAAACAAAATGTTTAAATAAATGAACTACAAACACCTAACAGCATTATCATGAATAACCTTCAAGGTAAGTATATATCCAACTTACTCTTTGAAAGTTAGTCGTAGCCATTGTAAGATTAGTTAACTAGTTCCACATTGAGATCCCTAACCTCTTTTATTCATCTTTATATCCCTGATCCCAACCACATACCCTCCACATAGTAGGCCCACAGTAAATACCTGTTTACTAAATGAAGAGAAACAAATATGTTTTCTGGAAGCAGTGACTTTGTGCAGGATTGTATACAACTGAACAAACAAGTCCTATTGAAAACTGCCCAAGGTTGCTGGAAAACTACTCGCTCAGCTCTTCCGTTAAGTGTGGCCCCCAATTTCACAAACGCATTATAGAAATCAACTCTGTCTCAAAAGGATTAAAAAACCTTTTTTCATTATTGTGGAAACATAACTTCCCCTTGAACACACAACAGTAGAACATAATAAAGCGGTGAGAAAACAAGAATGGAGTTACGACTATTGTGAACGGCAAACTCTGAAATGGCAAACGGTGAGGGGACAGTTTGTTTGAACTTTAGCTTTCTGTGTGATCTTTTTTGAATAAAATTAATGTCCTTTACTTCTAATTCAAAAAGCAAGTAAGAAAAATAGTCATATGTCTTTAAAAAGGAAAGGAAACACTGCCACTGGGGTGGTTTTACCACTGGGGTGGTATTAGCAGAGGCTAAATTTAAATGCTCTTTCCCCTGGGCTCTGATCTTTGCAGCAGTGCTTCTAACCTTACCTGCCCATTGGACCCCCTAAAGATTCTTAAAACATCTTTATGTCTGGTTCCACCCTCAGAGATTCTGATTTCTTTAACCCGGGGCATGCTCTGAGCATTGGAGGTTTTCGAAGGTCCCCAGGTGATCCCAGTTTACAGCCAAGGTTAAGGAGAGTCTGCAGTGGGACTGCCACCCTAGCACGGCTGCCTACCGTATTGCTAGTAGAAGCAAAGGAAGGAGGTGGATGGAACTTCCAAGTGAGGGGACCCAGGGAGTATGAGAGAGAAGAAGAGGAAATCTGCGTCACATGCCCGGGAGCGGGTTGAAACAAGCAGGGCCATTCACAAACATGGATTCCCAGAAGACCTGGTCGAGGGTTCTCAAACTGAGTGTGAAACTCACTAAAATTGAGGAAAATTCCCTCTCCCCCACCCCACCCTCTCTCTCTCTCTCTCAACCTCTCTTTCATTTTTGTCTTGGTTCAGGCTGCTGTAACAAGATACCATAGACTGGATGGCTTCAAGAACGAAACTTCTCACAATCAATTCTGGAGACTGGAAGTCTGAGATCAGGGTGCTGACAGAGTCAGTGTTTAGTGAGGGCCCTCTTCCTAGTTTTCTATTTTCTCATTCTAGCCTCACAGGCCTGGGAGAGCAGGCTCTGGTTTCTTTCTTATAAAAAAGACACACTAATCCCATCATGGGGGCCCCACCCTCATAGCTTCATTTAAACCTAATTACCTCCCAAAGAGCCTACCTCCTGATATCATCACACTGGGAGGTAGGGCTCCAACATAGGAATTTGGGGGAAAGGAGGACACACACATGCCGCCATACTTGTCGTAATCTAAGAATTATAGATATTGGTACTATGACAGTTCTACATGTATATCATTCAGATCTTTCCTCCAGATAGACCCTGTGGTAAGAGTTGTAGTTACTTGATTCTCACCGGTTAACTTTGAGATCCTGAGCAGCGGTCCCGCTGAGACCACACTCTTCCTGGGCTGCTTCTAGCTAATGACACAGCGGGGTACTGAAGCCGGCCATCGCAGGATTCTTCTAATGGGCAATCTTTGTTCTGGGACCCCCCTGGGACATTGTTAGAGCTGCACTGAAGCCTGAGCATTACTAATGAAACCTCCTTCCTCTTTGTGCAGGTCTCCGTAAGAGAAGAGTAACTATCTTTTGACAAACTTTCAGGGTTCCTATGACTAACCTCAGGCTTGGCGATTTGATGGGACTCACAGAACTCAAAGGCTATTATACTCAGGGTTATAGTTTAGTAAAGTGAAAGGATACAGACTGAAGTCAAGAAAAAGGAAATGCACATGAAGCACAGGCCAGGAGAAACCAGGCATAAGCTTCCAAGTGTCCCCTCCTGGTACAGTTGCATGGGGAGTCACTTAATTCTCCCAACACATGTTGACAACACAGGTGAAATACTGCCAGCCAGGGACACTCACTTGAGCCTTGGTGTGCAGGGTTTTTATTAGGGTTCAGTCATGTCTGTGTGCAATGCCTGCTACTCAGATTCCAGCCCTTCCCATCTCAGAACAAAAACAGGCATTCACCATAAATCACATTGCATTGCATTGTATAATCAAGTGGTAGCCCAAGTATACTTCTTTAATCTGTACTCAAAAGTCTTGACAGATACTTTAATCTTAATTACTGGTGTCCTGTAATACTACAAGTAAAGATATCTAGATTATGCTGATTTTTTTTTTTTTTTTTTTAGATTATGCTGATTTTAAAGTTAAAATCTTAAATACATTTGGGCACTTGAGAGTGTTTTTCTGATTTTTATATCAGAAAATATTGTCATGTCACCTGTTTATCCCCTTAAGACTATTTTATCAGACCTATTAAACATAGGATTTTTTTTCTCATTTTATTTTGTCTTTGATAAAGCCAGGATTATACACTAATCCTATTTTGCAACTTAGCTTTCACTTAAAGCTATATCATGAACATCTTCATTTTTAATGCCTACATATCTATCTCGCCCTTTGTAATGACTGCCTAGTATTCCATTGTGTAAATGAACAAAATCTTTAATTTTGTGTTGTGATCATTTAGTTGTTTTCCGCTGTTTGCTATTTAAACTCTTCAATTAATATTCCTGAAAGCGTGTATAATTAGAGTGACAGGATTTGACTTTTTGCAGCTTGCAATAATTTTTATTACTATTTCCTGACAATACAAGAACCCTCATTGCTAGACTGGGAAGCCTCCTCTTCTCTTATTTGCATTCTCTTAATTTGCATTTCTAAAGCAATACTTAACAAGTTCCAGAGAATTTTACTTCCACTATCTTATTTAATCCTCACAAAAACTATACATAGCTAAATACTATTATTTTTAAAAGTTTCATATTTTCTAATTATGAAATAATACACATTTACTGAAATTTTACATAATGTAGAAATCCATAAAGAAAATGAACACTACCTGTAATTTAACTGCTCAGAGAAAACCTGACAGTATTTCAATGAATGTCCTTCATATCTTCTTTCTGTGCAGTTATTTTATATAGTTCAAACTCAGCTTTTTACAACTCTGTCCTGCTTTTCAAGATTATAAGACTATTTCCTGCTACTCTTGATAGCCATATTTTTTTTAATGCTGTGCAGTATTCCACTGTGTTTCTGTACCATATGTTAGCGATCTTTTAGTATGCTTCCATTGTTTCCTACTCCAACTTATTTGCTGTGAAGGGTATCATTGGTATATAGAGGATTTTCTGTGTTTTATATTACTTACTTAGGGAAAAACCCTAGACGTGAAACTGGGAGATCAAGGCTTTTGATATATTGCCAGACTGAAGGTTTCATTAGTCACTCGTTGAATTCTTACCAAGCCTTCAAAAAGTCAACCAGGAAGGAGTATGTCTTATAGTTTTAGCACTCCTATATCCCTCTTGCTTCATGGTGTCAACATCAACCATTTACTAAATAATTTTCTTGTATTACTAGAAAAATATCCCTTAATATAGGAATATATTAATAAACATAACATATTATAATAAGAGCTTTGCTATAATATACTTTAAAAACTTGTCCTTTGGTTTCACTATTCATATTTCATGGTGGGGTGTCATATTCTTTGTATTACCTATATCCTTAAGATTGATGTTTTAAATACTAAGAAATTTACAATTGTTTAAGATTTTACTTATTGGGTTGGAGGATTACCTGCCTGTTTTGGGTAGCAATAAAACTATTAAATTTATATAAATTTTTTAATATAAATTTCTTATCTAAGATTTTTTTCTATGAAAAACGAATTTCTTTTCACTAATTTTATTTCTGAGACACTTCTACAAAGTAAAATTTAGTTCTTATTGGGAAACAAATAGGAACTATTAATGGTTTTGATTTATAAAATAGACATCCATGATTCTTTTTGTCTCTGTAGACTTCTAACTGCCATTAGGTGAAGCATAAAAATGTGTTTATCAAGAAAGGTTTTTACGAAATCTTTTCTGAGATTCACTCTAGTGAGTCCTTCAATCTAAAACCATTCTATCATGGGGCACATGGGTGGCTCAGTCGGTTAAGCAACTCACTCTTGGTTTTGGCTCAGGTCGTGATCTCGTGGGTCATGATCTCCTGGATGCTGAGATTGAGCTCTGCCTCCTGCTCCCAGATCAGCAGGGAGTCCACTTGAAGATTCTCTCCCACTGCACCCTCCCTCCACTCACACCATGCAAGCTCTCTAAAATAAATAAATACATCTTTAAAAACAATTAAAAAGGGGGCACCTGGATGGTTCAGCTGGTTAAGCATTTGCCTTTGGCTCAGGTTATGATCTCAGGTCCTGGGACGGAGGCTTGCATAGGGCCTCCTGCTCAGCAGGGAGTCTGCTTCTCCCTCTCTCTCTGCACCCTCCCCTCATGCTCATGCTTTCCCTCTCCCAAATAAATAAAATCTTTAAAAAATAAAAATAAAAAATAAAAACAATAAAAAATAAAACTATCTTATCAGTTTTAAGAAATTTTTCTTATTGGATGTATAAGGATGTATCCTTTTAAGTATAGGATACTTAAAAGTATAATTCTCATTTTGTTTCTCCAAACCTGAATACAAATGGAAATTTGCTCAATCTGAAAGTGTAATTTTATATGAAAACTGATATAAAATAAATGTCATGGACTCTATATTTTATATCAATATGAACTTGTAACATCCAACAATGTAAGCACTGGTTGTGTTTAATGGAAAATGGAAAATTATACTCTCATTACACTTTTAGATTCAGCATACTGACTTTCACCTTAGGCAGATTTGTACAGCACTAAGAATTATAAATGATTATAACTTGCCTAGAAGTAGTAATTACTTTCTCAGTATCTAGCTAAAATACAGATATATAAAGTCCTATCTTTTTGATACATAAATTGTGCTGACAGAATTTAGAATGGTAGTTTAAAAAAAAAGGCTAAACTTTCAGCAGCAAAACCAATACCTACAAAAGTTGGGAGGTAGAGATGTGGGAAGTCAGGACTTTGTTTTTAATTTTGAACTATTCTTAGGAATTCATAACTTCAGGGTGCCTGGGTGGCTTAGTTGGCTAAGCGTCTGCCTTTGGCTTGGTTCATGATCTCAGGGTCCTGGGATCGAGCCCTGATCAGTGGGGAGTCTCCTTCTTTCCCTCTCTCTCCCCATGCTCTCTTTCTCTCCCTCAAACAAATAAATAAAATCTAAAAAAAAAAAAAAAAGGAATTCATATCTTCCCTGACATATACTGAACTGATCGTACAGGTCCATTATGGGGCTGACCCAAAGCCACTAACTGGTTGACCTTGCAGTCTTCTCTAAAGAGAAGGAAAATATGATTTCAGTGAGTCCAAGATGGGTCCATCTCAGCAGTTAGTTCCATGTAAGTAAGTGTAAAACAATGTTGATTTCTGAGGGGAGAGAGAAACGGGGAGTATGGTACTGGAAGAGGTGTCAAGGCAACGGTATTAAGTTGTGTTGGAAAGAAAAGGCTGCCAGGGTAAAAGTCAGCAATTTCCATGCACTTCAGTACTCTTCCATAGTGGTAACACAAACGATTCTTGGTTACTTTCCAGAACTTTTCCCAGAAAATTAATTCTATCTCTGAAGCATTCTACCTTTGAAAACTGCACCACTCATCGTTCATGGTCTTATTAGCCTAGATTTTTAGCCCATACTGCCAATAGGTAGAAACTCTATATCCTAAGTTTGCAATGCACTGAGGAATTTTTTTCTTTCTAAAACTATCATATGAATTCTAAGGATTCTTTATTTTTATATATTGGGAATTTGCACACATCCATTTAAATTCTATTCCTTTATGATTTAATGAACCACCAGTGACCCCACACACACTTTAAAGCTTAAACTTCAAACTAAGGACTTCTTACACTCAATTTTGGTCCATCTTTTCAGCATGGGTTTGAAACATTTCTGACTTCTCCTTGAGTAGTAGAGGACAGAAGTTTAATTCAAAGCATGTATTTTAATTTGTTTGTAACACTTTTCCTGGTGGTCCCTTACATACACATTTGGATTTATTTTTCTCATAATTTTCCTTTTTAAAGATTTATTTATTTTATAGAGCGCAAAAGTACGTATGAGTGGGAGGGGCAGAGGGAGAGGAAGAGGGACTCTCAAGCAAACTCCATGCTGAGTGCAGAGCTGGTCTCGGGTCTTGATCTCACGACTTCGAGATCGTGACCTGAGCTGAAACCAAGAGTTGGGCGCTTAACCGACTGCATCACTCAGGTGCTCCTTTTCCCATAATGTTATCAAGTTGTCCACTATCAATATGCTACTGTTCTGCCTATTTGTATGTCTTTCTGGGATATTCTTACAGTTTCTTCCAAATTCCAGTAATAGAGTTCACCATCATTGTGAATTTGGAAATTTTGTTTTACATAACTTCTTCAGATTATAAGTAAAAAAATATTATCATTCCAAGCACTGATGTTTGACAAACTATCTTGCACTGCTGGATACCTCTTTATTCAGAGCAATGACTTAGAGTTTTATATAATTTAGGTCTTTATCCCAGTGGCTTAATATTTAAGAGTACTTTACTATGGAGGCTGGTTCTGATATTTTAATTTATGAAAATCTAAGTAAATTATCCTTTAATTTTGGATAAAAAGGATAATTTTGATTATCCTTTAATTATACCACTTATCTGCTAAATCCAATGGCAGTGCAAATGGTCAGATCTAAAGAAAATCCAAGAATATATTTTAAAATCACACATACATTCCTTTTGGTCTTTCTTATATATATTTTTAAAATTTCAGCATTATACAAAAAGATTTTTTTTTTAACCAGTGTAGGAAACACGCATGTGTTTGTGATGTTTTCTTAGTGTCTATTTATGTAAGTTACACAAGATCTGAGATCAATTCTCTGAAAATTATTTTTCATTTTTCCTTATACCACTTGGTAATTCTATGCAGGTTAAATGTTCAATAAATGTCATAAAATTACTGAGCACCTGCTGTAAGCTTCGGCCTAAGTATTGTGTACATTAAAAAGAGACTCTTTAGGAAGATGAGTCATTATAAAATAAAAAGGCCAGACAGTATGAGATAAGTTTTTAAAATTAGGGTCGCTGGGTTATGGACATTGGGGAGGGTATGTGCTATGGTGAGTGCTGTGAATTGTGTAAGACTAATGATTCACAGACCTGTACCCCTGAAGTAAATAATACATTATATACTACTAAAAAATAAAATAATAAAAATAAAATTAGTAATAACAGCAATGGATCCAGGTGGCAGAAATCACTGTAGAACAGTTTTTTAAAGATGCTTTGTGGACAGATGGTGGTGAAAAGTTGATAGATGATTAATTCTTAGTTCTTGATCTTAAACATCATAATCTAATTTTAGTGAGGTAATAATTAAATAATTTTATTCTAAGATTAGGGAGTAGCTCACCAAACTGAGGATCAAAAAATGACAGAAACCAAGGAAACTTTAGTAGCAGAGATTATAGCTAAGATAAGCTTCAAAACAGCCTGGTTAGAATTCTAATTACTGGCTGAGTCACTGCTGAACAATGCTAGAAACCATTGCCACTGCCATAGAACGGCACAACTATATTTCTTTTCTTTTTTTTTAAGATTTTATTTATTTATTAGAGAGACAGAGAAAGTGAGAGAGAGCATGAGAGGAGAGAAGGTCAGAGGAAGAAGCAGACTCCCAGTGGAGCTGGGAGCCCGATGTGGGACTCGATCCCGGAACTCAAGGATCATGACCTGAGCCAAAGGCAGATGCTCAACTGAGCCGCCCAGGCGCCCCACAACTATATTTCTAAGCTGTTATTGTATCATTCATTCACAACTCAAAACTTGAGCAGGAGCATACAAGTGGTGGGCACCAAGTTTACATACTAACCAGTTGGAGAGAAAAAATATATCTAATCTCAGCCTTCTCCAATGTAATGTGGAGCCTTGTCTCCCACACACATAAAAAGGAATTCTCCCAAAATAAAAATGGGTTGTGGGGCTGAGAGGTCAATAAATGATAAAACATCCACTAGTGTCCACTCCTTTGCCTGTCCAGTATATACATGGCCACAATTTCCCATGGTTATACTTCTTTGAGAAATTATCCCACCTAACATAGTACAACTATATCTCATTCAACTGAGAATGCTCCCTTCCTCACAGGAAGGCAATCAAGTCTCATAGGTTACTATATTCAATTCCATATCCAGGATCTCAGGAATGTCACCTCCTTCTCAGTTCTATAGTAACCCCATTCACAATATTCTGTAATCTGTGCACTAAATTGCAGTTAACCAATGTAAAAAATCCTACATACAACAATGGAAGAAAAAAGCTAAATTTGGTTAAAATACACACACACATGCCATAGAAAGGAATATATGTAGAGGCTATACAGCTCTGTTTTTGAAACGGTTATGAGACCCTAGATAATATTTATGAATGTATTTTGTCCACTATCTATTCAATGTTCCCTTGACTTTCAGCCAGAATTCTTTTTTTTTTTCCAGTCAGAATTCTTAACAGGTGTAGGTTTTTTATCCAGTGGGGGTAACTAAAACCTCATTCCTATTGAATCTGAGCCCCTGTCTATGTAAGGCTGTTGAGATCTTCTAACTTGAGAGTCTAAGAAGGAAGCAACTCAGGGCCTCTGGGGTTTTGTCCATACTTATTATGTAGCAGTAACTTGATTTCCCCTTGGTGGATTATCAACCACTCCAGCATCTTAACACCCATTTTGTCAGTGCCCAGTGCTTTAAGGAACTTGAAATGGCCAACTGTAGTCTCAGCTTCCAATTCAACAATAGCATTGTTGTATATAATCTTTATGGAAGCCTTTTCCCTGTCAGTACAAAGTGGGCAGCATATACAGATGGGAAGAAAGACAGACCTTGCGAGCCTGAGGTCAAACCGGTACTGGCATAGAGACAAGTCCTCTTAGGCTAATAACTTTTTGCTCTTGAGAAACTGCTCATTCTATCTGGCTTTTTGGAGAATGAACACCTATCTCAGAACTTCAGGTAACCCTGACCCTGGCTGTCCATTCTGAACAGGATGTTATCCAACTCATCTAGACATAAATATAAATCGGAAATTCTCACCTTGGCACTATTGGTATTTGGGCCCAAATTATTCTTTCTTGTGGGGAGCTGTCTTGGTCTTGAGCATTGTGGATGTTTAGCAGCATCCCTGGCTTCTTATCAATTAGTTGCTAGTAGCGCCCTGCAATTGTGACAATCAAAAATGTCTCTGAACACTGTTAAATATTCCATTAAATTGTTAAATTTTACCTCTGAGAAGCAAAATTGCCCTCAGTGGAGAATCATTAACCTAAGTGCATCCTTTGAGTTCTATTATCCAGGAAAAGCATCCTGATCCAGTCCTAAAGGCTTGAAGAAGTTGAGTGATCACATTCCCAATATGCTCCCCTGCCATGCTGCCTCTTTTAATTCAATTCACAACTATAGCCTCCTGAGAACTCCACACGAATAACTGATGTTGGAAAAAAATTCAAGCTTGACTTAGAGGTGGTTGTGTGTGTTATGTTACTACTGGCCACAAACGAGGTGGTGGGAACCATTAAACCCCCTGTTCATGGGTCACGGCAAAGGGCAGGAAAGGGAAGTCCCCCTAGGGAGCAGAACTTTGAGCAATTCATTTTGTCTCTTTGGCCTGAAGAGATATGGTATGAAATAAGATTATGTATATTCATGGAAAGTGAACATGAAGTTTGGCTGGATTCTCAGGGGCATGGAAAAGGATTGGTGTCAACTTAAGGAAGGTTGTGGAAGGTGCATATAGATGGATCTTTTAAAATGGATCCAAAATGTGAGAATATTTTTGAGCTATGTTAATACAGAAAAGTATTAATACTATTAATATTATATTAATATTAATTAATACTCACTGTGAATGGGGCTCTGAATAATTAAGTAGACAAAACAATTTTTTCTGTAAATGTTGGTATCTTGTCAGGCTGGTGCTAAATGAGAATGTGAAGTGCCAGGATGGCAAGGATGGAGGATACAAACAGAACCACACTTTCAGATGCTTTCCTGACTGCCCCCTCTCCTTCTCTACCTCCCCCACTTTTCTTTGCCAAGACCCCTTCGACTGGCACTGTATGTTGGGGGTGGGGAAGGGGTGTCAGCTAGCTACCTGGTAGCCAACTAATCCCATTAGAAGAGGTAATGTTTTAGTTTCGTCCTCATTGATAGATATTACGGTCTTTTTGCTTTTCTTATCTATGATACTTCTGGCAGCACCACCATTTATGGATTTACTAAATAATTTACACATTATCATGGATTCCCACACAACATTGTTCTGGCCAAGGAATTAATTACACAGAAGAGGTAAGATAAAGTTCTTGAAGACTTACTTATGAAGCCAACTGAGAGAGAGCACTTACAGTTCGGGCCTTTCCAAATGCAGTACCTATTTATATCCAACAAATGGTTTTTAATGCTATTTCTCCTATTCCTATATAAGCTCCAAGAACTAAGAAGCCTCTCACTATTACACCTAATTAAACTCTCATAAAGTTTTTGCTTTTTGTTCCTCTGACTCTAGACTCTACTGTTTTTTTTTTTTTAAGATTTTTATTTATTTATTTGACAGAGAGAGAGAGATCACAAGTAGGTGGGGTTGGGGCGGGAGAAAGCAGGCCCCCTGCTGAGCAGAGTTGATGCAGGGCTCAATCCCACGACCCTGAGATCATGACCGGAGCTGAAGGCAGAGGCTCCACTGAGCCACCCAGGCGTCCTAGACTCTACTGTTTTTAAAATATTTTAATATTTAAGAGTTCAAAAGAAATTAGTTGAAAATAACTGGAAGCTCAAACTGCCACGTGGTAATTTTGGATTCTTTACGCCACTAGGTAATCCGGCAAAAAAAGGGGGTTGCCATGTTAGTTGGGGTTAGTTAGTAGTATAGGGTTTTAACCCTACAATACAGTTGCTGTCACATATAAGAGCAGGGAAGAATATAGAGGGAAAACTGAAGATTCTCTGGGTGTGTTCTTGTATTACATATTTGGTGGTAAAATAAACAACAGTTTAGTCCTGTCTAAAATAAACTTGGTCACTCTATTAGGAAAGAAACCTAATTGGTCAAGGCAATAGCCAAGACAAAAATAAAAGAACAGACGCAGAAGTCAAGTCTCATGACCTGGTACTTAAACAAAACAGTAACTCTCACCTATATTTTCTTGCTGTCATATGTAACATGTATTTTAACAAATTTCCCATCTCTTCCTGTTGTGTTAGTAAGTATTAAAATGACTGTTCAGGGAGCGCTTGGATGGCTCAGTTGGTTGAGTGTCTGACTCCTGATTTCAGCTTAGGTCATGATCTCAGGGTCATGAGATCAAGCCCTGCATCCGGCTCTGTACTGGTGTGGAGCCTGCTTAAAGATTCTCTCTCCCTCTCCTTCTGCCCCTCCTCACTCATGTTCCTCTCTAAAACACACACACATACACATACTGGTCAGTGTAATTTGTAGAACATCAATGAGAATGTGGTAAAACTAAAAAAACGAACTTGGCCTGAAGGCCTTGGCCTTGGATGTAGTAAATGAGAGCTGCATTGCTAGGCATGAGTACATTTGGAAATTTAAGTATAAAAGGAATAATATGTGTGTGGAAATTGAACAGCCAAGAGTGAAGTGTAGTGAACATTTGTTTTTGTCACTACCTATTTACCCATCCCCAAAGAATTCTAGATGCTACCCTCAATTACAGAAGCCAAAAGAGTAGGCACATAACCCAGTCTTGGCCAACTGTGCACTCTCTCCAAGGGGTCCAAACCCTTAGCTGATTTTGCAAGCAGCAAGAACAAATGACAGGAATGATTCATTCGATCATCCTGACCAAGCTGTTCCCACTATCGAACAGTCCCTTTGCTTCCTCCTTTAGTACTTTTCTCCTCTAGTACCTTCCTGGTTCCTGCCCACCAGTTCTGAGAATGCCCTTTGTTAAATTCCCCTTTCCTTAAGTTAGCCAGATGGTTTCTCTTGTTTGCAATATAGGGTCCTGATACAACCAAGAACAGAACAGAAATGGAAAAACAGACAAATATAGAAAATCTCTTTTAAAATGTTTTACTAGAAATCTATCTTTTCGAAGAACCTACTTTTGATATTGGATATTTTTATGGACTGCAGGTTTATCCCCTCCTTGAATTCATTTGTTGAAACTCTAAGCCCCAATAAGATAGTAGAATTAGGGGGTAGTGCTTTGGGAGGCAATTAGGTCATGAAGGTGAAGTCACCATGGTAAAATTAGTATCATTAGAAGAGGAAGAAAGCTGGCTCTCTCTTTCCACCATGTAAGGATATAATAAGAGAGTTCTCTGTAAATCAGGAAGAGGTCTTCACTGAAATCCAATCTTTCTGGCACCCCTGATGCAATCACTGTGGCCCAGAGAGATGAGAAGCTAGGACTGACCCAGCTTTGGTTACATACCTATCCTTACTCAATCACTCTGCTATGAAAATAGGATGGTTTATATTTGGACCCTATGATGAACTGGAGAGAAGAACTCCCCAAGAAAGAGGAGTGCTAGTCCAAAAGAAATAGGGTTCCAGGAGAAACATCTTACAGATACCTACATATAGAGGGTGTACTGTAATATTTTTCTTAGTCATAGGACACAAAGAATCTGGAAGGAGCTATCCAAATTGGGTGAGGGAGGGAAGGTTTGGAGAGGTGGAAAGAAGAAAAACTAATTTTGTTACCTGTATGTTCAATTCAGCAGTGGAAGAGCTGGGAGAGGGCGAGGAGAAAGGGAGTGAAAATAAATTCATATTGACCACTTTGGAAGGAATACTTTAAGCAATGGGATTTGTATATGTACATAAATCTATACACACACACACACACACACACACCCTTCCCCCATATTAATCTAACCACTTCAGATAATTTCAATTGGAGCAGCATTTGTCATTTCCAAAGGAAGGTTTTTGAGTAGCAAAAAAGTGTTAAGACTTAGAAATATCATTAAATCATTTACTCAGTAACAACACTTAGCATATAACAGGAACACACTGCACATATTCATTTCCCATTTAGTATGAATAAGTAGTTTTGCTACACAATGCTTTCCTAATATAAATTTTTCTATGGCACAGCATTTTAAATAGATCATCTTTCTAAAATTGAAGCAAATTTCTTAGCAGGTATTTAGAAAAGAAGTGGGAACAATTAAGGTTAATTACTATGAAAACAAAAACAAACACAATTGTAGAACATTTAAATATGAAAACTATGAAACTATATATAAAAAGATTATACATATATACACTATCAAAATACCTTTTTTATTTTGGTAACTAAATCTTTGAGATTAAAAACAAAGTAGTTCAAGGATTTCTAAATATAAAAGTTTCAGATTTATACTTATTAAAAACAAAATAATATCAGTTCTGTTGGAGCAATCATATACACACCAAGACAAATATTTGCAACTGTGGAAACAGAAATAGTAAACAATTTCAACTTTCTCAATATTTTAGTGGCTAAGTACTTTACTTTTTATCAGATTTTTTCGCTAAAATAGGTCTACTTAATTTTAAACTCAGATCGATGTGTTTGTTTTTTGTGGGGTTTTTTTGCTTTTTTAAAAAAAAATACTTATTTAAAATGGTAGGTATTAGGTTTCCACCAGCTAAAAAAAATAACATATACATTTGTCTAGATGTAGCAATTTTAAAAACATACAAATTCAATATGCAGTAGGAAAATATATAAAAAAAACACATAAGGAATTATACCCCATTAAAAAATATAAATGCACCTTCCGTTGATTATGATTATTGAAAACTAAATATTCTGATTTCAAAGTTTTTTTAAAATGTCGTAGGAGGCATTGTTTGCTTTTCTAATATCATGAATAAATAAGTATTTCTATCTCATTTAAACAGTCTACTAGTATTTCTTAGCAAAAATGTAGTATTATACATAGCATTATCCCATATTCAAGTTTTCATGTTTGAATTCTATTAAAATGTTTTCTATAATTTATAAGGACAATGCACACAAAAGTAAAAAGACGAGGTAAACATCTTACATTTTTAAGAAATTACTTGAAACTTAATACTCGGATATTCTCAATGCCTAAGTTCTAGTGTGGTGCTTACGAAGGTCCTCCATTAAAAAAAAAAAAAAAAGGTCCTCCATAATGATGATATGACACATATCTGAACCACATAACAGCAGGTTTCTTGGTCTTCTGAGTAGACAAATGATGAAATGATGTTCTTCCCTGTTATTACAAAGCAACCATGACTAAGTTTTGCCAAAAATATTGCTTCGGTGTAGATTTACATGAGGCACCATGCTACAGTAAGAGCAGCAACAATGCCATTCAAAATTGCCATGCTATAGCCCATGTGGAAAGAATGTCCAGTCAGTTTCCTAGGGGGAAAAAAACAAATGAAAAAAGGAAAATGTAATTTGGAATAACAGAAACACCATCAGTTTTTATTGAAAATGCTTACGACGTAAAAATGTTTCCCTAATATTTTACACATTAACACACATGTTAAAAAAGAATATTGGACATTTGCAAGTTTAGTAAATACAGTGACCTTAAGTTCTCTGTCAAAAACTGTGCTGGTTATCAAATACAATTTTTCAGTGTCATTAGAGCAAAATGTTCAGTTTAATTCCTTATACTTTTTTACTGTGCTTCATAGTCACTGAGTGTATCATAACCTAATTCCACAGTATAAATCTTATACTACAAGCATGTTCTTTCATTAATTAGCACTGTTTAGAACTAAAAATACATATTATTTCAGGTATTTGTCCTGTCTGTACCATTTTTAGATTACATGAAGAAACTACTCTTTCTGTAAACACTAAAAACAGCACTTGTCCATACGTAAGTCATAAATCAGATTATGTCTTTTATAGACATTTCAGTTCTCACCTTAATAGGTTACTTAATTGAAGTGGCTTTCAATGAGTTCCTAAGTATCAGCAAAGACACATCTCTTCTTTTATGATTACTATGAGTGCCAACTAGCTTATATGCAGATTTCCCCTGACATTTGATTCCTCTATCTTACAGCAATTTTACTACATTTTTTTAACATTCCTTCCACTAACTATTGCAATAATATTCTTTGTTTATCTTCATAAAGATGAGATAGGCTAAAAAAAAAAAGAAGCTAATATCCAAATGGTGCCAGAGGAAGAACAGAATCTTTTCCTCACTGGAACAATCCAAATTGAGGACATACAGGGAGGTGCACTGCAGGAATAAGAGCCCAAAGTCATTAATAGTAAGAGCTCTGGACTGAGGGTCACCATGCCTATGCCCTCTCATCCTCTCCTAAGGACAGGTCACAGACAGGAAGGTACTCAGATTTCAACTAACATTTGAAGGATTGTAGCCCTACAAGATCTGTGGCAGGGAATGAAGAAGATATACTCCTCGAAGAATATCATCTTTGCATTCACCTGAGACTATAGAAGGCCGATATACTTCCTGATAGACACTATTATTATTATTCATATTCTCCACTCAACCTCACTCACCTAGGGACTAGTTTAAGATGCCTCGTGTGTACTAGTAAGGGTTAATCTACTTCACTGTGTTACTGCATGGTAAAATAAAATAGATACACTAGATGCTTTACTTCTTAAAAAAACTCCCTCAAATATATACTGATTAGTGAACAGTAAGCTAATTATAAAATTGAACTATCAGCCTATCATTGATTATAAAAAAACCACTAATGACCCAAGAACATTTAAATTCATACTAACAAAATGAAGTTAATTATGGAACAGAATTTCAGGAGTTAATTGTTCTCTTTTACTAGTTTTTGACCCTGCACTCCCATAAAAATAGAAAAACCTCTGAAGTTACAGTTTACTAAACTACAATGCTCAAATGTTAAGTGACCCTTATATAACAGGCAAAGCAAGGAATTTTAATGGCAATGAAGCAATGCTCTAGAGAAGTGATTCTTAAGTCTTTCTACCATCACAAATGTGCCACATTCCCACTAGGAACATGTATCGGTTGTCACACATGTACTGTTAGGCAAGGGACTTAAAATCTTTGAGGAATCACTTGCTTTAAAACTCCTTTTCAAAATACTCATGATTTTCCTCTCTGGGGAAGAAAGACAACCCCTGCTAGCAGGTTTTTTCTCCTATGACTTATTTGTGATCTTTGAAGTACTGAAAAAAACTGAAGGTATCCTGGTTCCCCTTTGTCAACACCCTTCACTTATCTCTTATAAAGGGCATGTTTTGAATTAAAAAACTAGGACCAAGTATAGTACTTATCTTATTCAATCTCTAATATATGCATGTTACTTTCTAAATTAAAGTATACGGAGTAAATTGCAAATGCCTAACATGCATGAATCTTTATCATGGTACACTCTCATGTACCAACCATCCAGATCAAATACAAAATTTCCAGTATGATAGAAAGCTCCTTTATTCCTCTTCCCCACCAATATCCACTTTCCCTCCCCCAAATCCTGAGATAACCACTATAACCATTTGTTATCATGATGGCTGGTTTCACCTCCCCATCTACATGCCCTCATATAATACATTTTCTTCTGTGTCTGGATTCTTTCGCTCAATATTATGTCTGTAAGAATCATCCATGTTGTTATATGTAGCATTGGCATGTTTTTATTTTAAAGATTTTATTTATTTATTTGACAGAGAGGAGAGAGATCACAAGTAGGCAGAGAGGCAGGCAGAGAGAGAGGGAGAAGCAGGCTCCCCACCGAGCAGAGAGCCTGATACGGGGCTCAATCCCAGGACCCCGAGATCATGACCTGAGCCGAAGGCAGAGGCTTTAACCCACTGAGCCACCCAGGCACCCCTGCCATGTTCTTTTGTATTACAATTCAGTACACTCCACTGTATAAAAATAATAAAATTTATCCATTCTACTACTGACCATTTGGGTTCTTTCTAATATGAGGTTCATATACATAGAGATACTATGAATATGATGCTACATATCTTTGTTGGGTAGGAGACACCTGCACTCATTTCGCTTCGGTAAATCCTAGGAGTGGAATTGCTGGGTTATAAGACAGATGTAAATTTGGCTTCAGTAGAAACATCAAACATTTTCCCAAAGTAGTTGACTACTGTACACTTCTACGGGCAATGTATGAATTTCAGTTGTTCTGCTCTGTCACCAACATTTGGTATTATCACTCTTTTTGATTTTAGTGAGTCTGCATTTTATGTTGCGGTTTTAATATTTATTTTTCTGATGACAAACATACTTATTGCCCATTCAAATATTCTCTTTTTTGAAATTCCTCTTCATCTTTTGCTCATTTTTCTAATGGTTTACAGAGCTCTTTACATATTCTATATACAAATTCTTTGTCAATAATGTATGTCACAATTATCTTCAGTTTATGACTTGTCTTCACTCTCTAATAAGATCCTTTGATGAACAAGTTATTAAATATAGTCCAATTTATTTCTCTTTAATGGTTAGTACTTTAATGTGGCCTTTTTAATAAATCTTTCACTACTCCAAGGTTATAAAGATATATTATCTTTTAGAAAAGCTTTATTGTTCTTCCTTTGACCTTTTGGTCTATAATTTATCTAAAATTTTTGTATATTACATAAGGTAGTGGCCAATGTCCATGTTATTCCTTATGGATATCCAATTGTTTCAGCACAAGTTACTGAAAAGACCATCTTTCCACTTCATTAAATTGTTGTGGTGCCTTGTCCTAAGTCATATAACCATGTTTGTATGGGTCTGTTTTTAAACTTTCTATTCTATTCTTTGGATCTATTTGCTTATCCCTGATAAAATCAACAACTTTCCTATATAGCAGCATTAGCCAATTAAAAAAAATTTATGCTACATAACTGAAATTAACATAACACTGTATGTTAACTAAATGGAATTAAAATAAAAACTTAAAAACTCAAAAAGAAATTTTATGCTAAAAGTAAAAGATCCTTAGAATGAAAACAGCAAAATCTTAGAAACATAACTAACAATGTGCAAGATTCACATGAAGATAATAATAAAACGTTACTGAAGAAGATCGAAATAAATAAAGATATCCTATGTTCTTTGGAATTGAAAACAATATTGTAAAAGTGGCAATACTCCCTACATTGATCTATAAGTTTGGTACAATTCCTTAATTTTCCTTTCCAACTGCCTCTTTCTGCAGATATGGACAAGCTGATTCCAAAATTCATATGGAAATAAGAGACACTAAATGTCAAAATAATATTGAAAAAGAACAAAGCTGGAGAACTCATACTTCCCAATTTCAAAACTTAACACAAAGTAATCAATGGTATGGTACTGCCATAAGGATAAACATACAGACAAATGGAACAGAATTAAGAGTCCAAAAATAAACTCATAAATGTATGGTCAATAAGTTTCAACATGGGTACCAAAGGCCACTTAGTAGGTAAAGAATAGTCTTTTCAACAAATTGTGCTGGGACAACTGGATGCAAAAGAATGAATTTGATCCTCTGGCTCATATAACATACAAAAATTAACTCAAAATGGATCAGACCTATATGAAATAACTAAAACTACAAAACTCTTAAAAGGAAGTATAGGTAGAAATTTCACAACCTTGAATTAAGCAATGATTTCTTAGATAAGCAACTAAAGAAAAAATAAATTGGATTTTATCATACTAAAAACTTTTGTGCTTCAAAGGACAGTATCAAGAAAGTTAAAAGACAGGGCGCCTGGGTGGCTCAGTTGGTTAAGCAACTGCCTTCGGCTCAGGTCATGATCCCGGAGTCCCGAGATCGAGTCCCACATCGGGCTCCCAGCTCCATGGGGAGTCCGCTTCTCACTCTGACCCTCTCCCCTCTCATGCTCTCTCTCACTCTCTTTCCTAATAAATAAATAAATAAAATCTTTAAAAAAAAAGAAAGAAAGAAAGTTAAAAGACAACCCAGAGAATGGAAGAAAATATTTGCAAATCATATATATAATAGGATCTACTATCTGAGATATAAATTCTTATGATGCAAAAAAAAAAAAAAAGGACAAAAAATCCAATTTTAAAAGAGCCATACCATTTGAATAGACAGTTCTGCAAAGAAGATATACACTGGCCAACAAGCACATGAAAAGATGCTAGACATCATTAGTCACTCTAAAAATGCAAATCAAAACTGCAGTAAGATAACACTTCATACCCACTAAGATGGTTATGACACAAAAAAGTAAAGAAAGAAAAGGTTATTGGTGAGGATGTGGAGAAATCAGAAATCTCACACATTGTTGGTACAATATAGAATGGTATAGCTACTGTAAGACAGTTTTACCGTTCCTCAAAAAGTAAAGAGCTACCATATGATCCAGCAATTCCATTCCAAGTATACACTCAACAGCTAAAAACATATTTTTACACAAACTTGTACCTGAATGTTCATAGCAGCATTATTCC
The DNA here is from genome assembly GCA_028533885.1 of Nasua narica. NCBI lineage: Eukaryota > Metazoa > Chordata > Mammalia > Carnivora > Procyonidae > Nasua > Nasua narica. The sequence continues at coordinate 104,624,071 of CM052810.1, read as the reverse complement.
TAAGAGCTAAAAAGTGTAAACAAACCAAATGTCCATCAACTGATAAATTAAACAAAATGTGGCATATCCATACAATGGAATATAATTTAGCCATAAAAAGGAAAGAAATACTGGTACTGGCTACAACATGGATGAACTTTAAAACCACTACACTCAGTGAAAGATGTCAGACACTAAAGACCACATTTCTGGGACTTTTATGATTCCATTTACAGGAAATGCCCTGAATAAGCAAATTCACAGACAAAAAGTAGAATGGGTTTCCCAGGGGCGCCTGGGTGGCTCAGTAGGTTAAGCTACTGCCTTCGGCTCAGGTCATGATCTTAGGGTTCTGGGATCCAGCCCCACATCGGACTCCTTGCTCAGCGGTGAGCCTGCGTCTCCCTCTCCCTGCTACTCCGCCTGCTCGTGCTTTCTCTCTCTCTCAAATAAATAAAATTAAAAAAAAAAAGAATATATTAAAAAAAAAAAAAAAGAATAGGGGTTTCCCAGGTCTGGAGGAGGGGATGACAGAGGAGTACTGGTAAGTGTGGGGTTTTCATTTTGGAATGATGGAAATGTTCCGGAATTCGAGAGTGGTAATGACTGTACAACACAGAGAATATACTAAAATCACTGAGTTATACGCTTTAAAATGCTGAGTTTCATATTATGTGAATTATATTGTAATTAAAAATAAAATTTTATTGAAAGACATTAAGAGTATCTGAGTAAAGAGAAATAACCTACCATAATCAGGGAATATTCAACACTGTAAAGATACCAATTACCTCAGAAAGAAACTATAAATTCAATGAGATCTCAGTAGTAGCTCAATAGAATTATTTTGGTTGGAAACTGATACTTTGATCTCACACAGTAAACATGCAAAAGGAGCAAAGAAAAATTTTGAGAAATCAAGTCATAATATAAAAACAAAGTAATTTTTTAAAAAGAAGTTTACAGAACCAGAAAGACATTGGAATAGATTTTAGCATCCAGAAACAGATCCATGTTTGTAAGTGTAAGTTATATAGGGGCTAGGGTAAGAGGTGAAGAAATATATGTACAGAAATTTTACATTTTACCAACAGGCATTTTTAAGACAGAAGGAACAAAATTGACAATTATTTCAAGTTCCTCCCTCCCTTTCCTAATCATGGTTTTTCATTTATCAGTGTAAGAGAAATCAAGATTCAGCTTATCTTCAAAAGAGCGATTGCTATATTTACATGGAGTAAAAAGAATTGGTGATTTTAGGCAATTTTCTTTCAGCTTTGGTTTTGTTTTGTGATCCCACAAGTTCTATGAATATTAAGAAAAAACGAGTAAGATTAAATGGGGGGAATCCCTGCAATTCTAGTGTTTGTAGGTTCTTCTTGAAAGGCTCACTCTCAGTGTGAGGCTCAGAAGATATTTATGGTCTATTACAAATTCTTTCTTAATTTTATTTATTTTTAAGATATTGAGAGAGCGCGCACACACACACACACACACACACACCCACACACTCGTGGGGGGGAGGGGCAGACTCCCTGCTGAGCAGGGAGCCTGACATGGGGCTCAATCCCACACTGTGAGATCCTGACCTGAGTGGAAGACAGATGCTTAACGGACTGAACTCCCCAGATCCCCTCTTTCTTAATTTTAATTTGCATGCATGTATAAGACAAGGCACTATTGGTCTTACACAAAATAAAAATAAAAACCCTACTGGCCCAAAGCATCTATTGTGTGTTGTTTCATTCAGTTTTATCATGAGGTTTGCTAAGGATTTCAAAATGTTTCTTATTGTTATAAGTCATTCATGACTTTCATTTCATAATCTGAAGCAGTCACACACTGCAAGGCAAATGGTAATAAAACACAGGGGTGGAGGGGATTGGGAAAGTTGGGTAGAGTATATATAATTTTTGCTCATTAATTCTTCTATAATTTCATGAAGGAAAAGGTATGGAAAAGGAAAATGATAAGCTTGAGCAAGGGTGGCACTTTCCAAGGGCACCTGGCTAGCTCCGTAGATGGAGCATGCAACTACTGATCTCCAGGTTGGGAGTTCAAGTTCCATATTGGGTGAAGAGATTTTTTAAATAATAAAAAAAAGGGTATGTGTTATGGTGAGTGTTGTGAATTGTGTAAGACTGATGAATCACACACCTGTACCCCTGAAACAAATAATACATTACATATTAGTAAAAAAATTTAAAAATAAAAAAATATACTTGCATCCTAAAAATAAATAAATAATAATTTAAAAAGGGTAGCACTTTCCTCTATTATATATTTTAGACTAACAAAGCAAAATAACTAGTTTTTAAATCCTATATAATAAAGTATAATATGGGAAACTTGATCAGATATAAAGTAAAAAAATTTCTATCCAGAATAAGTAAAACTTCACCATTATTTAATATTAATATTGTCAAACCCGCAAAAGTACATAGGTAATACCTAGCCCTGTCAATCTAATTTGATTTTGTCATGCCATACAGAGTTCTAATTTGGACTATGTTACTGAATAGGTAGAAAACACACACACACACACACACGCATCCCATAAAGAAATCAAATCCTATCATCTCATAGCACTACTTAATGGAAATGTTTAATTTTGAAAACCTTTCATTTTATTTCAGCATTCACACAGTCTCTGAAATGGGCTTAAAGAAATTTTGAAAATGACATGATTATTTTTAGAGATTTGCTACAATTATTATTTCACATATCAATGTGACCAAGTAAATGAATTCAAGATAAATTCTTCCCAAGCCACTCACACTCTCTCCATATACCTAAACACACCATAACAAATTAATTTTCCTAAAACACCCCCTTGTTCAAAATGCTTATGTCAACTGTATATAAAACCTAAGTGTGGGACGGGTGGCTCAGTTGGTTAAGCATTTGCCTTCCACTTGGGATCAAGTCCCGCATCAGGCTCTTTGTTCAGCGGGGAGCCTGCTTCTCCCTCTGCCTACCAGTCTCCCTGCTTGTGCTCAATCTCTTTCTCTCTCTGACAAATAAACAAATAAGATTAAAAATAAAATAAAATAGAGCTAAAAAACAATACAGTTAATAAGATCAAGTTTTGTTAATTAAAAACAAAACACATCTTAACAATATGAATTCTGACCCAACCTACCACAAATGGCAATGGACCAAAAGACAAAAGGACAGAACCAGAAGTGAACTTACACTAATGCATATTAGGTGAAGGGCAGCACCAGATTAACATAAGGTCCCTTCCAGTTAATTCTAAACTTTGATTTAGCAGGAATAAAATAACATTTGAAAGAGATTACATAGGTTTTTTTCTACCTGTTAAATGGATTACTGACCAAGTATCACCTGTACTTAAACTAAAACAATGATCCAGGGAGTATAATTACATAAATATTTTGGTCCCAAGGAATCAAAGAGACCCAAAATATAATGAAAATTAACATGGTATCATTTAACATAAGTATTTAAAATACTCTGACCATTTAAAAATAAGTAGAAAAATAGAACTTAATGACAAAACCAGAATGTTTCTTAAAGGAAATGTTAGGACTCCTAAATGCAGATTTTATTACGCTGAGATAAACTTCTATACTGCAATAAATTTCTAAAATCAAAATGGAAATGGGAAATACTGTTCAATAAAAATAAAACATATTGGAAAAAATATGGTGACAAATATAGCATTATAACAGAACGACTTCCATATCCTAAAAGATAAGTTATAAAAAAGATACCATTTCGTTCTGGTTCTAAAGAATTTCTTTCCAATAATAAAGAATCCTGCAATGAAATACTTATTTGATTCCTGTTAGTATTTAATCATTTAAACACTCTAGTTAGACAGCGATGTGTTTGAGTGCCAGCTTTCCCACTTACAAGGGGTCTGAAGGTAGGAATTGTCTGACCTCTCTAAGACTCAATTCCCCAAAATGGAAATGAAAATACAGTCTTCCCTGCACAGCTGAGAATCAGGTGTCTGGCACATAGCAAATAATCAATAAATGTTAGCCACTATATAGAAAAGAAAGTTGGCTACAGATGAGATTTTTAAAAATTCTTCTGACATTCTCTTTCACTCTCCCTTGAAGCAAAATACCTACAACTAGACCTATCTCAAAGCCAAAACAAAAAAACAAAAAATAAGATTACACAATCAGATCCAGGAGGTAGACAGAAGAAAGAAACTGAAGAATCATGGGTTTGTGTATGTATATGTGCATTTCTGCTTGGTATTGCTCTCTTCCTACAAATTCATAATCATTTCCCTTCGTAATTTTCTAAAGAACTTAGACTTCCAATATCTATATCCAGATTTTGTAGTCTGGAAACATACTTTCTAGCAATATATTTATATTGATATTTAATAGTAACTTATAAAGTGAATAAATTATAAAAGAATTATACTTTAATTATTTATATTTTATAGGAATATTTATATAAAACTTAAGATTCAAATGACTTCAATGACTCTGGAAATTCAAAGGAACCACAAATTAAGGTACTGAACAAGACACTGCCAAAAGTTTCAAATAAATTGCCTTTGTTCATTTAAGAGAGAGACCAACAGGTTCAAGCAGGTCTCCTTTCTTATTTCATGTTGATTATTGTTTTTGCTGTAGCTAGCACTCACTGGTTGACTCTGAAACGAATCTCTATACAACATACCAGACTACACTCTATTGAAACCTTCATTCTTTTTTTTTAAGATTTTATTTATTTATTTGACAGAGAGAAAGATCACAAGCAGGCAGAGAGGCAGGGGGAAGCAGGCTCCCTGCTGAGCAGAGAGCCTGATACAGGGCTCTATCCCAGGACCCTGAGATCATGACCTGAGATGAAGGCAGAGGTTTTAACCCACTGAGCCACCCAGGCGCTCCTGAAATCTTCATTCTTTTTTTTTTTAATATATATATATATATATATATATATATATATATATATTTTAAGATTTTATTTATTTATTTGAGACAGAGATAGTGAGAGAGAGCATCAGAGGGGAGAAGGTCAGAGGGAGAAACAGACTCCTCATGGAGCTGGGAGCCTGATGTGGGACTCGATCCCAGGATCATGACCTGAGCTGAAGGCAGTTGCTTAACCAACTGAGCCACCCAGGCGCCCCTGAAATCTTCATTCTTATGTCATCTTAATTCCAATATTTCCTCTCCCTCATCTATGTTCCCGCATTTAAGACATGCTTTTACAACAGAATTCCCCACAATTTCAAAGTCATTTCACTGCTAACCAATTTTGCTCTAAGCAGAAAGCTCTCTGTACTTACCAGAATAAGAAGTTATATTAAGGGCCTACAATAAGAACCAACTGGCTATTTGTTTTCTGTGTCTGACTGGCTCAGTTGGAGACAGGATGAGTTAGTTGGTACTAATTTATTCCCCCTTCACACATCTGAGTCGCCTTTTCTTTTTCATTCTATCGCAGGCCAAGAAATCCCCAATTCCCAAAGAATTTTAAGCTGTGTGAGCTTTGGCTGGAATAACTATCCGTTCTTCATCTGGAATCAAAAGTTCTTAACCGATTCCAAAATCTGAAAGAAAATACTAACCACCACTACATTTCAATTACTTGCAAAGTATTTCCTTCTGTTTCTTTCAGAAACATAAAATAATTAACTTCTTTTGTATTCATTTCCCTAAAAATTACTTATTAGAAATTGTGGAGAGAATAAAGTTGTATATATTCCAACTAATTTTACCAGTGCTATTTAGGACATAAGGGTTAGAATTTTAAAAAGGAAGCTTCCTTCCCTTAGGAAATGCTGTCTCTCATTAAGGAAAAAAACATATTCACCCTTTACTTTATACTCCGAAGTCCTTTATTTTATAATTTTCTCAATTCTCTATTCTTTTACTTTACCAAAATTTACATAATGAGTTATCTACATCAGGCATTATATATGGGAGATAGAGAAATGAGCAAGAATCAGTACTATCCTCAGTATTGCCCTCAAAGACAAGAGTCTAATGACACAATATGCTGAGTGTTAAAAGTTTTGTAGACAGCATTACTGGAACATAAGGGAACCGTCTGGCTTGAAGAAGGGGAGAGATTTTAAAGAACAGTTAATGTCCGATCTAAAACTGAGTTTGTGGAAATTAGAGTTCTAAAGAAATGACAACATGTGTAGAAGCAAGGGACAATGGAGAGTGCAAGTGGTTAATGGTTTAGTATGGTTATTAGAGTAAAGGATCTGGAAAGCCAACTCTCTTTCAACTGGAATTCAATCATGGCTCTAGTACTTACAAAACGACATTAACCTACCTGAAAATCTAATTCTTCATCTTTAAAGTGAGCCTAACAATTCCTCTCTTTAGTGTTCCTGTGAACACTAAGATAACATTGACAATATTTGTTTCAGTGCCTAGCATTTATTGAGCACACACACAATAAATGTCAGCCTTTATTCTGTGTCCTTGACTGGATGGAGTTATTGAGAGAGAGGGCAGAACTGAAGGCAATCCCAGGTTTCTCACCTGAGTTACTGGCTGGATAAAATATCATTCACCGTGATAGGGAAGTGAAGAGAAGAAACGGGTTGGTAAGTAGTGAGAAATAATGAAGTCAATTTTAGATAGACTAAACTGAACTATGCCTGCAGGACACTGAAGTAAAAATTCTTAGCAAGCAATGGGAAATACAAATAAAAACCAAAAGGCAAGTTTCTCAGGAAAGAGCCTCAAGGCAGGCCAGATACACTTGGAAATCTTTAGCCAACTAGTAGTAGCTGAAAAAAGTGATTCCACAAGTGAGAAGTACTGATCAGAAGGCTGAAAGAAAACAGGAAGGAGGGGCGTCTGGGTGGCTCAGTGGGTTAAAACTTCTGCCTCTGGCTCAGGTCATGATCTCAGGGTCCTGGGATCAAGCCTCACATCGGGTTCTCTGCTCATCAGGGAGCCTGCTTCCCCCTTTCTCTCTGCCTACTTGTGATCTCTCTCTCTCTGTCAAATAAATAAATAAAATCTTAAGAAAAAAAGAAAGAAAACAGGAAGGAGTATCATAGAAATTAAGAAAGAAAAGAATTCCAAGGAGGAATCAAACCATCTCAAATAAAAGATTGAAAAATGAAAGGGGCACCTGGATGGATTAGTTGGTTGGGTGTCCAATTCTTGTTTTCCACTCAGGTCATGATCTCAGGGTTCTGAGATAGAGCCCTGTATTGGTTCTGCATTGGCCCCTGGGCTGGGCACAGAGTCTGCTTGGATTCTCTCTCCCTCTCTCCTTTTGGCCTCCACCCCACCCAGTGTGTGTGTGTATGCATGTGCACTGGTGTGCACATGCTGTTTCTCTCCAAAAACAACAACAACAACAACAACAAAACATTAAATTTTCTAATTAGGAGACCTGTAGTCAATTCAAGGAGAAAACAATTTAGTGTAGGGATAACTCCAAGACATCTCTGCTAACAAATGCAATCAGTGTGTAGACAGGGCCTACCCCTTCTCTAATCCTTGAAGATGCTTAGAAGTGGAGAGGAGAAGTAGGCATGAGGAGTTTTTTTTTCTCAACCAGAGGAGAAACTCGAATGTTTTAGTAATATTCCAACAAGATTAGATACAAAGGGAAACCTGAAGATATATGAAAAAGGAATTTCAGGAATGGACAGGGTAAAGGATCTAGAGCAAAGGAAGTAAAATTAAGTTTAGGCAGGTGGAAGGACACTTCATATTCTGAGAGTAGAGAAATAGGTAGGATAATGGGTATGTATATAAAGTAAGCTTATAATCATGAGATGGGGATGGAAGAAGCTGGAAGTTCACTCACAATGACCTTTCTGTAACCGCAAGTGGAGCCCAGAGAAAAAGAGTGCGAGGTGATTAAGGATTTGGAATAGCCACAGGGGTAAAAAAAAAGAGATGGATGGATGGATGATTGGATGGATAGTGCTAGCTAAGATTCTAGTTCAGATTATGAGGGTTGTGAACTCTAGTTATTCAGATCTTAGTTTGGATGATTCAACTCTCCCTCATCATTCTCTTTATATCAACACCACAGGCCTTGGCCTGTTTTAGAATGAATTTGAGGCCTTCTGCTACTTTAACATTTCATCAAGCTTTGCTCCAGGCTCTCTCTCCTACTTGACCTTTCTTTTGACCTCCACAATTTTGCAATTGTATAGGGCAGGCACATCAAACTTTTTTCTTTACACAAGGCTTGGTAAAAGGAAGTCTATTTTTCTTAGTGTAACAAGTGAACACACAAAATTTGTATTTAGTTTGGCTTTCCTACTGTAAAATTTCAATTAAAATTATTTTCCTTGCGGGCACCTGGGTGGCTCAGTTGGTTAAGCGACTGCCTTCGGCTCAGGTCATGATCCCGGAGTCCCGGGATCAAGTCCCATATCGGACTCCCGGCTCTGCGGGAGGTCTGCTTCTTCCTCTGACCTTCTTCTCCCCTCTCATTCTCAATCTCTCTCTCTAATAAATAAATAAAAATCTTTAAAAAAAAAAAAAATTATTTTCCTTGCCACTAAATTATGCTTCCCACTCCATTCCTTAACCCTGAAAAACACTTCCCAAACTTGGCAAGGAAGTCACTTTGGATTTGCAATCTAAAAGGAGAAGTAAGTAAAATAAATACAATAGGCTTTAAAGCAGCTGCCTTATTTATTTTGTTATAATTTTAAACATCCTCAAGTTGTAAGCTTTCCTGCTTATTCGAATAGGCAGACCCCAGTTGAACTTTCATTACTACTTTAGTATCATCATTTATTCCTTAAAACTCAGATATTCAGTAAAAGTTATTAAGTTTATCCATAAGGTATGAAGTAGTTATCTGTTTTCCAAAATTGAAATGTGATTTTTTAGAAACGTGTGTCATACCCTTATGGCTATAAAACTAGTCAATTAAAACTATATGAACAGACAAACCAACCCCATGTAATACATTTATATTTTGCCCCAAATTAAAAATTTTGTAAGCACTATCTAATTTCAGAGTAGTTTCCTGAAGCAGAGGTTGGCAAACTAGAACACACTTGTCCCACACCTGTTTCTTTTTACTGGAACATGGCCTCACTCATTCCTTTAGGTACTGTCTATGGCTGCTTTGGTGCTAAAAATCAACTTATTTCAACTTTAAGGGTATGTGAAAGACCGTATGATCCACAAAGCTAAAAATACACACCACTTGGCCTCTTACAGAAAAAGTTCGCTGACTTCTGTCCTAAAGCCCTCCTATTCAAATTATAGTCCACAGACAGCAATATATTAGCAATGCCTCTGGATTTCTTGCAAACTCAGAATCTCAGACCATACGCTAGACATAATGAATCAGAATCTCTATTTTCAGCTAGATCTTCTAGGGATTCTAAAAGCCTCAAAGTAAATACTGATGCTCATTATTTGGAAATCTATAAATTAGCAAGGAGATTTCTAACTAGACCATCACTTCAGAAATCTATCCCAATTACTTTCTATATGAAAACTTCAAATTTACTGTAATTTTAAAGATTTTTTTTAATTTTTAAAATTTATTTGACAGAGAGAGATCACAAGTCGGCAGAGAGACAGGCAGAGAGAGAGGGGGGAAAAGCAGGCTCCCTGCTCAGCAGGGAGCCCAATGCAGGGCTTGATCCCAGGACCCTGAGATCATGACCTGAGTCAAAGGCAGAGGCTTTAACCCACTGAGCCACCCAGGTGCCCCAAATTTACTGTAATTTTAAACAAAGAAATAAGTTGAACAAACACTTATAAAATTTCACAGTAGCATCATGTTCTAAATAGATTTTATGACTTCTTTAAAATTTTCTATGACAGGGAAATCAAGTAAGAAATCAAGTAAGAGACAAGAGGAAAATTCCTATTTCTTTCTTCCTATTATATATTTACCTTGCTAGGACAGTGGCTACACGCTGAGTATATAAGTATGTTTATATATGTACATTCAAAATAACCTCTTAGGATAAAATATGGCAAAATATTTTTAGAATGAGGTATCAAAGAATAAGATTAAAACTATCTTATTAGTTAGCTTACCAGATTTTAAAGTACAATCATTTTGAGTGGAGTGATATATTTCAAATGCATAAGCACACACAAACCACATACACACATATTCACATAGTCACAAGGTTTTACTAATCAAGAAAATTACAAACAGAAATAATTATGAGTTAGTCTGTTAACACTAGTTATATTTCAGGGTTATTTAAAATGAGACTTTGTAAGTCTTTCACCTTCAAAAGTATATAATTCTGTGCTGTTTTATAATAAGCTTATATGAATTCTATAATCACAAATTACACTTGATCTTAGCCAAAAGGCTGAGAAGCGATCTATAATCACAAATTATAAAAAAAAAACCAATAAGGAGAAATTTTAAGTCATGGCCACTGTTCTAACAAATAAACTTCTAAATTACTGAAAAATAGAAAATGCTACTAAAATAAAAAGTCATTAGAAACATGTCTGTGTATTGACTTCAGGGTTTCATGACAAATCTGAGGTAAAGATTATCTGGATCAACATTTACTTAAAAGATGTAAAAGGTGAGGGAAAAAGTATAAATATAAACACTGTAATGTATCATTCTTAAAAATACATGGGAGCTGGGATGCCTGGGTGGCTCAGTCAGCTGAGCATCTGAATTTTGGTTTTGGCTCAGGTCATGATCTCAGGGTCCTGGGATGGAGCCCTTCACTGGGCTCAAGGACTTACTTTATAAATAATTATTAAAATAAAGTATGTACCATCTTAATGGAGCAAGTTGATTTACACATTAGTAAACTACGTTATAATAGAATTTAAAATTTCAACTTTAGGAGTTTCCTCATTTTTAAAAACACTTTATTCTCCTTAGCATTTTATTTCGTTTCCTAGCTGTACTGCCAACTTCTCTGGTCCTACTTTCTCTTGTATAGCATAATGATGGTTTGCATGCAGTCATTAATCCCTTTTGGATCTCAATCCTGCAATTATTATGCCTCCCTATATATACTAGTCTTTTATCTAGAATCTTGCCAACTAGAAATTTTAATTGAGTCACAATCCTATGCTTTGCCAGTGTGCTATTAACTAATGTAATGACCTACAGGCACTGAAAGATCCTAAAGATGAGCAAAGATCTTTAAAATGGAATTATGTATGTATACATTTTAAGTACCTCTTATTGTACAATTCCTTGAAAATCAGTCAAAGGGAAATAAAAGTCTATCTGGTTGGATGAAAGTATGTACATATTAACCCACAGTTTATTTATATATAGCAATCTACTAGGTTGCAAATTGAATGTCAGAAATTTTGACTTTATTCACCACTGTGTTGAGGTAGAAAAATGCCCTAAAACATCCATCTCTGCTGAGTACTATCATGAGTAAACAAAGTTCTTATTCCATAGTAAGTTAGGGCAAATAGCAAAACATATATGAATAATGGGATTCCCAAGTCTTTAGATTTCAAGAGTCAGTTAAAAAAATATTATTTTGAAAAAAGTAAGTAACTGACACTGTGTTTTGTCAAACTTTTACTTTCAAACAATGTTTGAAAATCACTACTATCTAGAGGTGCCTGGGTGGCTCAGTCAGTTAAGTGTCTGCCTTTGGCTCAGGTGATGATACCGGAGTTCTGGAATCGAGCACCACAATAGGCTCCCTGATCAGCATAGAGTCTGCTTCTCCCTCTCCCTCTGCAATCCCCAATCATGTGCACTCTCTCTTTCTCTCTCTCTCTAATAAATAATTCTAACAAAAAAAGAGAAAACTATTGCTACCTAGTATCAGCATTATTTCATTAAAGAGTGTCTATATCAAAAGAATACAACGGATAAATTCTCAAAATAAGTAACAATTACCCACTAAAAGATACTTGGCAGTAGGAGTAGGCCACAGCTAGATATCCAGCTTAAAAAAAATCTCAATTAAGAAAAGAAATATTCTGGGATAACAACTCCTTTTTCAGCTAGTATATCTGTTGCTTTAATTAGTAAACTTACACTTACTTCCTATGAGGATGGATATCATTGTTTTTATCCCATTTTACAAGGGAAAAAATTAAGGCTTAGAGACACTGACTTGCTCAAAAGTTCTTCTGATAGTATATGGTATAGCCAGGATCTGGAAGCCACTCCTTTTTTCTTTCGTTCTTTTTTTAAGATTTTATTTATTTATTTGAGAGAGAGAGAAAGAGATCATGCGTGTGGGGCGGGGGTAGCAGCAGTCAGAGGGAGAAGAAGACTCCTGTTGAGCAGGGAACCTGATGTGGGGCTCCATCCCACGACCCTGAGATCATGACCTGAGCCAAAGGCAGACACTTAACTGACTGAACCACGCAGGCATCCTGGAAGCCACCCCTTCTGTCTTATAAGCCCTTTCATATACCAGGCTGCCTCCTATGATTTATAAAAATTGTTGACACATGGAAAGTTCTAAGAACATAACTGGTAAGTACTATCCCTCACCTATTTCTTATCAAGGCTGTTCTATGCATATGCACACCTGTGCCTTTTCAGTAACCCATACATAAAACATTGTAAATTAGCATAGGCAAAAGTCAAAGCAAATAGATACAAAGCAAATACTCACTTGCTACAACACTTTATGAAAACAAGGAAACCAAGTTAATTAGTATGATTTCTTCTTTTTTTTTTTTTTTAAGATTTTCTTTATTTATTTGACAGAGAGAGACACAGTGAAAGAGGTAACACGAGCAGGGGGAGCCGCAGGCAAAGGCAGAGGAATAAGCAGGCTCCCCGCTGAGCAGGGAGCCCGATGCGGGGCTCAATCCCAAGACCCTGGGATCATGACCCGAGCCGAAGGCAGACACTTAATGACTGAGCCACCCAGGCGCCCCAATTAGTATGATTTCTTACAGGATTTTGTTATAGCTATTTAAGTCTCCATTGAGAATAGTAATGGAATATATAAAACATGCATATATTTTAACCCTTCACTTCAAGAAGCCACAGTGCAGTCACTGTGCTGCATTGATGCATATATATGCATCAATATATTCATTAATAGTGACCACATTGCAACTGATGGCTCCAAACATTATCTACATAATGAAACTTCATGATACTCAAATATCAAGGCCAAGTTCTTGATCCATGTCCTTCACCAGTAGGTTTTCTCTCCTACTGCAATTAGCCATCTGACATCTGTTTCATTAGTCCAAGACAATAAAGAATCTGATTCAACAAAGAGGCAGCTCTCCAAAATCTATATGAAAAAGTTGTAGAGTCAATTTATTGTGCTCAATGTTCAATCTAGTGTGCCTGGAAAAGGACTTCTAATTTAAATACTAGGTCAACCACTTACCTTCACCTCTAAGACTCATATATATTACTGCCAAAGAAACACGACTCCATTTTTCTTTTCTTTTTTTTTTTAAAGATTTTATTGATTTGAGAGAGAGCGTTGAGCGAGAGAGACAGCACAAGCCAGGGGAGAGGCAGAGAAAGAGGGAGAAGCAGACTCCCGTTGAGCAGGGAGCCCGATATGAGGCTCAATCCCAGGACCCTGGGATCATGACCTAAGCCAAAGGCAGGCGCTTAACTGCCTGAGCCACCCAGGTGCCCCATGACCTCATTTGTATTTTGATTTTACTATTGTATTTGTCTGTATCTTCTTAACCCCCAAGAATTAAAGTCCCTAAAGTCAAGAAGGAAAAGAAGTTAGAGAAAACCCTTTAATAACTGAAAAATAAACCTAATGTTGAATAAAAAAAGAATATTCCAATACAGCAATGCCAATCCTAAAACTGGAATTTTCTAGGATTAAATATTTTACTTATTGTATGCTTCCCTTCTATAATAACATATACTCATATATAAATGTAACGAAAATACAAATATTTCAACATCTGCTTACATCCAGGACACTTTACATATAAAATAACACAGAGGCACCTGGGTGGTTCAGTCCGTTAAGCATTTGACTCTTGATGACAGGATTTTGAGTTTAAACCCTGCGCTGGGCTCCACGCTGGGCATGGAGCCTACTAAAACAAACAAAGGAGCAAACAAAACACATGCTAGAGTATCAGATCATATGTGCTAATTTTTATTCTGTAAAACAATTACCAAAAACTGTTTACCAAAAAGCAATTCACACAAAAACCAATTTTTCCCTTTTCTTTCTCACTTCTACTTTACTTTGCAGATTCCAAATAAGCAATATACTTAAAAAACAAAACAAGGCTTTATAGAAATAAATTAAATTTAAATTAAATTAAAAGCATGTGTTTTTTGCAACGGAGTATCTTCATATATACTGAGTATACTTCATATGCAATTGAGTATATTCATATCACTTGTGACTGGAAAAAGATACAGAAAGGCATATTACTCAGAATGATCCTGACAGAAAAGACCAACAGTTTCAGGAAGACAGCAGATAGCTCCTGGTTTGTTAATTAACTATAAAATACTGTAGACTGCCAAATTCCACAGATAATGTTTAAAGCAGGTTTAGTGAAAAGACACTACTCTACATTAGTGCATTCCTAGAAATCATGGCATAACAGCAATAATTATAGTTTCCCTACTTTTGGACCACGAACTGTGCCTCAAAAAAGTCATGATCACAACCAATAATTCATTCTATCCTCAAAAAGACTCATCTTCACTTGTAATATTTATGATGATAAATGTCTTAGAACAGAAGACAACAGAGGATATATGAAGAACTAAGATGTTCTTCAAAATCTAAGAATATGATTCGTAGCATTTGTAGCATGCACGACATGCTATTTGTACAGTATTTCTTAAGAAGGAGAAAAATTATTTAAAATCAGTTTCTCAGCAAGAAATTCAATAATCTAGACTTTGGATTCTGATAGCCAATTAACCAGAAATCTTGTTTTTTTATATTACCTTTGACCAGCATAAGGTTAAAATTTGAAATTTCCAGTAATACTCGATTTCTATAATACAGCCTATCCTTAATAATTTTAACAGAAGCACTGATTTTTTTCTCCTAGAAAATATGTCTCTGTGGATATATCTAGCATAAAATAATAACCCTATCCCTACAAAGTTAACATCTTGGCTTGAAGGTTATAGTCATATGCTGTTAAATTTTAATTTTGATCTAAATGCATATTTTTCATTCCAACAATAAGACTTGTTAACTAACATTATTGACTGCAATAAACGAATACCCTTAACCTAAGAATATTGGTTGGCCCTTGACCCCTGACTGACTCCACATAAAATCACTATAAAGCAGACAAATTTAATGACCTCTTTCATTTTTTCTTTGTATCACTGTTATTAAAATTTTGATTCTTAATTACAAAACAAATGGGCTTTCAATGCCGCGCTGTTTGCTAAACCCATCACTTACACTATCATTTTCCACTAAATTTATTTCTAGACTGCAAAGTAACATTTCTACCCTAGGTGGGACCTATTATAACTGAATGGTTTTTATTTTTAGCATACTGAATAACTATAAGCCTGCAGCTACATCACTGCTCCACTAGATGGGGCACAGATAATGTGAAATTCACCGTTAGGAAAAATGCAGCTTCAAGGCACCCTTGGCATACCTAACTTCCTCCCCAATCAGGAAGACTTCAATAATGAGATATCTTTGGATGGGCACGTCACATCTGTAGATGAATTAACTCCTGGAAACTATAATTAAAGCAGATAACCACAATGTAAAATACTGATTACAACATAGTTACATTTGCCTGCTCGGAAATCACAGAGAAAACTGAACGAATGAATGGGGAAAACTAATGTGAAGTGAAGTAGAGATGTTGATTAAGTGGCCTGGAAGAGAAAAAATAATGAATTATAAAGTAGTGAGAAGTGGGGAAAGCCTGTATAGACACTTTAACCTGAAGTTCCTGCTTCTGTCTCATTATTTAACACGGTAACATATTTTCAGAAGCAACTAAGAAAATAATTTAAAAGTATAATTGATCCAAATACACAAACAAAATGCTTCCTAATAGAGAAGTCTGTGTGTGTAACATTACAGTATACCTTTTAACTCAAAGTTTGCTAAGTCAGTATAATAATTTTTCTTACTATGCCTTTTGAAGTCCAATAAATACCTGTCTGAAAACATACCTTGCTAAGTTCTTTATCTTGTTACTTCCTAAAGGTCCTGTGCTTATATAAAAGTGAAAATTTCTAAATTTTGTTATGGACTAGGCTTGTACCCCCTTCCACACTTTCTCCCATTTATATGTTGAAACCTTACCCCCCAATGTGATAGTATCAGCAGGTAGGGCCTTTGAGGGGTAATTAGGATTTGATGAGATCATGAGAGTGAAATCTGCTCTCAGCCTTAACAGTATACAATGTGAAGGCCATGTGCAACTCAGAAGATGGCTCTCATCAGAACTCAACTAAGCTGCCACTCTGATCTTAAGACTTTCAGTCTCCACAACTATGAGAGGAACAAATTTCTGTTGTTTATAAGCCACCAGTGTATGGTACTTTGTTATAGTGGCCTCAACTAAGAAAATATCTAACAAACATAAAAGAAAAAATACTTTAATGAATACAAGAAAAAGGTTTATTTCTATCTCAACTCTCTCAATGAATTATTCAGTCAAATTGCTGATTTCATTAGACCTTTCATATAATATTTACTAAATATCAATAAATGTTGTTTTTTTTCCTCCTGTTGAGGAGTTTATATTTTCAGGGATAATTTTTCCCCCCACTTTTACCAATTAGCCTATTTAAGGGGAAAAAAAGCCCCCTAATGTTTAAAATCTGCAAAGGAGAGCAAAAGTCTGCTTTTTAAACAAACCAATTAGAAATGATTATTTCACTCTCATCATGTTTGATATTCATGGTACTAGATATTAAAAAAATGAAGAAAAAAGTCCCTTCCATTTTATGATTCTTAACTATCCTGCTTTTCTTTAGTTTCTAGTTAAGTAAATCCCTGTTAATAAATTATCTTATAATCTAGCTATCATTTATATTAGATTTCCCTTTAAAAATAAACTGACATCTATGGTGTGGTCTTTAAAGCATATTTAAAACACTGAAAATTCAAAAGAAATACTGAATGGAAATATGTTCCAACATAAAGTTAAATAAAAAATGGATTATAGGGGCGCTTGGGTGGCTCAGTGGGTTAAAGCCTCTGCCTTCGGCTCGGGTCATGATCCCAGCGTCCTGGGATTGAGCCCCGCATTGGGCTCCCTGCTTAGCAGGGAGCCTGCTTCCCCCCCCCACCCTCTGCCTGCCTCTCTGCCTACTTGTGACCTCTCTCACTCTGTCAAATAAATAAATAAATAAAATCTTAAAAAAAAAAAGGTTTATAAAACAGTTTGTGTACTATGACTCCAAGCTTAATTTTTAAAATATGCAAAGAATAGAAAGATACACATTAAAATGGTGGTAGTCACTTTTTGCTTATAAGTTTTCCCATTATTTTGTTTTTTTGAATTTTCAACAAAGAATTTATACTACTTTCATATAACCAGGAAAAATGTTTATATTAACATCATTGTTTAAGTTATAAAAGAATAACCTGTTACCAAGATACTTTTATAAATGCATGATATTGCAAATTATTGAAAGTATCAATCTGATTTCTAAGAAAATAAAGTCTGGTGATTTCAACTCTCTCAAAAGGTAGAGAAGTTGTTTCCCTGTACAAGTTCTCACTCTACTGGTGACATAGAGAATATACTTTCACATTTCTGAGTACAGTTATTGCATTATTTTCTACAAGCACTAGAGGGCAGGGTTTTCACTATAAAACTCAGTTTCATCAATTATCACTTATTATATCTGCCTTTGTTGTCTGGTTTCTGTTAATATGCCATCATCTATCATTATATTTATTATATGCCTTTTTTGGACTGTGTCTGTATCAACACACGGTAATTTTAAATTACAGTTTCACTCATGGCCTTGAGTATTTAATAATTGATTTATCATATATAAAATTAAATTACCCAATTAACAAATTGAAAGCAATTCAAATATATATATATATGTGAACATAATGTACATATTTCAAAACTGTGGTTTCAGGGCTGTATTAAGAAATATGCAATTTGAGTCTCTTATCTGACACTACCTTATATTAAAATTGAATGAGTAAGAACAGCTGGCTGGCTTAGTCAGAGGAGCATTAAGACTCTTGATCTCAGGGTTGAATTCAACCCCTACATTGGGTGTATAGATTACTTAAAAAAATAAAATCTTAGGGACGCCTGGGTGGCTCAGTTGGTTGGGCAGCTGCCTTTGGCTCGGGTCATGGTCCCAGCGTCTTGGGATCGAGTCCCGCATCGGGCTCCTTGCTCTGCAGGGAGCCTGCTCCTTTCTCTGCCTCTGCCTGCCTCTCTGCCTGCTTGTGTTCTCTCTCTGTTAAATGAATAAATAAAATCTTTAAAAAAAAAAAAAATCTTAAAAAAAAATTGAATGACTAATAACACACTGAAAACAGAGGTCTACCAATACTGGTTCTAGTTTAATAAAAAATGCAAAGATAGTGCTCCTGGATGGCTCAGTCAGTTAAGTGTCTACTTTTGGCTTGGGTCATGATCCTGGGGGTGCTTGGGAATGGAGCACCACATTGGGCTCCCTGCTCAGTCGGAAGTCTGCTTCTCCCTCTCCCTTTGCCCCTCTTCCGCTCACACTTGCTCTTTCTTTCACACTCTATCTCTCTCTCCCAAATAAATAAAATCTTCTAAAAAATGCAAAGACAGTTTTTTAAAGGGATTTATTCATTTATTTTTAGAGAGAGCATGTGTGTACACACATGAGTGAGCAGGAAGAGGGGCAGATGGAGAGGGAAAGAATCTCCAGCAGACTCCCCACTCAGCAGGGAGCCCCACATTAGGCTCTGGGGTTGGATCCTATGACCCTGAGATCATGACCTGAGCCAAAACCAAGAGTCAGATGCTCAACCAACTGAGCCACCCCAGGCACTTCAAAATGCAAAGATGATTTTTAAGAAATTAGTTAAATACCCACAGAATTCCAGTTTTTTAAGAGAATACTGAAATGCTTTTCTCTACCTCCAAAAGCTTCTAACATCTATAAGGCTTATGAATTCTGGTGGGGGTAGAAGAGAATTCGCAAGGGAAAATGATATTCCAGGAAGAGAAAACAGCAAGAGTAAAGTCATGGCATCTCAAAACTACAGTTTATTCAAGAGATGCCAGGGTAATATGATCATGTGGCTATAGAACAGGGTGAACTGGAGAAATAGCTGAAGATAAAGCTGGAAAAGTAGGGTAGGATCACTTGGGGCAGGACTATTCTGCTGTACTTGGAAGTTGACATCATTTTGAAGGCAGTGAGAAAACCACTGAAGACTTTTAAACAAGGAAGAGTGTGACTAAGATCTGCTTTTATAGAGGTAACAATATACAGGATGAATTCGAAGAGTGAAAGCTTGGAGTAGGGGAGATGAAGGACTGAAGTTCACTGGCCAAGACCTTAAAAAGGGCAAAAACACTGAGGGTACAAAGACAAAGTATTCCAATAACATTCCTAAAGACAGGAATGAGTACAGTTGGCAAAGGATAAAGACAGTGAAAAAGGGTTTCAAGCCTTCATAAGTGAATGGAGTCTGATGTCTTAAAGACAGGCTAGAGTCTTAATAATTTTAAGTGCAGGGCGCTTTCTGATATCCAGGCTGCAAGATATACTAAATACCTAGAAATCCGGAGAGAAGTGAGCTATAAAGAAATAAAAGGAAAAAAAATAAGATTATGATTTTTGGTGGCCTATGAAAGAAGTCTTATTATATTATCAACATTAGATGCATACCCCTTGTTACCAAGTAATTAATGTCATTGAGCAGCAAGAGTATAAATGTGAATTGAACAGAATATTGCATAGCACAATAAACTTAGCAACTGAATGGTACTCACGTAAACTATGGGATGGTATTGAATTGTTGGGTATAACTTAATCAATTTAGATTATAAATTACTCATCAAACACTTCTAACACACATACACAAAATTTACTGGCAAGTGTATGATTTATGTTTCATATACAGATACAGATTTAAGATGTTTAAAATACACACATATTACATCTGAAGTGAAGCCAAAAGCTTTAAAGATTGAAAAATTTTAAAGATTGAACATCGTTAAACAAGACAGAAAAATATGAGTTTACTAATAATAAGAAGATTATTAATAAATATCATTAGTATTAAACTTCCTATTTGCAGAGTCCCTCGAATAGATTTTATCTGATCCCTACAAGCCATCCATGAGGTAAGCTGGAGCTGGTAGTAATAACAGCAACAATAACAATAATACTCTGGCAATATACATATCTTAAACTAGAATTTATTTTCTACTCTTCACCTTTTCCCCAATCCCTTAGTTTGTAGAATAAGCTAGAGGTCTTACGTACTCTTATTTGGAAATTTATAGTATTTAAAACCCGAGCTTTCCTGACATAAATAAAGTAGATTAGAACACTGCATACTCAATTTTCTGAAAGTCTTTGAAATACAGAAAATACAGACCAAAGAAATTTAACATTGTTCCACAATGAAATGCATCTAATTTCATCTAGACATATAAATTGGGTGCCATAAATGCTTGCTAATTATTAAACAAAACTGAAATATAAGGAAAAGTCTAATCCAATTATTAAACTGATATTAATCTGACCACTTATACATACATTTAGTAAAACTCTCACATTGCTGATATAAATCTAGCCTTCATAAACTATGAAATTCCATCCCAAAAGAATAGCAACCAAAGTTTATTACTTTTTAGATCATTTCTTGAATTTCATTTTTTAAACAACCACTACATTATCTAGGTAAGGAGTTTAAAATATTCTCCATTTATCTAGAGGCTGAGCCAAACTGAAAACCTCAAGTCATTTATATTTTATAGCGGCAAGGACCTCAACATGTTATCTTACATATAAGCAGCCTCTTGCTCCTATCTGTTTTAGCATTTCAAAAGAATTGGAATGGGTTAAAAAGAAGAAACAGGAATACTTACTTGAACTTGGCAGGTGAAAGAGGAGTAGGAGGAAACATTCCTGGTTCAAAAGAGTCAAAATAAGTCACTGTCCAAGAAAAGCTACAGCAGGAGAATCCAGCAGATAAAGATATTATAAGTAGAGTCCAGAATCCTTAATCGGAAAAGAGGAGAAAAACTTCAATTATTAACACCGAAGCAATTTAAAGTAAACCAGTATCTTCATGTTCAAAAGATTATGTGTATTTTTGAACTTCTGAATTGCATGTAGGTAACATAAGAGACTTGAGCTTAGTACAAGCGAACACATGCAAAAGCATAAAATACTAAAGCACAATTAGAAATCATATCATATAGGGGCACCTGGGTGGCCCAGGGGTTAAGTGTCTGCCTTCAGTGCAGGTCATGATCCCAGGATCCTGGGATTGAACCCCACATTGGGTTCCCCGCTCCACAGGGAGTCTGCCTCTCCCTCTCCATCTGCCTCTCCCCCAGCTCATGCTCTCTCTCACTCTCTCTTCAAATAAATAAAATCTTTTACTAAAAGAAAAAAAGTCGTATCATTTAATATCTTGACACTTCAATTACAAGTTAATAAAATAAATTAAGAATAACTATAACATTTTTATCTTGAGGGTAAATACCCAGCAGTGCGATTGCTGGGTCGTAGGGTAGCTCTATTTTCAACATCCGAAGGGTCACATGCACCCGAATGTTTACAGCAGCAATGTCCACAATAGCTAAACTATGGAAAGAACCTAGATGTCCATCAACAGATGAATGGATCAAGAAGATGTGGTATATATATTCAATGGAATACTATGCAGCCATCAAGAGAAACGAAATCTTGCCATTTGCAACGACGTGGATGGAACTAGAGGGTATTATGCTAAGCGAAATAAGTCAGTCAGAGAAAGACAATTATCACATGATCACTCTGATAT